>CM071161.1:2658888-3318611 GCA_036417725.1 Clanis bilineata
CACGAATGGGCCGGCTCGACCGGTTTGATAACACTATCTCACAGAAAACTGACGTAAAATGTCAGTTCGCTATTGCGTTTCGTTCGGTGAGTGAGATTTCTGGTGGCCTAATGACTCAATGGTTAGTTAAGGCGGGTATAGGTTGAATTAATTACATAATTGTACAATTTTTTAAATATTTAAAAATGTAAAAAACTTTTTAAACAAAGCGTACTGAACTGTACCTCGACCATGAGTTTTTAGACAATTTACGCTAGCGGTTACATAAAATAATTTGTATGAAAAATGTCAGCTCCCCACGTAACCGCTAAAGGCGTTCGGATGTTTTTCATACGAACATTTAACGGCTAGCGAGAAATGTTAAATAACTCATGGTTATATTGGAAAACCTTGTAAATAATAATAATATTTAATATCTTCAGGTATGCCCATTAGACATTAGATTTTATAGTAGTAACCTTTCCTTTGCATGTGCTACTTGTGCAGATGTATTTGAGACATTACCAGAGTCGAGTGCTTCGCAATCAATACAAATATTCAAAGGTAAGTTTCGTGTTAGACCTTTTGATAATAGTGTACATATACCTCTATGATTATTTCTTAGGTTTACGCGAATGTTATTTATTGAAATAAAACTACTTTTACGGATTCTATCACGATTTGGTTTGAACTTTTATGCCCGACGTTTCGAAAGCTTTGCAGCCTTTGTAGTCACGGGTCGGGCATAAAAATTAAAACCAAATCGTGGTAGAATCCCTAAAAATAGTTTTATTTCAGTGTACATGTATGTATATCATGTATAATGGTGAAGGGCGAATATCTGGAATTAAAAAGCCAAGTATATATGTAATTTAGAGTATCTTTATTATTTGAAAAGTTTTTAAATGTAAGTCGGTATAATGACCCCTTCGCTAATTTAAACAGTGGCTCGAGCAGGAATATTTTTGAAAATAAAATTATTAGTATCGAGCTTGCTGCGCGCTGCTTACGTTTGATTAATGTTTTGTACAAATGCCATTAACGCGCATCGAGCTCGAAACGATTTCGGTTGTCAAAAATATTCGAGCTCGGGCTGCTGTTATTATTTCTAAAGCACTCACGAAAATTGTACTCAATAAAACACTAATTTGAATTGACTATGAATCAAATGAAAGCATTTCATACCATTTATTGACGACTAATGGTCTTCTATAATCATCTTGTTGCTGGGAAAAAACTACGATAAATTAAAACAAGAATCTCTATAGATTTTAAATAGTCACAGGCGGCTCGGCCTCCGGTGGCCCATACGCTTATATAACATATTTATGTGACGCGTCTGACGGGTTAAAAGAAACACTCCTTTTAATTTTTGAAAATGCTTCTAGATAATTCCTTAATTGTAGTAGTAATAAAATATCATTATTTTTATTTGTTTGTCTCTTTCTAATTTAACTCGAGTATTCAAGTATATACATACATCGTAAATATTACTTGTCTCTAAAGGTAAACAAACAATTTATGAATCTGAGAAAATTTAACAAAATCGACCATTGCATCAGCCACGTCGGACAGTATATCGTGATTATCTTGAATTCTTTATACCTACGTGTGGTCACATTTTGTGTAACGGATTCGTACCTTTTTACATTGTTATCGACCCGTGAAGGTAAATGGGAGTTCACCTTTACAGATTTACAAATGCTCTTTCAGTTTTATATTAGCTTTTACTCGACTTATTTGAACACAACCTTTGAGAATTGAAACCTATATATTTGAATCTTTATAAATACTTGAATGTACATAAATAAATATTAACAAATAACACCTTACGTTGCCTCTTTGGTCTAGTAGCAGCATATGTACATATATGGGCTGTGGACCGGGAGGTCCTGGTTTGATTCCCAGGTCGGGCAAAGCGATTTTTCTGATTTGATTTTCCCGGGACTTTTTCAGAAGAGGGTTGACGTCAGGCAGGCAGGCAGCCAGTAAAAAACTAAGCCTAAACATTTTTGCAACATACTTAATTACTAAAAAAGTTTGTTGCGCAGACCCCACATTAAGGTGGGATGTACACCATTGTGGGGCCACTCGCGTCTATATATTCACAAATTATTTCATGTTCAAATAATATTCATAAATTATGGATACAACTGATAATCATAAACCCATATAATTATCAGCTGTACCCATAATTTGTGAATATGATTTGAAAAAAGAAAAAATATGGTGACAATTAATGATGAAAAAAATAAGCCCGGAGTTTCTTTCTGTCTATCTTCTACGGGTTGTCATCCATAGGTAGCTAGAGAAAGGTTGGTAGGTTAGCTAGAATAGGGCCTTGTAGTCTTCCCGTCCAATCCCACGAGCTTCCATTGATTCCTGTCGCTTCCCTGTCGGCGTTCCTGCAATATCCCTTTCCCTGTTTACAGTCCACATCCTGTTAGCGCTCCATTCCCCTTTCGTCTGTTAAACTTGGTGATAGAATACCATGTCGCCTATGTATCTATAGCTATACAGTCCTTGAGCTTCCAGACGCGGATCAAATGTTTGCAGATCAAACAAGCATAGGCAACGATGTGGAAATTGAACCGCGCTCGTTTTCCAGCCAGTATTTTTGCTGCCATTTTATCATAGTTTTACAAACCTAAATGATCATTAGTATGTCTCGACAGTTGCCGTTATTTTGGACTGCGATGTGATTATCATAATTTTAGAGTAAACGTTAGTGGCGAAGGTTGATTTTATTCAAAAGGGAAGCCAATTGAGATAAAATTTGGTAAAGATAAACCGATGGTAATCGTGCTGTATGGACATTTTGCCACTTGTAAATATTTACTACTCGGATGCTACGCGCAACCTACATGGCTGCTACGGGGGGTCTACGCACGTGCTACGCGGTTCATACTACCGTTTTTTGTCTACCTGCCTTATTCCATCTTAATGTGAGGTCGGCGCAACACACTTTTTCAAGCATGTTGTAGAAAGGATTTGGCTTAGTTTTTACGACTGGTTGCCTACCTGCGCCAACCCTCTCTGGGGGTGCCAGTCCATATTAAATTAGAAAATGAGTTATTCCCGACCTGGGAATCGAACCCAGCACCTCCCGGCCCACAGCCCATATATGCTGCCACTAGACCAAGGAGGAAACTCATACTATCAAAAATAATAACCTTTAATTAATCTTATTTCTTTCTTGTTTTTACGTTTGGAAAATTAATAAGAGTTAAAAGTTGTTGAATATCAATTAATATTATGTCAATATTAAACCTCCGCTTGTCATACCTATACACAAATCTTGGTGTCGCAACACATTTTTGTCTATGGTCCATTGTTCCATGAGCAGGAGAGAGACATTCTTTACCTTGTTGACATTGCTTTGTGTAGATGTTTTTGGGTTTTTAGAAAAACATGAGCAGAAAACGCGCCTTCCATATCTTACACTTAAATACGATCCCATTGTATCATAAGATTTGTATCAGGAATTACGGGAGACTGTGTACCACATTCAAATCTAATACAAATATTTGCAAACATATTTATTTCGGTGCAAAAATTGAACCCGCAGCTTGTCACAATGAAATTCAAAGAAATAATCACAAGTTCAGAACTTAACGGACCAACTTAAAAAACTTATACGATGGTGACCAAATTTATATGGAACCACCATTGTTATAAGCTCTATCGAACACAAAAAGAATCTTGAAAATCGGTCCACAAGCATAAAAAACAAATGAACTGAGGACCTTTTCCTTTTTTGAATTCAGTCCTTCGATATATCATTTACCTAGATGCATAGTTGACGCTCGGAAAATGGGACAGCAAAGAAGTGCTTAAGCACACCTTTTCCCTATAGTTGGACGCCGATAGAATTGTAAATTTGAAAATTAGAATTTGAGAACGCTTGATCATTTCGTTTAAAAAGCTACTTTATAACACGTGCATAAGGTTATATTTGTGTTTGATTTCATTAGAACTTGTGATCAGTTTCTTTGTTTTATTCCTGAGACCACTTTTTAGGACGTTATTTGCAAAGAACTGTGCATCTAGGGTATATTATATTGATGATTCAGTCGAAAAACAAATTCCATTATACGTTCAACAGTTCTATTTTAAATTCATATATATAACGATATATAAACACCCTGTACAGTCAGCATATAAAGAAATAAACCTGAAAATTTGTTATTCAAAATGTTCGCGATGAATTATTTAAGGAAACATTATATTTCGCCACCAAAAGAAATTATTCCGCTTTGGATCGTAATCTGCTTACATTTGTTTAAGTTATTAATGACTGGTTCACTGTCTTCTTGTGTTCGAATTCTAGATGAGATTATATTTCAAACAATCATATAGAGTGGCGCCAACGTAACGACATTAAATTTGATAATGAATAACATAGGTATTTTGAAATTTCGCCGCACCAATAAAGAAATTATAACATCAATACTGAAAATGTAAATTTTTCAAACAATATAAAAAGTTCGCTTACTAAATGTCACACCATTTATACTGTATAAAAGCGATATTATGCGCGGACAAAACTGCATGTAGGTAAACTTCAGTAGGTACGCGGCACGGTCAATGCTTCCGAGTCGCGCCAGACATGTCCGTTAATGTTTGTTATTTACAAGTCTTTGACCGCTAATATCAGCTGTTTTAGGTCGCTCCAAACGTACATCATGTGCAAAAATTGAGAAAATTGAAAATCAATCCCGTGGCAAAACTATTACACCTATTGGACTGGTATTTGATACAAGGTCTTGGAACGTGGTAAGGTATAACTGGTATGATTTAATGTCGTTATGTTGGCGCCACTCGGTATAAATAAAATAAATACACCCAACAGTCAGATAAATAGACCTGCGGCCCAAACAGGAAAGTTTCTGACAGTCGTAAATATATTCGAGCTCGATGCGCACTGATCACATTTAGTTAATATTTCATACAAATTTCAGTGACTGATGATTTTTGAATACATTTATGATTGTCAGAAATTTTCGAGCTCGGGTCGTTGACACCAAACTAGATACATCATTCATTTATTTTTTTCAATTTAACTTGAGATTAGGACTAACTGTAGTTTATTAATTATGGTGCAAGTCTCGCTCAATGTGCCACGGAGTTTATAATTTGTAAAACATTATACTTTTTATAATTATTGTATACTTGCAACACTAAATATTTTTTTAAGAATAAAGAGACTTAAAAGTGTCAAGACTTATACAAAATGTACATTGTATATACCGATAAAAATACGTTTTATGGAGTATATTTATCCCTATCCAACGTAGCAAAGTTTTCTCGCTATAAAATATAACAGCTAGCTTCCTTAAAAGCTTGTTTCATAATACATAAAAGTTGTAAACGCGCTAAACGTAAACGGGAAGCGTTTTGTTGGTTTCAATATTTTTAAATGTTTTTTAACTAAATTCATTGTCCTGATGATTATAGTGTAACTGTTTGACAAGTATATTTTTGTGCTATTTACAATAATGTATATAACATTATAAATACTACATACTTAAAAAAAACTAAAATTAACGCTACAAAACTTTACAAAGTAATTTGAATTCTATTCATTATCCAATATCAAATATTTTATGCGCGATTAGCGGTATCTTTCAGGGCTGTCACGAGATTTTTTTTTAATATTGTTCATAGCCATGGATACAATGTCATTCAGCCATATACTTTTTATTATTTACTACACTTTGTTTCCTATATCTAAGTTTTCGTAAGTGCATTGAAGTCGGATGTGTTCGGTTTCAAGGCCCTGCTGGAGTTTTGGCGTCAATTCTTTCCAGTTTGATGCTTTTTAGACGATTTTCTCGCAGCGGAGAAGTCGAACATGGTCGACCCATCCACCCGACAAAAAGCGTCCAAAATCACTTATTTCAAAGCTTCCACACCCTATCCATCTTCGTTGATGTTTATCGCTTAGATTCACATCACATTTAAACCACAAGCACAACTTTAGACTAGAATATGAAATCATTAAAACAAGCGACCACCCGCACCGTCAGAATTCCCGCCAAAACTCCGCTGTCATGAGAGATTTATCAGTGTTGCCAACATTGCTTAAGCGGAGTACTATTTAAACGAGATAACATTGAAGACAAGCCCGTCTCAGCACATCTCCGTAAAGTAGTGATATTTAGGATAATTTGATGGGCGCTATTTAGGTCAGGATCCCTCTCGTTGTACATTGTGTTTTCGTGCAAATTGTACGCATTAAGGGAATGTCGCATGGTTTTTGTTCGACTTTCGAGATTTAAGTTGAAATGAGTTCAGGAAGTAGATAATGGGGGTTTTTATTCGTTGAACTGCCGATAAATGGGAAAGTTTGAATTCAAAGAACGTTTTAATGTAATGTTCAATTATATTATGATGCTTTGTTTTAAAGTATTTTGGTGTTTCGCTTTTTAATTTTAGAAACAAAGACATCATAAATGTTTAATATCATTAATTTTAATCATGTTTCTATTTACTATAGATTTCATTAAATCTAGACTAAAAAAAATTTAACCTATTTTTTTGCTTACTGTACGTAATTTAAATTATGGACATAATAAAGTTTTAGGGACCATACCTTCCAAATAATATAAATTATTATATAAGTAGGTAGTATTTTCAACCCAACATAATAAAACGGCAAAAACATCATGAACACCTGCTGAGTCTTAATAGAAAGAGACGGCGATATGAGGCAGACTGTTGTGCGAATGGGATAGCAAAGGATTACCAAAATCATACTTTAGGAAAATTTATTAGAATTATACGAATGTTTGGCGAGTGTTCTTGAAATAAATATGGCGGGCGCGCGAAATAATGGGAATTTATATTCTACACCTTTTCGGGATAATTTATTAAAGTTATTTCTTGAATAAATTGAAATATTATATAGAAAAAATTTAAAATGTACGTGGATCTAAAAACTTGTCATGTGAACAGTTTGCAATAATTTATGTAAGATTTTTTAATGTTAATTGTTTAAAAACGTTAAATCCCATAAAAAGTAATATGAGTATTTTCATTTACTTATACATAATTATTAAAATTGTTCGCAACAAATTCTTAATTTTACAATTATTTTATTATAATTGTGTATTTAATAGAAGAAAAAAGAAAGAAAAAAATAGTTTTTCTGAAGAGATTCCATCCTTGGTATTGAAAAGTTAATAAAACACATGCATAAAACAAGAAAAAAATAACATACAAATGGAATGGATTTGACGGATCAAATCCATTCCATTTGTATGTTATTTTTTAATATATTTTTTTTACTATAGCGGACTATAGTAAAAAATATATATATTAACATTAAACACAATATATAATGTTTTAGCTCTATTAATACACAAAATAATTTGTTTTGAGTCCAAATTTCGCAGATAAAAACAACTCTTACTTAATATAACACGAATAAGCACTTTCATTTTAGAATTTTAATGTTCTAAAATAATAATTATGTGTGTTCCAAAATAAAGTAACGACTTTTTATGAAGCTGACGATATTTTCAATTACCGAATAAGATTGTACGATACATAGATATGTACGTGATATGATGATATGATATGTACGTCAGCCTCCGTAGCGCAGCAAGCGTGTAGCCGACTGTGAAGCGAGTGCGGCGGATTCGAATCCCATGTAATCCGTAGATAATATTTGTTTTGAGTCTGGGTGTTGTGAGACCGTGCGTCTCTCGTAGTTTCTGATACCCACAATAAAGGTTATACTGCACGTGCGGTCAGGACTATGTGTGTGACTGTTGGGTGTACTGATTTTTTATATTTATTTATTCAAATTAGTAAACAATTCCGTAATGGTATGCTGCAAAGAATGGATGAATTCTTCGCCATTGCTTTATAGTTTTTAAATACATGGAACTTGATTATATGTAGTTTTAACATAATTATACTGATATTGCATGATTTAGGTGCCGAAATTCGCTTAATCACTAAAGTATTGCTTTTACAACTTGTAACGTTTTATGACACCAAATCATGGATATATTATATACTTAGATGCACAGTTGACGCTCAGAAAGTGGGACAGCAAAGGAGTGCTTAAGCACACCTTTTGCCTACAGTCAGACGCCGTTAGAATTCTAAACTTCCAAATTCAAATGTAAGATCTCTTGCTCATTTTGTTTAAAAAGCTTCTTTATAACACGTGCATAGGATTATATATGTGTTGACTTAATTAGAACTTGTGATCTTTTTCTTTGTTTTATTTCTGAGACCACTGTTCAGGGGGATATTTACGAATAACTGTGCATATAGATTGTATTATATTGATGACCAGTTCTTTGCAAATATCGTTTTAAAAGGTGGTCTTGGTAGTCATAATAAATGAAACAAAGAAAAAAATCACAATTTGTAATTAAATCAACACAAATATGTATAACCCTATACACGTGTTATAAAGTAGCTTTTTCAATGAAATGAGCAAGCGTTCTTAAATTTGAAATTTAGAATTCTGTCGGCGTCCGACTGTAAGCAAAAGGAGTGCTTAAGCAATTCTTTGCTGTCCCATTTTTGAGCGTCAACTGTGCATCTAGGTATATAATATACCGATGCACCAAATCACTAAATATCTATCTTTACTAATTCTTCTGCGACACAATATCTGTACTGTATTATTTAATTTTTTTCTTCTTTTCTGCTTCCACGTGGACCGTTTTTATATAAGTAAGAGTTTTTATATATTTACAATGCTTGATATAAAGGAAATAACCAGGAAATTCGACCAACTTAAAAATCACTGATATATTATCTTTTTATATAATTTGATGTAAAAAATCGGCAATAATTTAATGGCCAATTTCGAAAAGGGCACATGTCAAAATATAAATTATCTTAAATATATATCGAAAAATAAATATATATTAGCGGTGAACACGATTTAAAATCTGGGTTGCTTTTACCGTAAATTGTAAATATAGAGGTAGAAATGGATTTTATTTATTGTACCTACACTACTCTATAAAAATACTACTAATAATAATGTTAGGTTAGGTAATTAGTTAAGAAAAATAATACTTGGTGTTTCGTTACTAAATTTAATCTAAATCTCTATTTATCCCAAAGCTTGATTTAAAGGAGTGAGCTGTAGGATAAATCGAGATAAGGTGTAACCAACGACGATCCCTATTAAGTAGTACCTAGGTGTAACTCTAGGTTATTAATTACGCTTCAAGTCGCCCTAGAACTAGAGATGTGTCCTTTTAGAAATTGCCGATTCAATTGTTTTAATAAAATACTTAGGACCTTTTAAAACGTTATCTGAATTTCCTGGTTATCTCCTCTCTCAATATTGACGTATTAATTTGTGCTTTGCTAGTATTTGCATGTAACTATCCAAGCATTTGCAATGTTCCCTTCCTCTCAATTTCACGCAACTGAAGTTACATAAGCTCACGCCTGTATCCCCGAAGGGGTAGGCAGAAGCGCCCTAGCGAACTAGAACACCAACATTTCGCCGAGCTTAGTTCCGTCCCATATGTGATAGGAGGCGAGTCTATGGCCATATTGGGCACAAAACAAACTCCTGGCTAATACTGAAAAATTCAATACCATTTTGCTCGATCCGAAGATTGAACCCGAGACCTCAGGACGATAGCCGTACCGTGCAAGCAATACAGCTACGCCACCAAAGCAGTATGAAGTAAATAGTGATCATGTTATATATTTATTAGAATTCTCGTGTATTAATACTTATACTTATTATTTATACTTTAAATATTTGAATATACTTTAAAATGGACCTTAAATATTCAATTACTTACGGTGTATAATCCAACATAAATATTTCACTCTATATTAATGTTGAAACAGTTCTAGTTAAATCAAGTATTTAAATGAATTTAGGCTAAGATCTATATAGAGCGAACTTCGACTAAGTCTGAGTCAAAGAAACGAACTCATTGAGGATTTGGATTTTTTAAATCGACCTTCGACTTAGTTCGAGACATTTTTTACAAGAAAATCTTTGCATAGTCTGTCTGTCAGTCTGTATTTATTGTAAAAAATGGCTCGGACTTAGTAAAAGTTCGATGTAAAAATTCCAAATTTTAACCGAGTTCGTTTCTTTGACTTAGATTTAGTACTAGTACTTAGATTTGGTACCTTAAGCAAGTTTCCATAAATAAAATTGATCTCAAACGTCAAAACGCCATCTAAAAAATATTACAATTTACACCCTCGTATGTCAATATAGGCAAATAGAATATATATATGTAATAGGTCGATCTGGAAATCTTTCGGGGAGGCCTATGTTCAGCAGTGGACGTCCTATGGATGATGATGATGACGACGACGACGACGACGACGATGACGATGACGATGATGATGATGATGATGATGATGATGATGACGATGATGATGATGATGATGCTGATGATGATGATGATGATGATGATGATGATGATGATGATGATGATGATGATGATGATGATGACGATGATGATGATGATGATGATGATGATGATGATGATGATGGTGATGATGTCAGAATAACGTAAGACAATTTTGTTGTCTAAACATTATTAGGCTAGAACGAGTCTTACGCGCGTATGTTTCAAATACGACTGAGTGACTTATGACTACGAGGTCACAACTTTTGGATCACAAGTATTGTGCTGTTGTCCCGTCTCTTTACTGCTGAATGTCTTTGACTATAACCTCACAGTTCAATAACACCAAAATCTGAATAACTCACCTCGAATAACTTTGAATTACTGCGGACTGCGGGTGGGGTCGGCTATGTTAATAAAAAACATAAAACTCGCCATAAATCCTTCTGCATAAAGACCTTTTGGATGGGTTTTTGTGAAATGTGGGATATTGGTCTTTGGGAAGGTTTATTGGATTGATGCTTCATAATACTTTCGAATTTATGAAGTTGATTGGACGGAGTATATATGGGCTTTGTAATGATGGATCCGACCTATCCCGACTTATCTTTTCCAAATTGTCAGCCTGTTGTTTTTGGGTGGTAGAGCCACGCTATAGACAGCTGGCCTAACCGGTTTAGTACCCATTGTCTCACTGAAAAAGACAAAGATGTAGCTCGCTGCTTCGTTTCATTCGATGAGTTTGATGAGCACAGCAGGGTTACCACGACCTGTTATAGCAATATTATTATAATCGTTCTTCGTTTGTTTTGTATGGGAATATTTACAAGTAAAATTATAATAATACTGCTATAAGAGGTGATGGTAACCCCCGGCTCTCACTCCCTTTTCCAATTACTATTACCAATCTTTATGGTTGGCACGTGATTGTTTTGATATCGTTAGTGTCTAAAGTCCCTGGATATCACTTAACATCAAGTGACTCATCTGATCGTCTGATGTTCGATTGGTCACTGGCCGGTGGTAGACGCCAATCTTTCTTTCTATCTTCCCTTATCCCACTTCATTGAGGAGTCGACGCAACACACTTTTTCAAGCATTTTGCGGACAGGATTTGTGTTTGTTTTACGATCAGCTACCTAACATTAACTCCTCTTATCAACTATCTCTACCCTCCTTTTAGGTTGGCACCACATCCATGATTATTTTTATGTCTTGGGTCTCTATGGGCAGTAGACATTAATAATGGGTTTGTTCTCGGATAAATACTCAAGCACGAGTAAATATCCATAAACACTCGTTTCTAAGTTATTATTCTATTGCAAGAAGAATCCCATCGTTAGTCAAGATCACCATCAGGTGACCCACCTGCTCGTTTGCCAGTCTCTGCTATAAAAAATGCATTCCTCTGGAAAAAAACAGTATAAATAGTTTACGCGACTAAATATGCTACCCACAAAATCACGCCCGTGTGACCTCAGCTCGATATTATTCAGAATTTTCAGGCGTGAATTATCAATTGCGGTGTAACCACGTATTTAACATAAAACCATTTCTTTGTGGCTTTTGAATTATTATAATATTTTGAATTGCATTAATGTGGTTTTGATAAAATTTTGGCTAATGGAGAACTTGCACAAAAATTATAACGTGAAAATGTGTTGATAAATCAATAAACTAAACCATGAAATTTGCTATCATGCAATTTGTATTATAAAATAATTGGTATTTTATTAAATAACCTTGTTATAAATTACGTATAATGGAACGTAATTGCAAAATCCAAGTGACGTCATTGGATAGAGAATCATAGAGCAGTATTTCCAAGTTGCGTTATTTTTCCCAATTTTGCCGAAAATGTTTGTTGTATTTAGAGTGAATTAGGTTTCATGCAAATTCCCTATTATGATCATTATATTTAGTGTGTTTCTTTTTTAATATGAGTTTCTAAACAGACTGCTTCCACGGCGTGGTGGTATTTCGGTACGACTACGGTTCTGAGGTTTCGGGTTCGATACCCGGGTCGGGCATAGTGATATTGGATTTTTCCCTATCAGCCCGGAGTCTGGAATTTGTACCCGATATGGCGATAGGCTCGCCCCCTATCACATCTGGGACGAAACTAAGCTCGGTGAAATGTGGGTGTTCTAGTTCGCTAGTGCACCTCTGTCTACCCCTTCGGGGATACAGGCGTGAGCTTATGTTATGTTATGTTTCTAAACAGATTTACTAAACTTCATAAGTGTGTGTATGTTTGTCCACATATATCTCAGAAACAATAAATCAGATTGTGATGGATTTATTTTAATGGACTAGGTATCTTCCAACTTAGTAAATAGTGTAAGTTTCATCAATATCGGTTCAGTAGTTTAAGATATGGACTTAAGTGGGAAAATGAAGTAAGTTTTGTAATTGTAAAATGTTGATGTAATAAGGAATATCTACGTCCTCATCACAGACAGGATCAGTAATAAGGGAGAGATGGACCAATTTCCCCCATATTTCCCAATCCCCATTCCCCTTTTCCTATTTATGGGTAAATTTAGAGTCATGAGTGTCTATGGGTGGTGGAAATTATAATGAGGTAACCCAACTTTGCTAGTTTCTGCTATAAATGTAAATCAAATAAAAAAGCACCAACGCCAAAGAGAACTTATTTTTGTCTTTTTGAAGTTGGATTTTAAGTTTATTATAGCTAATATAGATTGCCCAATGTGAAAATGAAAACGACTTTATTATTCACAATAAAGGCATGCTAGACCATAAGGCGATCGTATTTCGTGTTACAAATAGCTACCAGTATAAAGTTATATGGTTATTATTAGACGCGCCCTTGAGTTAACTGCTTCGATTTTTACTTTGTTAATGGTGCATAAAGCGCACCTTGCTTTGAAGGCCTTGTAAAGCTTTTATTCGATGAAAAATAATCGTAGCTTAATAATACGACGCAGATCGATATGACAGTATCTATAGAGGTATATTGTACCTATTGTCTTTGGTATTAAGTACGATATTCCTTCAAATGCATTATGGTTTACGGATAACGTAGCAAAATGGCTGGATTTTCAAGTAGATATAAACTCACGCCTGTATCCCGAAAGGGTAGTCAGAGGCCAACTAGAAGCCTAGAACACCCACATTTCCCAAGCTCATGTTTGTCTCAGATGTCACAGTGATCTTATCGCCATATCAGGTACAAATTCCAGGCTCTGGGCTGATACTCAAACGACAACTTCTTCAAACGATGCTTAAAAAAGCAGCTGCTTGGCTATAACCCTGGCATTGCCGATGTCCATGGGCGACGGTAACCATTACCATCAGGTGGGTCGTCTGCTCTTCTGCTTTCGTAGGCCAATAAAAAAAATACTGAATAGAAAAACCCAATATAACTGTCCGAACCTGGGAACGAACCAAAAACCCCAGGAAGGTATTCGTTACGCTTGCGGTATATAACTACGCCACCGAGGCATGTTGGTTTTAACGACCGATTTTTTTTTTGTATGTTACGCGATATCTCCGCCAAATGTGGACCGATCTTCAAAATTATTTGTGTTCGATAGAGCTTATTTCAAGGGTGGTCCCATATATATTTGGTCACGAACGGATTTGAAGTCGGTCCGTAAAGTTTTTAAACTTTCTGACAACCGTAAATGTATTCGAACTCGATGTGCGTCTATGAAATTTGTATGAAATATTAACCAAACGTCATCAGTGCGCAGCGAACTCGAATACATTTACATTTACATTAGTTTTTCGTGCTCGGGCTACAGTTTTTTAAGGGTCACTAGCAGCTCCGCGATTAATCTCTATTTATTCCAAATCTTGATTAAAATATAGGAGTGAGCTGTAGGATAAATCGAATTTAGGTTTAAATCTAGATTAGTTGGCGCTGCAAGTCGTCCTAAGTACTACTTTGGCACAATAGAAAGAAAAAAGCAAATAGTAATTTCTAGACCTATTTCGCATTCAATTTCTACGCCACAGCGCCTGTAGGACGACAAATGAGCCCGTTGAATGCGGAATAAGCCCCTGGGTTGTACGAGTATAATGAGTGAAAATACTGACGGGGCACGATCGTTTAGCTCCAATGAATTGTAAGGAAATAAGTCGCCTACTCGTGGAAAGAATTTCATAGTTTTACCTTCGTATTGTTCGTAAATGGGTTTTGAGATGATCATTATCGTTATGGGCAGTCTCCGTGGCGCAGCAGGCACGTAACCTGCTGTGAAGGGAGAGGCCACGAGTTCGATTCCCGTACCGAGACAAATGTTTGTTGGACCCACAGATATTTGTTTCGGGTCTGGGTGTTGTGAGACCAAATGTCTCTCGTAGATTCTGATACCCACGATGCAGGTTATACCTATGGTGAGATAGATATATGGGTGACTGTTGGGTCTATTTATTTATTATTATTGTTTTTTACTGGGTTCGATCCCCGGGTCGGGAAAAGTGACATCGGGTTTTTCTTCTCAGTATCAGCCCGAAGTGTGAAACTTGTGCCTGTTATGGTGGTAGGCTCCTATCACATCTGGGACGAAGCTGAGCTCGGTGAAATGTTGGTTTACTAATTCTCTAGTTCACCCCTGACTACCCCTTCGGCGATACAGTCATGAGCTTAGGTTATGCTAGTATACATTTTAATAAATTAAAGCTTACATAACTCCTTGGCTTCGGTGGCGTGGTGGTATTTCGGTACGACTACGGTTCTGAGGTCTCGGGTTCGATCCCCGGTTCGGGCAAAGTGGTATTGGATTTTTCCATATCAGCCCGGAGTCTCGAATTTGTGCCCGATATGGCGATAGGCTCGCCCCCTATCACATCTGGGACTGAACTAAGCTCGGCGAAATGTGGGTGTTCTAGTTCGCTAGTGCGGCTCTGCCTACCCCTTCGGGGATACAGGCGTGAGCTTGTGTTATGTTAACTCCTTGGCTTGCGCACGCATTTTGTTATAAAACCTCACATTACAAATGACAAATAGTTATACGAGTTGCTTCGTTTACGTAAAAACCTTTTGTATACTTGTTGTATTGGACAATTCTCAGTCCTTTTTGTTTTGACATTGTTGAATGTTCACATGTCCCTTAGGATTACACTGATTTTATCACCGAGAAATGCTGGACAAGAACAGCGGCCTGAGCAGGAAAATTTCTAACAACCGTAAATGTATTCGAACTCGATGCGCGTCTATGAAATTTGTATGAAATATTAACCAAACGTCATCAGTGCGCAGCGAACTCGAATACATTTATATTTACACTAGCTGACCCGCGCAACTTCGTCTGCGTATGAGAGAGAAAGGGTTGAAAGAGTGAGTCGTAGGCACCTATAGCACAATAATTCTAAAAGAGGTAATGGGATGATCTACTTCGGCCGTCAGTCACCCCGTCGGTCAAACCGTCTGTCACCCCGTCTCTTACCCCGTCAGTCACACCCTCTGTCACACCGTCTGTCACTCCGTCTGTCACCCCGTCTGACACCTTGTCTGTCACCCAGTCGGTCACCCGTCTGTCACCACGTCCGTCACCCCGCCTGTCACCTCGTCTGTCACCCAGTCGGTCACCCCGTCTGTCACCCAGTCTATCACCCCGTCTGTCACCACGTCCGTCACCACGTCTGTCACCCCGTCTGTCACTCCTTCTGTCACCCCGTCTGTCACCCGTCTGTCACCCAGTCTATCACCCCGTCTGTCACCACGTCTGTCACCCCTTCTGTCACCCCGTCTGTCACCCCGTCTGTCACCTCGTCTGTCACCCCGCCTGTCACCCCGTCTGTCACCCCGTCTGTCACCCCGTCTGTCACCTCGTCTGTCACCCCGCCGGTCACCCCGTCTGTCACCTCGTCTGTCACCCAGTCGGTCACCCCGTCTGTCACCAGTCTGTCACCCCGTCTGTCACCTCGTCTGTCACCCAGTCGGTCACCCCGTCTGTCACCAGTCTGTCACCCCGTCTGTCACCACGTCCGTCACCCCGTCTGTCACCCCTTCTGTCACCCTGTCTGTCACCCCGTCTGTCACCCCGTCTGTTCGTTAATTGGGCTATCCAACACAAAAATAATTTTTCAATTCGAACCAGTAGTTTCTGTCTGAGATATAAATTTTCCCGCTTTGGTAACATTTTTCATTTCTGCTCCGCTCCTATTGGTCAAAGCGTGATGTTATATAGCCTATAGCCATCCTCGATAAAAAGGCTATCCAACACAAAAAAAAAATTTCAATTCGAACTAGTAGTTTCTGAAATATAGTCTTTTCAACATTTTTCATTTCTGCTCCGCTCCTATTGGTCATAGCGTGATGTTATATAGCCTTTAGCCACCGTCGATAATTGAGCTATCCAACACAAAAATAATTTTTCAATTCGAACCAGTAGTTTCTGAGATATCGCCTTCCCCGGTTTTAAACGTTCTTCATTTCTGCTCCGCTCCTATTGGTCATAGCGTGATGATATATAGCCTATAGCCACCGTCGATAATTGAGCTATCCAACACAAAAATATTTTTTCAAATCGAACCAGTAGTTCCTGAGATTAGCGCGTTCAATCAAACAAACAAACAAACAAACAAACAAACTCTTCAGCTTTATAATATTATAGTATAGATTAGTTTTTCGTGCTCGGGCTACAGTACACTAGATTTGTCGACCGACTTCAAAAACGGCGATTGCGTCTTTTTTTTTATATCAGAGATTGGCAAACAAGCAGATGGGTCACCTGATGGTAAGTGATCTCTACCGCCCATAGACACCCAAGACACAAAAAGAATAATGGGTGCATTGCCAACCTAACAGGAAGGAATGGAGGGGGAGGGAAAAGGGATTGGGAAAGGGAATGGGGAAAAGGGCCACCGGAAATCTCACTCATCGATCGAAACGCGAAAGCAAGCTGCCACTTTACGTCGGTTTTCTGTGAGACAATGGTATCTAATCGGTCGAGCCGGCCCATTCGGGCTATAGACGTTACTGTCTACAGCGTGGCTCTACCAATTGTAAAATTACAAAATATTGTTCACAAACATCCAAATAAGATTTGATAGGGATGATTGTTACTTCAATCGAATTGTGCAATTGGCGTGAAATGGGTTCCAGGAGCTACGTCGGGGATGGCGGGTGTTTTTCCATTTGTTTTATGTATCAACGCGAAAAAGATGAGAACGAATGCTTTAAAATAAAATAGAGTTTGAATTTGGCTGGCTATTTTTAAAGAAAAGCAGCGATAGCTCAGTTGGGTGTGGTGGACTGGACTGCCGAGATGGACTGCTGATACAAGTTTAAGAGGTTCGAGATCAATCCCGAAAAGGAGCACTCACCTCTGACTTTTCCATGTTAAATGTGTTTTCATTGTGAATTATCGCTTGCTATAACGGTGAAGGAAAACATCGTGAGGAAACCTGCATACCCACGAATTTCTCCACGAGAATTTCGAAAGTATGTGAAGTCTACCATCACGCATTAGGCCAGCATGGTAGGCTAAGGCCTAACCCCTCATTAGCAGAGAAGGCCCGTCCTCAGCAGTGGGACAAGTAATGTTACAGGGTCAGCCCTGTGACATTACTTGTCCCACTATTCCTATGTCCTATTAGTATTACGTCGCAAGAGGACTTTGGTGCGGTATTAAAACGCGATTAAGAATGCGATAGTTCGGTTGGTACTAGCACGGACTGCAAGACAAGTGTTGTAGGTTTTAAAAAACCCAAAAGGAGCATACATTTCTGACTTCTATGTTAAGTGTATTTTCAATGTGAATTATCGCCCTAGCTAGACAACGATTTACATCAGGCAGGCAGCCGGTCCCAAATGCTGAGCCAAATCCTCTGTGCAACGTGCTTTTAAAGTAGGATCAGAGCAGGTGGAAATAAACATTGAACGAAAATTGTCCTACACACAAAAATTATAACTACATCACAGACATTACATAGTCAAAATTCATATCGCGCCAAAATCTAGCACGAAATAAAAATCGTATTTCCTTTACCAAAATGTTTCGCATACTGGATTTATTAGTACTTTTATGATCGTACTCAAGGTGATCGTAACTTGATAGCTTTCGTGTCGTTTAATTGGATGCTTACACAATAACTCTGGTGTATTTCAGTTATATTTTTTGGGCTATTTTTATTACTTGCTTTCCAGCTGAGATTTCGAAATAGAAAATGTTGTTACGAATGTTCGACAATATTATCGTATTTTACCTATTCAATGTTTTTATTTTTATTTTTTATTACCTCTATATTTATTTATGTTTCAGATCTATCATAGATTATTTTAATGCTGTGAATTTATATTCAACATTTTTTCATCACATTATTTAATGTTCAGTTAATCATGTAGCTAACAATATGTCATTTGATTTTTCTATATAAAAAGTTGCATAATGGTTTCTGCTTATACATTGAAAAATATTTTTATTTTTCAATGTATGTTTTTATTAAAATTCAAAAAAAAAAAATTTAGAATATAACATATTTAAAGCATATTATTTTGCAGACACCGACGCAATGGCTACTGGCAATGAAGCCAATCACTTGGCAACACTGCCGGAGGAAGAAGCAGTCGTCGCTATGATGGGGCTACCCAAATCTGGGGAGATCACCAGAGCCCAGCTGAGGGTTAAGGAAAGCAAAGAATTTAAGGTATGTAATTGACCCCGTTTGAAAACACATGACGTAGGATCATAATTACAGTTTTCTGTTAAGGTTTTGCTTTTTTTATTCCAATGGATTGACGAGACGAGGAAGTTGCTCGCCTGATGGTTAACGATACGACTACCTATGATAGCAGCACAATCAGCACTTTGAATAACAAAATACTGGGTGGCACCGCACTGCGTCGACCTGGGACTTTAGATGTTAAGTCTCATATTAAAGTAATTATTTGCTATAGTGGCCGTCCCCAAAGATTTCCAGATCGACCTGTTGACAGGGCACATAGCTCGTAGAATCGATAGCCGGTGGGGGAGAAATATTCTCGAGTGGAGACCACGCACCGGCAAGCGCAGCGTTGGACGTCCACCTGCTAGGTGGACAGACGCCCTGATAAAGGTCGCAGGAAGTCGCTGAATGCAGGCCACTTCCAACAGGTCGATCTGAATGAAATATTGCTTGCGTTATACTAGTAAGTTGGGCATTACGATGTTACAGGCCGACTCTCGTTGTGAGAGTGAAAATTAAAAAGTTAGATGGAACATAGCCTCCCCAAGCCTACAAACTAAAATAGTTAAATCATTATTCTAATAAATTCTTGTTAACAGAACACAGTGGACAAATTAGTGCAGAGAGCAAACGCATCAATAATAATTGGAACGTCGTCTTGGAAGGAGCAGTTCTCGGAAGCTCTCACCGCAAGCTCAGGTACTGCATATACTTACATAGGATTACTCCGTTCAACTACATATAGAATAATCTTTAAAGATGTTTCTAGATCTGAATATATTTGAGGTGATGTAGTCATTAATGTAATGAATACAATCTTCAAAGCTGTTACTAGATTTGAATATAATTAAGTTAATGTAGTTACTAATATAATATTTATAATCATCATACATATTACAATATTTGAATATATTGAAGTTGATATAGTAACTAATGTAATGGTTTTGATATTCAAAGATGTTACTAGATTAGAATATAATTAAGCTAATGTATTTACTAATGTAGTGTTTATTATCGTCAAAGGTATTAATACATTTGGATCTATGTGATTTGATGTAACTAATGTAGGTAATGTGTAATAAAATGGACGATTATTCGGAATTTAGAATTGAGTTTGTAATGCTATTTTAGTAGCTGCTGCTCTTACATTTAATGTTGATAATATTTAATTTCGTTTGTAAAATAATCCTGATGAATCGATTTATAAAGAAAGTATGTCAGTCTCGATAGTTTTTTTTAGTATTTATTACAATGCGAGGCCCGAGATTTATAATTTTGACTTTTGAAGCTGCTGAGTCCACTTAACATTTGTATGAAATTTTAACTAAATATAATTAGAGCAAAGCCCGATTCGAATACGTAGATAATAGCTATGCGTGTTACTGATTGAGATAGCAAGATACAAATACATTTAAGTGTGTTTTTCACAGGTTCAGATGACCCCGACGAACCACCATCATGGTCAGATTATGTCCTTCATGTAGTTACGTTGTTCTGGAAAATTATTTTCGCCTTAATCCCTCCCACAGGTAAGTAATAGCTATAGGATATGATGCAATTTTAAATAATTAATACACGGTTTTAGATAGTTTACTTAAATTACCTTATAATATGGGATGATTGCTGAACGTAGGCCACTCCTAAAGATTTCCAGATCGACCTGTTGGAAGCGGCCTGTATCCAGCGACTTTTGATCTTTGGGGGAGGTCTATGTTCAGCAGTGAACGTCCTATGGCTGATGATGATGATGATCATGATGGGATGATTAGATTTATTAAAGTTTAAGTATTCATATGGTTTAATGTAATAGAAAGGGAAATACAACAGAAGCCACATAAGTAAATAATTGTTTTCAAGTATTTTTAATTTGAACTAAAAAGTCATCGATATATTATATACCTAGTTGACGCTCGGAAAATGGGACAGCAAACGAGTGCTTAAGCACTTCTTTTCCCTACAGTCGGACGTCGATAGAATTCTAAATATCAAAATTCAAATAAAAGAACGCTTGCTCATTTCGTTTAAAAAGCTACTTTTATAACATTTGCATAGGGTTATAATTGCGTTGATTTAATTAGAACTTGTGATCTTTTTCTTTGTTTTATTGCTGATACTCTTTTTATGACGATATTTGTAGCGAATTGTGCATCTAGGATATATTAAATCGATGTAAAAAGTACTTGAATACTTAGATGCTTCAAGTTGTTCGCTGTAAATAAGGGAATTGCTTTGAAAATCCTCAGTCAAACCGAGAACCAAACCACCAAACTTCGTACAGATAACTTGTTACGTTAATTTATTGCTGACCTCCGCGTGTCTGTTTATCGGACCAATTTACGACCTTATTGATTCTATACAATTTTCTTTACCCGGAATTTAAACAGAATATTTAATATTGTGTGTGTAAAAATAAATGGTTTAATTGCGGTTTTTATGGTGATTCCATGTTTCTATGATGATGGTAAAGAGAATGTATTGAACTAATCAAATATGCAATTACCGTGGATAATTGAGCTAGTACGGTGCAGTTAAGTTTGCGTCCACTATAATTTAGGCGTAGTCCAATACGTGCGAATTTCAATTAAGAGGATTATTATTCTCTATGAAATGTTTCTTGAACATTGCTAAAATCAATTTTCTTAGTTGAAAATTAAACGTGGAAATTGGCAGGACTAAATATTTATATTACATATCCGTAGCAATGATCGCGTAAGTCCAGATGAACTTGTGATTCCACAAATAACTATTTTGATAGTAAGTACAGCCGTGTCTAAACATAATGATCACTAAGCAACGCTACATAAATTGAGTGTTACTAGAATAATTGGGACGTCCTACTTTTGTTTCCACTATTTTTTTTTATACGCCAACAAAAGCAGATAAGCAGGATCATTTGCGACTTGAGCAGGAATAATATAATAATACACAATCGAATTCTAATTGCGCTAGATGTGGTATGTTTTAATCAAACGTCATCTGTGCGTAGCAAGGTTAATTTTATTTCAATTGGCAAAATAATTTCTGTTATGGGCACTGATGGTTACCGTGGCTCTGGATCATCGTTAATATTAGGGTCACACCAAGCCTATGCAAATAGAAAATAATGTGAAAACTATGTCTATAGCTGTCCTTGTTCAGTCAAAGTGTTAGCTATCGACCAGCGGTTAATGTCTTTACCATTCTACAGATATTGGCGGCGGATACGTATGCTTCGTGGTATCGATCATCTGCATCGGCCTGGTGACCGCTGTCATCGGAGACGTGGCCTCCCACTTCGGCTGTACCCTTGGCATCAAGGACTCTGTCACTGCCATCGTGTTCGTCGCCCTTGGTACAAGTATACCTGGTGAGTTGCAATTATTTTACTTTAGAATCAAACTCCTCCTTTTATTTGTTTTCATGTATAACCTGTTGGGAATCTAGTACAGGTTTGATTGCAACAATGACAAGTGTTTCTTTCTCCGTACTCTTTTCCCACTCAGCTGTATGGTCGAAGCAATACGTTAAGCATGTCGCAGGAAATATTCGGCTTTAGTTTTTACGACCAGCTGCCTATCTGACACCAACCTCCTCTAAGGTGAAAACAGTACGAAAAGTCTATGTGTGATTTTGTTTCGAGTCTGAGTGTTTTGATACGAAAATATTTCCCAAATTCAATGGATGGAAACTTGATACTACAGCTGTGTGTAGTTAAAGAGAACATTTTAATTATATTTCAGAAATTCATTCATTTATTCAATATCTTTAGAAAATAAGTGCTATCGTATGGTTGGCTACGAAGTATTGTTTTGTAACTGAACTGGTCATTTTAATTAGTAAGCTGTTGATATCTTTATAATATGTAATCAGATATGTGAATTCACTGTCAGTTTTAATTAATATGTAATTACATACCGTCATTGTTACGTTGGCAACTGACAATTATTATAGAAGGGTTAATTACCTCGCAATCGCCGGCGAATTAATACGTGCCCGGAATACAATATGGAAACATAAGCGTTAATGAAGGCTATTGGACACCCTTTGTTAATGATTTTTAATCCGGCGTCGGTAAATGACTATATTTGACCCAGAACTGGTTTAATCTATATGCTAATTTTTGTATAATGGACCATTTAAAGTGAGTTAATAATGTATTTAATAATAACTAAAAATCTTGATGGAGGCGGATATCTTGAGAGTACAAATGAAGATAACTAAAAGAGAAATTAAGTGGAAAGGCGCTTCAACTGCCCACTCTAGTGCGAAGTCATCGCAATACACTTTTTAAGCATGTTGCAGAAGGGATTTGGCTTTATTTGTTTCGACCGGCCGCTTGCTATTTTCAGAATAATTTCAGAAAAACACGTGTTACCCCACCACACAGTCTAAATTAATAACTCCAACTTTGTTAATACAAAACAACTACGACAGGCAGTTTTACCATATTCTTATGTATATTATCCAGTAGCATGAAAATAAATCTCTCGCCTCAGTGGCGCAATGGAGGAATAGGCGCTGCATCGATGTTCAGGTTCAATACCCGAACTGGGACAAAATTTTATTTCGTCATTTATAAACTGGGCATCTTGGTGACCATGATCACATTGCTTCATAACAAATTAATCCGAGAAGTATCATCATCATAATCATCAGCCACAGGAACTCTACTGCTGGATATGGGCCTCCCCAAAGATTACCAGACCGACCTTTTGGAAGCTGCCTACATCCAGCGAAGAAGTAGAATTAAGAAGGAGAAGTATAATTGCTGATAAATTTCCAATACCTTTGGTTTGTTTCGTAGATACGTTTGCGAGTAAAGTGGCAGCGATCCAAGACAAGTACGCAGATGCGTCTGTAGGCAACGTCACCGGTTCCAACGCTGTGAACGTGTTCCTAGGAATTGGTGTGGCGTGGACAGTAGCTGCTGTTGTGCATTGGAGTAAAAACGAAAGGTTCCACGTAGACCCGGGGAAGTAAGTAACTTTCATGATTAAAAATGAATCAATTTTTTAAAACCTTCTATGGTGTTTTATGTACAAAAGATCCTTATCTTTACCACTGATTTAAGAAGTAAATTTAATAATGCTATAATTAATCGACGAGTATTTCATTTGATCATGATCATGATTAAGTAAGAAATGATTAATATTTTAGGTACAATCGCCTTTACGTTTAATAAATCGCGTAACTTAAAAAAATATATCTGTTTTTATTCAAAGTTAACTAAATTTTTTCAGTGTTATTTATGTTTATATTTAAACTTCTCAACTATTCTAAGATAAAACGAGTAAATTATTTTTTCCTGCAACTTTTACACAGCAGCCAAGGAGAGTAGCGTAATTTAATTAAGCGCAAAAATTAATTTTACATCTAAGAAGTTTTTTGAAAGTATAGACGCAATAAATATGGAACAAAGACTCTGAAGAGTCTCTCGGGTGTCATCATTGTTTCCAAGCGACCCACCATCTCCAGACTAGATTAAGTTTTTAAAATTATGAAACTTTATTGCTTCTTGTTAGGACGACGACATTCATTGGCATGGAAGGACTGATCACCTCGTTTGTGAAGTCTGCTGTCTGCATTCTATTAAAATTTAATATTTTATCCCCAGTCTAGCGTTCAGTGTAACGATGTTCTGCAGCGAGGCAGCCCTGGCGGTCTTGGTGCTGGTCCTCAGGCGGCGGAAGAGCATCGGCGGCGAGCTCGGAGGCCCTCGGTGTACCAAAATAGTGACTTCCATGTTTTTCTTCTCTCTCTGGCTCGTTTACCTCACTATGTCCAGTTTAGAAGCTTATGACGTTATTACAGGATTTTAAAGTAGCGATATTTTCTGTGTTTAACACTTTTGCGTTTTAATTTGAACGTAATTATCATGGTATTGATTTAAAGTAATCCCACTTCTGATATTGTCGTTTTTACGTTAGATATGCCTTCCATCACACAAGATTATATTTTGGTACAAACAAATACTGATGAAGGAATGCTTGACGTTTGAAATGAAGACTGGATTCAAATCGATTCTCAATGGTGAGAAAAGATAGCTTCACGTGCAAGTCTGAACTCTAGGCATCTTGAGTGATTAAGCACGTAGCGTGCAGGCATGCGACAAGCGATGCGGGGGTGAAGAAACTTAAAACTAGTACTAGTACGATTATTTATTCTTCATTTTAGGTACAATTCCACCGACAGTCGTGGAATTAATTAATTTTGAATTGTGAACGAACCACATTATTCATGGACTACACTACATTATTAACTTTCAGTGAAGTAATTTTAATATTAGAAGAGAACATTAACGTCATAATTAAATAACTATCCGACTGTCCTTTTGATGATAATAATGCAATAGTGATGATGTATTATCAATACTATAGTGATCAATGGTATTCTCCAGAACATTTATAAAAAAATAGATTGTCTCGTTTTCGGATGTCACGCAAAAGTGTTAAACAGTTTGATATTTACTTATACTGATCTGAAATAAATGAAAATCAAGACAGCAACATTTTCAAGCACATAATAATGACAAGGGAAGACTTTAGCTTGGAGTAACTGCACTTAACAGTTACAAGAAAAATAAAACAACTCGAGCGTCCATTAACGGAGATTCATTTGATACGACAGAAAACAACCCTTTCTCGTCAATTGCTTTTAAAAGCATCGAAAACGATTGTTTGCCATACAATCAAGCCCTCGATCCTTGCCAGAAATGGCTTTATATCACCATAATATACTTTCATCGAAGAAAATCTTTCCTGCTCAAATCATGTACAGAATTTAGCAGTTTCTATATCCTTCTAGTAAATTTCGATTAAAGCTGATAATAATCGACAAATGTAGCCTTGGAGGCTGTGGTATAGTCGTAGATATACAATTATGCATTATATCGATTGTATTTGTTATCGATTACGAAGTATCGATGTTAGAATGTGGAGCAAACTTTGTTCTTAATAAGATTAAAAAAATATTTATTTTCGACGCCAATCAACGTTTACTAATTAAATTTTCTCTCGTCAAGTTTAATTAACGATCCTAATTAATTAAGGTGATGAAATGATATTCTATAAATATATATGGGTTACTCGCTTCGTGTGAAAGATAACGTAATACTTTTAATTACCAGTTAATTATATTCTCATATTCATTTTGTTTAGCCAGCTATAACTTGCCTCTGTTTTTTTAATTAATGCCGTTTAACTAATCGCAATTTTGACGCTAAATTCCTTTTAAACTAATCAAAAGTGAAACGTACAAAGCTATGATTAAAACGTTGATTAAAAATTTTATAATTAAAAAATAATTTTTTACTATGAACTTGTTATTTATTTTTGCCCGTATTGTGGTTTGGTATAGTAAGGAATTTCAATAGTGTATATCCATGGTATGATTTTTAACCATTAGATAAAATAGTTTTGACAGTAAACAGTCGCATCCTAGATCTAGTATCCGCATATATGGGCTGTGAACCGGCAGGTCTTGGGTTCGATTCCCAGGTCGGGCGTGGCGTTTTCCTAACACTATTTTCCAGGGACTGGACTCCCAGATGGGGGTTGACGTCAGGCAGGCAGCCAGTCATAAAAGCTGAGCCAAATCCTTTCTGCAACATGCTTGAAAATGTTTGTTAACCGACCCAACATTAAGGTGATAAGGGCAAGTAGAAAGAATGAAAGAAACAAAAGTAAACAAAGTATAATTTTCCAATACATTGGGTGAGTTGCACCGTTCGGAGGTTAAAAAAGTACTATAACTAGCGAAGCGTTGTTTGTTATAATTACTTTAACCCATAAATAATGGAAACGGGTGTTGGACTACACTTCTGTTAACTCTTGACTAATTAGTTAGAACATAGAAAACTGATTATTTATTATATAATATCAATTTATTTGACTGCCTCGGTGGCGTGGTGGTATTTCGGTACGACTACGGTTCTGAGGTCTCGGGTTCGATCCCCGGGTCGGGCAAAGTGATATTGGATTTTTCCATATCAGCCCGGAGTCTGGAATTTGTGCCCGATATGGCGATAGGCTCGCCCCTTATCACATCTGGGACGGAACTAAGCTCGGCGAATGTGGGTGTAATAGTTTGCTAGAGCGCCCCTGCCTACCCCTTCGGGAATACAAGCGTGAGCTTATGTTATGTTATGTTTAATATCAATTTATTTGCTAGTTAGTAGTTATAATTTAAGGAAAAAAAACGAATTTGGCCGTCGCAAATAAATTATTTTGAAACCACGTTCCTTTACTCTCATAATTTAATTTTCTGTAAATATAAATTTTATGATAATTGTTTAATTGTCGTGTTATATCTATGTAAATATACATAATGATTGTATGTCTAGGCATGTTTTCAGTCACAGTGTTCAAATTGCACCCATCAATGTTAAATTTAACATTATAGTGAATATACTGATTTCTTAAGTTTACGCGAATGTTATTTATTGAAATAAAACTATTTTATGCGGATTCTATCACGATTTGGTTTTAATTTTTATACCCGACGTTTCGAAGGCTTTGCTTTAGTGGTCAAGGGTCGGACTAAGGTGTCAGTTGTCCAAAAAATGATAATATTACAATATCTACCGTCATTTTAAAAATTATACAAATTCAAATTTAAAAAGTTAAATGTTTGCGATCCGATTTACTCAGTATGAGCTCACGGTATCTTGAGGTCTGGCAGTTGGTTTTTGGATTCTGATTTAATTAAATGTATGATTGGATTCCAGGTTTCTGCAAGCTTCCAACGTCGGGCATAAAACTTAAAACCAAATCGTGATAGAATCCGTAAAAACAGTTTTTATTTTTTTTCAATTATAGAGAATATTACGTCATCAAATATTTTTGCATTTAAATCTAGCTAATGCAGTGAACAATTTAACGTTCAATAAAACAAATTAAGGACTCTTTTACACATAATTATATTTTATTGTAATCTTTTGGTGTTGTTGTGTGTCTATGGGAAGTGGTGATCACTTACCACCATGACTCACTCGTTTGCTGCCAGCTATAAAGAAAATATTCCAAGGTCGGGTGGGGTGTTTTTGTAACACGATTTGCCGGGAACTGGATTTCAGAGGGGGTTTCCGTTAGAAAGCCAGCTGGCTGTAAAAACGAAGCCAAATCCTTTCAGCAACATGCTTGAGAATATGTGTTACGCCCACCCCACATTGAGGAGCAGGAGGTGGAAAGACCAACGCGGAGCTTAAATCGAGCTTAATAGGCGACAGTTGCTTCGGGCTCTGATATCACTATAATGTTGAATATAACATAATAATCCGTATTTCTAATTTAGTGTTGTTCATAGATACACGTAGTGTAACGTTATTTGTAAATATAAATGCAGATTTATTAATTTTAGCGTTAGTAATGCTTAGATCGGAGTAGCAGTTCGCTGAGGTGCCTAACCATCAAATTGTACTAAAAATGTGTGCCGTTTGATAATTATCAAGTGTAAGCGAGACAGGAGATAACTAAACTAAAATAAAAACATACTAAAAATACAAATAAACAACGAATTAAATTTTATTGTTATTTACTAAAATTTATTGGTTGAAAAAATGTTGACTAGTATCTTTTAAGGAGAAAATATATTTTATCATTAATATAATAAAAAATATTATTTGTGATTTTTC
Source organism: Clanis bilineata (assembly GCA_036417725.1). Classification (NCBI taxonomy): domain Eukaryota; kingdom Metazoa; phylum Arthropoda; class Insecta; order Lepidoptera; family Sphingidae; genus Clanis; species Clanis bilineata. The sequence goes on from CM071161.1 coordinate 2,687,479, forward strand.
GTCTATAACATAAAAATATATATTTTTGAAAATAATTCTCTCTCCTTTACACTGATAAAGATCATTTGAGGTACAAAGTATTCAAATTAGTACTGCCACTATTATAAGCGTTAGTATTTATTTTTAGATGGCTTGTGTTAAAGTGTTATGTCATTTAGATGATGATTTTTAGATCATATATTGATATTTATTAATGATACTCAGAATATATACAAATGTATCGCAAATGGCTTCATTTTACGTAAAAAAATCACGTAGTATTGCTGGGCTGTGCCAACATAGATTATATTTTACTAAACTATTTTTTACTCACTGATTTCTTAAGTTTACGCGAATTTTATACATTGAAATAAAACTATTTTAACGGATTCTATCCCGATTTGTTTTAATGTTTATGCCCGACGTTTCGAAGGCTTTGCAGTCTTCGAAACGTCACGGCGTGGTCAGTCCGAATGGTTTTATTTCAATATTTTTTTACTCTTTATTTCTTTTTAAAATATGAGTAGTTGCTTGCTTTATATTTTCATTCTTTCACTATCTAGCTAAATACACTTTCTCAATTCGGACCAATTTTTATTATTTTTGAATTAATTTTATGTAGTTTTTCTACTCTTCCACTTTTTAAAACTAGATTTTCTAAATTTTAATAAAAATCTTTCGCTGCCATCTCTTTTTAGACTAGTATTGGAAACATTTTGCTTTGAATCCCTCGCGTTTGATGCACATAGTCCTAATAATTATCCTATGATGATCCGAAATCATTTCCTATTTCTAAAACTATTGATGAATCTATTCTATAAGTATACAATTATAAATTATGATGTATTGATAATAATGATTATTATTAAAAACAATTGCACTGCAGATGTCAACAAATCTAAATAAATAAAAAAATATAATAAATTGATTTATGGGCCCCTTTTCAGTTTGAAAATTGTGTTGATTTATTAATGTTACAATTATTTATAATAATTTTACAAATTATATCAACTAATTTTAATCACTACATTTAATATGATAACCTTATCGCCACATCGCGGCATCGTATACTTAAAAAAAATCAATCTGTCTAATGACTAATTAAGTTTTCGCGAATGTTCCATCGAAATAAAGATTATTCGGACTGCCGAAGTCCTATCCATGAAGGCTGTGTAGCTTTTGAAACATTGGGACTAAAAAAAATAAAAACAAAACGCGATAGAATTCTAAAAACTAATTTCTATTCAATATAAAATCTATCTACAAAAATGAAAAACGATGCAAACAAAGTATCATTCAAATACCTCCACGTACCATCAAATAATTCTCTATTCTCATATCCCATCGGCAAATAGAACCCTACAGTGTTTACAAGTCAGCCATTGATGCCAACGCGGCATAAAAACTCTTTTGAGTCGCACATCAATCTTTTAGATTGAAATACGCGGGCGAAGTGAGGTCGGAACTCTGAGGCCTTACCGTTGGAAATAAACGATCTCCAACTTTTAGATACAAGTTTAATTTTATAGACATTATTATTTTATGAAATAGTCATTCTGATGTGATGCTTTTTGGATAAAAGATATTTGTAGATTTGTTTGTTATTAATACGTATAATAACTTAACATATTTTTTTGTTACTAAACCTGGTGTAGTTATTTAATTTATAATAAACATACTCAATAAAAAAACTTAATAAAAGAGAAATATCAAAATCTATATTTGGCGTGACAATAAAAAAAATATCGCATTAAAATTTGAGAACATTAGTACATGATTAGTATTATATATGATCGAAGTAGCTGCTTTATCCTGATTAAATGACGTAGTATAAAAAAAGCAAAATAATAATAATATGTGAAAACTCCCTTCAAACATTGTCCTGCCTCTCCAATGAATTGAGCCTCTTTCTGCGTGCAGGATATTACGTACTAACTGTGCTGTGTCAGTAGGCTAGCGACTCGCGCGCTTAAGTCCCACTGTTTTTCATAAAAATAATGGGGTATCCAACATGCGAGAACTTAACTCTGGTTTTAGGACATGTTCATAACTACAGTATTGGTGTATATTACTGATTCTAAATAAACTACTCTCAGTTTCCTAGTATATTAAAGTCACGTTATCTAGTTGCATTTAAAGTTGATTGTTTTAAAATATTTACACCAACGTCCCCAAATTGCTCCCTTTACGTCATTCTGACTACATCCCTGTATATAGGCCTCGTACGCCTCCCAAAGTTAGTTTTCAATTACCTTCTTCCCATTTAGCTTGAAACCGTGCGTTGAATGTCAAAATGTATTCGCGTTTCAAAATTGAAACGGTTTTGAGTGCTTCTCATTTATAAGAGTGTCGTTTGAAATTGTTTTAAAGATACTTTTACAATTTGTCAAAAGCAGATGAAGAGTACTCTTTGATAGGTAATCGTTTGGGAAGCTTTTGTTATAGTAACTATGTATGCATTATAGGCACATGAATTGGTAAAGGGTACACTAAAATTTGTGAAAATTCATTTACTGTCACACTATAAAATAAAGGAATCAAAATATTGATATGATATTGAATACCACTTAAAATATTTTTTATATCCAAACACAAATCTCAGAAATTATAGCAAAGGAATTTTTGATTTTATATTAATTGGGTTGAAAAGTGTGTTTTTCATAATGATTTCTTAAGTTTACGTGAATTTTACATATTGAAATAAAAAAAAAATGTCTGGACTAAAAAATAAAATCTTATAAAACCCTGAAAAAATACTTGTATTCCAATGTATTTTTTGTTAAAATATTCTCACTTCAATCTTGACTGAAAGACAACGGGACGGCCCTTTATTTCTAAAGAATAGCCTTCTTTACAACCTTAACCTCGGCGCAATACGCACTCTATCACACCACATATCTAAGTATTAAATAATAAACCAGAAATCATTATTATCAATACAGACGTTTATCTATCTGATTGTTGTGCGTGTTAGATTCTTCGAGTTCATACGCTCTAGCGTAAGTCATTAGTTAATTACTGATGTACATAGACGTATAGACTAGACTTTATCGCTTATAAAACTAAGGGCGGCTTGCACCACTATTACTAACCTACAGTTAGTCCTAAACTATTACATGTAATTAACTAAATGTCATCATATATTATCTGTAATTACATTTAGTACATTACATGCAATGAATCACATGTCCTTCGTATACCTCTTTTTCAATTTAACTTGAGGTTAGGACTAACTGTAGGTTAGTAATAGTGGTGCAAGTCACCCTAATAAACCAAAAATTACTTGTAAGCTATTTTTCGCCAACTTAGGAAATTATTAGAAATAAACTTGTATTCTTCGTTATTTTCTTGTTTAATATGATTTTTCTGTTGTCAATATTTTATTAAAATATGTTGAAACTGTGCTTTATTAAAACAAAAGAGAAAATAATATTATGTTTTTATTTTTAGGTTAAATAAAATAAATTAATAAATTTTCTGTTCATCGGCCCTTAGCGCTTGCCTCTAATCGACTTCCATGATCCCTCTTTGTGATAAAAAAAATAATAATTTTGGTTTTATCTTTTCTAATTGTGTAATAAAAATTAAACAGCAAATAGTTAATATAGAATAATTTGACTATATTCTTATAAAATATTATAATTAAAAACTGCAAAAAAAAACCTTTTGAAGAGATAAAACATTTAGCGTAGAGCATTAGCAAACACTATTCGCCTAAGTCCTACCACACTGTCCAACAAAGATTTTGTCACCGGATTTTTGACACATTTAATTCATTGCACGCTTTCCGTTTTAACATTTTTAAATTACACGAAGCTCTGTACACTCGAGATTCAATTAAACCAAATGGAACAGAATGCAGTCCGAAGTTTACCCAATTACGTATGCCAACACGAATGTGTTCGGTTAGTGAAGAACTTTATTTACTGAATACTAGGGATTAAAATGGAGGGGATATGCCGATGGCTTGCTAGTTGCTACGTACATCCTACCTGTGCTAATATATGATGGTATGATAATATTATTATATACTATAATGCTGATACGTATTGATTAGTACCAAGGATCCCAGGATATTTTTTTTAAACTTGGTGATAAATCATTGTGTGTGTGTCTCAATCTGTTATTCCAGGCGGGTACAATTCTGGGATTACAGAAAAAGCAATATCAAGGGACGATACACTTTGGGAATTTGGGACTATTTGGGAATATTGAATTAAAACTTAAAAGAAATAAATTAAAAAAGGGATTGGTACCATTATATTACCATAATTTATAATAAAATATTTTAAACTTTTTCAGTCTCGGCAAATCTGGCTATATTTTTAATGTTAAACTACGTATTTCACACGCCAGAAAATACAGTTTCCTAAAGCTCGATTGAAAAACTCAGCAGCTAAAGTCGTACAATGAGATAACGTTCCTGTGTTTCGAAGCGTGCAATGTTTTAAACTGCTGTGCGAGGTAAAATTTTTAGCTGTGTTAACTAGTGTAGCGAACAAAAATGTCTTACTTGGGTGTGTTTTTTGGATTTATTTTGAATAGTGATCATGAGGAAGAGGATTGGCATTTAATTAAATAAAGGTTTTATACCTAAGTGCGAGTTGCGACACTTAGGGCGACTTGCAATACTTCGATAACTCTCGATTTATACCAAATCTGAATTTAAATATAGGAATGAGCTGTAGGATAAATCGAGTTTAAGACTAACTCTAGATTATTAATGGCGCTGTTAGAAACATCTCCATTTAACGAAAGAACTCGATTTAAGCATAACATCTGTTTGATGTATTGCAGGTCGTCGATTTACCTTAAATTTCGATTTAAATATTCGAATGAGATGTATGTTAAAACGAGTTTTAATGCGTTTGTTAATGATTTTTTAATGCTGCCAGTTGCATTACATAATATGATTTTATATATACGAGTTTTGTAATATCAACAAATATCTATTTTCTTTTTTGTTTTTAAAGTAATCACATACGTAAAATATGTTAATACTATGTATATTAAACTAAGTACTATGTTATTCATTTACTGATGTTTCATTACTTCATAGTTCCTAAATAGCTACAGGCCTACTCATCTACACTTCATTACAAATATTTTTTAATATTTCATTTCATAATACAGTTTACATTATTGTGATTAGTTTATTTAATTTTAAATAAACAGAAACATCAATGTCAGTGGAGTTATTCTTATTAAATTAATAGATTTTCTGTAATTAAGTGAATACTGAACTAAACTTAATTTATTTTCTGAATATATTTATAAATGGATTTTATGTAAATTAGTGTAGTAAAATTATATTTTTTATTTCAAAGGCATCATTAAAATTTAATTCGCGATAAAATCGCATATTGTAACAATTTGTGTATTTTTATGTTAGTGGCGTAAATAAAAAAAAATCGCATCAATATTATATTTAAACCTAACCTTAAAAATGTATACAAATTTCTTCAAATGATGATCACATTTGATTCCGGTTTATAAAGGTTTGTGGTCCCTTAGTCCCTAGTTATAGATCAATAAATTTTTTTTTATTGTGTCCAATTTAAGACACTGGTCAACATTTTTTTTCTTTTTATTTTGAAATTTGCTATATTTTCTATTCTTCGCTCTTTAATGATTATTTATGTATAATTAAGTGGATGTATGTAGGTAGCAGACAGCACGCCGACCGTTATATGTAGTTATGTTTTGATAATAATTATTGTTATAATAAAGTGTTTATTAAGTACTTAAGAAGAGTTTTATTTTCCTCAAATTAAAAAGCGTCCTCTTAGTATAATCTTAGTGAAACCATTACAAAATAATATTTTATAGGACATTAGACGTTGGAATTATGGAAAATACACAAATTAATAATGCAATTATGTCATGTAAGCCCCTTGTGGCCGTTATTATCTTGTTATATAAATTAAATAAATCTGAGTCACGACTGTGGAAGGAAAAGTCGGTAAAGGTCGACCGCACCGCACTTATTTTAGGCAAGTTGATGATATACTAACTAAGGGAAAGATAAAAACTACCCTTAACCGACGCGAATGTATGAAGAGATTGATGAAAGTAGATGAAGCGAAAGTAGTATGTCAGAATCGGGCGAAGTGGAAATCTATAGTCTCTGCCTACCCCTATGGGATACAGGCGTGAAATTATGTATGTATGTATGTATGAGTCACGACGTGCAGTGTAATTTTTTTATTAAAAATACAAATAAACCTAAAGTTATTAAAATAGTTATAACCTACTAGGACTTAAATTATTACTAAACCCGACTCAAGTTTTCTAGAAAGTTACTTCGTAGTTATTTTATCGAAATTCATAGTCAAAGAGATTTAACCCGTCAGAGGCGGCACATATATATGTTCCATAAGCGTATGGGCCACCGGAGGCCGAGCCGCCCGTGACTATTTAATATTATTAACTATAGATGGGCTATCAAGCAAATTTCCATACAAAAAAAATTGATCTCAAACTTCAGTACCGCCATCAACCAGTTATTACAATGCGAGAGCGATTATTACAATTTACACCCTAGAATGTTTTGTGAATGGTTAGTAATCACGTAAGATAAGTTTATTCTGTCAAGATAATTACGCGGGCCAGCCTGGCGCGCGTATATATATCAATCTTCATCGTAAATTTGAGACGTAAAATAAGCGATTTAATTTATCTCTTTAAAATAATGCATTCAAAATTTGATTCTGCCTCTTTACTATATAATTTAAATATTAATATTAATCTAAGATGTCGTAAGCCCAATACTTTCTCCCTTAAAGTTTATCGTAATAATACTTCTTTCTTTAATCCAGTTATACGTATGTATGTGTAGACAATTCAACGAATTAAGCAAGGTCTATCCTAATTAAGATTTATTTAACAATAATTTAAATTCTTACAAACGACAAATTCATCATATCCTCAAAGATTCACATCTCATAAACCTTGCATAATATTGCATACTTAATTTCGTAATATTGTTACTTGTTACCTTATTTACCTAACAACTTATTTAACTTTGCTACCTATTAATTACTTTCTAGAACACATGTTTTGGGTTACAATTATTGTCCGGTAAATTGTATTATATATAGTGTTTGAAGCTAACTTGATTGTATCCTGTTTTGTGTTTAATAAATAAATAAATAAAATAAAATAAATAAATAAACTGAGCGACTTATGACCACTAGGTAATAACTTTTGGATCACAAGTTTTGTGCTGTTCGCCCGTCTATATACTGTTGAATATCTTTGTTCGTAGTAAACCTTGACAGTTGCTAAAGCTTAGCGACTGTCAATAGCTAAGTTAAAGCCCGTTTCAAGGATTACTTCCGAAGTTCATATGCTGTGCTATTTTTTCAAAAAGTGTTAACACTATTTAAACCATTTACCATTTAAATATTAATAATATTAATAACTACATAACATAAGCTCACGCCTGTATCCCCGAAGGGGTAGGCAGAGGCGCACTAGCGAACTAGAACACCCACATTTCGCCGAGCTTAGTTCCGTTCCAGATGTGATAGGGGGCGAGCCTATCGCCATATCGGGCACAAATTCCAGACTCCGGGCTGATATGGAAAAATCCAATATCACTTTGCCCGACCCGGGGATCGAACCCAAGACCTCAGAACCGTAGTCGTATTTTATTTTTATTTTATTAATATTTGGAAAACTAGCACATTTTTGAATTGAGATAGTATTAAAAGCAGAAGGCCAATTACAAGTTTCCACACATAAATTGTATGAATATAAGAATAAAATGGTATAATATTAGCCCTGTGATATCACTGTCCTACTGCTGGGCACGGGCCTCCTCTACTAATGAGAAGGGATAGGCCTTAGTCTACCACGCTGGCCTAATGCGGGTTGGTAGACTTCACATACCTTCGAATTTCTTGTAGAGAAATTCTCGGGTATGCAGGTTTCCTCACGATGTTTTCCTTCACCGTATTAGCAAGCGATATTTCACAAAGTAAACACACTTAACATAGAAAAGTCAGAGGTGTGTGCTCCTTTTTGGGGTTGGTCTCGAACCTCCGACACTTGTCTCGGCAGTCTGTACCATTCCCAACTGAGCTATCGCTGCTATAAGAATAAGATGGTATATGAATATATTATTACTTAGAACGAAAGTAAAAAAAAGCATTTGACAGCGTCCGTGGCGCTGTGGGCGTGTAGCCGGCTATGAAACGAGATGATGCGGGTTCGATTGCTGCATCGAGATAAATGTTAGATGAACCGCAGACACTACGAGACTACCGGTCTCATAACACCCAGACCAACAAATATCTGTGGGGTCACACATTTATCTTGGCGCGGGAATCGAACCCGCGGCCTCGCTGCCAGACGGGGATGTATGTATATTGTATTATACATACTATATGCATAGTTTCTAGTGTGGTTATATATGACGCCTCTTAATTTAACGGTCTGTTTTCTTTGGCTCCATCGTTCTAAACATACGGGAAAGTATTTTGTCGAGCTGTATGTTAATTGTTTCGAGACACTGAGGCACCAAATGGTCTACAGGAATGTGGAAGAGGCCTCAGATTCGATGCATCAAAATAAATGTAATTTTTACAGCAGAGACTGGCATACGAGCAGGTGGGTGACTTGATGGTAAATGATCTCCGATCACCTTGTTCAAGCATGTTGCAGAAAGGATTTCGCTTCCCACTGCCAGTCTGATTGACGTCAGGCACAAACTGACCCCCTCTGAGGGATCCAGTTGCAGGAAAATTAAATTCGAGAATTATCTTTGCCTGACCTGGGATTTGAGCCCAGGACCTCTCGGTTCACAGCCGGGCTGATACTGGGAAAAAAAAGAAGTGAAATAACAGGCGTGAGCAGGAATGACTGGCAATCGAATTTGTATCGTGTTCGCGGCGCACTGATGACATTTGATTAGTATTTTATACAAATGTCATAGACGCGCATCGACCTCGAATTGAAATTGTAATTCGACCATGAACTTTTGATCTCGCTAGCGACTGCGTAAAATATTTATACAAACGCCTCTTGCGGTTACTTGGGGAATTGATGTTTTTCATACAAATAACTTTACATCATAGAAAAAAGAAAATGGAGGACAGGATGGCGACTTTGCGAAAAAAAGATCCCATTAATATAACAGTTAAGCAACTTCTTCATATTCCGAAATTAGTATTATTGTAAATAAAACACCGTATTTACAATAGAATCAATACGTGTTTATACGTTATTTAATTGCTTACCTCGGTGGCGTGGTTGTGTTTCGGTACGACTACCGTCCTGAGGTCTCGGGTTCGATCCCCGGGTCGGGCAAAGTGATATTGGATTTTTCCATATGAGCCCGGAGTCTGGAATTTCTGCCCGATATGGCGATAGGCTCGCCCCCTATCACATCTGGGACTGAACTAAGCTCGGCGAAATGTGGGTGTATTAGTTCGCTAGTGCGCCTCTGCCTACCCCTTCGGGGATACAGGCGTGAGCTTATGTGTGATATGTATGTGTTATTTAATTCTTATGAACGGTGACTACTTACATATAAATAGATCACGAAACTAAAATGGCCGAACCGGCTTCATAGTAAACACGTATTTTCCTTAGTTATGCCGGGTCCTCTTATTTTTTTAGTTATTGCTTTACGTAGTCGCTTCCGAGAAATATCAAAAATATTCATAGACAACCTCCGTAGGGTAGCGGGCGAGTAGCCGGCTGTGAAGCGAGAGGCCGCGGATTCGATTCCCGCACCAAGACAAATGTTTGTATGGCCTACAGATATTTGTTTCGGGTCTGAATGTAGTGAGACCGAAAGTTTCTTGTAATTCCTGATACCCACGACACAAGACTCAATCTTAGTGTGGGGTCAGGACTATGTAGAGGTGTGACTGTTGGGTGTTATTTATTATTCATGGTTGAGGATTATAAGTGTGAAAAATGCCTAAATTAAACGAATATATAACCGTATGTTTTCGCCTCTGAAGTGGTATAAAATGGCTCAAATGCATTTTTAATTTCCACCACGCGCTGAGTAAAGTTAGCGTCTCTTGGAAATTTATGTTGACTCGTAAAAGTTCTAAGTTTAACTAACAGTACCTTTGAGCGATGGAGAGGAAAAATTATGATTGCGTTTAATACAGTAACTTGATATAGAACTCTGAAATGAAAATGGTGGTCATATTTTAACCGACCTAAAGGATTCATTGTGTTTATTCTCTATAGAATCACTGGACTTTTTTAACCGCGTTTGAAAAAGAGAGGTGTTATAAGTTTGACGTGTGTATCTGTGTATTAGATATCGGGCACAAACGAGGCCCCAAGCTGATACTGAACAGAAAACCCCAGTAGGTTGTTTCAGAGTGGTAGAGCCACGCTGTAGACAGTAACGTCTAATAAATGTGGGTGTTCTAGTTCGCTAGTGCACCTCTACCTACCCCTTCGGGGATACAGGCGTGAGCTTATGTTATGTTATGTTATGTTATAAATACATAATTATGTAAATCTTTGTTGAAATTATTAGTTTGTTAAATCTTTCTTTCTTTCTAGCGCAACACACTTTTTCAAGCATGTTGCAGAAATGATTTGGCTAAGTTTTTACGACCGGCTGCCTGCCTGAGATCAACCCCCTATGAGGGATCCAGTCCAGGCCAAATTAAATTAGAAAATTAAATAAAGGGGGCAAGCATATCGCCATATCGGGAACGAATGCAAGACTCCGGTCAGTTACTGAGTAGAAACACCCAATATCATTTTGTCCGACCCGGGGATCAAACCCGAGACCTCAGAGCGATAGTCGTACCGCACCCAAATACCACTACACCACCGAGGCAGTAACCTCATGTAAGCATACCAAAATATAAAAAGGGTACAAAATACCGCAGCGACTCCAAATAACTTCTTATTTCTCCAACCGTCAATCTAAATAAACCGCGTTGCGTCCAAATTCTCTAAACTCCTATTTATGTGACAACCCCACCGATATTCGAGAAAACGACGACTTTCGCATCTGAAGAGACTGCACAAGTTTTTGTTTGAATATAGGTCGAATTGTATTGAAAACAGATAGTAGCACGAGTAATTTTCGAATCCGCTTTAGTATCGACTTCGCACTGTTTAAAGTTTTAGGTAAATACTAATAATAAATCATTTTGTATGCATAAACGTAAAAAAAGATGGACGAAGCGCTAGGAACATTGAAAGTGAAGCAGGGTTTCGGCCCATTCGATCTATGGGCACATAATGGCGCGTGTGTGCGCACTTTTGTACAGGCGCGTTTGTGTGTTGCTTCTCTGTGGCGTCCGTTTAACTATAGGCGAGATGTTCCAGAAAGGCTAACAAAATGTTATATGTAATAATGCAAATCATATGGTCATATCAAATCATGCAGGTCTATAGCATAGCCTCGGTGGCGTGGTGGTATTTCGGTACGACTACGGTTCTGGGGTCTCGGGTTCGATCCCCGGGTCGGGCAAAGTGATATTGGATTTTTCCATATCAGCCCGAAGTCTGGAATTAGTGCCCGATATGGCGATAGGCTCGCCCCCTATCACATCTGGGACGGAACTAAGCTCGGCGAAATGTGGGTGTTCTAGTTCGCTAGTGCACCTCTGCCTACTCCTTCGGGATCCAGGCGTGACCTTATGTTATGTTATGTTTCACGTGGTCAGATATACAAGCAATAGATTATATCTCATAAATAAAAACATTAAACGTATCGCAAACTCGATTCGAAAACATATTCGAAAAGATATTCGTTCTACGGCCTCAAGTTATATGGATCGTGAAAAGGGTTCTACCGGTGTATCTCGAGATTGTGAGTTTGGTTTCCAAAACTTTGTAAGCGTTAGTTTTTACATAAATATTGAGAATCGAAGCGTGACATTATTTTTATCCTCACATAAAAGTACACATGATGGTAACACAGTGGCAAAGGTTAAACATTCTTAACAGCGCCCTGAGCAGGAAAATTTCTGACAACCGTAAATGTATTCGAACTCGATGCGCGTCTATGAAATTTGTATGAAATATTAACCAAACGTCATCAGTGCGCAGCGAACTCGAATACATTTACATTTACATTAGTTTTTCGTGCTCGGGCTACTGGGAAGCTGGTGATAATTATAATTTCGTTTTTTACAATAAAATTAATTCATGATTTAATAATTAATTAATTTCTTTTACCTACGTAGCTAATATTTCTTTCTACCTGCCCCTATTCCACCTTAATGTGGGGTCGGCGCAACACACTTTTTCAAGCATGTTATAGAAATGATTTGGCTAAGTTTTTACGACCGGCTGCCTGCCTGACGTCAACCCCCTATGAGGGATCCAGTCCCGGACAAATTAAATTAGAAAATTGACTTTTCCCGACCTGGGAATCGAACCCAGGACCTCCCGGTCCACAGCCCATACATACTGCCACTAGACCAAGGAGGCTATATTATAGGTTGGTATTTATCCCCTAATTGATTTAGCTGCAGCATATTAGTCTAGGAATTGGAAGATCCTGGGTTCGAATGCCTGGTTGGGTAACCCGTATTTGCTATTACGGTTTGACCGTGTTTGGATCCTCGAGAGGGTTAACCTAGCAGCGGGTTGTAAAAACCAAACTGAATCCTTTCTTCAACATGCTTCAAAATAATCATCATCATCAGCCACGGGATGTCCACTGCTGGACATAGGCCTACCCCAAAGATTTCCAGATCGACCTGTTGTTGTTTAAAATAATCATCATCATCATCATCATCATCATCAGCCATAGGACGTCCACTGCTGAACATAGGCCTCCCCCAAAGATTTCCAGATCGACCTGTTGGAAGCGGCCTGCATCCAGCGACTTCCTGCGACCTTTATCAGGTTAATAACAGTTTAAAATTAAAAATCATCAACATTAGCGGGAAAACAAGATATACACCAATTAAATTACTCTAATATCTGGGAAGCTTATCTGCAAAACTTCAATTTGCTAAAATATTTCCTTCCTCAAAACGGAGATCTGCAAAAGTACACGGACGCAGATGGGGAAACAGGAGCAATTTTAATATAACCAAGCAATGTTGCCAGAGTGATCCAGAAAAATTCATAAGAACTTTTTAAAGTATCTGTTGGTACTTATGATTCTGTGCCATGAAAAACACATAGCTCAATTAGGTGTATTTTTATTTATTATAGAAACAACAGACTATTTAAAAAAAAATCTCTCCATTGCATCATTGGGAAGCGGCATCTTCTTACAAAAATATACCTTCTAAATTCCATTTATGTAGTACTACTAGTTTCTGAGAAAAATAGCTGTAACATAGGTACGGACCAAAGACTTTTATGTATACTACTAGACTGGCTGTTCGGTACATAGAATGTGCGCACTAACTCTCTGTTAATCGACCTCAACTCACTATAGAAATTTGTTCCTTTCCTTAGCCGTGAAACGCCAAACACTCGCCGTCATGTGCCACAATTTTACTTCGAAACAGCTTGTTTAGTAAATACATAGAAGTCTTTGGTACGGATAGATGGATAGACAGACATGACGATATTATAATGATTCCATTGTTCCATTTGACTTCGGGAGCCTAAGAGCGGTCTTCCTAATATTAGTTATTTTTTTTAAATAAACCTAATCCTAGAGATGATAAAAACAAGTACTGGGCCTATGTTGTTTTGTTTTAAAGTGTAAAAAGATTAATATATTTTAATTCAGTAAAATTATTATACAATCAGCAGTCTGGCAACTCTGACGCAAGGCCGAGCCAGCGCCACTCCGTTCCGTACTACGCAGATTTTAGGATATTTTTATTAAAATCCTGGCCGGTAGGTATGTCGTCAGAATTGTCCTTATATTTTAAGGTTCTGTTTTTAAAAACTACAAGTGTATTCTGTAGTGCTTTACATTTCACTCAGAATTTAATATTAATATTTTTACGCATACTCGCTTTTGCTTACAGCTTCGCCTGCCTGAAAAACTTTACCGATATAATCAATAAATTATATAATTAAGTTTTAGTCCTAGCCAATTTATCTCTATATACATACAAATAAATAAAAATACCAGATTATAATAAATAAATACACCCAACAGTCACACACCTAGTCTTGACTCCACACTAGGTATAACCTGTATCGTGGTTGTCGGAGACTATGAGAGACTTTCGGTCTCACCAACAACCAGACTTGAAACAAATATCTGTGGGCTACACAAACATTTGTCTCAATGCGAGAATCGAACCCGCGGCCTCTCGCTTCACAGCCGGCTACTCGCCCACAACGCCACGAAGGCTGTCATATGAAAAAAACAAGCTAGCTATAACTTCATATTAAAAACATGGCATACTTTATTTATGAATGTTGATGGATGAAGAGGTAGAGGAAGGCCAAAGAAGAGGTGGATGGAGTGTGTAAGGAAGGACATGAAAGAAAAAGGGGTGAATGACGAGATGACGGCTGATAGACATGTATGGAAGTCGTAAACATGTTGCGCCGACCCCAAATAGAATTGGGATAAGGGCAGGAGGATGATGATGATGATAGTATACTTTATTTTGTTTACTTTTTTTTTTATAGCAGAGCCTGGCAAACGAACAGATGGGTCACCTGATGGTAAGTGATCTCCACCGCCCATAGACACCCAAGACACAATAAGAATCATGGGTGCGTTGTCAACCTAAAAAGAGGACATGGAAGGGGAGGGAATAGGGATTGGGAAAGAGGGGGGGGAGAATGGGCCACCGGAAATCTCACTCACCGAACGAAACGCGACAGCAAGCTGCCACTTTACGTCGGTTTCCTGTGAGACAGTGGTATCCAACCGGTCGAGCCGGCCCATTCGTGCTGTAGACGTTACTGTCTACAGCGTGGCTCTACCACTCATAAGTGTATACTTTGTTATATCATAATACTTTGTTATAAATTACATTTAGTTTAATAAGTTTCCACTCAACAAAGTAATCTCAATTAATTTCATAGGAAAGATGGTTGATAGACATATTTTTGTACAAAAAACGAGGGCCTAAGCAACAGAAGTCACGCGAAAAGCTTATTAGTTACGAAGCCTTTTACATTTCTACGGAACATAATTTTATGTGATTGATAGTTATTGAAACGATGTCAATATAAACATAAATATTACATTTCAGCGGAAATTGATTTGAAAAGAATATATTATAATATTCAGATAGACAAAATGTAATATTGGAGTATTTTCTCTCGTTTCACAATGGACTACTCGCCCTCTGCGCCACGGAGGCTGTATGTATGTTAGGGGTAAGATACAACATATTATCTTGGATAGACTAAAATCTGCTGAAATTATGCAAGATCTGCTCGCGTTCTTTGTAAAACCTATTGAAATTCGATCCCAAAGTTATCTTTCCGCACCGTTAGCGCGAGGGAAATTCCCAAACGTTCTCGAAAGAAAAAATACAAAATGACTTGTTTTCCCTGAGGCTTTATGCTGATTGTGCAATAAACTTGTTTGGTTAAGACAATGAGACGTTGGTAATCTGTTTTTATGGTTGTGTTTAGCTAATCAGTGCTTTGTTCTGTTTAGTGTAAATACTTGTATAGTCTCATACTGTGATGTCATTTTTCAACCAACTTCAAATTAGTAGATTTTGAGTTCATCAACTTCCAACACTTTTAAAATACTTTGTGTTCGGTAGACCATAGTTCAATATGGTCGAACAAAGCCTGACCAAAGGTTTTGAAAAAAAATTGTATAAACAAACTTTTAGAGGACTAAAGCAATCTCTTCTCAAAAAAAATTAAACATGAACAAAAATAAATACACCCAAAAGCCACACACATAGTCCTGACTCCACACTAGGTGTAACCTGTATCGTGGGTATTAGAAAATACGAGAGACTATCGGTCTCGGAATCGAACCCGCGCCCTCACGTTTCACAGCCGGCTACTCGTCCGCTGCGCTACGGAGGCTGTCAAATAAATAAAACGCAAGTTCAAAAACTTAAAAGACCAACTTTAAACCTCCTGTGTTTGTCTACTTGGTCTAGTGGCAGCATATATGGGTTGTGAACCGGTGGGTTCTGGGCTCGATTCCCAGGTCAGGTAGAGTAAATGTTGTAATTTGATTTGTCTGGAACTAGACCCCTAGAGGATTGACGTTAGGCAAGTAGCCGGTCGTAAAACTAAGCAAAATCCTTACTGCAACGTGCTGAAAAATTGTGCTGCATCCACCTCGTATTAAGGTGAGATAAAGGCAGGTAGAAAGAAAGAAAACCGACTTCAGTCTTCAATCCATAGTCTATTTTGCTATTTTGATATTTTTTAAGCAGTTTACTCCAAACTCCTTCTTCAGATCTTAACCAAAGTTATATTAATTAAAGTTATATAAATTGTATTCATCATCTTCATCATCATCAGCCATAGGACGTCCACTGCTGAACATAGGCCTCCCCCAAAGATTTCCAGATCGACCTGTTGGAAGCGGCCTGCATCCAGCGAAAAAAAAAAAAATTAAATTTAAATTGTATTAAATTGTATTAATTAATGATAGTTGCATTATAGACATTGTATCTTATTATAATTAATTATGGTTATTCTTAGTATAGAGAAATGAATAGTAATAGATATAGAATTACATAGTAAAAATATAAGATGGATATGAAATAACAATGAAATTTAGAAGTTGCTAAAAAGAACCCTTTACATGTTTAAAGGGGACTTCGGAAGTTTATAAAAAAAAAAAAAACCAAAGTTATATGGGACTACTCTTAGGATAATCTTACATAAGCTTACGTCTGTATCTCCGAAATAGTAGGCAGAGGCGCATTAGTATTATCCACATTTCACCAAGCTTAGTTCTGTCCTAGATGTGATAGGGGGCGAGCCTATCGCCATATGAAGCACAAATTTCATCGAGACCTCAGGACGGTAGTCCTACCGAAACATAACCAAGCCACCGAGGCAGGCAATTAAATAATGTATAAACACATATTGATTTTATTGTAAATACGGTATTTTATTTAAAATAATACTAATTTCGGTATATATCAGTGCCCGACCTGGGGATCAAATCCGAGACCTCAGGACGGTACGGCTGCCGCGCACGCAATACCACTACGCCTCTGAGGCAGTCATAATGGGTTAATCTCTATTGAGTAGAAATTGAGAATTGGTTTACATTTGCTGGAAATGTATAACATAAAAAATGTTGACGAATTTATTATGTCTTTCTTTTAGTCGGTCAAAAACAACTCATTTGTAATTCACATTTTTTCTCAATACTTTAATATGGTTCAATTATTTTTAAAGTACAATAATGAGCTATTGTGGAATCGGCCCCATTACCCGCGCCCAGAAGTGCTCTCACCAAACCGCCCAAGCCGAGTGGACGTGTTCAATTATATTTCAACGGTTTTATTGTGTCCCTTATCGATTTTTGTGACGAGTTCGAGTTATTCGAGTGTTGTTATTGTATATCGCAAATAATTATACCATATATAAGCTCTCGGGCGTATATCCGAAAAGCTTTTGAGTGGTTGAGCCACGCTGTAGACAGTTACGTCTACAGCACGAATGGGCCGGCACGACCGGTTTGATACCACTGTCTCACAGAAAACCGACGTAAAGTGGCAGCTTGCTGTCGCGTTTCGTTCAGTGAGTAGGATTTCCGGTGGCCCATTTTCCTCCCCTTTCCCAATTCGCTTTTTGCTTTTCAAAGCTCGCTCGCTTTTCTCCCCAATTCGCTTTGCCCGACCTGGGAATCGAGCCCACGACTTTCTGGTCCACAGCCCATATATACTGCCACTATACCAACGAGGCGACTAAGGAAGCATAAACTTTAATATAGTATTAAATTGAAACTTCAGATGCGAGATTGTAAAAACTGAACATCTCATGAAAATATTAATATCAGAAAAACTACACAACAAGCTAACTGGAAAAACACACCTTTTCACATAAAATACTGAAAACATTTTCACATCGGCTTTTGAGTTTCCTTCACGGATTTTAATAACGGGTAATACACTCGTAGGCTCGTAGCGGGTGTAGCACTCTCGTAGCGCTACGCCGTAGACCCGGCGCTCATACGCGAATTTTGAAGTGTTATTGCTTTATATTTATTCAACTCCACATAAATATTTGGGTATTATTTGGGGACTTCTGAATTAATTAGTGAGAAATTGAAATATTAGATTGAGAAATTGGAAGGAAGTTGTTTCCTCACGAATTGTATCCCGCTTATACAAGTAAGAGGTCATTTTCGTTTATGAACTTGATTCTTTATCCCTTATTTCATGTATTATTATGGCAGAGGCGCACTAGCGAACTAGAACACCCCAAATTTTACCGAGCTTAGTTCCGTCCCAGATGTGATAGGGGGCGAGCCTATCGCCATATCGGGCACTAATTCCAAACTCCGGGCTGATATGCGAAAATCCAATATGACTGCCCGACCCGGTGATCGAACCCGAGACCTCAGGATGGTAGTCGTACCGAAATACAATCACGCCACCGAGTACAAATGTTATTATAGACATATATATTGATAGCAAACCGGAAAAATCGGCTTTTCTGATAAATATTTTTACCCTTATACATTGCTGTAGAGTCTAATGTCACCACAAAAGGTCCGTTAGTGCATTATCATAAAAAGTGTAGCCAAATTAGGGGATATTCGTCGAGAGACATTATCCGGGACATAATGCGGTCTCGTTACGAACAATGAATGGGAACATGGTATTAAGACACAAAATTAGCATTTGTTTTGAGGTCATTGGGAGAGTTGCAATTTAGAATGGTTTATTGAAATATATTTAGTCTCGGTGGCGTGGTGGTATTTCAGTACCACTACGGTTCTGACGTCTCGGGTTCGATCCCCGAGTCGGGCAAAGTGATATTGGATATTTCCATATCAGCCCGGAGTCTGGAATTTGTGCCCGAAGTGGCGATAGGCTCGCCCCCTATCACATCTGGGACGGAACTAAGCTCGGCGAAACGTGGGTGTACTAGTTCGCTAGTGCGCCTCTGCTTACCGGCGTACTACCTACTGACACAGGCGTAAGCTTATGTAATTAGCATTTGTTTTGAGGTCATTGGTAGAGTTGCAATGTGGAATGGTTTCTTTCTACCTGCCCTGATCTCACCTTAATATGGGGTCGGCATTATTTTTCAAGCATGTTGCAGAAAGGATTTGGCTACGTTTTTACGACCGGCTGTCTGCCTGACGTCAACCCCCTCTGGGGGATCCAGTCCCGGGCAAATCAAATTAGAAAATTCGCTTTGCCCGACCTGGGAATCGAACCCACGACCTCTCGGTCCACAGCCCATATATGCTGTTACTAGACCAAGGAGGCGATAATTTGGAATGGTTTATTGCAATATATTTTCGACTAGCTGTGGCTCGCGACTGTCCACGTAGATATCTATGGGAATTGTACATTTTTCGGAATAAAAAGTAGCTTATATTACCGACTGCCTCGGTGGCGTGGTGGTATTTCGGTACGACTACGGTTCTGAGGTCTTGGGTTCGATCCCCGGATCGGCCAAAGTGGTATTGGATTTTTCCATATCAGCCCGTAGTCTGGAATTTGTGCCCGATATGGCGATAGGCTCGCCCCCTATCACATCTGGTACGGAACTAAGCTCGGCGGAATGTGGGTGTTCTAGTTCGCTAGTGCGCCTCTGCCTACCCCTTCGGGGATACAGGCGTGAGCTTATGTATGTATGTATATTACTCATAATGTAGCTTTCCACATAAAAGGTAAAGTAAAAAATTTCATTACTAACAAAAATACAAAGAAAAACAAATGTTTCCTTTTTGATTAGATTATAGGTGTAGATATGAACTGAAGTTTATTTTATCCTTTGTTTTCTATTCCTCTTGTATTTATCAACCGATGTTCAACCGACTTCAAAAAAGGTCCTCAGTTTGTCTGTATTTTTTATGTATGTTACCCAACATCTCCGTCAAATGTAGACCGATTTCCAAGATTTTTTTTGTTTTCGATAGAGCCTAAAGATGGTCTCATAAATTTGATCACGATCGGATAAATTTTAAAGTTGCTCCGTTAAGTTTTTGAACTTGTGATTA
The DNA here is from genome assembly GCA_036417725.1 of Clanis bilineata. Taxonomy (NCBI): domain Eukaryota; kingdom Metazoa; phylum Arthropoda; class Insecta; order Lepidoptera; family Sphingidae; genus Clanis; species Clanis bilineata. The sequence continues at coordinate 2,707,499 of CM071161.1, forward strand.
TCTTTTTTATTTAGTAGCTACAATTTTTCCCACGATTCCGCTCGCGTCGTAATTTATATTCCAGGATAATAAACAGCATATGTATAACTATTCTGATGCCTACAACTGTAAAGTTTCATCAAAATCCATTCAGTAGTTTTGGCGTAAAAGAGTAACAAATATACACACATACGTACTCAAAAACTTTCACGCTTATAATAATAGGATTTGGAAAAGTTTTACTAGACCAGCCAGGCCAAAGATCTGATAATAATATCAAAACAAAAACAATAATACACCCAACAGTCACACACCTAGCTCTGACCCCACACTAGGTATAACCTTTATCGTGGATGTCAGAGACTATGAGAGACTTACGGTCTCACAACACCCAGACTTGAAACAAATATGGCCCACACAAACATTTGTCTCAATGCGGGAACGGAACCCGCGGCCTCTCGCTTCACAGACGGCTACTCGCCCGCAGCGCCCAGGGGTGTTACCACCACCTCTTATAGCAGTATTATTATAATTTTACTTGTACCGATTCCCATACAAAACAAACGAAAAACGATTATAATAATACTGCTATAACGTGTCGTGGTAACCCTGCTGGAGGCTGAATTATTCTTCAATTATTCCCTATTAATATTCTAAAAGCAATAAGGAATGAAAACTTCCCCATTTACGGGACGATTTAATTGAATGGAACGTCGCTGGCGCTTTGTTGTCGCACAGTCGACGTCAATTACTGAGATGGTATTGAAAGATCGCCTTTGAGACAGATCTCGGCGCAGTTGGTATGCACTAGCTTTAATTTAATTGAAATTGTAGAAAATACCAATGTGATTTAGTTTATTAAGATATAATAAACTTCTAGTTATTGCTTTTGTGAGTTTTTCTGGGACAAAACGGGTTTTTGCGTAATTGAGTACTCGGCTAATTTTTTTTTATTAATTTCATATGAAATGTACGTCGTCTAAAATATAGAACAGAAAGAAATGTTGAAAATTATCAAAAATAAAAAAAATATTAGAATTTGAAGTTTGGTGTAACCTTCAAACTGCGGGAAAGAGAAGTATCTTAGTACTTAGTATCTTAGTATCAACTAAGTACTTAATAATATAGACATCAGATGATATACGGGGTGTTTCATAAAGTTGTTACCAATAGTAATAATAATAATAAATAATGTCCAATAGTCAAACACATAGATCTGACCCCACACTAAAATCGATTCTTGTGTCGTGGGTATCAGGAATTACGAGAGACTTTCGGTATCGCAACACCCAGACCCGAAACAAATATTTGTGGGCCACACAAACATTCGTCTCGGTGCGGAACTCGAACCCGCGGACTCTCGCTTCACAGCCGGCTACTCGCCCGCTGCGCCACGGAGGCTGTCGCCACAATAACAATTCTACATACGGAGAGAACGATTTAAAGCGCAATGGTAAAGTGAAAATTGAACTGTTTTTTTACAAGTTATTAAGCATGGGGATTGTAAAATCGGAATGCGACCTGTATACCGTCGTAATGAGCATAGGAATGAACTGATTGCTAATTAAACGGAGTAAACTGACAGATCGAAATGTCACTTTCCAAAATAATGTTGCATAGTTTCCAAAACATAGTGATTGATCAAGTTCAATTTTTGTCATTCAAAGAAACAATAACTCAGCACTAGATTGCAAAATTAGAATTTTATTATGTATTTTTAGAAATTTCAGTTTAACCCTTCGACTAAATGTCTGTGTAAATAGTTTTGCGTAAATAATCACAACAGATACGCGAAATGATAACAATGAAAATTACAAACATTACTTTTATTATTTGAGAAATATTACGTTCCGCACATTCATAGCTTTTGTAAGGTTTGTTTATAATGAACCATGACTATAATCCCAGTAGACATGCCCTAACTTAGCATGCAGTAATTTACTATGACTATAATTCAGCAGACATGTAATAATAATCCCATATTAGGTAGGTATTACGACTTTGAGTTGGACTTTAGAAAATGAAAGATTGAAATGGTCCACTGAATTGAAATGTATAAATAATCTTGACCTTATACCACAGCACTATTTAAATTTCTTGAAAAAGTGGCAACATTCGAAATGTCAGTTTACTCCGTTTAATTAACAATCCTACTATAGAGGTAGAAAAAAATTCATCACAAATTCCATTCCATTATTCAAAAATTATGAGCCACACGAAATTTTAAACTTTACCGCTACATTTACACATACAAACTCTCTTTAAGTGTAGTTAGTATTGATACTAACTTTATGAAACACCGTGTATATACTGGTTAAGAAAATTAATTATCAACCATCATCATATCATTAACAAAGCTTAATCACGAAGCTCAAAACAATACAGAGGCGAATTGAGTGCCTCATCGTTAAGCCTGCGTTAGTTCACAGGCATTAGGAGTGAGTTAGAGGGGGGGGGGGGGGCTCAATCTAAGGGCTGTAAATCTTAGTATCGCCACTCGGGTTTCTCGGACGCCATGTGGTAAGTAACTGTTATTATGACATACAAATATTTATTATAAGTTTTGTACACTTCAGTTGCTTCTTTGGTTTAGTGGCCGCGTATATGGGTTCTGAATGAGGAGGTCCTTGGTTCGAATCCAACGAGGTTTTTTTAACACAATTCTGGGACTGGATAGAAGGGTAACAGGCGAGTAGGCGCCACCCAAGTTCAATTTTCGGCGGCCTAAATATAAAGGCTCCCTGTATTTGGAATTGTTATTGGTACCAACTTTATGAAACATCATAGGCGCACTAGCGAACTGGAACACCCACATTACGTCGAGTTTATTTCCGTCCCATATGTGATAGGGGGCGAGCCTATGGCACAAATGGCAGACTCGGGGCTAATACTGAATTGAAAACCCAATATTACTTGACCCGCGGATCGAAATTGTGACCTCAAGGACGGTAGTCGTACCGCGTAACACAATTCTACCATCGAGGCAGACATCGAATACATGTTTGTTTCATACTATACAAAAAGGTCTGAATTTCCACGTTTTTCCTCATAGAGACAAAGTAATGCTCGGGCGAGAGCCGGTTTATTGTTTCGTAGGCGCTATTTGTGTAAAACCGGACCACACCGTTTTGTTGAGGCTTAAGGTAATACGAACACAATGGCATGATGCACCGTGGCTGAAATATTTTGTAAGGTCTTCCCTTGTTTTAGAAAGTCGTAGAAATAATAAATAATAAATACACCCAACAGTCACACACCTAGTCCTGACCCACACTAGGTATAACCTGTATCGTGGGTATCAGAAACTATGAGAGACTTTTGGTCTCATAACACCCAGACTTGAAACAAATATATGTGGGCCACACAAACATTTGTCTCAATGCGGGAATTGAACCCGCGGCCTCTCGCTTCACAGCTGGCTACTTGCCCACTGCGCCACGGAGGCTGTCGAAATGGAATAAAAATGGTTTCTAAGTGACAAGAAAAAAGGATTGGAAAATTCATTTTTGAGCAACACTATTGCTTTCTTTGTATACGTCCTAAGTACGATTCGGCTTAGTTTTTATGACCGGCTGCCTGCCTAACGTGAACTCTTTGGGTGATCCAGTCTCGGGCAAATTAAATTTAAAAAGTAGCTTTCCCCCACCTGGGAATCGAAGCCAGGTCCAAAGCCCAAGACCAAAGAGACGACTGCAATTATGGCTGATTAGTTTATTCTAAGTTATGTTTTACCCAGACTTATATTTACTGGTGAAAATATTTACAAAGGAGAGTAGTGGGTAGGAATCTCTTTCCAATTCACACGTGGTAGAAGTGAAACCTCCAAAAATTTTGGTTTCCAGATAATGAGACGAATGTAAAATTTCGGGAAGAGGATAATTGTAGGTTCATAGATAGATCATAGTGATACAAAGTTTGATAATTATTTTACATTTTATTCCTATACTTCATTCGTATATATTACATAGATTTTACTATAAAAATAGCGGAGAATTTTATTATAAAAATGATGAAAAAGACTCACAAACGGAGAATACGTACACGTATGCAAAACACCACGGTTGTGTGATGCCTTTTCCCAAGCTTTGTAGTACGCATGCGCGCACAAAACTGTATTAAAACACATACAACGCTGAGGCCCAAGCAAACTCCCACTATGTCTTGGGGAACACGAATAGAGGGGATACGAAGCAAAGCACAAAGAAACGAATATAAGAAACACTGTATAATGCTTCCTATCTCATTTTCTCCCACGTTAAATCTTATGAATGCATGTGTCTGTCTCTTTTTACTGTCGCTTCTCCGTTTCTTTACTTTCAAATCAAAACGATGCTAAAGAAGTTTTCACTTCCAAAAAACATGAAATACTAATGTCTTTCTTTCTTTATTTAATGCTCCACTTCGCCCGATATCGAGCTTACTCTACAGTTGGGACTATTAGTTACCATCATCATCATCAGCCATAGGACGTCCACTGCTGAACATAGGCCTCCGCCAAAGATTTCCAAATCGACCTGTTGGAAGCGGCCTGCATCCAGCGACTTCCTGCGACCTTTATCAGGTCATCGGTTCATACCATATCACCATTTAGTTACCATATCACCATATCATCATTTAGTAATCAATAATTCCATATGGTTTAGTTTTTTATCACAAGTGGGTAGTTACCACAGCGCATCGATGGCCGGCTGGGCGGAAATGATGCGACGGACCCAGCTGTCAGGCGATGATTGCGTACCATATATTCAATAAACGGATGGACGCTTAAAGATTTTTAATTGTTTGTATGTAATATTGGTCGACTGAGGTTCCGTGGCAATATATATAGGCTGAGGACCAGGAGATCTCGTGTTCAAAATAATCCGTATTTTTTATGATTAATATGAAAAGTAGTACTTCGTCAACCACATTAATATTATAAAGTTTGTAAGTTTGTTCATCATGCTCAAAGCCTCCGTGGCGCAGTGGGCGAGTAGCCGGTTGTGAAGCGAGAGGCCGCGGGTTCGATTCCCGCATTGAGACAAATGCTTGTGTGGCCCACAGATATTTGTTTCAAGTCTGGGTGTTGTGAGACCGAGTCTCTCATAGTTTCTGATACCCACGACACAGGTTATACCTAGTGTGGGGTCAGAACTAGGTGTGTGACTGTTGGGTGTATTTATTATTATTAAATTACTGAGCCAATTTTGATGACATTTGGTATGGAGGTAGCTGACACCCTGGATTAACACATAAGCTACTTTTTATCACGGAAAATACATTTTCACGCGAACGGAGGCGCATGCAACTGCTAGTCTTAAACAAGAGGAGTGGGGGAACGGTAGAGGCGAATTGGACCACCCTCAGCGAAGGAAATTCAAAACCGATAAGCCATTTTCCATCGGTTTTCTGTAAGACATCGGTACCAAAACAGTCTAGCCGCCTCATTCGTGCTGTAGATATAACTGTCTACAGTGTAGGTCCAATAAAATACATAAAAAAATATTTAACCGACGAATTCGAAAGAACAAAAATAACTTTATTTGACTACAATGACAGAAAAAAATAACTCTTTCTTTTAAGTAGGTAAAAAAGTACTGCGCCCATTCCCTAACACCACGTTCACAATAAAACATGATGTTAACCGTAAGTTATTGCTTTAATCCCATTATGTCGCACCGCTCCCATCAATTTGAGTGGGGGTTTGTAATTGTACGTAAATACGTTTGGATCGTGACCCGACCCTGATGGTATAGATGTTGAGATTACATACATAAATAAGCTCACGCCTGTGTCCCTGAAGGGGTTAGGCAGAGGCACACTAGCGAACTGGAACACCCAAATTTTGCTGAGTGTGATTCCGTACCATATGTAATAGGGGGCGAGCCTATCGCCATATCAGACACAAATTCCAGACTCCGGGCTGATATGGAAATATCCAATGTCACTTTACCCGGGGATCGAACCCGAGACCTCAGGACGGTAGTCAAAAACAGTAATCGGTCCACGTTTACCCGTAGACTGAGTAATGTACATAAAAAATACCAAAGAATAAAAACCTCCTTATTCTGAAGTCGGTTGAAACATTATTGGCAGTCGAGTCAATGAAGCATGCCAGCTGAAATAATAAAATCCCCCAATTCGGGGGGAATCTGCGGAATGTTGTATTACTTGAAGACGTTAAGTGAGGTCTTGAGTTGTTTACCTCGGTACGTGAGGGCACGTGAGGGTTCCCACGAAGTATTACAGTCTGGCGTGGGTGTTAGAAGCGTACTTATAATAAAGATTCCTTTTTAGGGAATTTAGGAAATAAAATTTAACAAAAGTTTGAAATTTATTTCATGAATGCTTACAAGTTTTTTTTTCTACTTGACGCTATACCACTTAGTGGGGTTGTCGCTACACATATTTTAGCATGTTACAGAAAGGAATCGACTTAACTTTTACGCCCACCTGCCTCGTCAATTCCCTCTGAGGCATTTCGTCCCGGTAAAACAGTTTTGGAAAAATTGGTAAAATAGAAATCCGACAGGAAACAACTTGACCGGTGCAGTCGGGTAGAAACAGCCTTGTCCGACCTGGGATTCGAACCCAGAATCTCCCGGTCCATGGCCCTTACACGTATGCTGCCAGTAGAAGAAACCACGTGTATTTCTTTGTGGATAAAAAATATTCAGAAATAGATATATATTTTTTATTTCTCATCATCATAAGCTCAAGCCTGAGTCTCCGAAGGGGTAAGCAGATGAATGTAGCTTATATTCGTCCCAGAAGTGATATGAAGCGTTGATTTATTTTAAAACTAATTTATCAATTGGTTATTTGATTACTTTTTCAGAAACCGAGGTTAGGATAAGTCACATGAAACGAGCACAAGCGTCAGTAAATTGTAAAATATTACGTTCTCTAGAGGCAGGTACAGCAGGAATAAAATACACTAATTGGCGCAAATTGTGAATTGGATTTCATCAAGACTGAATTTTGCTGAAGTAGCTCTCCCGGATGTCCTCTTTCTGCTTATTTTGATAAATGTTTGCAGTTTAATGATTTGCAAAATGTATATTCTTGAATTGAAATGATTTGTTACTTTAATAATATAGCCAATTCATTTAATTTTATTATTCATTTCATATATTTATTCATATTATTTTCAATTTACTTTTAAGTCAATTTTTCTTTAGGACACATCTGATTAGAATACATAAGTTATTTTAAAGGGAAATTATTAAAATATACAGGTGTCCCGTCACTCAACGTCAAGCTGGCATGTGGTGAGAAGGTATCTTTTATCACAAGATAACATAAGCTCACGCCTGTATCACCGAAGGGGTAGGCAGAGGCGCACTAGCCAACTAGTACACCTACATTTCGCCGAGCTTAGAGGTAGTTCCATCCCTCGATGGCGTGGTGGTATTTCGGTACGACTACGGTTTTGAGATCTCGGGTTCGATCCCCAGGTCGGGCAAAGTGATATTGGATTTTTCCATATCAGGCCGAAGTCTGGAATTTGTGTCCGATAGGCTCGCCCCCTATCACATCTAGGACGGAACTAAGCTCGTCGAAATGTGCATGTTCTAGTTCGCTAGTGCGCCTCTGCCTACCGCTTCGGGGATACAGGAGTGAGCTTATATTATGTTATGTTATTGTATATATAAAACCTCATGTTAATTTGACCACTCTTTGAGAAACCAAAGGTACTGTAATTAACCGCGATCTCTCCACGGTTCAGTTATTTCACATGCACGTGCAAAAACATTATTTTCACACATCATTTCCGCCAGAGCCATCAATCTTTATTGAATCCATTACATTTCCCTTCCGATCGACTTTTGCAAATAAAATGTTAATGAAAAATGTATTTACCGCTGATGTTTTATGTTTATTTTATTGAGAAATATTATTGTATTCGTTGCAGCGTAGGCTGATATCAGCCATCATCATCATCAGCCACAGTACGTCCACTGTTGAATATAGACCTCCCCCAAATTTTCCAGACCTATCTGATGGAAGTGGCTCGCATCCAGTTAATTAATTCTCCTTAATTATAAAAATAAATAATGCATAATTCAGTATTTTTTTTTGAGTTGTAGAGCCACGCTGTAGACAGTAAAGTCTACAGCACCAATGGGCCGGCTCGACCGGTTTGTTACCACTGTCTCGCAGAAAATCTACGTAAAGTGGCAGCTTGCTGTTTCGACCAAGCTAATTTCCGTCCCATGATGGAATAGGAGACAAGCCTATACTTGGTTTTTTACCCTATTCTGCAGAAGGGTAATATTTTTTTACACTCGTCGCGTACGACTGGATCCCCCTGGGAAGGGTTTTCAGTTTTTCTGTTAGCCTGTTTTATCTCATAATGTGAGATCGGTGCAACACACTTTTTCAAGCTTATTGCAAAAAGGATTTGGCTTAGTTTTTATGACCGTCTATGTACATGACGTCAACTCCCACTAAGAGATAAATCGAACTCAGGACTGCACGGTTCAATTAACGCTATCAATCGATAACGCGACTGAAATATAAAAGTCGAAAGCAAACACCTCGCTAATTTTGTTTATACAGCCTTATATAAAAACGGAGAACTTTACTGTCCGTATTCTGTATTGGATTAACGTAACGAGCTTGTTTTGTGATACTCTTCACATCGCTCTTTCATTCAGTGGCTGTTGCGTTCATTCGTTCACTCATTCGGTCCATTACATTCATGTTCACTTCGTATTTTCGTATGTGGAATGGCTCCTTTGTGAGGATTTACACTGACCATTCGCTGACCATAATTTATGTGTGTTTTTTAGAACGAAATAATATTGTTTACTTGCATAAGCTCACGCCTGTATCCCGAAAGGGGTAGGCAGAAGCACACTATCGAACTAGCATGTCAGAATTTTGCCGAGCTTAGTTTCGTCCCTGATGTGATAGGGGGCGAGTCAATCGCCATATGGGCACAAATTGCAGACTCCCAGCTGATATGGAAAAATCCAATATTATTTTACTTGACCCGGGGATCAAACCCGAGACCTGAGGACGGTAGTCTTACAGAAATACGACTACGCCACCGAGGCAAGGCAGAATATTTTTTATTATTATCTTTTTTCAACGTATATTAAACAGTTTAAAACTGGTAGCCTAAATCCCCGATCCTCTTCCAATCCCTATTCCCCCCTTTATCATTAGTAACGCAGCCATGATTATTGGTATCGTGGATGTTTAAGGGTGATGTGGTGATCAATTACCAACCGGTGAGCTACTTGGTCGTTGGGTCAGCGAAATATTTTAAGGATGTTTCAAACAGGATTACGCTTAGTGTTGGACCGACTTCCAAAAATTAGAAGGTCCTCAATTCGTCTGTTTTTTTGTACGTTACGCGATATCTCCGCCAAATGTAGACCGATTTACAAATTTATTTTTGTGTTCGATAGAGCTTATTTCAAAGGTGGTTCCATATAAATTTGGTCACGATCGGATTTGAAGTCTATTTAGTTTTTAAACTTGTGATTATACATAGCCTCTGATACAGACCCGAGCATAACCTACCAAAAAACCATATTCACAGAATAAGGCCGCGATTTCCGGGCAAACAAAAGACTTTTAATCCCAAACTGAGGTTTAATTTATGTGAAAACAGAGTAGGGACGGAAATTTTGTTCGCAGCTCCGTTGCGTCTAAATTCTACGACACATAAATTAATGGATGGTGTAAGATTCAGACTGGTTTCAGCCAAAATATAGGGCTTTATAAAAACAGTTTAGCCGAGCAAATGGCTAAGGGCGACTTGCATCACTCTTACTAACCTACAGTTAGTCCTAACCTCAAGTTAAATTAAATAATCACAAGTTTAAAAACTTAACTGACGGACTTCCAATTTACCGATCGTGACCAAATTTATATAGGACCACCCTTGAAATAAGCTCTATCGAACACAAAAAGAATTTTGAAAATCGGTCTACATTTGGCGGAGATATCGAGTAACATACATAAAAAAAACCGACGAATTGAGGACCTCCTCCTTTTTGGGAAGTCGGCCGAAAAGAAATATATGAATGACATGTAATTCATTACATGTAATGTACTACATGTAATTACAGACTATATATGACGACATTTTAATAATTACATGTAATGAAATAAAAATATAATTTAACTTGAGGTTAGGACTAACTGACTTCCAAAAAGGAGAAGGTCCTTAATTCGTCTGTATTTTTTTTGTATATTACGCGATATCTCCGCCAAATGTCATCGCCAAATGTGATCGATTTTCAAAATTCTTTTTGTGTTCGATACACTTTATTCTATAAGCCCAGGCCTGTATCCCCGAAGGGGTAGGCAGAGGCGCACTAGCGAACTAGAACACCCACATTTCGCCGAGATTACCCTTAACCTTAACGCGAGACCTCAGGACGGTAGTCGCACCGATATACAACCACACCACCGAGGCAATCAAGTGTGATAAAAGAAGAAACACATTAATAAATTATATCAATAACGAACATACAAAGAATTATTTACAATAGATATCTGTTTATACATAAATCCTACAATAGATTGTTGTAATTTACAAATGCGATTATAATAATCCGCTATACAAACGAACGCCACGTCTGTGTGACGTAATTATTACGTGCCGATTTAGTTACGATGCATATGCTTTATGGAAAACTAGGACATTTTGATACATGTTTTGATATTGAATGGGATTAGATCAATGACTAAAGAAAAAATAAGAGGACCTGGCATAACTACGAAAAATACGTGTTTACTATGAAGCCGATTCCGCCATTTTAGTTTCGCGATTTATTTACATTTAAGTAGTCACCGTGTCATAAGAATTAAATAACGTATAAATACTTAATGATTTTATTGTAAATACGGTGTTTTATTTGCAATAATACTACTTTCGGTATATAAAGAAGATGCCTAACTGTTACATCAATGGGATATTTATTTCGCAAAGTCGCCATTTTGGTTTCGTTCTATACATTAGGAATGCTTGATTTTTTGTAGTTATGGCCTGTCCTCTATCTTCTTTTGTCTAATGATTAGATCCTCACTAATATTGAACCCCTGAGTTTGTTTCAATATTATTATTATTATTTATTCTAAGAAATAGCTATTAAATGACGATGCCATGATTTTAAGAGATAAAATTGAGATGAAAAGGAGATTCAAATTATCTCATTTGAATATGAAATTAATTTGAATAATGCTCGGTACCAATAAACGATTGGAGATCTTAATCGTAATGTGTAGTGGCCTTAGCAGGAATATTTTTGAGATTCGAATTTGTATCGATCTCGAATCTATGACATTTCTATGAAATATTAACCAAATGTCACTAGTCATCGCCCTAACACTCAAATATTCAAAACTCACGTTTATTTTATACTAGCTTTTGCCCGCGGCTCCGCACGCGTATTTTGTAGGGCCAATGGAAAAATCTTTTGATTTGTCGATCCGCCCTGTCGTTTTAGTCTAAATATGGGCGACCCAGACATCGATTTTGAAGTCAATTGGCCCAAAAACAAAGAAAAACAAATGGCGGCCACTTTTGAGAGATTTGACAGCGGTTCTGTCATTCGGAACCACGGGACGACTCAGATATCGATTTTGAAGTCAATCGGCCCAAAAACAAAGAAAAACAAAATGGCGGCCACTTTTGACAGTTCTGACAGCGGTTCTGTCGTTTGGAACCACGGGGCGACTCAGATATCGATTTTGAAGTCAATCGGCCCAAAAACAAAGAAAAACAAAATGGCGGCCTCTTTTGACAGTTCTGACAGCGGTTCTGTCGTTCGGAACCACGGGGTGACTCAGATATCGATTTTGAAGTCAATCGGCGCAAAAACAAAGAAAAACAAAATGGCGGCCACTTTTGACAGTTCTGACAGCGGTTCTGTCGTTCGGAACCACGGGGTGACTCAGATATCGATTTTGAAGTCAATCGGCCCAAAAACAAAGAAAACAAAATGGCGGCCACTTTTGACAGTTCTGACAGCGGTTCTGTCGTTCGGAACCACGGGGCGACTCAGATATCGATTTTGAAGTCAATCGGCCCAAAAACAAAGAAAAACAAAATGGCGGCCACTTTTGACAGTTCTGACAGCGGTTCTGTCGTTCGGAACCACGGGGTGACTCAGATATCGATTTTGAAGTCAATCGGCCCAAAAACAAAGAAAAACAAAATGGCGGCCATTTTTGACAGTTCTGACAGCGGTTCTGTCATTTGGAACCACGGGGCGACTCAGATATCAATTTTGAAGTCAATCGGCCCAAAAACAAAGAAAAACAAAATGGCGGCCACTTTTGACAGTTCTGACAGCGGTTCTGTCGTTCGGAACCACGGGGTGACTCAGATATCGATTTTGAAGTCAATCGGCCCAAAAACAAAGAAAAACAAAATGGCAGCCACTTTTGACAGTTCTGACAGCGGTTTTGTCGTTCGGAACCACGGGGTGACTCAGATATCGATTTTGAAGTCAATCGGCCCAAAAACAAAGAAAAACAAAATGGCGGCCATTTTTGACAGTTCTGACAGCGGTTCTGTCATTTGGAACCACTGGGCGACTCAGATATCAATTTTGAAGTCAATCGGCCCAAAAACAAAGAAAAACAAAATGGCGGCCACTTTTGACAGTTCTGACAGCGGTTCTGTCGTTTGGAACCACGGGGCGACTCAGATATCGATTTTGAAGTCAATCGGCCCAAAAACAAAGAAAAACAAAATGGCGGCCACTTTTGACAGTTCTGACAGCGGTTCTGTCGTTTGGAACCACGGGGTGACTCAGATATCAATTTTGAAGTCAATCGGCCCAAAAACAAAGAAAAACAAAATGGCGGCCACTTTTGACAGTTCTGACATCGGTTCTGTCGTTCGGAAACACGGGGTGACTCAGATATCGATTTTGAAGTCAATCGGCCCAAAAACAAAGAAAACAAAATGGCGGCCACTTTTGACAGTTCTGACAGCGGTTCTGTCGTTCGGAACCACGGGGCGACTCAGATATCGATTTTGAAGTCAATCGGCCCAAAAACAAAGAAAAACAAAATGGCGGCCACTTTTGACAGTTCTGACAGCGGTTCTGTCGTTCGGAACCACGGGGTGACTCAGATATCGATTTTGAAGTCAATCGGCCCAAAAACAAAGAAAAACAAAATGGCGGCCTCTTTTGACAGTTCTGACAGCGGTTCTGTCGTTCGGAACCACGGGGTGACTCAGATATCGATTTTGAAGTCAATCGGCCCAAAAACAAAGAAAAACAAAATGGCGGCCACTTTTGACAGTTCTGACAGCGGTTTTGTCGTTCGGAACCACGGGGTGACTCAGATATCGATTTTGAAGTCAATCGGCCCAAAAACAAAGAAAAACAAAATGGCGGCCATTTTTGACAGTTCTGACAGCGGTTCTGTCATTTGGAACCACGGGGCGACTCAGATATCAATTTTGAAGTCAATCGGCCCAAAAACAAAGAAAAACAAAATGGCGGCCACTTTTGACAGTTCTGACAGCGGTTCTGTCGTTTGGAACCACGGGGCGACTCAGATATCGATTTTGAAGTCAATCGGCCCAAAAACAAAGAAAAACAAAATGGCGGCCACTTTTGACAGTTCTGACAGCGGTTCTGTCGTTCGGAACCACGGGGTGACTCAGATATCGATTTTGAAGTCAATCGGCCCAAAAACAAAGAAAAACAAAATGGCGGCCACTTTTGACAGTTCTGACAGCGGTTCTGTCGTTCGGAACCACGGGGTGACTCAGATATCGATTTTGAAGTCAATCAGCCCAAAAACAAAGAAAAACAAAATGGCGGCCACTTTTGACAGTTCTGACAGCGGTTCTGTCGTTCGGAACCACGGGGCGACTCAGATATCGATTTTGAAGTCAATCGGCCCAAAAACAAAGAAAAACAAAATGGCGGCCACTTTTGACAGTTCTGACAGCGGTTCTGTCGTTCGGAACCACGGGGTGACTCAGATATCGATTTTGAAGTCAATCGGCCCAAAAACAAAGAAAAACAAAATGGCGGCCTCTTTTGACAGTTCTGACAGCGGTTCTGTCGTTCGGAACCACAGGGTGACTCAGATATCGATTTTGAAGTCAATCGGCCCAAAAACAAAGAAAAACAAAATGGCGGCCAATTTTGACAGTTCTGACAGCGGTTTTGTCGTTCGGAACCACGGGGTGACTCAGATATCGATTTTGAAGTCAATCGGCCCAAAAACAAAGAAAAACAAAATGGCGGCCATTTTTGACAGTTCTGACAGCGGTTCTGTCATTTGGAACCACGGGGCGACTCAGATATCAATTTTGAAGTCAATCGGCCCAAAAACAAAGAAAAACAAAATGGCGGCCACTTTTGACAGTTCTGACAGCGGTTCTGTCGTTCGGAACCACGGGGCGACTCAGATATCGATTTTGAAGTCAATCGGCCCAAAAACAAAGAAAAACAAAATGGCGGCCACTTTTGACAGTTCTGACAGCGGTTCTGTCGTTCGGAACCACGGGGTGACTCAGATATCGATTTTGAAGTCAATCGGCCCAAAAACAAAGAAAAACAAAATGGCGGCCTCTTTTGACAGTTCTGACAGCGGTTCTGTCGTTCGGAACCACGGGGTGACTCAGATATCGATTTTGAAGTCAATCGGCCCAAAAACAAAGAAAAACAAAATGGCGGCCACTTTTGACAGTTCTGACAGCGGTTTTGTCGTTCGGAACCACGGGGTGACTCAGATATCGATTTTGAAGTCAATCGGCCCAAAAACAAAGAAAAACAAAATGGCGGCCATTTTTGACAGTTCTGACAGCGGTTCTGTCATTTGGAACCACGGGGCGACTCAGATATCAATTTTGAAGTCAATCGGTACCAAAAACAAAGAAAAACAAAATGGCGGCCACTTTTGACAGTTCTGACAGCGGTTCTGTCGTTTGGAACCACGGGGCGACTCAGATATCGATTTTGATGTCAATCGGCCCAAAAACAAAGAAAAACAAAATGGCGGCCACTTTTGACAGTTCTGACAGCGGTTCTGTCGTTCGGAACCACGGGGTGACTCAGATATCGATTTTGAAGTCAATCAGCCCAAAAACAAAGAAAAACAAAATGGCGGCCACTTTTGACAGTTCTGACAGCGGTTCTGTCGTTCGGAACCACGGGGCGACTCAGATATCGATTTTGAAGTCAATCGGCCCAAAAACAAAGAAAAACAAAATGGCGGCCACTTTTGACAGTTCTGACAGCGGTTCTGTCGTTCGGAACCACGGGGTGACTCAGATATCGATTTTGAAGTCAATCGGCCCAAAAACAAAGAAAAACAAAATGGCGGCCTCTTTTGACAGTTCTGACAGCGGTTCTGTCGTTCGGAACCACGGGGTGACTCAGATATCGATTTTGAAGTCAATCGGCCCAAAAACAAAGAAAAACAAAATGGCGGCCACTTTTGACAGTTCTGACAGCGGTTTTGTCGTTCGGAACCACGGGGTGACTCAGATATCGATTTTGAAGTCAATCGGCCCAAAAACAAAGAAAAACAAAATGGCGGCCATTTTTGACAGTTCTGACAGCGGTTCTGTCATTTGGAACCACGGGGCGACTCAGATATCAATTTTGAAGTCAATCGGTACCAAAAACAAAGAAAAACAAAATGGCGGCCACTTTTGACAGTTCTGACAGCGGTTCTGTCGTTTGGAACCACGGGGCGACTCAGATATCGATTTTGAAGTCAATCGGCCCAAAAACAAAGAAAAACAAAATGGCGGCCACTTTTGACAGTTCTGACAGCGGTTCTGTCGTTCGGAACCACGGGGTGACTCAGATATCGATTTTGAAGTCAATCAGCCCAAAAACAAAGAAAAACAAAATGGCGGCCACTTTTGACAGTTCTGACAGCGGTTCTGTCGTTCGGAACCACGGGGCGACTCAGATATCGATTTTGAAGTCAATCGGCCCAAAAACAAAGAAAAACAAAATGGCGGCCACTTTTGACAGTTCTGACAGCGGTTTTGTCGTTCGGAACCACGGGGTGACTCAGATATCGATTTTGAAGTCAATCGGCCCAGAAACAAAGAAAAACAAAATGGCGGCCACTTTTGACAGTTCTGACAGCGGTTCTGTCATTTGGAACCACGGGGCGACTCAGATATCGATTTTGAAGTCAATCGGCCCAAAAACAAAGAAACAAATTTTCAACCCCAATTTCATCCCTTTGTAGGATAAAAATATATCACACCCCATTTCTGTCCTTAGCGCTACTATCTATCTAACTATCCTCATACCAACTTTCTTAAAAATCCGTTCAGCGGTTTCTGGATTCCCATAAAAACTTTCATCCCCTATTTCATCCCATTAGGGGTTGATTTTAAGAAAGTAGCCCATTTGTGTCTTTGAACTCAAAGATGTCCACTATCCCATGCCAAATTTCATAAAAATCCATTAATTAGACCTAAAATCCCCATATAAAACTTTCAACCCTTATTTCATCCCTTTAGGGGTTGATAAAAAAAAATGAAGTACCCCATTTGTGTCCTTAGGGTCAAAAGTATCCTCATACCAAATTTCATCAAAATCCGTTAAGCGGTTCCAAAATTCCCATACAAACTTCCATCCCCTATTTCATCTCTTTAGGGGTTGAATTAAAAAAAATAAAGTACCCTATGTCCGTCCTTGGGGTTCAAGGTACCCATATACTAAATTTCATCAAAATCGGTTCAGCGGTTTAGACGTGAAAACGCCACAGACAGACAGACAGACAGACAGACAGACAGACAGAGTTACTTTCGCTTTTATTATTTAGTAAGGATAAGGATTAATTTATACACAAACATAACACACATAATATGAGCTCACGCCTGTACCCCCGAAGGGGCAAGGCAAAGGTGCAATAGCGAACTAGAACACACATTTCGCCGAGCTTAGTTCAGTCCCAAATGTGACGGGGCGAGCCTATCGCCATATCGGGCACAAATTCCAGACACCGGGCTAATTAATTTATACAGGAATTTTATAGTATGGTCAACCTACAATATCA
The DNA here is from genome assembly GCA_036417725.1 of Clanis bilineata. Classification (NCBI taxonomy): domain Eukaryota; kingdom Metazoa; phylum Arthropoda; class Insecta; order Lepidoptera; family Sphingidae; genus Clanis; species Clanis bilineata. The sequence continues at coordinate 2,724,476 of CM071161.1, forward strand.
TAAAGCAAAAAAGCTGACTCTATTCCAGTGATACCGAAACGGCTTTCAGGTCACTGAAAGCGGAGAGAAAAACTTTTCACACGATCCTTAGGGACGTACTCAGCGGGGGTCTTTAGGGACTTAAACTATCGATATATTATATACCTAGATGCATAGTTGACGCTCGGAAAATGGGACAGCAAAGGAGTGCTTAAGCACTACTTTTGCATACAGTCGAACGCCGATAGAATTCTAAATTTCAAAATTCAAATTTAAGAAAGCTTGCTCATTTTGTTTAAAAAGCTACTTTATAACTCTTGCATAGGATTATAATTGTGTTGATATAATTAGAACTTGTGATTTTTTCCTTTGTTTTATTACTGAGACCACTCTTTATGACGATATTTGCAAAGAACTGTGCATATAGGATGTATGAAATCGATGACTTAAACCCTCAAAATATTACAATTACATTATTACCGGGTGTTAAAAGTTTGTAAGTGGTTTGATATCAAAATTATCTGAAATAATGGAATGTAGATCAAATGAAAAGTCACTTCAAAGAGAGTAAGTTTTTGCTCTTTGAAGTCGGTTGAAATTTTATTAAACTATATTTATTCTGTATATTTTCCAAATGTATATGATACAGAGGAGAATAGACTTTCAAACCAAAAAAAAACATCCAAATCGGTCAAAGCATGTTGGACTTATAGGTGAACATACATAATAATCACAAGTTAAAAAAACTTAACGGACCAACTTCAAATCCGATCGCGACCAAATAATATGGTACCACCCTTGAAATAAGCTCTATCGAATACAAAAAGAATTTTGAAAATCGGCCCACATTTGGCAGAGATATCGCGTAACATACATAAAAAAACCGACGAATTGAGGACCTTCTCCATTTTGGAAGTCGGTCGAAAATATATATTATATATATATATACCGACGAGTTGAAAACCTCTTTCTTATTTAGGTCGTTTTTAAAAATAATATAAAGTTTGTAAAACACATTTTAAATGGCAACTTTTTTGAAAGTAATTTTTTTTATCGTACACCCCGTCTTGTATCTTATTACTATTCATCCATCCTATGGTTGCTTGGAAGAGATCGTTTTTATCGAAAAGACTTCTGGCACTGTTTTCTGTGTGTGTCTACAATAAAGAGTTACTATGTATCTATCTAATTTTTATTTTGACCCCCACACAGCATTCTCAATACAATAATTCGTTGATAACAAACCGCCCTCACGGGTCAACGGGCAGGGGTCCTTTAGAAAGGGTTGTGAATGACTCCGCATTCACTTGAGCCTACATCCACATTTCATATTTGAATCTACATTTTGTGTTGTATTTAAAACGAAACACTTTTAAAACGTTACAATTGGGTAAAGAAAGAAAGAAAGAAAGGAAGAAAGGAAGAAAGAAAGAAATATAGAATGAAAGAAAGATAGAAAGAAAGAATTATTTATTGACACAAGTGTGGTGGCGTACAGGTACAAGGCATGGAAACATATATTTAATTATACAAATATCACTATGTTTTGTTTTTGGGTACTTGACTATGTTTTTTTTTGTGCCCTACAGCTGGCAGCCCGACCGAATCGGCTTACTCAGCTACACCGGTCTGATGGGTGAACGCAGGTGCGTTGGGAACCTATAAAGTTAGGTGACCATGCTGAGGGCAACCCACTAACGTTTTTTATCAGTATTAGAACAAAATGTCTATATCCAATTTCCAAATAAACGCAACTTTTTTATTTGAATTCGCAGCAAGTTGAGGTTTCGTCTTAAATGGAAGTGCACCAAATATTTGTCCAAACTAATGCAAATGTTTGAGCCAGCACTTGTGTGGAATTCATAGGATATCACGTACTCGTCTCAGAACAGATGCACTCTATCACTATATGAATCCGCATGTGGATTATCATGTAAGTTTACAGGAATATGTTTATAAAAGCGGTAGAATCATGCTGTACAATTTTATTCTGAGTACAGGATATGGGTGACTGGATAGGATTATTGCCTGCTGCAAACTATCATGTAATGGTAGGTTAGAACCAAATACTTCTATGTATTACTAGACAGGCTGTTCGGTACATAGAATTTGCGAACTAAGTTTCCGTCAATTGACCGCAACTCACTATAGAGATCAGTAGCCCGAGCACGAAAAACTTATGTAAATGTAAATGTATTCGAGTTCGCTGCGCACTGATGACGTTTGGTTAATATTTCATACTTTCATAGACGCGCATCGAGCTGATATACATTTACGGTTGTCAGAAATGTTCCTGCTATTTTTCCTTAGCCGTCAAATATCAAACACTCGCCGTAATGTGACACAGTTTTACTTCTAAACAGCTTGTTTAGTAGTATACATAGAAGTCTTTGGTTAGAACTAAATAATTGCGAGCACAAAAGAACATTTTTGAGTGGTAGAAGCACGCTGTAGACAGTAGTGTGTACAGCACTAATGGGCTCGAACGGTTTGATATCACTGTCTTAAGTAAAGCGGCAGATCGCTGCTGCTTTTGGTTAGGTAAGTGAGATTTCTGGTGGCCCAATTTCCCACTCTTGTAATTCCCTCCTTTGGCAACGCAAAAAGATTACCAGATGACCATAATGATCATGACTATATTGATATTATCAGATGACCTACGTACTCGTTTGGTTTTATACAAATGTCTAGAGCACGTATCGATCTCGATTCGAATTCCCTTGATTAAAGTATTCGTGCTTGGGCCTCTGTAGTCTTGGCACGTGTACACGATATTTTATCGACACACGTGCTTCGTCTTGTAACATGCATCTAAATTCATAGATAATTTAAGCTAGAATTTAAACTATGTAGCGATAGCAGAATACCAATAATATTATTTATATCGAATGGTAGAGCCACGTTGTAGACAGTTACGTCTACAGCACGAATGGGCCGGCTCCACCGGTTTGATACCACTGTCTCACAGAAAAACGACGTAAATGGACAAATGACAGCCTCCGTAGCGCAGTGGGCGAGTAGCCGACTGTGACAAATGACAAATGTTTGTGTGGACCACATATATGTGTTACAAGTCTGGGTGTTGTGAGACCGAAAGTCTCTCATAGTCTTTGACACCCACGATACAGGTAGTGTAGTGTAGTGTAGTGTCAGGACTAGGTGTGTGACTGTTGGGTGTATTTATTTATTTAAATTGGTGTCGCGCGATTCGTTCGGTAAGTGAAATTTGTATGAAATATTAACCAAACCAGACCAGTGAGTAGCCACCCCGTTGGTCAGACCACATTGTAAGACAAGCTGGACATTTGCACAGCGGTCTTAGCCAAGTGGCTTAAGCGCTAGTCGAATATAATAGCAAATGTATGGGAATGACATAAGAGTACGGTATCGTAAGTGTACTCTTATGTCATTCCCATACATTTATTTTTCTATTCGACTAGCGCATAAGCTACTTGACAGACCACAGCGGGCTTAGACAAGTAGCTTATGCGCTAATCGAATAGAATAATAAATGTATGGGAATGACATAAAAGTACGCTGCATATAGCATACTCTTATGTCATTCCCATATATTTATTCTATTCGCCTATTCTATTCGACTAGCGCATAAGCCACTTGGCTAAACCCGCAGGACCGTTAACCCTTCGGGGATACAGGCGTGAGCTTATGTTATGTTGTTATGTATGATGTTGAACCTAGCTATACCTTATCATAAAGCTTAAAATAGCAGCTTTGTAAAAAAATTAATCGACATAACCTAATGACAAAACTAGCTGTTATTATTTTTTTTTCTTAAATAAATACACCCAATAGTCACACACCTAGACCTAACCCCACACTAGGTATAACTTGTATCATGAGTGTCAGAGACTATGAGAGTTTACTTTCGGTCTCACAACATCCATTTCCATCGCTAGTGTACCTACAGTATTTAAAAAGCTATTTATAAACAATAAATATAGCTCACAAATAACAGATAAGAGTTGTTATGTAGTATAGCTGTATTATGTACATAAATATAGTGCGGGAGACAGCCGCGCCGTCATTAAAATAAAATACGACACCTCACGATTGTGCGGCAAAATATATTTCATACCGAGATTTAACAACGTCGCCTCCTTGGTTTAGTGGCTGTTATCGACGTGGAAGACCTGGGTTCAAATCTCAATTCAAGCAAACTGTTTTCTAACTCGATTTTGAGACTGTCCTTAAGGAAGGTTAACGTAAGGCAGATTGTAAAAACTAAGCCAAATTATTTCTGCAACATTAAAAAGTGTGAACACCAACCTCGTATTATAATGGGATAAAGGCAGGTGAAAACATAATACATTTATGAAAACCATAGAATATTCCTCTTTGAATTTAAAAATTTAAACCATATATTAGCTCACGCCTGTATCCCCGAAGGGGTAGGCAGAGGCGCACCAGCGAACTAGAACATCCACATTTCTCCAAACTTAGTCCCGTCCCAGATGTGACAGGATGCGAGCCTTGCAGCATATCGGGCACAAATTCTAAAAGGCTATAAGCTATAAATCTATCATAATTATTATATGAATCAAGAGATGACTTAATTGTCAACATTCAACAACCAAACAGAAAATTAATTATCGTATTTCCAATAAAGCGCCACAAAATGTCGACATTCCAGTCTATTCATCCGTCCATTAGCTAACAGCTACAAAGGACCCAATGTTATTGCTTTATACCTAATTAATCAAAGAGATATCGGTACATAATTAATGAAACCCATTGTTTGCAATAACGAAAGAAAATCCGGCCAAGCGCGAGTCACGCACTGAGGATTCCGTATAAACCTGTAGGTATATAGATAATGAATTTCGCAATTTTTCCTTTATCTGTGCTATAAGACGTTGCTTCGTTCAAATTTTAAGATTCTGAGTTCACGGGAAGTACCCTGTAGGTTTTAAAAGCAGCGATACCTCAGTTGGGAATGGTACGGACTGCCGAGACGAGTGTCGGAGGTTCGAGACCAACCCCAAAAAGAGCACACACCTCTGACTTTTCTATGTTAAATGTGTTTTTCATTGTGAAATATCGCTTGCTACAACGGTGAAGGAAAACATCGTGAGGAAACCTGCATACCCGAGAATTTCTCCACAAGAATTTCGAAGGTATGTGAAGTCTACCAACCCGCATTAGGCCAGCGTGGTAGACTAAGTCCTAACCCCTCTCACTAGTAGAGGAGGCCCGTGCCCAGCAGTGGTATAGTAATATTACAATTTACAGGGCTAATATTATTATTATTTTTACCCTGTAGGTTTTGATTCCATTGTGTCGAAAATAAACGGCTGTATCTTGTGATTGCGTTGGCTTTGGTTTTTTCACAGCTCCAAGGGACAGTAGACCTGAGTATTTGATATGAATTTCAGCTTCATACTTCCACGCGTTCCTGAGAAAAAGGTCATCATAGACAGACAGACGGACAACAAAGTGATCCTATAAGGGTTCCGTTTTTTATTTTTGGGGTACGGAACCCTAAAAAACATACAGACGAATTGAGGACCGTCTCCTTTTTTGAATTCGGTTGATAAAATATTGCTGAAGCGAACTCAATTTTAATTCATACATACGCGACAAGATTCCACTGAGCGCTGCCGACAAAGTTGCGAGTGTCTTGGCTTGCCTGGGGCCAATTTAAGCAGTCGTTAGGCTTTGGACAATCGGGCGTTGTTGCGTTTTTTTGTCGTGGATCGGATTCGTCACGATCGCACATTATATTGTCCGCTGTAAGGCTTCTAATCCTTATTTATCCTCATATTATTTTGAATATAAGTTTTAATAAGTGTTCGCACTCAAAATCTGTGAGTTGTAAACATATGTATCTAGGTTTAATTAAATTTAAGTCAATGATGTATATGACTGTATGTTGACCAAAATAAAATAAAATAAAAAATAAATTATGCTGTGGTACTTTATGGCTTTGATCGGAGGAGCGTTAGTTGAGTCTGGCTTTGCCCAAACTAGAATTCGAACATATTTCGGTCCACAACCTATGTAAGCTGTTATTTGATTAAGGAATATTCCAAAATTAATAAAGAAATAAGAAAGAACAGCGGCCTGAGCAGGAAAATTTCTGACAACCGTAAATGTATTCGAACTCGATGCGCGTCTATGAAATTTGTATGAAATATTAACCAAACGTCATCAGTGCGCAGCGAACTCGAATACATTTACATTTACATTAGTTTTTCGTGCTCGGGCTACTGTACGCATAAAGTGAATAAAGAAAATAGATTTATTTAGAAAATTACTGAGCCGGGTTAATGTAACACATCACTTAACCGTTCATTTACATTATTTTCTTTACCTGTCATATTTTAATCGCCAAGAATTCTACCTGCAACGTACCTTGTAGCTAACTTATCAAATCGATAGTCATTGTGCCGCAACAGGCAATTAAATGTCTGTAATACATAGATTCGTATAGATGTGTTTCCAACCTAGGTGTTATAGAACAGGAAGTCTCTTGAAATTCGTGGTACCCACGACATTAACTTAACTTAAACTCTTATTTTACTGTGGACTCAAAAGTATATGTATGCCTGTTAAGTGTACTTTTTTATGTGCGTATTTCACGCGACTTAAAATCGCAACCCATAGTCGCACTCGTCTGACGGCTTCCTTATTGTCTGGACACGCGCCAAGTTAACGCCCTTGTGTTAAACTTCAACTGATAAATAAAAGATGTGTGCATTTTGATTGCTTTCTTTGTTTGAAGGGAAACGTTGCTCTTTTTACAATTGACATCCTCCGTGGCGCAGCGGGCGAGTAGCCGGTTGTGAAGCGAGAGGCTCCGGGTTCGATCCCCGCACCGAGACAAATATTTGTACGGCCTACAGATATTTGTTTCGGGTCTGGGTGTTGTGAGACCGAAAGTCTCTGGTAGTTCCTGATACCCACGATACAAGACTCGGTCTTAATGTGGGGTCAGGACTATGTATGTGACTGTTGGGTGTTTTTTTTTATTATCATAATAATTCAACCAGCGTTAAGATCCCAGTGACCCTATTTTACCCTCCACACCTTAGGTATGTACATTAGGGTGGTCCAAAAAATTTTTTTTATTATTTTTCCTTTGGCCACCCCGTAAATTTGTTACATGTAGGTATTCATAGTAATAACATAGTAAAATTTCAGCGAGATAGCTCAAGTAGAAAGGAGTGCTCAATCGAGTGTTGTTTTTAATTTTTTTGTGTAAAATGCTTAATTTTTACTTTTTATTACAGGATATTTTTGTGTGTTAAATTAGTAAACATACATTAAAATTAACTATTAGAGAGTTTTATAGACAAATTTAAACAGTTTTGATATTTATTTAGCAGACTGTGAAGTGACTCAGTGTAATAAAATGTGTCATCTATGAGTTTTGACACTTCTGCTTCTAACACCGGTGCTAAAAAGGGAGTTTGCTCTCTTTAAGAAGATAAGACAGGATGTGATCTTTTGTGGCTTGCTTGTCGTTATCACGTATTTGAAATAATGCTTTCAAAAATATTTACTCTGTTGAAATAAAACTATTCTTACGGATTCTATCACGATTAGGTTTTAATTATTATTCCCGACGTTTCGAAGGCAGTCTTCGTTGGCAAACTGCAAAGCCGTCGTAACGTCGGGAATAATAATTAAAACCTAATCAATTCTTGATATCAAGGACTCTTTCTTGCAATTACCTCCTGAGACTTGGAATGATAATGCCGATTACCTTTAAGGCAAAAGCTGCGTAAAAATTTGCGTGTTGTTAATGATCCAGCTGAGAGAGGTGTTAAATTATTTGAAAATTACAACACGATACTCACTAATAATGGGGAACAAAAGCAGTTTTTACTTCACATTGTCGAACAAAACAGAAAAATCGTCTCTACTGAAACTTCCAAAAACGACATAACAAACATAGTTTTGAAAGAATGAACTAATATTATTTTAATTTATAGCTTTGTTACCAAATTTATTTCACATTTAAATACCGTGTATACCTACTTATTTGATTAAAATACTTGTAATATTAATAAACCTCATTTACGTGTTTTACTTAAAATGCTGCAAACTTCTAATTCCATGAGCACCCCCTTGTATATACGATAGGGGGCTGAAATTTTGCACATATAATAGGAATGGTAGGTGTAACAAATCAAGGGGGTGGCGACACCTAAATTTGAATATATTTTTTTCACCATATGGGCCTGGACCACCTTAATGTACATCCATGGTGTTTGTTGCTATTTGAGAGAAGACTGACGCAAGGCAGGCAGCCGGTCGTAAAAACTAAGCCAAATTATTTCTGCAACATGCTTGAAAACGTGTGTTGCACCGACCACATTAAAGTGGGATAAGGGCAGGTAGAAAGAAGTACTTATAGTCGTACTTATTTTTCTTTAGTCATTGTAATGTTTGGTTATAGGCAGAGGTGCACTAGCGAACTAGAACAGTCACATTTCGCCGAGCTTAGTTCCGTCTAAAATGTGATAGGGGACGAGCCTATCGCCATATAGGGCACAAATTCCAGTCTCCGGGCTGATATGGAAAAATCTGACTGAGGACAGTAGTCGTGCCGAAATACAACCACACCACCGAGGCAGTCATCAAAATCAATACAACAATAATTTGAAAATCTAAAAAAAGTTGTATTTCTTATAATAACATTAATTAATCGATTATCGAATAAAATTGTTAATTGCAGATGTTAACAATGAGCGGGTATTCTGAACGCTCACGATAAATTGTCGCGTAGTTCCCATGCGACATCAATGCCTGATTTATACGCGGTCTTTGTGAGAGTTTCTTTGTCTGCGTCGCCATTGTCCGTGTTAATTCATCTGTTGACCGCCTTTGAGGATTGACCGCGGATTTGAGAGTGATTTGGGTGTATTCGCTTTGGTATTTGATAGTGGGTCATTGAATTTTGCAGTTTGATGACCAAGATTTTATAATTATATGAAGACAATCATATTATGATAACATTTGGGACGGAGCTAAGCTCGGCGAAGTGTGGGTTCTGGTTCCCTATTGCGTCTCTGTCTACCCCTAATACAGGCGTAAGCATGTTATGTATGTCACATTATAATTGTATAATTTAAGTGTTGTTTATAATTAATTGCTGCTGCCTGCCTCGGTGGCGTGGTGGTATTTCGGTACGACTACGGTTCTGAGGTCTCGGGTTCAATCCCCGGGTCGGGCAAAGTGATATTGGATTTTTCCATATCAGCCCGGAGTCTGGAATTTGTGCCCGATATGGCGATAGGCTCGCCCCCTATCACATCTGGGACGGAACTAAGCTCGGCGAAATGTGGGTGTTCTAGTTCGCTAGTCCGCCTCTGCCTACCCCTTCGGGGATACAGGCGTGAGCTTATGTATGTATGTATGTATGTTATAATTAATTGCAGATTTTTTTACTTTGAATTTTACAAAGACATCCAACGATCATACATGGACTCGATGAGACAGCAACTGAGCTTAGTAGATACTTTAATTCTAGAATTTCGCGTGATTTAACTAACCCTAGTTTATTGAATCTTCAAATGTGTAGAGAATTCGTTGAACGTGTTCTTTACGATGGAGTTAAGGGGTCACGAAAGATTTTAAAAATTAGTTTGGGAAGACAATTTTTGACAATTTTCGGCTACGGTATCAAAAAGTTTGAAAATACGGCATCAGACTTAAATACACTACACTGGCCGAACATAAGTTGAACAACACATTGTGAAAAGTGCTCGACAATATGTCGCATAAATGTCACAGTGGCCACAATATACACGTCATTTATGCTTCGCTTCCGCGGCGATCGCCATTATGCTGTCATATACACGCTATACCGCCGATGTTATCGGTTATTTTCATCAATATAATATACCCTAGATGCACAGTTCTTTGCAAATATCCCCCTGAAAAGTGGTCTCAGGAATAAAACAAAGAAAAACATCACAAGTTCTAATTAAATCATACACAAATATAACCCTAAGCACGTGTTATAAACAAATTAAACAATGTGAGAAAGCGTTCTTAAATTTGAATTTTCAAATTTAGAATTCTGTCGGCGTCCGACTGTAGGGAAAAGGAGTGCTTAAGCACTTCTTTGCTGTCCTATTTTCCGAGCGTCAACTGTGCATTTAGGTAAATAATATATCGATGGTTATTTTAGTCGACTATTATTTTTAAACAAAAGTGAAAGAAAGAAAAATCTTTATTTGACCATTTCAACAAGGATACAAATACGCATAAAACAATATAATTTATCTAAAATTGCGAGTAACAAAAAAGAAACAATAATAAAATAATAAAAACTAGCTTTTTAGGGCTCCGATGTCAAATGGCAAAAAAGGAACCTATAAAGCTTCGCCATTTCCGTCTGTCTGTTTGTCTGACCACAGTTTATCTCAGAGACTATTAGGCTGAGATCTATAGAGCGAACTTCGACTAAGTCTGAGTCAAAGACCCGAACTCGGTGAGGATTTGGAATTTTTAAATCGAACTTTGAGTTTGTCCGAGTCATTTTTAACAATAAAATCTTTGCTTAGTCTGTCTGTCTGTCTGTTTCTCTTGTAAAAAAGGCTCGGACTAAATCGAAGTTCGATTTAAAAATTCTAAATTCTCACTGAGTTCGTTTCTTTGACTCAGACCTAGGCGAAGTTCGCTCCATAGATACCTTACGGCCGGTTTCAATAATCTCAGTTAGAGTGCAGATAGATCGCGATTATGAACCAATCAAATCAAGTCATTTGACGGAGTCATGTTCAAACTGTGTTCTTATTGGCTAATTTTTGTAATCTATCTGCACATTCAAACTGAGATCGTTTATTGGAACCGGGCGTAAGTCTTTCATCTTAGCAATCCCTGCCTAGCAGCTGAGCTATCGCTTCGAAAAACTACCTTCAAGTAAAACAAACGACCGATTTTGGTTATTGGTTCTACCGTTATTAATGATCGTACAAATTGTTAGAATCGCCGCTTAATCACCAACTTTCCCCGCGGCAGTGTAATTGGTAACATAAATATAACTTTCATGCACGTATTTGATTTCATTAATTGGCTTGGCTTGAATTAACTTGGAGAACTTTGTTGTCTTTTTGTCTGCTTAAGTAGACATAAATTAGACTTGTTGGAGAAAAATGACAAATATTTCTGTCATCCCGGGAGGACAGATGATAAGCTCGCCTTTATACCCGAAGGGGTAGAAGAAGAACTTGAACACTCACTTTTTGCCGAGCTTATTTCCGTCCCTTGGCTTGGTTTGAATAAACTTAGAGAACTTTGTTGTCTTTTTGTCTACTCTAGTTGACAGCCTCCGTGGAGCAGCGGGCGAGGCGATAAATAAATAATACCCAACAGTCACATACATAGTTCCGACCCCACACTAAGATGGAGGCTTGTGTCGTGGGTATCAAGAACTACGAGAGACGCACGGTCTCACAACACCTAGACTTGCAACAAATATCTGTGGGCCATACAAACATTTGTCTCAATGCTGGAATCGAACCCGCGGCCTCTCGCTGTCATGATGAATTGATAAGTAGATATTTATTTACATTTTTTGAATAACAATCGTGAATATTCTTTATGCATAACATTTCATCATTTAATTGTAAACAACTTTGTCTTTTTTACCGTCTAGGCATTCAGTGACCTTATTGAGAGGAACCCACGCTTAAAAACATCCATTTGTTATTGACGTACCTACTAGGTATTATAACAAGCACGGACGTATTAAAAAGAAGGACACCATCTCGCCTATAGTTAAACGGACGCCACAGAGAAGCCATGCACACAAACACGCCTGTACAAAAGTGTACGCACACACACGCTCAGTCGCCGCCATTACGTGTCGATAGATCCTTGCTTCACTATCAATGTTCCTAGCGCTCCGTCCATCTATTTTTTACGTCCGTGACAACAAGATTTAATAAGAATAACAAGAAGGCCTATCATTACAACAAAATAACAATATAATGTACAAAGAAGATATTCTGTCCGTTTGTTTGTGACACAAATAAACACTTGTTAAGCTCACGCCTGTATACTTTTTTATAGCAGAGACTGGCAAACGAGCAGATGGGTCACCTGATGGTAAGTGATCTTCACCACCCATAGACAACAAGACACAAAGAATCATGGATGTGTTCCAACATAAAAGGAGGTAATGAAAGGGGAGGAAAAAAGGATTGGGAAAGGGGAGGGGTAATTTGTTCACCGGAAAAATCTTGCATAATTATTTTCTTCAATTCAATTCATTCTTGCTTTACTTTAACCATCATGATCATTCTCACGTTGATTTAAAAGAATACACCCAGCGCTGTTTGAAAAACTCTTTTTGGTTTTTGGTTAAGTGATTTTAGTAAATAATTAGAGTAGACAATGTCTCCTTTTCTATATGAAATGCACGCCACTGACGAGAAGGCAAAGACGATGGATAATGAAAAAGATTTTGTCCGTTTGTTTGTGACACAATTATACATATGTTATAAACTCACGGAGTGGACACAGGTGAACCCACAACTCATCGAGCTTAGTTCCGTTCCAGATGTGATAGGGGGCGAGGCTATCGCCATATAGGGCACAAATTCCAGACTCTGAACTGATACTGAAAAATCCAATATCACTTTGCCCACCCCGGGATCGAACCCGTGATCTGACGACTATAGTCGTACCGTAGCTGCGTAGTATCATCAAATAATTGTAAATATTTTGCATTAGCTGCAACTCATTTGATCCGGCCATTCTAAGGGTCACTAGTTTATGTCTACAGATAAATCTCTCTTCCTGGATCATAAATTAGAAGTGAGGATTACAAAGGTTATGCATAACACGATTACGGTTCGCCTAAATCTAATCCACCCATATAATTTAGGCAGATTAGATCCAAAGTTCGGGGTCCTTGGGCAGCGGACCCCATGTGACCGATGTTCGTAATATTTAATCCAATTTGCAAGCATTGGATTTGGTCAAACTGAAAGGGTTAGAGTCTATAAATATTACGATCCATATTTTTTGGTGTTTTTTTGGTGCAGCCATGCTGTTGACAGTTACGAGTACAGCACGAATGGGCCGGTTCGACCGGTTTGATATCAGTCTCACAGAAAACCGACGTAAAGTGGCAGCTTGCTGTCGCGTTTCGTTCGGTGAGTGAGATTTCCGGTGGTCCATTTCCCCCTTCCTCCCTTTCCCAATCCCTTGTCCCTCGTCTTCCATTCCCTCCTTTTAGGTTGGCAACGCACTCATGATTATTTTTGTGTCTTAGGTGTCTATGGGCGGTGGAGATCAGGTGACCCATCTGCTCGTTTGCCAGTCTTTGCTATAAAATAAACTATTGGAGCTAGGAACTTGAAATATCCACGGTTTCCTTTTAATGTAGGTGACGAGGTGAAGAAAAGATTTTTGAAAATTCATCCCCTAAGACCGCCTACAGCGGGGCAGACTTAGACGGGCGTAGTCGCGATAAAAAGCTAGTATATAACACTAGTAATAAATAATGCAGTTATCGTAGGTCAGCCGTCAGCGTGCATTATCAGTCAGTTGTTGTGATCGAGCCGTAATGGACGCTGAGCGACAACCTCTCTTAGGATACTCCTATGCACGGTGCAGATTCAGGTGAGTGTCAAATCTTTTTTTCTGCCCTTATCCCACCTAGGCGAGTCCATCCCAGTGGGCGAGTATGTGAAGCGAGAGGCCGCTGTTTCGATTCTCGCATTGAGACAAATGTTAGTGTGGCCCACAGATATTTGTTTCAAGTCTGGGTGTTGAGATCGAAAGTCTCTCATAGTTTCTGATACAGGTTATACCTAGCGTGGGGTCAGGACTAGATGTGATTGTTGGGTGTATTTATTATTATTATTCTTTATTATTACCTTAATGTGGGAGTCGGCACAACACAATTTTTCAATAATGCTACACAAAGGATTTCGCCACTTTGTCAAGCATGTTGCGGAAAGTATTTGGCTTGGTTTCTACGACCGACCGAAAAAAGCCGAATCCTTCCTGTAATAATATGTTTTCAAATGTGTTTCGCCAATCCAAAATTGGAACGAGGAAAGATATAAATAAATAAATAACACCCAACAGTCACACACATAGTCCTGACCCCACACTAAGATCGAGTCTTGTGTCGTAGGTATCAGGAACTACGAGAGAATTTCGGTCTCGCAACACCCAGATCCGATACAAATAACTGTGGGCCGCACAAATATTTGTCTCGGTGCGGGGATCGAACCCGTGACCTCTTGCTTCACAGCCGGCTGCTCGCCCCCTGCTCCACGGAGGCTGTCAAAAAAATCAGGCGAAACTTGGAATATAATACATAAACTCCTCCACATATGTTTCTCGAAACAAAACACAGAAACACCTGCACAAAACAAGTTTTTTCACTGTCCCCTGCTCATGGAACAACGGGCCATAGACAAAAATGCGTAGCGAAACCATGTTTTGCGTATGTGTTTTAATGTAGTTTCGAGAAAAACGCGTGCAGGAGACGCGCCTTTATGTATAATATTTGTTCCGATACGAGCTACAATATAATTAGGTCTCGGATTATTCCTTCGGTAGGTACTGATAATAATAATCAGGGTTGTTTATAAATATTATGACCGATTTTATGTATGTATCTTCATTCATCATTTCATTAATTATTTTATTAAGTATTCGTATGTATTTTATATCATTCTTAATATATTTAATTAACAGATATTAATTATACTAATTAAAATATTTAATAATATATTCTTCATTTTTTGTGTTCTATTTGCCTCTTTTTATTTTGCACCTGCCATGTACATCTCTGCATCACCCTAAGGTTGACTGGCAGAGAATGCTTATAGCATTAAGTCCGCCTTTATACCGTGTGTATATCAAGTGTAAATAAATAAATAAATAAATAAATCTTCAACCTGACCTTACTCTACTCCAAAGTGGAGTAGCGTAACTTGTGATTAATGTCTTCAAAACTAAAATCAGATCTCCATATAATCAAAGTTTGTTAAGGTTCCACCTTCTCGACTTACATCAGTGTTAATAAATACCTCGTCCCGTTACCTACCCGAGAAAAAAGGTATTTATGTCCCCCTTGACGATATCTATAATACATACATATTTTTTTTGTTGTTTTTTCTATACATTTTGTGTTTTTTTTTTAATGTTGTTGTATTATTTTGTTTTTTTTTATATTTTCTATTATTTAATTTTTTTATTTTTTTGTTTATGTATTAGCTAAATTAGACATTGCCTTTAAATGTTTCATGGATACACCTGGGCCTCCTATTTTAGTTTTAAAGTAACAAAACATTAACTCTTCAATTTCTTAGGTTGACCACCTTCTTCGTCTGTCATCACTTACCTCGTAATCAGTAATTTTACATCATTGCAGATGAGCCGGCAGAATTTGTGGGCGAAGCCCTATTCTGCAAAGCATCATCCGTCCCCTCCCCACCTTGATCGTCTATAGTATCTTCGGGACCCCCGACTCTAGCCCGCCTGTTCAGCTGAGAGCCGCTGGCGGTTCGCATGCTGTCACGTCCAGCGTCAGCTCCAGACGTGCCCCGGCGCTCGCCCCCCGGAAGCGGCCCTATACGTTTAATGCTTATTTGTCTCTCTATAATGAAGGTGTTACTAGTGCTCCGTTGGCCATTATGCTCTTGACCAAGGCTATGATGTTCCACCCCTCATGTGGCCTAGATGTTTTAGCCGGACGTGGAGTTAGACTTATGAGGGGCTAATCAAAGTTTAATATAATATAACTTATATTATTCTAATATCTGATATTATATGATATTATACTAATATCTGAAGTTTAATATAAGTTACTTAAAATCTACTGACTTAAAATCCGATCGTGACCTTGTATGGGACCACCCTTGAAATAAGCTCTATCGAACACAAAAATAATTTTGTAAATCGGCCCACATTTGGCGGAGATATCGTGTAATATACAAAATACACACGAATTGAGGGCCTTCTCTTTTTGGAATTCGGTCGAAATCTGCAAATATTTTTTTGTCTACTCTCAATACCTGTATACATAAATACATTTCAATAAAATAATAATAATATTAACCCTGTAATATTACTGTCCCACTGCTGTGCACGGGCCTCCTCTACTAATGAGAGGGGTTAGGCCTTAGTCTACCACGCTGGCCTAATGCGGGTTGGTAGACTTCACATACCTTCGAAATTCCTGTGAAGAAAGTTTCGGGTATGCAGGTTTCCTCACGATGTTTTCCTTCACCGTTATAGCAAGCGATATTTCACAATGAAAATACACCTAACATAGAAAAGTCAGAGGTGTATGCTCCATTTTGGGGTTGTTCTCGAACCTCCGACACTTGTCTCGGCAGTCCGTACCATTCCCAACTGAGCTATCGCTGCTTACATTTTAATACATGAATCAATTTTCAGACCCCTAACCCGTGAAGAGGTCCTCACAGCCCGTCAAGAGGTAACCTGGCGCCGCACCCGGTTCTGCCTGATCCTCATGTTCTGGGCCATCGTGGCGATGTTCCTGTCCATGATTACCTGCATGCTGCTGACGTCTAAGGGCTGCTACGACGTTGGGCTGGCCCCCTCAGTCCCACCAGTCCATATAAGCTTCGCCCCTCTCGTGTCAAGAATGGATGACCCTGTTTACGCGCTATGAATGAGTTTTTTTTTGGGCCGAAGTTTAACTGATGGTAAATGGTGACCATCACCTAATGAGCCGTGGAAGGAAAGAAATGGGGATTGAAAAGGAGAGGGGATATTTGAGCTTCCGAAATCTGGGAAAAATCTCACTGGGCGAATCGCAGTGCTACACTTTTCTGTAGATAATATGTGAGTTATTTGCACTAATTTGTGCCCGATATGGCGATAGGCTCGCCCCCTATCACATCTGGGACGGAACTAAGCTCGGCGAAATGTGGGTGTACTAGTTCGCTAGTGCGCCTCTGCCTACCCCTTCGGGGATACAGGCGTGAGCTTATGTATGTATGCATTTGCACTATAAACAATTCACATCTTCCTACTTTAACTAGGTATATAATGATGATACTATATTGTACTGTGTTCTATTTAATAAGTTTTTATAACGTTTATTAATATTATATGCCACTATTTTAAACAATGTCATGCAAACCTTAAGTGTTCATATATATCAGACTATATTATATTTCTATATACTAAGCTAAATTGTAACTATTCTAATATATATGATGTGGTTTTGCTTAATAAATAAATAAATAAATAAAGAAGTGTTGATATCTACAATTGGGTACTTGCCATTTTTTTAAATTCATTTTATCAATATAGAACAGAAAGAAATATTGAAATATTCTTAAAAATAAAAAAGTTATATGCCTTTGAAGTTTGGTGTAGCCTTCAAACCGCGGGAAAGAGAAGTATCAGTAAAATCACGTCATAACGGAACGTACGTTGAAAAGGGATAGCAACATATCCCCACAACGCCCCCACTCTTGCTCATTTCAGATTTTAAAATATGAATTACTGCCTAATTTTTCAACCAATTTCGATGCAGTTTTTACAGGACGGTTTCTATTTTGTTTTATTAGCTATTACATATAAGGCTTAAGGTGGCCACTGGAAACCAGCGCTGTGTTATGATTTTTATCATAACACAGCAATATGCTGAGTTGTCCACCTTTTGTCACAATGTACGCATGCACTATATTATTATATACTTGTTTAATTTTTTGCTTTTTAATTTATTATTTATGTATTATTTGTAAGTTTAACATAGTAACTGATGTTGCATGCGTTCAGTGACGATAAACATTTTCTTTCTTTCTTTCTTTATATAAAAAAAGTGTATAAAATCGAACACTGTCAAATACGCAATTTACGTGTATTTTTATGATCAAGTATATTTATAAATACTTGAATGTAGTCATAACTGTCTACATGGTGAACAACAAAGATCAACTATGATTCTCAATATAAAGTCATAGAAAAAGCAATAAAGGAAAATATTTATGACTGACATAATACGGTTACAAGTTCTAAGTACGAATGAATTACACAACGGAGCACGTGCGAATCGAATTTGGTCCTTCGAGCGGGATAAGTTGGCATTGAAGAAAAAAAAAAATTTTATAAATGCAACTATTTATTTATAATCTGTTTGTACAAAACAATTATCTGTAAACTAGTTATAAAATATATTTGACGCTTATGTAATAATACTTCTGTTACATCGAAATATAATTAATATGCATTATCTGTTTGAGAATGTTTACTACATAATTAATTTTATGTCTTTATTTAGTTGTGTATTTCCTCCGCCAGGCATTTTTTCAATACACACACATAGTCCTGACCTCACACTAAGGCTGAGATCTATAGAGCGAACTTCCACTAAGTCTGAGTCAGAGAAACAAACTCGGTGATTGGATCATTGGATCGGATTTGGAATTTTTAAATCGAACTTCGAACTTAGTCCGAGCCATTTTTTACAAGAAAAACATACTGACAGACAGATTAAGCAAAGATTTATTTGTAAAAGATGACTCGGACTAAGCCAAAGTTCGATTTAAAAATTTCAAATCCTTACTTAGTTCGTTTGACTTAGGCTGAGTTCTATAGAGCGAACTTCGACTAAGTCTAAGTCAAAGAAACGAACTCAGTGAGCATTTTGACTTAGTTCGAGTCATCTTTTATAAGAAAATCTTTGCTTAGTCTGTCTGTCAGTCTGTTTGTCTTATAAAAATGGCTCTGACTGAGTTGAAGTTCGATTTTAAAATTTCAATTCCTCACTGAGTTCGTTTCTTCGACTTAGACTTAGTCGAAGTTCGCTCTGTAGTCTCAGCCTAAAATAAGACATCGGTCTTATGCCGAAGAATCAGGAACTACGTGACTTTCGATCTCACAACACCCAGACCTTCAACAAATATTTGTGGGTCACACAAACTTCAATACTGTTACAGCAACAGAGAGCAAATCATCTTGCAGTACATGAATTCCATACGAAATTAATTTGACATAGAGCCAACACGTCATACCTCAGTACATTCTATATTTTTTTTTCTAATTTGGCTAACTTCATAGATCAAGTAATCAGTCTACATAAAGAATCCGGTATCGAATACAAAGCAAAGAGTTGCGTCTCATCGTTGGTTCGATTCTGGTAGCTTTGTTTCACGGCGTTCGTCATTTCTCTACACGCTTCGTCTAGTATGTTTTGGCGTTTGGGGAACCTAAAAAAAAAATTATTATTGTGAATTTAGCAATGTCGCCTTTTTGGTTTAGTGGGCATATATGGGCTGTGGACCGGGAGGTCCTGGGTTCGATTCCCAGGTCGGGCAAAGCAAATTTGCTAATTTAATTTGCTCGGGACTGGATCCCTCATAGGGAGTTGACGTCAGGCAGGCGGCCGGTCGTAAAAACTACGCCAAATCCTCTCTGCAACATGCTTGCAAAAGTTTGTTGCGCCGACCCCACATTAAGGTGGGATAAGGGCAGGTAGAAAGAAGAACATAACATAACATAAGCTCACGCCTGTATCCCCGAAGGAGTAGGCAGAGGCGCATTAGCCGACTATTACGCACTACCCACATTTTGCCGAGCTTAGTTCCGTCCCAGATGTGATAGAAGGCGAGCCTATCGCCATATCGGGCGCAAATTTTAGACTCCGTGCTGATATGGAAAAATCCAATATCACTTTGCCCCACCCGGGGTTCGAAGACGACGATGGACGGTGTTCGTACTGAAACGCAGCCACCAAGGCCAGTTTCTGCTATAAAAAAAATTACACATTGCGTTGGGATTACGTGAAAAAAAGTAAGCGTCTCGGGACGCTCGACAGAAGTGATAACTTAAACTAATCTAAATTGAACTATTTAATATTGAAACTGTTTAAATTTAGAAAAGCTTATGTTATCGTTTAAACTTCACGTATATTAATATGATAAGAAGCCAGAGTGGCGCCGTAACGCGTTACGTTACGAAGCGGTTTACCCTCCCATTAGAAGGTACCATTTCAAAAAAGAAAATCGGAAAGAGAAAGTATAGTTACTGGTTAGCGACGTGTCGGAACGCGTGCGCGAGGTCTGCGTGATCGAGCGGCGCGGCGAGCTGCGCGGCGAGCGCGCGCACGCACGCGCCCTCGCACGCCAGCGCCAGCGCATGCGCACGCACGCGCACGCCCACGCACACGCCCACGCCCACGCCGCACAGGATGCTGCTTAGCTGGTTATTGATCTAGACAGTTATCAAACGGACTTACCATCAATATAATATACCCTAAATGCACAGTTCTTTGCAAATATTCTCCCAATAATCTCAAGTTTAAAAACTTAACAGACCGACTTCAAATCCCTTCGTGAAGAAATTTATATGGAACCACCCTTGAAATAAACTCAAACCCTTGGGATAACACAAATTGTCTTAAAAATCGGTCCACATTTGGCGAAAATTGTATAGCGCTAAATAATGTAAATCTTCAAGTTGAATAGCCTTCAGTATTCAGCTAAACTTGTAGCGTTTGGTTTTGTCATTGCAAGGGCAGTACACTTTCCCCCTTATTCATAATACACTCCTGGTCTTTTCAAAGACATAGCCCTACTTTTGCCTACTTTAGCTAAAATAGAACTAAAATATGTTTATCGAATACAATGTTGCTGGTTACAGAATATAGAGGTATAGTTGGTTATAGAAGTCATTATGAATAGGGGGGATTTTCCTCTAATTGTGATATTCAGCTGCTGTAGTCATCATTAATAGTAGTTTAAGCCAACATGGACCCCACGTATTAGGATACACGTCAGTACAAATGATTTATTTATATGTATAAAATAAACTAGGCCGTTTAAAATGTAAATCAATTTTAAAATCGGGCTCTAAGGACCAATAATTACATGTTACTGGTCCTTCGAGCCAGATTTTGAAATCAACATTCAACACAGAATCAACTAACCTGATTCTCGCACTGCCTTTTCGAATTCTTCGTCATTCTGTCATTGGCTGTTATAAAGGTGACTGATGTTATGAGCCCGCTGTATTTCTCGGTGTCGGTCCAACTGACAGATCTGTTGGTTGACGGGTTGCCTTCGGATGTTCGCGACGATTCCGGACTCAGTTTCTGCTTAATGAAGTCTAGAACTTCTATGTATGGCACTTTGTGTTCTCTGACTCTGAGAAAATTAGTAAAATTTAGGGCAAATTCAAATCTTTATTCAGTAATTAGATCACTATGGGGTACTTTCACACGCCATTTGAATCTACCGGTGTTTCGGAAATTCGCATTGGTCTGAGAAGTACCAAAAATGACGTAGATCTTTTTTTATAAAAAATAGTTACTCCGCTGATATAGCTCACAATAATTTATTGAATTTGAAGTTATAGTGGTTTTTAAGTAGGTAAAAAAATTAGGCGCGCTAAAAAATAATTTATTGTCAAAGTGGGCAGTAAACAAAATAAGTTTAGGAACCTCTGTTAAAGGGTATTGTAGACAAACCATACATACCTATCTCCATCCCACATTGAGAGTCTGACAGTGTGGGCGTCATGCAGCGCCAGTACAGGCTCGTGAGTGACCTCTAGATCGTGATCTCCTTTATTGGGCCACGCGCATGCGCGCAGCCCGGCCGCCCATATATCCCTCGCGAGTCCAGCTCGTCTCACAGCGGCCTGTCCGTCTTTACCACTCCCCGCCGCCCCCCATACACACACGTGGATCACCGGGGACTGCAACGACATTTTAAAAGATTTTAGGAGTCAAATAAAAATACATGTTGGTAGGAGGAAATTCTGGCTCAGGAATATAAGAGAATGGACAGAAATTACCCGGGTAGAAGAACTAGACAATCTTGGAATGAAACTTGTTTTTACGGATGTTATCGCAATTTGGTTTTATTTATCGGACTGACAGTCCCACACGTGACCATGAAGGCTGTAAAGTCTTCGAAACGTTGGGCCTAGAAATAAAACCAAATTGCGATAAAATCTGTAAAAACAATTTTTCATTTCAATGTATAACATTCGCCTAACCTTAGAAATCATAACTATACAATCTGGCAAGAAATAGAAAGGAATACGGAGTTGACAGCCAACATCCAGTAGTGGAAAGGCACCGCGAGAGAGAGAGAGAGAGATAAAGAGTGTGAGAGAGAGAGTGAGAGAGAGAGAGAGAGAGAGAGAGGGGAGTCGAATACATTAATCGCATTTTTATATTTTATGTGAAAGTGAATGGCCAGAAGAGGACGCCCGATGCGATCCTATATCAAATAAGTGATTTGCGTAAAAGGCAATGATAAAAAACAAAATAAAAGTAACTCAATGACATCGCTTTTTTGGTCTATTGACAATGTAATTAAATACCGTGAAATGGTATGGTCATTTCGATATGAAGAGTTGTTCGGAGTTAGAATTTGTGCCCGGTATGGCGATAGGTTCGCATCCCTTCATAGAAACTAATTCTACAGTAATATTCGAGTCATGTGTCGTGAGTATCAGGAACTATTAGTGGTTTTCGGTCTCATCACACCTAGACTCGAATTATTTGTATTTCAAACAAACATTTGTATCAATTTAGGGATTGAACCCGCGGCCCCTCACTTCAAATCCTTAATACATACCTCAACACTCTTAACCGGCACTGGTAAGTCAGCCTCCATCTTCTTCAGTATAGCAGCCATCCTGTCCAAAGACATCGAGAATCCAACAGAGCTGGTGTTCATATGCGAGTTGTCATCTCTCTCCGTTCGGGCCACCTTCCAAAACTCCTCGACTAATGCGTCATATCTGATAGAAAGAGATAGAGAATTAAAAACATGATGTTAGGTTAAAGTGTCGCCTACTTGGTCTAGTGGCAGTATGTATGGGCTGTGGACCGCGAGGTCCTGGGTTCGATTCCCAGGTCGGGCAGAGCAATTTTTCTAATTTAATTTGCTCGGGACTGGATCTCTCATACGGGGTTGACGTCAGGCAGGTGGCCGGTCGTAAAAATTTAGCCAAATCCAAAGTGTTGCGCCGACCCCACATTAAGGTGGGATAAGGGCAGGTAGAATGAAAGATGTTAGGTTAAAGTGACAATACTACACTTGATAGTAAATGTAGCGAGTAAGCAAGTTAACTCGCCCGACTAGACAGCCCTGAAGGGCATCGCACTAACTATAAGCATTGCAAAGGTCATCGGAAGATGACCTTCCTTTAACGAATCGACTGTCAACCAGTCAATGCACCAAGCAAAATTTATAAATGGTTACCGGTTAAAAAAAATCCAAATTATACTGTCCATCTTCGCTGAAATTTAGTGCACAAAACAACAATACTTTAGAACAGCAAACACAACTATAAAAAATAATATGAATTAATTTTAACAAGCGACGCCCACCCTGTTAGATTTATCCATCAAAATCATCCCAGAGACCGTGCCGTTCTCGTCGGTTTTTGATACCTACGACACAAGACTCGATCTTAGTGGGGTCAGGACTACTGCCTTACTTATAAAAAAAGTTTAGCTGAGCAAATGGCTAAGAATAGGCTGTGACTTTTTTCCTTGTGTCACATCGTTTGAGAATGAAAGGGACAGGCTATTCATTATCATTTGCTCAGTTAAATGGTATCGGGTTCGATCCCGGGGTCGGGCAAAGTGATATTGCATTTTTCCTTATCAGCCCGGAGTCTGGAATTTGTGCCCGATATGGCGATAGGTTCGCCCCCTATCACATCTGGGACGGAAATAAGCTCGGCGAAATGTGGGTGTTTTAGTTCGCTAGTACGCCTCTGCCTACCCCTTCGGGGATACAGGCGTGAGCTTATGTATGTATGTTTTCATAAATAAGGCCTTATGTGTGTGATTTAATTTGCCTATTTTTTTGGCCTATGTTCCAGCAGTGGACGTCCTATGGCTGATGATGATGATGATGTGTGAGAGTGTTAGGTGTTATGTTATTTACCTGCCGCCAGCCGCTATGAGATCCCCGGCGCGTCGCTTGTCGCCGCGTCTGTCTGCGTGTCTCCGCGCGGTCGCCTGCCAAAATACTCCGCCGTGCTGCGTCGCATTGTACGCCAGGAACGGAACCACCGACATTGGACACTGTCGTGCGAATAAACTGTACGGTAATACTCTTGACACTTGATTCGATTTCATTTGGTTACTTAAAATTAGGGATGCAAAGATACGCATTTGGCACTTGCCGATATCGATACCGATACGGACAGCGCAACACAAACACACACAAAAAATGTGGTTTAGGATAGAAACAGACATTACTTAAATAATATTAGCGTTTCTATACAGTCTCTAACTCATGTAGAGTCACTATCTTGCTTGACCACAGGAGTGACGACTTCCCTTATTTCATACATTTTTACATCATACTTTTCAACAACCAAGATATGGTTGATGAAAAGTCGACACCTAATATTGTCACTAAACTACAATTTAACGCCATCTATCGATAATTTACCGTACCTCACACCCCAGTGCCTTAGCGTTTCTATACACATCCTCTAATTCGTATAACACCTATTTTGCACCACTTCTCTTGTTTGTCCACTGGGCTGACGAGTTCCCTTACTTCATACACTGCTACATATACCTCAGTTTATCAAAAGTCGATAACTAATTTTGATTCTAAACTACAACTTCAAAACTCGACGCAATATGATTTTTACTAAACTACAATGTAGCGCCATCTATCGGTAACTTCACTTACCTCACACCCCAGTGCCTTAGCGTTTCTATACACAATATCTAACTCATGTATCGCTTGTGCCACGATCTTGCTTGACCACAGGAGTGACGACTTCACTTATTTCATAAATTGTTACATCTACGTCCGTTGATCAAAAGTTCGATACATGATTTTGATATTAAACTACAATTGGGTACTTGACTATGTTTATACACATTTTTATGGAATAGCAAATAAAATAAAAAAGAAACCCTTCTGTAAAAACTGCATCGAAATTGGTTGAAAAATTAGACAGTAATTCATATTTTAAATTCTGGAGTGGGAGATATTGTAGATATCTTGCTATCCCTTTCCAATGCACGTACCCTTATGGCGTGACATGATTATACTGATACTTCTCTTTCCCGCAGTTTGACGGTTATACCAAACTTCAATGGCTTATAACTTTTTTATTATAGACAATATTTCAATATTTCTTTCTGTTTTATATTTTAGACGTCGTAAATTTCATATAGAATTAATAAAAAAAAATAGTCAAATACCTAATTTAAGGCCATCTATCAGTAACTTCACTTACCTCACATCCCAGTGCCTTAGCGTTCCTATACACAGTCTCCAGTTCGTGTATAGCCTGTGCTGCTATCTTGCTCCACTTGGCTTGTTTGACCACAGGAGTGACGAGTTCCCTGACTTCATATACTGGTACATCCGCCTCCATTAGTCGCAGTAGGTTGGAGACATCACGCTTTGTAATACAAAGGGAAGTTAGATGAGTCTGTAGTTGAAGGCTTGTGATGCGACCTGTTGGGAAAAAGGCAAAGATTAAAATAGATGTCGTTAGTAGAAATTTATTCGAAAACTACGTAGTATCATACATCAAAGTATCGATAATAGATTATACTTTATCGAAGGCAAGGATAATTTGGAAATATTATGCACGCTCATGCACTTCCTCAAATATTTGGATTTTTTTAAAGGGCAACTTAGTTACATATATTCTTGCATTTACCTCTATAATTTACTCTATAATATTGTTATCGATATTTTTTGGACTCTAATATCACAACTCCACTGGAAAGCTGTCCATAGCGATATCGGGGGGCTGTCAGTAGTATATCGATTCACTGTGTTTAATAATTATGATCTTGTAGAGTTACCATCATGTGAATAAAACCAAATGATATGATACCAAAAAAATTGCGGCTCTTTATAAGGCAAATCATTTAAAAACTTTCAATATAATTTACGTATGTATGTATGAATAATTAATTCATAAGAACTTATATAAAAATTCTCTTCAATAAATCGACAATACGACTCCTCACGAACTATGGACACTTTTGAGAGACCACTACCAACTCTATAAGGCACAATTACACTTTTCTTAAAGTCGATTAAAATATCTTACCAAAGCTGACGTCGACGAGTACGGGATATATATCAGCATGTTTATCCAACGGCACTCCACAAGATTGCAACAATATTCTTATGAGATCTGTGTGGTTTAACTGTATGGATACTTTAAGACCACTTTCTGTAGCGGCTCGACTCGCCACAATAAGGAGTTCCGCGTCTGGCCAGAGAGAATCTGCAAATGGGATAATTCAGTATAAAATTACTTTAAAACTGTCATGTCACTTTTTATTTAATTAATTTATTTCATTAAAGTCCTTTATCGATATTCGATCACGACATTACTTTATGGAATTTTCATAACTATCAATTTGACAACCTAAAAAAAACACACGCTTAAGCTTGACCTAGTCGATACCACGGTCTCACATAAAACCGACGTGAAGTGCCAGGTCATTATGGAGTTTCATTAGGTGAGATTTTTAATGGTGGAAATCCCCCATTCCTCCTCAATTCATATTTCCTTCCTTTAAAGTTGGCATCGCATCTATGATTTTTGATTATCGAGGGTGTGATGGTGATGGTGTCTATGGGCAATGGAATCCTTTACCATTAGGTGCCATATTTGCCCGTTTGCCTATATTTGGTATAAACAAATAGTTCAGGAAGCATTTATATAGTTAAATGAGTAATATTTAATATATAATGATATATTACTCATTTAGCTATATAAAAAATCTCGTTCAATATGTTTTGAAACCAAGATTTACCTGTCTTGGAGGTGACAATGTCGAATGCACATTCTATCATCTCCCTCGGATGGAATCCTTGTACGTGTTTCTCTCTATACACTCTATCGACTATGTAACGACGCATGTATTTTATGCCAGAATATGCCGTATGCCTGAAAATTAAGTGTGAAATTTGAATACAAACTTATCGTAATTTCTAGAGCATTTACAACTTATGATTCGTTATATCCCCACTCGCCCTTCTACTATAATTTACCCTCGACACCTTTTATACTAAATTAGCCTTATATAGTTCACACTTAAGTGATTGTACACGCATCTTAAGATTAAAGTTTGAATACTTTAGTCAAATTAGTTCCATTTGTTCAGTCCATATAACATATCGATATTGGCAGCAATGCAAAACATCGTTATTATTATCGATTTCATTAATCGTTCAATAGTTAGTCATACTGTAATGACTCCTTTCCCCCATGACATTCTTTGGCATTAGCAGCAAACTTTTTAAGGGATCTCAAAAGACCCAAAGTGTACACACAAGAATCGAACCAAGCTACTTTGTCTACTTAAATGTTTGTTGGTTAGACGTATACGTTACAAACATACATAACATAAACTCACGCCTGTATCCCCGAAGGGGTAGGCGGAGGCGCACTAGCGAACTAGAACACCGATATTTCGCCGAGCTTAGTTCCATCCCAGATGTGATACTGGGCGAGCCTATCGCCATATCGGGCACAAATTCCAGGCTCCTGGCTGGATGGAAAAATTCAATATCACTTTGGCCGACCCGAGGATCGAACCTGAAATCTCAGGACGGCAGTCGTACCGAAATACAACTACGCCACCAAGGCAGTCGGACTCGGTAGCAGAAACTTAGTTCGATATACGGGATATATTTCAGAAAGTATTGAAATTAAGAAGCCTTTATTCACAGACAGTCACAGACTAAACAAAAACAACACAAGTATTTGCTTTTACTGTATTTTATTTTAGTTCTTTGTTGCACTTGGATTTAAAGTTATAATTACCTTGCAAAAGGCAGCCTCAAATCATGAGGGAGATGGCACACGTATCCCGAGGCGGTCATCACTTTCACGGCGTTGGCGTGTTGGTCCCACGCACTAGCACGTGGCATTAACAATGGCGGGGAAAATTCACTAGCCCCGTGACTTCGAAATACCTATAATGTGGGGACATTTGTGATATTATTCGACGAAAAAATCAGTCTTAACACTATTTCCGGCCTACTTCAAAAGAAAAAGGTAATTAATTCGTCTGTATTTTTTTAATGTTACGCGATATCTCCGCCAAATCTGGACCGATTTCAAGATTTCTTTTTGTGTTATATAGAGCTTGTTCTAAAGGTGGTCCCATTATCCATATAAATTTGGTCCAGATTGGGTTAATTTTGAAGATATAGAGGCTGCTACTTATCCAAAGATTTTTATACCCCATAGTAGCTAAATGTTTTATTAATGTTTGCATTAAATCTACGAGTATAGTTCATGACCACTGCATTGACCTTAATAGCTGCTAGGGTCTTCATTATTCTTTATTTAGTTACGTGAAGTATAGTCCTTATAGTATGGTGTCTTTGGTCTAGGCATGCTGATACCAATCTCTTATTGCCTCTAAACACCATGGTCTTAAAGCCTTTTAGTTTAAAAAAAAATGCAATGCAAATAGGCTGATTGACACAAAATACTGCTAAAAGTAAGCATCGCTTATATTTTTTATTATCCTACAAACATCCTCTCGGTTTTCTTCTTCACTCTTCAGTAACTCTAGCACGAGTCTATTTTTACAGTTCACGAAATCAACGAGTTTTTTTTTTTAGTACGTTGTAATTTCCGTAAAGTGGCGCTGTTAGTTAAAAGTATAGAGAAGACACAACTATCGTCGATTTTGAGAATCGAAAACTGTCAAAATAACCTCGTACTAGGAGTACAGATTGTGAAGAAGCATAAATATGCTGGCGTTATTCTGGTGAAGGCGAATCTTACCTTGATTACAGCATCTTTAACAGCAGCCAACGTCTCCCCAGGCCTGATCTTCATCCCGTTATGGTAAGTATAGTCCTCAGCAGGCGACAGTGTCTGGTCGAGACAGGCTGCGACCAGCCGCTGGTATCCTCGCGCCCCTCGGTCGCTGAGGGCATGGCTCAGTAACCCAGACAACGCCCCTTCAGGAACTGGTCGAGGGACGTGTTCACTCGATAGTAACTCAGCGCATGTTGGTCGCAAACTCGCTTCGTGGTTTAAGAGCCATCTGGTGAAAGAAGCGAGTGGTCAAATGTCAACATAAAAATTAATTTAACTTAAAAGTTAAATGCTAAGGGCGACTTGCAGCGATACTACTAATGTAGAGTTAAACCTAAACTCGATTTATCCTACAGCTCACTCCTACATTTAAATCAAGATTTGGCATAAATAGAAATTTATCGCGTAACTACAAATGGCCCTATGACCAATGATTAAAAATCATTGACAGCCTCCGTAGCGCAGCGGGCGAGCAGCCGGCTGTGAAACGAGAGGCCGCAGGTTCGATCCCCGCACCGAGACAAATATTTGTGTGGCCCACAGATATTTGTTTCGGGTCTGGGTGTTGTGAGAGCATGCGTCTCTCGTAGTTCCTGATACCCACAACACAAGACTCGATCTTAGTGTGGGGTCAGGACTATGTATGTGTCAGCTGGGTGTTATTTATTATTTATTATCATTTTAAGTGATAAGATAACCTATTGTTTACACTTTATTTCTTTTGTAATGATCTGTTTCTGGTGTACAATGAAGAGTTATATCTCTGTATATATCTAAACGATATAGACAATTTTGTCTATAGCATGAGGCCAGCTCAACCTAAGAATATCTGTAGATCTAATTATCTCTATCCCCTTTCTATGCGTTTGATGGCACGGATTTTTGTTGATTTCACTAAGTTGTATTGTCCAAAATATTCAAGAAATAAATTTATAAATAAGCCTTTAAAGGCTGTTGAAAAAAGATTTTTTTTAAAAGTTGAACATGGATGCATAGCTAAAGACATGACTTCGTTTCTAAATGTTTGAGTGGTAGAGCCACACTGTAGACAGTTACATACGTCTACATCACGAATGGGCCGGCTCGACCGGTTTGATACCACTGTCTCACACGAAACCGACGTAAAGTGGCAGCTTGCTGTCGCGTTTCGTTCAGTGAGTGAGATTTCCGGTGGCCCTTCCCCCCTTTTCCCTCCCCTTCTATTTCCTCATTAGGTTGGCAACGCACGCATGATTCTTATTGTGTCTTGGGTGTCTATGGGCAGTGGACATCACTTACCATCAGATGACCCATCTGTTCGTTTGCCAGTCTCTGCTATAAAAAAAAAATACAAATTACGGTGAATTTGTGCAAGGGAGAGTGAAATGTTACCACTTTAGCTCATAGAAAAATAAAATTTTAACGATTTTTAACAATTGTCGAACCAAAATTACCTTATAACATGAATCTGCTTAACATTCTCTTCGACATCAAAGTTCCTCGGCACCACAATATCCTTAGTGCGAAGGTCGGTGAGTATCATCATCCTTTCCATGCCCGTTTCTAGAGGGGGATGGAACATCTCAAACAAGATGATGCCCAGTGAATATATATCGACCTTCTGATTGTATATCACTTTCGATGTCTGTTGCAAGAGTTCGGGAGCTACGTATAGGGCTGTGCCGACCTGAAAAACGTTAATAAAATATCGAATACTTCAAGGAGTTTTTTGAGTAGTAGAGCCATGCTGTAGACAGTTAGATCTACAGCACGAATGGGGTTTGATACCACTGGCTCACAGGAAACCGAGGTAAAGTGGCAGCTCGCTGTTGCGATTTGTTCGGTAAGATTTCCGGTGGCCCGGTAGGGGGAATGCCCCTACCTTTCCCAATACTTATTACCTTCTTATTATTTTGGCAATGCACCTTCGATTCTTTTTATGTCTTGGGTGTCTATGGGCGGTGGAGATCACTTACCATCAGCTGACCCACCGGCTCGTTTGCCAGTCTCGGCTATAAAAAAATAACAATATATAAATTGAAATGATAAATGCCTTAAATAATATTATATAAGATTTCCAGTCGACTTTATATTAAAGACTTTCTTTCTACCTGTTCCTATGCCTCATCAATGTGAAGTCAGCGCAATACAGTTTTTCAAGCATATCGCTGAAAGGATTTGGCTTAGTTTTTACGACCGGCAGCCTGAAGGTGAAGGGAATCCCCTGTGGAATCCAGTCCCCGACAAATCATGTTAAGAACTCCGCCCGACCAGAGAGGTGACTTTATATTAAAAAAACCAACATAATTATTTTTGTCACCATATTTACCTGACCAGTTAGAGAGCCACCGATTTCTTCTTGAGGTTTTGTTTTATCTGAAACAATAAATAATAATCTTAAATTTTTGTATGAAGTAAGCTAATAGCAACGATAGATCAGTTGGGAATAGTACGGAATGCAGAGACGAGTGTCAGAAGATCGAGACCAACCCCAAAAAAAAGAGCACACACTTCTGATTTTTCTATAATAAGTGTGTTTTCATTGTGAATTATCGGTTGCTATAACGGTGAAGGAAAACATTGTGAGGAAACCTGCATACCATAGAATTTCTTCACAAGAATTTCGAAGGTATGTGAAGTCTATCAACCCGCATTAGGCCAGCGTGGTAGACTAAGTCCTAACTCATTTCATTAGTAGAGAAAGCCCGTGCCCAGCAGTGGGACAGTAATATTATAGAGCTGATATTATTAAGGGGGACCGACGACCTGATAAAGGTCGCAGGAAGTCGCTGGATGCAGGCCGCTTCCAACAGGTCGATCTGGAAATCTTTGGGGGAGGCCTATGTTCAGCAGTGGACGTCCTATGGCTGATGATGATGATGATTATTATTATTATTAAGCTAAAAGCATTCGACAAGCTAAGTTTAAGAAATCTCACCATCCAAAAGCAATCCACTGAACGCCTTCGTAGCCAATCCAAAATCACCAATCTTGACATGATCATTCGAGTCCAAAAAAATATTCACCGGCTTCAAATCTCTATGGATCATGCCTCTTTGGTGTACGTGGGCGAGGCCCTCTACAATCTCTCTGAACAGCCTCCACGCTCTGTAATGCTCTTGATAGAGGCCGTTGTCTATGGCATGCCGTAGAGTATGCTTCTCACAGAACTCCATTTGTATGTATAATACTTGTTTGAGTTTTTCCGATTGTGGTAGGGGGGCATCGACTATGTCCTCTGATGGTATTGTGTGAGATTCGTTGGAGTTCTTCTCGAATTGTATGCATTCGCTTGATTCATCTTCAGGGCTGTAATATATATTGGTTAATGGCCCTGATGACCATGACAAAAAAACAGCAATATTATTACTTTCATGGTTGTGATTACACTGTCTTTAGAAAGAGAAAATATGACTTGTAGTGTTCATTTAGGGGGAAATGCCAATTCCCTTAAAGTAAGGGAAATTTTGTTAAAGTATATACTTAGATATGTAAGTCATTTACATATTTATTTTTCTTCACAAGACAGTGTATCAGATTTGTGATCTGTTTGTGTGACAGATTACCAACATTGTCACATTCCGATCCGTTCATAGTAGACAAACATCCTACCCAATTATTGTTTTCAGCTCTTGCATCATAGTGACTATCATCTCTGTGTCGATTTAAAACATAAGCCGAGCATTAGTATTTTAAAAATCTGTATTTAGTAACAATTTTCAAACTTTATTTATGGAAATAGCAAATTATCACGGTATACTGTCTCTTTGCCTATATGTACAGCACGCCACTGCGGATATGTATATTCAACCTACCCAAATGAAAAATGTACACCTACCTCATAATAGTAAACCAAGGATCCTGCTCATCATCACTGTCCTCGCTGTCTGACGAGGAGTTGGTCTTCTGCACGGGCCCCTCAGACATGGACCACTCGACCTTCACCTCCTGCCCCAACTTGGCCACGACGCAGGCGAGGCTCTCGCCGGGCCTCTTCGTTGGACTTTTGGCCACTACGGTCTCTTCGGTAGTCGATTCGATGCTCGACTCGATCCACGCGTTGTAATACCTGTGTGATAACACTCGACTCGACATGATTTCTTAGGTTGACGCGAATGTTATTTATTGGAATAAAACCATTTTTACGGATTCTAACACGATTTAGTTTTAATTTTTTAATTTTTATGCCCGACGTTTCGAAAGCATAAAAATTAAAAAATTAAAACTAAATCGTGATAGAATCCGTAAAAATAGTTTTATTCCAATGACGCGACTCGACTTCAATGAGATTTCATGTACTTTATTTTTATTAACATAACACATTTAGACAGCCTCCGTGCCGCAGCGGGCGAGTAGCCGGCTGTGAAGCGAGAGGCCGCGGGTTCGATTCCCGCATTGAAACAAATGTTTGTATGGCCTACAAATATTTGTTTCAAGTCTGGGTGTTGTGAGACCGAAAGTCTCTCATAGTCCCTGACACCCACGATACAGGTACCTAGTGTGGGGTCAGGACTAGGTGTGTGACTTTTGGGTGTATTTATTATTATTAATTTATATACATAACGAGATTTCATTTAGTTAATATATGCCCTGTATTATTACTGTCCCACTGCTGGGCACAGGCCTCCTCTACTAATTAGGGATTTACCTTAGTCTACCACGCTGGGCTAAAGCGGGTTGGTAGACTTCATATACCTTTGAAATTCTTGTGCAGAAATTCTCAGGTATGCAAGTTTCCTCACGATGTTTTCCTTCACCGTCATAGCAAGCGATATTTCACAATGAAAACACACTTGGAGAAGGTCCTCAATTCGTCTGTATATTTTTATGTATGTCACGCGGTATCTCCGCCAAATGTGAACCGACTTTCAAAATTCTTTTTGTGTGTCGATAGAGCTTATTTCAAGGGTGGTCCCATATAAATTTGGTCACGATCGGATCAAATTGAAAGACGGTCGTTTAAGTTTTTAAACTATGATTATTCTTGTAAAAAAATGACGCGGACTAAGTCGAAGTTCGATTTAAAAATTCCAAATCCTCACTGAGCTCGTTTATTTGACTCTGACTTAGTCGATAAATCTCAGGCTAAGTGCCAAATGGCAAGTTCTCGAATCCAATAGCGACATAAAGAGCACTTTTAATATGATTTCGATGGAATTTTACGTAACTAAACGAAATAAGCAGCGATAGCTCCGTTGGGAATGGTACGGACTGCCGAGACAAGTGTCGGAGGTTCGAGACCAACCACAAAATAGAGCACACACTTTTCTATATTAAGTGTATATAACGGTGAAGGAAAACATCGTCAGGAAACCCGCATACCCGATAATTTCTCCACAACAATTTCGAAGGTATGTGAAGTCTACCACCCCGCATTAGGCCAGCGTAGTAGACTAAGGCCTAACCCCTCTCATTAGTAGAGGAGGCCCGTGCCCAGCAGTGGGGCAGTAATATTACAAGGCTATTATTATTATTATTATTATTACATATTAAATGAAATCGAGTCAAAATCAAAGTCGAATCGATTATCGATAGTTACCTACCGGACCACGTTCTCATGGTTCAGCCGTGAGAGCAGTTTAACTTCGCGGGTTATCTTCTTGTTTAACTCGACGCTCTCTGGGTTCAATTCCACGCGTTTTATTGCGTAAAATCCGCCGTCGAGTTTGTTCTTCACCTGAAAAATTATATTTAGGTTGTAGTTTGAATTAATAGAAATTTGAATTAATAATTAATAGTAATTTCAATGATGTCCAATGAAATTGAAATATGCGGTATTACAGAAACTGCTCATGAAAACCCGCATCACCTACTAAAAACCATTGCAGCAAAAGTCGGGTCACAGTTGTCTGATTCTGACATTGATTATGTTAACCGTGTAGGCCCACGTAAAACATCAGCTAATAACCCGTCTCGGCCTCTGGTAGTTCGTTTTTCTCGTCGCGATACGCGCGATCAATTTTACAAGTCTGCCAAATCGCGTCATCTTACCACGAATGACATCAATGTAGACGGTCAAACCAAGAACGTATACTTCAATGAACGATTAACTCGTATAAACCGAATCTTATTTCGCGAATGCAGAACACGTTTTAAAGAGGCTGGATTCAAATTTTGTTGGACAAAGGGGGGGGTCTATCTTCACGAAGAAGCATGAAGGTAGGGGCTCCGAAGTCTTTAATATCAGATCAAAAGATGATATTGATATTATTCTTCGCAACCAGCCGAATACAGCTACTCGAAATTGTCATGCTGAAGAGTGAAAGTATGCTCTATTTCGTTACACAATTTCAATTTTGTATTAATTTTTCAGATTACCTTTTTTTGATTTTGTATCTTTTTAAAGTTTACTCAATAATTTCTCATACTTTATTACTCAATTATTTTTACATTCATAACAACGCATACGTACATTATATTTTTTACTCTCATAACTTACTTTATTACTACACATTTACACTACTCACACATACACTAAACTCAGACATACTACATACATCTTACATACTAAACATACAATATAAACTAACTAAGACGCATTATAAACACAAATTAATTACGAAAACGAAAACAGCTACCCTAACTAATATAACTAAACGTAATTATCAAGTTACAACACAAATAAAATTGCTTT
Organism: Clanis bilineata; assembly: GCA_036417725.1. Taxonomy (NCBI): domain Eukaryota; kingdom Metazoa; phylum Arthropoda; class Insecta; order Lepidoptera; family Sphingidae; genus Clanis; species Clanis bilineata. The sequence goes on from CM071161.1 coordinate 2,759,841, forward strand.
ACAATAACATAATAAATTATATAACACTATGGCAGGTATTCTTATTTTCTAATTATGATTATTGCGTTAAATATATAAAACATTTTAATGGCTAACTCTGATATTTTACGAGAACTCGATTCGTCTGAAATACCTTGCCATATCATGAATAACCCGGAGTCTTGTAAAGCAATACTCACGGAAAAATATAATCTCAAAATTCTCACATTAAACATTCGAAGTTTACAGCATAATATTAATATGTTTCTCATAACACTTGCAAGATTTGATGTGTCCTTCGATGTAATTATATTGACAGAATGTTGGATACATGGTAACTCAATCATCCCACAAATAAAAGGATACAATTCATTCAATACAACAAAATATATAAACAAAGCAGGGGGTGTAGTTGTATACGTTAATAACTTATGGTCTCCACATGTCACAGAGCCTTTAATAGAAGAAGCTAATTGCTTAAAAATTACGTTAAAAAACGATATCACTATACTAGCTATATACCGTTCTCCATCATATGTTGACATTACGCCTTTTCTATCTTCCCTTTCCAACACTGTTCAGGATATTAAAGACACACAATGTGTGATTATGGTAGGTGATATTAATATTAACATTTGCTCCGAAACAATGTCTAATGCAGACATAAGCACAAACTATCTATGTTTACTAGCCGAACTGAACCTTATACCTATAGTTAATAAACCTACACGAGGTAATGCTTGCTTAGATCACATTAACATTTCCTCCAGATTTAAATCACAAACAGTTATTTGTAAACCAGATGTTACAGACCACGATATTATCATTGCAGGGATTATTACAAATAGAAATAATTATAACGTATATAACAAAAAAAGATTAATAACTAAAATTGATTTTGATACGGTAAAAGCAGATCTAAGTCAAGTTAACTGGTGTGACGTAACAAATAAAAACACTGTTGACGAAGCAGTCACTACATTTGAATTTATTCTTACTGACATAATAAATAAAAATTCAACAAGGCAAAGGGTAAGTCGTTCTCAGTTTACTTACACGCCTTGGATGACTCTGGGTTTGATTAGATGTGCCAAACACAAAGATCACCTTCATACCAAAGTACGTAAGAACCCAAAAGATGAGACCCTTAAACTGATTTATTCCCGATATAGAAACTTCTATAGTGACATTATACGCAAATTAAAGCAAAACCACGAGTCATTGGAACTTGAACAAAATAAACGCAACCCAAAAAAGCTTTGGGATACGATTAAAAACATCACACATACTAAAAAAATTACTCAGGTACCACTAGAGCTCACACAAACCAGGGATTCGGTAGTTGATTCTTTAGACCACTGTAATAATTATTTTTCGTCTGTTGGAAAAAACCTAGCAAATGAAATACTTTCCACTTCCAATGAAACTGAGGAGTCGCTAACCCGTAAAGTAACGCTAGATACTATACCTTCACAATCATTATTCCTTAAACCAACTGATGAATCAGAGATTGAAACCATAATTACTGGCTCAAAGCTACACAGTGCACCAGGTCTTGATGGTATCACAAATCGCTTGCTATGTACAATTAAAAACCAGATAATCAGGCCTTTAACTTTTATATGTAACCTTAGCATGACACAGGGTACATTTCCAAGTGCCTGGAAAAAGGCAGCAATAAGTCCCATTCACAAATCAGGGGATAAGTCAGATCCAAGCAATTATCGACCGATATCTCTTTTAGGATCTTTTTCAAAAATATTAGAGAAGTTAATGCAAACACGGTTATTAACATTCCTTGATGATCACAACATTATATCAGATAGACAATTCGGTTTTCGGGCAAACAAGTCAACTGAGAACGCCGTGGATTTAATGACTAAAATCGTCACAAACCAATTAGACAAAAAGCAGGCTTGTATAGGTGTATTCCTAGATCTGTGCAAGGCCTTTGATACGGTTTGTATTCCTATACTATTGAGAAAGCTTGAACTAGTGGGTGTGAGAGGAAATTGTCTGAATTGGTTCCAAAGTTACTTGACAAATCGTACACAGTGTGTCAAAATCAATCAGGACAAAAGTCACCCCTCTCTTTTAGAATTCGGAGTCCCCCAAGGTAGCATACTGGGTCCTATACTATTTATCTTGTACATTAATGACATTAAAACAAATATAAATAATTCTGATATCATATGCTACGCGGACGACACAGCCATTATTTTTTATGCTAACACCTGGAGTGAAGCGTTTGAGATTGCCGAATCAGGAATGAAGAATATTGCATTCTGGTTACATAATAATCTGTTAACGCTAAACTTAACAAAGACCACATATTTATGTTTTCACAAAACCAAAGCCTCGGCTCCACGAACAACTGTAAATCTTAAAATCCATAACTGTTTAATAAATACACATTGTAACTGTAAGACCATTAGCAAATCTTCCACTATAAAATACCTTGGTGTTCTAATTGATGAAAAGCTAGATTTTAAACAACATTTAATAATGTCCGCAAGCAGAGTACGCAAATTAATATATATATTTAAAAACTTACGCACTTCAGCCTCCATAGATCTACTTAAAACAGTTTATTATGCAATTTGTCACTCCATCATATCGTACTGCATCTCAATATGGGGTGGAGCAGCAGCGTCACATATGTTAATCCTAGAGCGAGCACAACGATCAGTGCTTAAAGTTATCTTTAAAAAACCTATAAGGTATTCAACGGCTTCTCTTTATAAAGAAATGCAGGTACTATCAGTGCGTAGTATTTTTATTCTGAGGGTCATGCTGATTACACATAGAACTGTTCTAGTTTCAGGTAAGTACGAAAATATGTTAGACAATCGCTTATATATGCTTCCAAAACCAGCAGTAAACTCATCCTTTGCAAGAAGATTTAGCTCTTTTCTTCATCCCCACATATATAACAATGTAAACGCAAATTGTTCCATTAAACATTGTACAGTGAGAGAAACAAAATTAAAGGTTCAAAAGTGGTTAAACACTCTTGATTATAGTGAAATTGAATCAATTATGAAAGTAATACGGTAGCTTACACATACGCACATACACACACACAAACATACGCGCACACAAACACACGTGCACACACACATACACTTACACAAACACACACACACACACACACACACACACACACACACACAGACACATACATATGTACACGCACAAACTTGCATTGACGTTACACCTTTTTAGGTTAACTTGTTAAGTTACTAGGATAATATTGGCCACCTACGAGACAGGCACAGCCTAGTGTAGGGGCCAAGAATAATATTATAATTTTTGTAACTAATTAAGGAAATAAGTATTTTAGTTATAATAATGTGATTTTGTGATTTTGTGAAACAAATAAACGATTATTATTATTATTATTATTAGTTGTATTTGTAAATACATGAAATTTAACATCAAATTCACATTTGACTTGTATCGCCTCTTACAAAAACCACAATGAACTAAATTACATACATACCAAAACTTACGCCTGTATCCTCGAAGGGGTAGGCAGATGCGAACTAACGAACTAGAACTTTCACATTTCGCCGAGCTTAGTTCCGTCCCATATGTGATAGGGGATGAGCCTATCAGCATATCGGGTACAAATTCCAGAATCTGGGCTGATACTGAAAAATCCAATACCCCTAAGACCTCGCCGGGGATCGAACCCGAGACCTCAGGACGAAAGTCGGACCGCGCACGCAAAACCACGAGGCAGTCGTAGTGTATAATAATTGAAGAGTTTAATTCCAAAACGCATTTACTTTTAAACAAAAATAGATAGGGTCATTATTTCTTTCTACCTGCCCTTATCCCACCTAAAGTGGGGTGGGCGTAACACACGTTTTCAAGCATTTTGCCGAAAGGATTTGGCTAAATTGTAACCACCGGCTGCCTGCTGACGTCAACCTTATCTGAAGGATCTAGTCCCGGGCAAATTAAATTAGAAAATTCGCATTGCCCGACCTGGGAATCGAACCTACGACCCCTCGGTCCACAGCCCATATATGCTGCCACTAGACTAAGGAGGCCCGTGTCCAGTAGTGGGACAGTAATATTACAGGGCTAATATTATTATTATTAATAATCAAGTACCTTCAAAACATCGCCAAAAGCGCCTTTTCCGAGCCACGCCAGCACTTCGAATTCGGCGTTGAGTCTCGAATGACCATTCATCGTCGGATTTACGTGCTGATGCATATTCTTCACGGCATCTTCACCCTATGCAAAGAAGAGAGTAGGGAATTGCTTAAAATAATCAAGGTTTACAAGCCGAAATACATCAAATCTAGGTGGAACAATCCCTGATGCAAGCTCTATTGAACACAAAAAAAATCTTGAAAATAATATTTGCCAGAGATAACGAGTAAATTTCTTTATACCTGCCCTTAAATTTCTTTGATTAATTTGGGATAGGCGCAACACACTTTTTCGACGGACTTCCAAAAAGGGGGAGGTCCTCAGTTCGTCTGTGTTTTTTTTATGTATGTTAAGCGATATCTCCGCCAAATGTGGACCGATTTTCGAAATTCTTTTTGTGTTCGAAAGAGCTTATTTCAATGGTGGTCCCATATAAATTTGGTCACAATCGGATTTGAGTATGAAGTATTTTATTTTTAAAAGAAGAAAAAGACAAAATTATTTATCACAAATTAGTGACGAACCCAATTCTCACCTCAGATCCGCTTCCGCTGTCATCTTTGACCTTAGTGGGTTGTTTTGCGGGCGCATCCACAAGGAATATGTGTTTCATCAGCTGTTTAGCCGACCATTGCGAATATTCGTCTTCTGTCAAACATCTGAAATCAACTTACACTTATGACAAACTAGCTTTGGCTTGCGATTCCGTTCGTGTGGAAATTTATATTATAAAAATAGCCTGTGTTATTCCTATGTATAATCTATATAAGCGTAAAGTTTCATAAAAATCCATACAGTAGTTTTTGCGTGAGAGTAACAAGCATAAAAATAAATAATAAATAACACCAGTCCTAACCCCACACTAAGATCGACACTTGTGTCGTGGGAATCACGAACTACGAGAGACTTTCGGTCTCACAACAAAGATACTAACAAAATTTACGTTTATACCGAGTGGCACCGACTTAACGACATTGAATCATACTAGATACTACTATGATACTACAATGTTGCAAGGCTTTATACCAAAAATCAGTCGAATAGGTGAAATATTTTAGTCACAGGAGTGATTTTTTGTTTTATCAATTTTTGCACATGATGTATGTTCGGGACGACCTAAAACAGCTGATACTAGCGGTCAAAGACTTTTATCGATAACAAACATGAACGGAGTCGTCCGGCATGCTTTGGATGCGAGGGCCACGCGCCGCGTACCTACTGAAGTTTACCTACATACATGTAGATTTTCACGCACTATACCGGTTTTACACAGTATAAATGGTGTGACATTTAGTAACCGAACTCTTTCTATTTACGTTATTCTTTAAAAAAAAACAGTATTGACATTACAGATATTTTTATAGCTGCGGCGAAATTTAAAAACACCAATGTTACCCATTCTCAAATTTAATGTCGTTATGTTGGCGTCACTCTGAATTAATGGATGAAGCTAAAGGCCGGCATGATTGGGTGACCACCGATAATTTGACAGCCTCCATGGCACAACGGGCAACTAGCAGTGAAACGAGAGGCTGTGAGTTCGATTCCCTCACCGAAAAAAATATTTGTACGATACACATATTAGACAAGTTGTCTGGTCTGGGTGTTATGAGACCGTGCGTCTCTCCTAGTTTATGATACCCACGATACAGGTTATACATAGTCTGGGGTCAGGACTACTGTGTAACTGTTGGGTGTATGTATCTAAATGGTGTATAAATATTTATGGATCCAATAAATACTTTGAATTTATTGATGAACTCCTTTTTTGAAGTCGATTCGATTAGTCCTTACCTCGATATAAAATCCTTGGCTATGACGGGCAGTTCGTCAGGCAGGTTTAGACAGGTGCGATCCTGGCTTACTATGGACAGGAACAGTTGTCCGCTCGCGTATATATCTTGCGACGCCGTCTGTCTGTGGATATGTCACGAAGAGGTATCACGGGCATAGATATAATTATTAACTAAAGCAGATAAACATATTTATGATTTACAAGATATTTCGGCCTCCGGAAATTTCGATTTTTGTGAGACAGTATTATATTTTCTTATTACACGTTTCACATTAAAAATCAATGATGGATATTTTCTTGATCTCGAAATTGATTCTTTCAAATTAAGTAATTTGTTATATATTTGATTTAGCCTGGACTGGAACCCCCACATAGGAGGGGGAGGGGGATGATGACAGACAGGCATCCGACCATAAAAAACGAAGAAAAAATAAAAAGTTATTTAAACTTTACAGGCTAATTTTAAAAATGTATATAATATTCATTCGGATTGGAATCTTTTGTAGAAGCAGACCCTTAGAAAGTCATTAACATGAACAATGAATACATGAAATATCGATAATTTCTGTTACCTATCGCAATACCCGTCGCTGTCCATCATCTCTGCCAAGCGTGAATCCAAACACACCCCCACCAATTTAACCCCCCCAAAATCATCCAAATACACATTCTCACCCCTCACATCTCTGTGCACCACCCCAGTAGTATGCAACTCTGATAACGCACTTAAAACACCATTCGCGACATTTCTCAACAACTTTAGAGATTCATATTTATCACCGAACCCGTTGAACTTTTTTTTCAAATTCCTAAGCGAGGTACCGAGTATGAACGGTCGGAATATGTAAATGCACTGTCTTGGCGTCCGTTTGGTCGCCTCTTTGGTCGTTTCCATGGCAACGTATGGCACTAGGGATGGGTGCGCGAGTCGATAAGTCGACTTGAAGTCTTGCTGTAGGGATGTGACTTGTTTGTTTCGAGTTTGGAAGTCACAGACGGGCGGTACGATCCATTTTTTGGCGATTAAACGCTCGCCTGTATCGTCGTCGATTGCTAGGTATGTTGTTGCGCCGGTAGATGAATGACCTGTGTAGGTAAAAAAATACAATATTATTTGTAAACAATTCTTTCTTCCTGCTCTTCATCATCATCAGCAGCCATAGGACGTCCACTGCTGAACATAGGCCTCCCCCAACCTGTCCTTATCCCACCTTAATATGGGGTCGGCACAAACTTTTCTGAAGCATGTTGCAGAAATTATTGGGTTTAGTTTTTACGACTGGGTGTCTGCTTGAAGTCAATCCCTTAGCCCGGCCTGGGAATCGAACCCAAGACCACCTTGTACACAGCCCACATATGCTGACACTAGACCAAGAAAATGAGTGGTACTATAAGTATATATCACACCGGGTAATTTAATGAATTCTCATAATTTCAAAGGAATAGTAAGACGAAAATATCGAATTATGGAAACGCCTCGCCATCGTTTACCGTATTGACAAGATATGGGGTAAGCGGGGAGGTGAAAGCAGAAGCGGGAGGGGCATCGCATTCTAGAAAATTCCACAATTATTGTGACGGTATAGTATATACATATCACGTACCTAAACAGCTCCCTATATAAACTTTCTTATTATTCCTCTGTGTCAATCTGAGTACTTGTACGCCTTTACTATGGCATGTGCAAGGCACTTCGGTTGTTCTGCTTCTGGATATCTTCTTTATCGGAGACGTTTTGTCGTCTGCATAGCTGGAATTATCAAATCAGTATGTATTTATCGTTATTTGTAATATCATGACTGCCTCGGTGACGTAGTGGTATTGCGACTATAGTCCTGAGGTTTCGGATTCGATCCCTGGGCCGTGCAAAGTGATATTGAATTTTTCAGTATCAGCCTATGGAGTCTGGAATTTGTGCCTGATATGCCGATAGGATCGCCCCGTATCATATCTGGGCCGGAACTAAGCTCGGCGAAATGTGGGTGCTCTAGCTCGCTAGTGCGCCTCTGCCTACCACTACGGGGATACAGGCATGAGCTTATATGTATGTATGTAAAATATATGTTGACCACTTACCAGACTAATTCGGGTGTGTCACCGCGCCCGTCCAAGCTGTCCTGATCATGGCCGATACTAGGTTTGTGAGATCGCTGCCTCCCCGCACCTTTCAATATGTTCTGACGTCGTTGGATCTCATCTTTTATCTTCTGACGCTGGAATTTCAATACACATGTACAGTATAGTCCCTTGTCTTCCGCTTTCCAATTCCTATGATGAAACCATGGACCAAGGGAAGTAAAAATGTTTAAGTCTCTTTTGGCTAAGGTCTAAGTGATTCCTTAAAGTTTATGATATCCCATACTGTTCTAGTCTTGTCTTTTTCCACCTGCCCTTATCCCACTTCAATATGGAGATGTTTTTTTACTGCCTGGCATTGTCATGATTATCTTCGCCTGGTCTAGATCATCCTACCTAGTGAGGCCATTAGCTATCATATCTTCCTCCAGAACGTCCAGCCAGCGCTTTTTGGGCCGTCCACGGGATCGCACCCCTGGTACGATCTAGTCCAGACACATGCGACCGACATACTCCTGTAGTTTTCTGGGGATGATGCACCATCATTTTTTTGGCTTGATGTGTAAATGATTTATCTTTAGTTTTTATGACTGGCCCCTTGCCTGACGTCAATCAGTTTTGGGGAAACAGTGCCACTATATTGGTTGATCATTTATGTATATGTATAAATACAAGTACTTTCCCAGAAAAAAAAATTACCTCCTCTTCTTCTTTGGCCTGAAGGTCGTGTTGTTTTAACTTTTCCATTTCATTTTTCTCTTTCAACATTTCCTCATAGAAGGACAGTGTTGGTTTATTGTGGTCATGAAGAAATTGCTAAAATATTATTAAACATATCATAACATAAGCTCACGCCTTTATCGCCGAAGGGGTAGGCAGAGGTGCACTAGCCAACTAGTACACCTAGATTTCGCCGAGCTTAGTTCCGTCCCAGATGTGGTAGAGGGCGAGCATGTCGCCATATCGTGCATATACGTACATGTTATATCATATAGATTCTGTCAAATGTTTACTATATCCAGGAGGCTGTTTCGCCAGAGACCAGGCAAGAAATTCTGGGTGTAGCGTGCATAATGAATCATTAATACAGTACCACATACGAAAACCTTAAACATCCCTAAACCTTGTCAGAACAACATGGTGCCATGGACCATAAATCGTTGTACATGGCGATGTAGTAATAGAATAGTGTAGTGTAATAGAGAGTTACTATACATATATATTTCTTTTACAACAGTCACACACCTAGTCCTGACCCCACATTAGGAATAACCTGTATCGTGGATGTCAGAGACAATGAGAGATTTTCGGTCTCACAAAACCCAGACTTAAAACAAATATCTGTGGGCCACACAAATATTTGTCTCAATGCGAGAATCGAACCCGCGGCGTCTTGCTTTACAGCCGGCTACTTGCCCACTGCGCCATGGAGGCTGTCAATATTGAATTACCTGAGCATGCTGTGCCAGTTGGAATATCATGACTTCCCCACACAGCTGACTGGCCAGCGACTCCAGATCAGTGAGTAATCTTGTACCATTATCTGTTGACAGCCCGTGCATCTTGTGGATTGCCAAACTTGGTGGTCTGTGAAAAATTGTATTGAGAAAGGTTACAAAAAGGTTCTTTTCCCACCCACACTAATGAGGTTGTTCCAAATTGTTTAATGGGGAACTTGCACGAAAATTATAACGAGAAGTTGTGTTGATAAATCAATAAACAGTGTTTCCAGGTTGGGGTATTTTTCCCAATTTTGCGGAAAACTGTGGTTATGTTTAGTATGGTGCTTGATGAATGAGATTTCGGAGGTCCTCCTCTTTCCAAATTATTTTCTTCATGTAACTTTCCCAACTCTCCGCTCAGGATTCAAGAGTGCAACTTATTTTTACTTCGTTTGTTAATGAAATTTTTGTTCGGCATGGGGAAATTTTAAACGATCGGCAATTATAGCGGTTCAAACGTCATTCCAGACAAAGTCACTAGTCAGTGTCAACTGAGATGTCAACAAAAAGCAATTTTTACGCTGTGACGTCACGTCCTTTTTTAGCGCGGGGTTTTGTAAGTCATATTTAGACGCGATAATTAAATGATTTGTGCATATTTTTATGTTTTTGTTTCTGGTGTGTTTATTTGAGACGTAGTTCTTTACAATGAACCAATAAAAAAATTAAACGCAAGTTCCCTATTGTTCAATTAGTCGCCTCCTTGGTCTAGTGGCAGCACATATGGGCTGTGGACCAGGAGGTCTTGGGTTCGATTACTAGGTCGGGCAAAGCAAATTTTCTAATTTAATTTGCCCAGGATTGGATCACTCAGTGGGGGTTGATGTCAGGCAGGCAGCCGGTCGTAAAAACTTGCCAATCATTTCTGCAACATGGATGAAAAAGTGTGTCGTCCCCACATTAAGGTGGGATAAGGGCAGATAGAAAGAAAGAAGTTCAATTAGTAATAAGTTAGCTCATTCATGCAGTAAACATTACTGTCTCCAAGGTGGCTCTAATAAGGTGTTAACAAAACAGCATTGCCCAGCTTAGGAATTGTATCCAGGACCATCCAGTCGATAGACAAATAAATAAATACACCCAACAGTCACACACCTAGTCCTGACCCCACACTAGGTATAACCTGTATCGTGGGTGTCAAAGACTGTGAGAGTCTTTCGGTCTCAAAACACCCAGACTTGAAACAAATATCTGTGGGCTACACAAACATTCGTCTCAATGCGGGAATCGAACCCGCGGCCTCTTACTTCACAGCCGGCTACTCGCCCGCTACACCACAGAGGCTGTCATACAATACAGTGCCTTTGGACCAAGGAAGCGATTGTGTTATTCAAAGCTAGTATAGAATATCCTTGAAACTCACTTATCAGGATAACTAGCACAACACTTGAAGTGCAATGTTATGGAGCAGTGCACACCCTGGATATCACTGTTGTGTAGTGGGTTCAAAGTCAGCAGTATGTCGAGGGGACGCCACACTTTCCATGCTATGTTCTCACGGTTGTCCTTTACAGCATCACCATAGATGGCCTATAAAATTACAACATAACATAAGCTCACGCCTGTATCCCCGTAGAGGTAGGCAGAGTAGAGCGAACTAGTGTACCCACCCTTCGCCAAGGTTAGTTCCGTCCCAGATGTGACAGGGGGTGAGCCTATCGCCATATTGAGCATAAATTCCAGGCTCCGAGCTAATATGGAAAAATCCAATATTTTGCTCGACCTGGAGATCGAACCCGAGACCTCAGGATGGTAGTCATACTGAAATAGGACCCACGCCACCGAGGCAGTCAAGTACAATCACAAGTCTTTTTTAAATCTGTAAAATTACTCACCCCACTGCTGGGCACAAACCTCCTCTAGTAATGAGTGTGGTTAGGCCTTAGTCAGGCTAAGCTAGACCAAGTTAGGCTCATGCCAGAGAGATATAATATAACTTTAATATAGCTGGCTATAGAGGTGCTTTAAAACAAGTTTCCATACAAAAAACTCATAGATCAGTAGTTTCCATACTTTTTTTTTTATCTCAAACAAAACAGTCAGTAAAATCATCTACCATTTATTACAATGCGAGGGTGCTTGTTACAATTTACACCTTCGAATGTTCTGTGAAAAAATCACATAAGACAATTTTATTATTACTAAGCTTGCATGACTTAACGCGCATATGTTTCAAATACCACTGAGTGACTTATGACCACGAGGTGATGGGTACTTGACTATTTTTTTTTTATTTTATACGAAATTTACATCATCTAAAACTTAGGACATAAAGAAATATTGAAATATTCTCAAAAATAAAAAAGTTATAAGCCTTTGTAGTTTGGTGCAACCTTCAAACTGGGGGAAAGAGAAGTATCAGTAAAATCACTTCACGTCAATAATGGTGCGTGAGTTGGAAAGGGATAGTATTATTTTATTTTTTATTATTTATGGTGGGGACATCTGCAGTTGCACAGATGGGTGATCAGCTCACTCACCAGAACTATTTCACTGTTAAAGGGATAGTAAGATATCCCCACTACATCCCCACTCTTGCTCATTGCAGAATTTATAATATGAATTACTGCCTCATTTTTCAACCAATTTTGCTGCGGTTTTTAGAGAAGGATTTGTTTTTTGTTTTTAACATTTGTGCCCGATATGGCGATAGGCTCGCCCCCTATCACATCTGGGACGGAACTAAACTCGGCGAAATGTGGGTGTTCTAGTTCGCTAGTGCGCCTCTGCCTACCCTTTCGGGGATATAGGCGTGAGCTTATGTTTTATGTACTGTTGAATGTCTTTCCCTCATGTGCTGGGGATGTATTTAGGTTTTAAATATTATAATAGTTCGAGACCTCATGGTTCAAAACAAAAAAAATTTCAAGGATTTTTAATTTTAGATGCATTATTTTTTTGACTAAGAAATCAATGATTATTATTTGAATTGTATTGATGTACTTAAACAAAATATCGTGTAATAAATTTACAAGGGATTTTTTCTTGAAAATGGTTATATTAGAAATCATAACAGTTTTGAGCTCACTTTCTGAAGATGATTCAATGCTATTTATCTACATGGGATGAATAAAAACAATTTTAAGAAACAAAATGTATACAGGATAACGTTTTTAACCTACCAATAATTATAATTGATTACAATAATAATTAAATAACCTGCAAAGCTTCGAGCTCATTGTCCTGCCGTTCTTCATTAGTTTCATCACTCATTGTCACCAAAATCTACATGATTTGGTCACCAGAAACCTCGAGAATATTATGTTATTAATTATTTCAATAAGTTCGATACAGAAATAATAATAAATTCCACAAATTCAATATGCACGGCTGCTTATTTTGCTTTTTGACTTTGACATCTTGACTTACGTGACTGACAGTGGCGACTGACGTTTTGATTTTTTTTAATGGCTAGTTGCCAAAGATATACTTAATTGTTCAGCCTTATAAAAAATATACGAGTAGTTCAATGACTGCAGTCTATATATCTGACTCCCTTGAAAGCATCCCTTCATAGCGATGTTGTGATGTTATGGTGGTTTTTTTTTTTTTAATATTGTAATTGGTCTGGGTAGTCATGCTCGCTTAAAAGTCTGTGCTTGTGGCGGCGTCGTGTGCCGGGTCGGTCACTTCCCTGCAACATGGTTGAGGAGGCCGATGGCTGACACATGCGTCATACCCGTGAACGGGTGCTACTTGTGTGGACTGGTCTGCTCTGATTTTATTACATTCATTAATTTTATCCATCCGTTTAGTTTGGCGATTATTCGCCGTGCCTGTGGGAGTCGCTCAGCAATCGAAAATGTAAAATAAAAAAAATCTCCATGTAAAATAAAAACAATAAAATGTACGTTTTATTGTTTTTATTTTACATGGAGGTTACCTTGTTGTAGATTGGCTGCTCTAATTTAATGTAAATTATTGAATTTTTTTGTTTTCTTATTTTGGTTGTGTATTAAAATCTGACTGTAAACTGGTTATTATTCTCAAAAAGAGCAACGTCAGAGTTTCTTGCCCGTTCTTCTCTGGCCAACCAGCTTTCCGAATTGGCGGTAGAGTAAACATTTTAGACGGAATCTAAACAATGTGTGACATTTTATGGATTCAATAAACGATTTGATTTGATTTGATTTGAAAAGGAGGCTAATGTTTTTACAAAATTAATTTGAAACACCTACCTTTAATTTTTTATTTTTTTGCGTAACAGTTAAGCTATAAATTTATTGTTAAAGCAAATAATATATTAATATAACACCTCTTTGGTCTAGTGGCGTGTTTATAGCCTGTTAACCGGGAGGTTCTGAGTTCGAATCCCAGGTCGAGTGCGGTGTTTGTCTAACACTATCTTCCCGGTACTGAATCTCCCATATGGGGGTTGGCTTCAGGCAGGCAGTCAGTCTTAAAAACTGTGTCAAATCGTTTCTGTAACATGTTTGAAAATGCTGTGTTGCGCTGATCCCACATTATGATGGGATAAGGGCAGGTAGAAAGAAAAGTGTTGGTATTTTATATGGAAGAGGCCTACACACCGCGCGACCATAGTGTAAATGGGTCATTTTATGGTAAGTACCTAATATCCATTGGTCCATATTAATATAACTTCAGAGCAACCAAAAATCATGGGTGCGATGTCCATCACAAGGAAAATAATGGGAATTGGGATTCGCTGATAAGGCTTCCGGATATCACGTAAACCCTATTAGCGGTATTAAAAGCCTAATGGCGGTACACACCTGCCGAACGAAGGCGAAAGAATCGATGCCTGTTTCATTCACACAAAAGCGAACGTTGAACGTTTGTGTGAACATGGTGTGAACGCAATAAGTGTGTGCCTCCATTCAGCCGGTGTGTACCCGCCATATAAGAAAAAATAATAACGCAATCATTTTGCAACTTTAATATTTTTTAATCCTAACACATGTTACTGTAGCAGATCTTTGGGAAATCCAGCTGTGTTTGCGCTATTTCCAACATTATAGGAGCCATAGTATCTGTTGCCCAATTCCTGATGCTGGCTGACGTGGTGACGGGAGAAAACTGAAACCAAAAATATTTAAAATACAGGTATTGAAGTAGGTATTTATCCAATAAATGTGTAATAATAATAGCAGATAAAGGTCGCAGGAAGTCACTGGATGCAGGCCGCTTCCAACAGATCGATGTGGAAATCTTTGGGGGAGGCCTACGTCCAGCAGTGGACCTGTCCTGTGGCTGATAATGGTATATTTTCGCCTCCTTGGTCTAGTGACAGAATTTATGAGCTACGAACCTGGGGGTACTGGGTTCGATTCCCTGATCGGACGGGGTGTTTTTCTTATACGTTTTACCTGGGACTGGATCCCCCATAGGGGAGTTGACGTTAGGCATGCAGCCGATCGTAAAAACGAAGCCAAATTCTTGGTGCAATATGCTTGAAAAAATCCTCCAATATTCCATGGTCAATCAAAAATCGATTAATATGAATAACTTTGTTATCTCGTTCCTCACAAGCAACAAACTTTTATTCCAAAATGATATTTTACTCATCTCTGATACTCACTTCTCTAGACAGCACCTCAGTTATGTTATTAGCTGGCATGTAGACCATCCTCGTGAATCCACCTGAGAGGCCGCCCATTGTCACAGCCGTGGACAATTCTTTTGTACGAAGATTCTTCGCAATCTGTTGATTTTATAAGAGCGTACCATAAAGAGCCAGACAGAGATAAATAGTTTCAACTTACAATGCTGTGAAATTATGGTAATTTTGTGATACCTTACTGGCTTGACTTCCTCGGTGGCGTAGTGGAATTGCGTGTACGACTATGGTCCTGAGGTATCGGGTTTGATCCCCGGGTCGAGTACAGTGATATTGGATTTTTGAGTATCAGCCCGGAGTTTGGAATTTGTGCCCGATATGGTGCCTATAGTCCTCTATCACATCTCGGTCGGAACAAAGCTCGGAGAAATGTAGGTGTTCTAGTTCGCTAGTGCACCCCACCTACCCCTTCGGGGATACAGGCGTGAGCTTATGAGCTAGAGATTCCGATTAAATTCCCACTAATAGGTGTTTAGACAATTTTCTCGTAATGCCGTAAACAAATTCAACCAAACGCTCTGAGTAAAACCACTCTACTTATTTAAATATTTCTAGAATATACTGTCCATATCCATAGCTTTTATATAAAGTAGTATAAGTAAATACACTTTAGACTAGATTTTAAAGAAAAATTATAATAAGTTTCCCACTCTCTTTCCCAATCCCTATTTCCCTCCTTTTAGGTTGGCAATGCACCTATGATCATTTTTCTCTTGTGCCTATGGGCGGTAGAGATTATCTACCAGCAGGTACCCACTTGCTCGTTTGCCAGTCTCTGTTATAAAAAAAAGTGGCCGACCACGTTCAGAATTTCCGTCATAAGTCCTCCCTTGGAATTATTAAAATTTACCTCAAAGATTACGCTTATAGTTGTATATCCAAATGTGCCAGTAAATCTATGAGTTCCTTCATCCAACTGGTCAAATATGACATCATATCCAAACACAGAGTCTCTGAGGTGAAGAGTGCCACGAACTGAAGCGAACGGGATCTGAACGCCGTCGACGGTCCTTCGTGCCACGACTTGGGATATAGTGTTGATCTCTAACTTCTGTATGGAGACTAGAAAGGCATTTGTGTAGGTCACGTTTCCAACCACTTGCCAGCTGTACATTGATGCACTGGAAAAGGAAGATTTTGGTACGCTGTCATAAAAGTTTTTTTTTTCAATTGTGCATGATAAGTACCTGTATGAGTGAACCAGCTCAACTGCTTTATTACCAAACTTTCACAGAAAACAGCTGACATATAATGAGAGCTTTTTGTTGAGGCCCGTACGGTGAGTAAGATATCCGAAGGCCCAAGGATCTGCTTACTAATTTTCCTTTCATTTTCTTTGCTGTGACTTTGGCATTGCTGATATCTATGGGTTATGGTAACCACTTGCCACCAGGTGGATAGCTTGCGCGGTGGCCTTCGTTCTTATTGGATACAAAATCACAGCTGATCAAAATATAAAACCATAACCATAGGGATTGATAAGGGAAGGGGGAATTGGGCTACTGCAAATCCCACTCACCAAACGAAAGGAGGCAGCGAGCTGTCAATTTACGCCGCTGAAATTTTTCTGTGAGAGTATTACCTATAAATTGTTCTTACTTGATTGGCCTTGTGAACTCATCAATCCTCAAGTTGCAGAATCCACGCCTTTCCCATTCATTTATAGCCTTTTGCATGAGTTCGGTAAAATAGACATCGTGATCAACCACCCGGGCACTTCTTTCTGGAAAATGCTTATACTCAATAATCTCAGTCAATATAATCTGGTATCGTCAAGGACGACCGATCGAAAGCAGTGACACAGAATGCATAACACTACGTATCGGAGGTGTGGGTTCATAAGTAGTCCAATTATTAATCTGGATGACTAATCGCCTCTCCTATACCAAAGAAGGGAATCACGGTATTTTTGATGGCAGTGTTGGTGTTCTGAAGAGCTTAAGCCAAGCTCCTGCCCCCCAATTTCCTGGATTAAAACTAGAGAGTAATATGGCCTTGCTCTGGTCTTGTAGGTTTAAGTAAGCAGCGGTAAAAGATGAGAAAGATAATGGATTACATACTGATTTCTTAAGTTTACGCGAATATTATACATTGAAATAAAACTGAAGAAGAAAGAAAACAAAAAGAAAGAAAGAAAGAAGACAACGAAGACTGCAAAGCCTTCGAAACGTTGGGAATAATAATTAAAACAATCGTGATAGAATCCGTAAGAATAGTTTTATTTCAAAGATAATGGACTCAAAGTTGAAGAAATTCTAATATTTGGAAAAATATTCCAAACTTATAATTCTAAGTAAAAGCTAGATGAAATCAAGAAAGCATAGATTAGGGGGATAGTTAGAAGCCTAAATGCACTTGACGATGGCCGTGATAAATGAACACCGGCTGATCGAAAGACCTCTACTACAAAAAGCACTATAGGTAACTACTGAACCTTATAAAAATAATTAGATAGTACATCTTACCTACAGTCGAGGATCCAAGCACATAAGGTAGAACAAAGATCAGAAAAACAGAAACCTTCAACATTTTGTCAATATTACCAGTTATAAAAGCAAATGATGTCTCCAATACAAAAAGGATAAAAAAAAATTGTTTATATCTGGAGAATAATAATTAATTAAGATGATTATCGTTTTGTGATAGCTATATCTTTCAACATAGTAGCAAATGACGAAACATGTACTTGCGTGACCATTAGCTTATCAAGAATTAATCCGAGTTTATAATATTATGTTTTATCAACCAATTAATTTTCTGCAGTATTTAGTGTAATGATCTTTCATTTGGGAGACTAAAGTCTATTTCAGGCGGCTTAGCCAGAAGAGTTAGGATGCACTAGTTTCACTTGTGCCTTTCCCTTAAGGAATTCAGGAATGAACTTTTAATATACATAATGTGCATTATGTTAATCACCTTATTTACTGTTTCAGAAACAAATAACTTCATTTCATATTGGTAAAATATTTGATTATTTTATTTCAATCTGCTTTTATCCCACCTCAATGTAGGGTCGCGCAACACATATTCGAGCATATTGCATCAAGGATTTGGCTTCGTTTTTATGATCGGCTGCCTGCCTAACGTCAACTCCCCTGTGGGTGATCCAATCCCGGACAAATCGTATTAGAAAAACACTGCGCCTGTCCTGGGAACCGAACCCAATACCTCCCGGTTCACTGTCGATATACACTGGCAATAGACCGATGAAGTGAATCATCATCACCATCGTCAGCCATAGGACGTCCACTGCTGAACATAGGCCTCCCCCAAATATTTCCAGATCGACCTGATAAGTGAATATTTTTAACTAATTACTTTATTTATATCTTAGAATATGATTCAAGACATTAAAATAAAATAAAGTCCAGAAGCAATACAAGTGATTTTTATTAATATTTATGAAACTGGACAATTATAACAGACAGTTGCGAATTCGATTTTGTTGTGGACTACGTCATTTAGGATAGGAGTGAACACCTCTGGGCCCCAAGCGACCATGCCTGGAACTGTGCTGGATCTGTCGTACTGAAAACGTAGAACATATTAGTTTATAATGTATGCCTGATGAATATTCGTGGTTGTAAGTCGGCTCGGTGTCAATAAGAGTTTTCAGTACCATTGATCCCATAACAAATGGTTTGTGATCAGAAATATGAAAGGCAGAACGTTGATATTTTATAACCTAGATTAAAAAAATACCACTGTTTCGTTGGCGTGGTTCGTACCGCCGTATTTCGGTACGACTACTGTACTGAGGTCTCGGGTTCGATCCCCGGGTCGGGAAAAGTGATATTGGATTTTTCCATATCAGTCCGGAGTCCCGATATGGCGATAGGCTCGTCTCCTATCATATCTGGGGCGGAACTAAGCTCGATGAAATATGGGTGTTCTAGTTCGCTAGAGCACCTCTGCCTACGACACAGGCGTGAGCTTATGTTATGTTATGTGTAAAAAAATATATTTATGAACTTAATGTTGGTTCTTTTTGTTTGCCAATGAATGAACCTTCAATAATTTTAGCTGTTCGCGGTAAAATTCTTTCACCGGAAGTTTACCTGTATTACCCAGGGATAGTGTAGCACTTTAATTTATAGAGAGTATTTCTGTCATTGGTTCATTAGTTTATTTATTATTATCCTCTAATTCGAATCACACAAAGATTCCCTCTTTCATCATTATCAGCCATAGGAGGTCCACTGCTAAACATAGGCCTCCCCCAAAGATTTCCAGAAAGACCTGTTGGAAATGGCCTGTATCCAACAACTTCCTGATACCTTTATCAACCTTATCTTTACCTTTCCCTCTTTATGATGATTAAAATATTTATTTTTTATTTATTATATTTATTTATTTTAGGAAGATTTACAGACAAATAAATACAATATGTGTGGATTCTGTGAATAGGCCTATGCTAATTAAAAATCTTCGCAAATGAATTACCATGTCATCAGTTGTGGGCTTTATGAATATGTTTAATTAATTTACAAAGAGAATTATGTAATAATGTTATTATTAGTGCTATTGAAAAAAAAATTGTAATGTGTTTCCTTACAGATATACAGTGGTGCAAAACAGGTCAATATCGTGGGGTAATTGGTTGAATGCATTGAATGCTCTTGATAAAAATGTGTTAGCTCTGTACCTAGTTTTGTACGATGGTATTTTTAAGATCGCTCTTTGTCTAAGTCTTAATGTGTTGGTTTTTAGGTGAATTCTAGAGAGCAGTTCAGGACAGGATATTTAGGTCAACTAGTTAGTAGTTATTTTGGTAGTTTAGCAGTGGACGTCCTAAGACTGATGATGATAATGATGTTAACAATTTAGGCATACTTACTAGTTGATTTAAAACATCTGTTATATAATCAGTTGGTAGAAAGCGGACTGTGGCAGTACTGGCAGGAGTTGGTATAAGGGCTACGACGTTTGGTGTTATTGTGTCTTCATTCAGATCTCTTACTATCTGAAAATAAGACGTTAATGGTGAGCTGGTTGGACCTGATGATTTTGGGATTGACGATAATAATAAAAAGAGGACAGCAAGTTAAGATAATATTTATCCAGATTTTAATGTACCTTGTTCTAACATCATAACTTATATTATATTTAAATCCGTTAAAAATATGAATGCTCTTACAAAATATAAGGAATTACCTCTAAGCTTGTAGAAAGATAAATAATCAACAGTCATAAATGCAAAGAGCATGTAAACTTTACATAAATGCTCAATGATTTCGATTTGAATACGCAATTAATAGTTATTCCTCCTAAGACTATTAAGAACGAAATAGACAGCCAGTTGTAGAAGGGTTTTTAAGAGTAAAGCATAATGTTTTAAAAACTTACAGAAAAATCATAATTCACCATCGGATGCGTGAACGTGCCAGTATACTGATAATTCTGTTCTGTTAGATTCACCTGGACATCGAACCCAAGGACAACGTTGTGCATCCTCAGTCTCCCTCGTACGTCTACTAGGCCCAAGTGTGTCCAGTTCCACACTTGCTGGACTGTAGACTGTTGAATATCCATATGCTGGATGGAGACCAGGAATCCATTTTTGTAAGTCACCGTGCCTTCTACTTCCCAGTCGAAGATTGTTTCACTAGGAACAATTGAAATAAAACTATTTTTACGGATTCTATCACGATTATTGATAAAAAATATGTCTCATCTGGTTATCAGATGAGTGAAGGTCGATGTACCACGATTCCCCCCTACCAATAGTAAAAGATGTCAATGTGGTTATACTGACATTAATCCCGTCAACGTTGTCACGTCTTGTCACGGGTCTGACCCGTGACAACGAAGACTGCAAAGCCTTAGAAACGTCGGGAATAAAAATTAAATCTAATCGTGATAGAATCCTTAAAAATAGTTTTATTTCAATGTATAATATTCGCGTAAATTTAAGAAATCAGTATCACTAGGAAAAATTGACGGGATTAATGTCAGTATAACCACATTGACATCTTTTAATATTGGTAGGGGAGATCGTGGTACATCGACCTTCACTCATCTGATAACCAGATGAGACATATTTTTTATCAAATATTATTTATTTACAAAGACGCCTATAATAGCTTGCTTATTGAAATGTGCATAGCTATTTTAAATTAAATTAATTTTAATTGTTATTTTTATAACCTTAACTTTTTTGATAACTAAAAATACCTAATTAATTTTAAATCGTAGTTTTTAACACAGAAAATATGTCTTGGTAGGTTTGCCCTTATTAGTATGGCTACTTGGCAAGCAGATATGAACAGGTATGTCGATATAGTAACTACACCGATCTGAAAACCAATAAAAATTGCTATTATAAGAAAGATAAGAAAAACCGTTATGAAAAAAAAAATAGCCATGGCCATTTTTCGATAGGCAAGCTATTATAGGGGTGTTTGTAAATATTTTATATTTGATAACAATATGTCTCATCTGGTTATCAGATGAGTGAAGGAATGTACCACGGTCTCTTAGACCATATGGCATGTTTGAGACCTGTAGCTTAATCATGAGTTTTTTGACATTTCTCTCTAGCGATTACGTAAAATGTTTGTATGAAAAACACCCGAATGCCTCTAGCTGTTACGTAGGAATTAATGTTTTTCATTACATGTATTTTTCATAGAAATAATTGTACGTAATCGCTAGCGAGAAATATAAAAAAACTCATGGTCGATCATGTCATTTTAAACTATACAAAGCTCATTTCCATCCCAGATGTGATAGGGGACGAGCCTATGGCCATATCGGGTACATATTCCAGACTCCAGGCTAATACGGAATAGAAAAACCCAGAGATCGAACTTGAAACTTCAAGACGATGGTCGTTCCGCGCACACATACTAGGTCATCGAAGCAGTAAAGATATTGAAATTCATTTTCACTTGATTGTTTGAAGTGTGTCTGGCAACTTCAAGTTACACCATCCCCTCTCCTCTAATTCGGATATCGTTGCTTGTACTACGCTGATCAGGTAGTCAGCATGATTCACCAACCGAACATTTCTTACTGAAAAACATCAATGTTAATATTAATTACTTTGAAGTGTTCAATAAGTACAGGCTATCTAAAAATATTAAGGATCTATTCGTATTCCATATGCCCTTATACCATTTTGTTGAGTGGTAGAGCCACGCTGTAGACAGTTACGTCTACAGCACGAATGGGCCGGCTCGCCCGGTATGATACCACTGTCTCACATAAAACCGACGTAAAGTGGCAGCTTGTTGTCGCGTTTCGTTCGGTGAGTGAGATTTCCGATGGCTCATTTCCTACTTCCTTTCCCAATCCCTTTTCCCTCCCCTTCCATTCCCTCCTTTTAGGTTGGCAACGCACCCATGATTCTTTTTGTGTCTTGGGTGTCTATGGGCGGTGGTGATCACTTACCATCGGGTGACCCTTCTGTTCGTTGGCCGGTCTCTACTATAAGAAAAAAAAAATAGGGGGTTTCCGATATCCCATGAAAATATGCTGATCCATAATTTATAGCATATGTAGAGTTAGTTGTGATCGTTGTGTACCAAAGAGATTTAATATCTACAATATAAAAATGAATCGCTGAATGTGTTGCTAAGCGCAAATCTCGAGAGCAGCTAAATCGATTTCGCTAATTATTTTTTTAGAATAGTTCTTGAATTACGAGGATGGTTCTTACGGAGAGAAAATTTGCCTGAAAAAATCAAAAAACAACACTTTCCTATACACCCATACAAACGATTCGTAATTATACTTAAAAGTTAATTTGAACTTTAATACCATACCATAAAGTGTTAGTGGAGAGGTTCCGGGAAGCCAAAACAATTGAGTGACGTTATTATCGTATAAATTTAATGTCAATATTTGTCAATATTTGTACGATGGTAACGGTACCCATCAATATAATATACCCTAGATGCACAGTTCTTTGCAAATATCCTCCTAAAAAGTGGTCTCAGGAATAAAACAAAGAAAAAGATCACAAGTTCTAACACAACTATAACCCTATGCACGTGTTATAAAGTAGCTGTTTAAACGAAATGAGCAAGCGTTCTTAAATATGAAATTTGACATTTAGAATTCTATCGGCGTCCAACTGTAGGCAAAAGGAGTGCTTAAGCACTCGTTTGCTGTCCCATCTTCCGAGCGTCAACTGTGCATCTAGGTATATAATACATATATCGATGACGGTAGGTAATTAGGCGGTACGAAATTGGCGGGGTCAGCTAGTTACTTATAAATGTCTTTGGTGTGTACATACTATGCTTTAATAGGTATAGGTAATTTTTAAATTCTACTTATGTAAAACAGCCCAAAGTCGAAGTTATAAATTATAAAATGAAAAATAAGCACTCACTTTGACTATCACCGAAATTATTGAAGAAAACTAACAAAACAACGGCTGTAACAGATATTTTGATCATCATAAATATTTTTCACTTCACAATAATGAATACTAAAATTTAGAAGTCGAGTCGTTGATACATTATCGTTTATTCAATATATCACTGATAATAATAAATCACTAATTATTGATCTGTAATGACTGATATGACCTCAGCTTAAGGCCAAGATTAATATAATACAAATTTTATAATAAGTACGCTATTTAAAGCGTACTCATGTAATTCCCATACATTTACGTTTCTATTCGACTAGTGCATAAGCCACTTGGCTAAGCCCGCAAATGGCTTATCGCTTACTGTGCCACAGAAGCTGTTGTCGGAAACGTGTAGGTAAATGCCACTTAGATGCAGGAAGTTTTGAAGTTTATAGCATAAACCGATAAAACTTATTTTAGATCCCAACAAAACAACTACATATAGCCCCTTACTTATAAAAATATTTAAACGCTGCTCATCTTTAACCATAGGTTGTCCTTTTCATTTATAAACAATGTAACGCAAGGAAAAAGTGACAAAAGATAAGCGAAAATGTTTTTATAAGTAAGGCCCATAGAGTTAACCCTTCATTTAGCTGTATGCTGAATCCTCTAGATCAACTTGTCAACTGATTAGCAAGGTGACAGGCGCACAGCTGTCAAAACGTGTCGATTGTCCCCGCCTCTGCCAAGGGTGAGATACCCATTTGACTTAAATATC
The DNA here is from genome assembly GCA_036417725.1 of Clanis bilineata. NCBI lineage: Eukaryota > Metazoa > Arthropoda > Insecta > Lepidoptera > Sphingidae > Clanis > Clanis bilineata. Next base: position 2,784,021 of record CM071161.1, read on the forward strand.
GTTTAGTCCAAGTTATAAGATCATCCGACATTAGCAACGTCGCAACATCAGCAAAAAAGAACGTTTGAACCAAAGTATGAACCCTTCAGAAAAAAAATATGAGTTGACCGAACGAATCGTGACAGCGAAGTGTCATTTTACGTCAGTTATCTGAGGGACAGTGGTATCAAACCGGTTGAGCCGGCGCTGCCCATTTGTGCTAACGTAACTATCTAAATTCTATGGTGTAGCTCTACCATAATATTTCCTTTATCGACCGATTTCAAAAAAGGGGTTACATGCTCAATTAGTCTGCATGATTTTTTTAAGTTTGTTACGTGCTATCTCCGCCAAATGTGGACCGAATCTCAAGATTTTCATGTGTTTGATAGAGGTCGATCTAGAAATCTTTGGTGGAGGCCTATGTCCAGCAGTGAATGTCCTGTGGCTGATGATGATGATGATAGAGGGAGAGAGACATTTGGTCATAATTTGAATTATGAATTCGATGCGTTTTTAAACTTGTGATTTATCATTATTAATACCATGTGTCGCCTTCTTGGTCTAGTAGTAACATATATGGGCTGTGGACCTGGAGGTTCTGGGTTCGATTCCCAGATCGGGCAAAGCGAATTTTCTCATTTAAATTGCCCGGGACTGGATCCTTCAGAGAGGGTTGACGTCAGGCAGGCAGCCGGTCCAAAAAACTAAGCCAAATCCTTTCTGTAATCTACTTGAAAAAGTGTGTAGCGCCGACTCCTTATTAAGCTGGGATAAGGGCAGGTAGAAGAAGAATACCATGTACTCTTCAATTCCGCAACTCAATTTCCTTTAACTTTGAAATAAATCTATTTTTACGGATTCTATCACGATTAGGTTTTAATTTTTATTCCCGACGTTTCGAAGGCTTTGCAGTCTTCGTGGTCACGGGCTGGACTGAGATGTCATTTGTTCAAGAATGTTAGTGTTACAAAATCCACCTTTAACTTGTACCAAACACAATAACACCTGCGACAAAACGCTAAAGTTTTTATATGAACCCGTACGTCAGACGAGTTTAGCCACTAATATCCGTTATTAGGTTGAATTCCACGACATATCCAGGCTTAACTCCTCAAACTGACACAGGTTGTGTCTAGTTTTTAGGGATAACAGGTTGAATAAATTATCTTATTAAAATATTAGTTTTTGCCCGATGCCCTCTGTCCGTAATAAACAATTATTAGGACAAGGATACAAATCCTTTCCATGTCCTCTTTCTCGTGTGAGGTCGGCGCTTTTTCAAGCATGTTGCAAAGAGGATTTGGCTTAGTTTTAACGTCTGCCTGCCTGTATTCAACCCCAATCTGGGCCGTCCAGTCCCGGGCAAATTATCGATCAGAATTCTTACGGAAAGTTTCCTTACAATATTTTGGTCTTCTTCGTCAATAAGACATAAGTTCACTCCTGTACCCCCGAAGGGATAGGCAGAGGCGAACTAGCGAACTAGAGGACCCACATTTCGCCGAGCTTAGTTCCATCCCTGATGTGATAGGGGGCGAGCCTATCGCCATATCGGGCACAAATTCCAGACTCCGGGCTGATATGGAAAAATCCAATATCAATTTGCCCGATCCGGGATCGAACCCGGGACCTCAGGACGACAGCCGTACCGCGCATTCAATACCGCTACGCCACCGAGGAAGTCCAGTTTTATTCTTTCCATGTCCTTTTTCAAGCGTCGTGCTGAAAGGATTTGGTTTAGTTTTTGCAACTGCCTGCATAACGTCAATCCCACTCTGGGTGATTCAATCCCGAGAAAATTGTATAATATCATTCATCCGACCTGGGAATCGAACCCAGATATATTAGATTAGATTATAATACAAATAATAAATAATAACAAGTAATTAACCTTTTTTGATTTTGTATAATTTTTTAATGATGGTAGATATTGTAACTCTAACCTTTTTTGGACAAATGACACCTCAGTCTGACCCGTGACAACGAAGACTGCAAAGCCTTCGAAACGTCGGGAATAATAATTAAAACCTAATCGTGATAGAATCCGTAAGAATAGTTTTATTTCAATTATAATACTTTATTGAACACCAAACACACAAAAAAAACATAATAAAGTAACTGGCAAATAAAATATGTGTTACAATAGGCGGTCTTATCGCTAAATAGCGATCTCTTCCAGACAACCTTAGGATGGATATGTGGCGAAAGAGTAAAATAATTGATGGGGTGTGTTGGATTCAGATAATTCGTGATATAAAAAAATGTAATTACATTTGTTTACAATTTCGAAGGTATAAGAAGTCTACCAACCCGCATTAGGCCAGCGTGGTAGATGAAGGCCCTCTCTTATGTAGAGGAGGCCCGTGCCCAGCAGTGGGACAGTAATATTACAGGGTTAATTCATTTATTTTAAATATATATTTTATTACATTTTTAAATATAAATAATATAAAAAGGAGATATATATTTAAAAAAATAAAACACCAATATCACCCTCCCGATGACGAGGCTTGAGACCCAAGTAACAGGGTTAATTATTATTATTATTTCTACAATAATTATCAATATATTTTAGCTAAAAGACGCACGTTTTCGTGAAATGCACAAGCTATGTGCAGCAAGCTTTGGGCCAATAAAACCGTAAACCAATAAAATGTTAATTGTTCTAAACGGAAAGCCGTTTCAACAATGTCGTCCAGTTTATTGTTTATTTTTATGGGCGTTTAAAAACATATATAAAATAACATAGATAAAGTGCACACGCCGAAACGCCGGAATAAAATCGTGGTTACGTGTTTATTGAGTTTATATGTTATTTTAATTATGGCGGAGCGTACAGTAGTCCGAGCACGAAAAACTAAAGTAAATGTACTCGAGTTCGCTGCGCACTGATGACGTTTGGTTAATATTTCATACAAATTACATAGACGCGCATCGAGTTCGAATACATTTACGGTTGTCAGAAATTTTCCTGCTCAAGCCGCAGTTCATACAAAATTATGGATTTTTATAAAGTTGTCAAGAAACAAAAGGAAAAACAATCAGTGGTACATAATGATCCGTCATATTATAATGCCGTTATAGCAAGAGATAACTTATAATACACACTTAACTTTGTATAGTTAGAGTTGCATGCTTTTTTGGTTAGTTTCACATTTTGAGTGATAGAGCCACGCTGTAGACCAGTGGTCGGCAAACATTTGGCAGGCAGGGGCCGCAAGGTGGCAAAATACAGTAAAGGCGGGCATCACCTCATATTTTTTATATATAGAGGTATAATCTATATCATTTTAGATATTTATGACTAATTTGCAAAACAATCACGGGCTGCAAATAGAACTTCACGGGCTGCAAATAGGATTTCACGGGCCGCATGCGGCCCGCGGGCCACGTGTTCCCGATCGCTGCTGTAGACAATTACGTCTACAGCACAAATGGGCTGGCTCGACAGGTTTGATACCACTGTCTCACAGAAAATTGACGTAAAGTGGCAGCTTACTGTCGCATTTCCGATGACCCATTTACCCCCTCATCCTTTCCCAATCCCTTTTCCCCATTCAATTCCTTCCTTTTAAGTCGGCAACGCAGCCATTATTTGTGTCTTGGGTGTCTATGGGCGGTGGAGATCACTTACCATCAGGTGGCCTATTTGCTCGTTTGCGAGTCTCTACTATAAAAAAAGAAACTTAGGCCGAGATCTATAGAGCGAATTTCGACTAAGTCTAAGTCAAAATAACGAACTCAGTGAGGATTTTGACTTAGTTCGAGTCATTTTTATAAGAAAATCGTTGCTTAATCTGTCTGTCAGTCTGTTCTTCTTGTAAAAAATGACTCGAACAGAATCAAAGTTGGATTTCACAATCCCAAAACCTCACTAACCGCCGAATCTTCATACACTTAAGGTCGCCTTATGTCCTTTAAGGCCGCCTTATCTGTCGAAATTGTATGGAGAAAATCAATGTAAGAAGCCGTTAAAATTGAGTAGCGTTTGACCATTCGGGCGTAAGTTCGTTACTTTAACTTAGACTTAGTCGAAGTTCGCTCTATAGATCTCGGCCTAAAAACCTCAGGATAGTACTTTTACTTCAAACTATTCAAACAGCCAGCAGACGGGACGGAACCAATGTTCAATTAATTGCAGTTCCCAACCGCTGTGCCTTATGAATATTTACTAGCAAACTGTGCACCGGACGGTAGCTCGTACAAATCTCATGTAATCTGCGGGTTCATTACTTGGTTTGGTGTTTAGTTTAGTGTTTAGTTTAGTAATGGGTGCTAGAGTGAGATGGTAGAGGCGGTTGATGATAGCCATGTGTTTTTCTCGAAGCAAAACATACACACACAACACACAAAAACACCTATACAAAACAATGTTTTTCGCTGTCTCCTATAACAATGAACCAAGAACAAAAATACGTAGCGGAACCATGTTTTGTGTAGGTGTTTTGTAAAATGTTTTAGTACATTACAAACATTAATATTGTAAAGATTTTTTTTGTATTTCTGTTTGTTTGTAATGATTTATGACGCTTGTATTAAGAGGTAGGCAGAGGCCAACTTGGGGGATTAGAACATCCACGCCAAGCTTACTACCGTCTCAGATATGATGTGCGAGCTTATCGCCATATCAGACACACTTTCCTTAAGGGCTTCCTTAAGAAAAACACAATGTAATAAATAATAAATAACACCCAACAGTCACACACATAGTCCTGACCCCACACTAAGATCGAGTCTTGTGTCATGGGAATCAGGAACTACATGAGACTTTCGGTCTCACAACACCCAGACCCGAAACAAATATCTGTGGGCCACACAAATATTTGACACAGTGCGGGGATCGAACCCGCGGCCTCTCTCTTCCACGTGAACGAAATGGCAAGCAACAGCTAATAAAAACTGAATCCGATTTTTCTTGTTGCAAGACAGCAAGAAATGCTTGATAAACTTAGCTGAACAAAGTGGAGTGCAAATAATCGTGGATATCTTAAAAATTCGTCGATCGATATGCCACGGATTTGAATCGAATAATCCTCAGGATTCAATTAAAAATAGCGGGATTCGTCGGCTGTTGTGCATATTTATTAATCGGATACCAGTGTCGAGGTATTCACGCTATGGTTTTGATTATAGACCTTTAATCTAGTAAGCAATAATAGCTCGATTGGGTTTGAACTTTGATACAAACTGCTGAGATGAAAGTTACAAGTTAAAAACTAACTCCAAAAGCCAACACAACAGCAGCCTCCGTGGCGCAGTGGACGAGTAGCCGGCTGTGAAGCGAGAGGTCGCGGGTTCGATCCCCGCACCGAGACAAATGTTTGTGTGGCCCACAGATATTTGTTTTGGGTCTTGGTATTGTGAGACCGAAAGTCTCTCGTAGTTCCTGATACCCACGACACAAGACTAATATCTTAATGTGGGGTCAGGACTTTTTGTGCGACTGTTGGATGATATTTATTTATTTATTATTTTATAATTGTTTTTTCCTATTTATTTATTTATACAAACTGTGTATTCATTATGAATGTTAAGTCTAGCTTTGATGATAAAGGAAAACATCGTGAGGAAACCTACAATTTATTTATTTATTAAAATTAATAGCCAACAAAGTATATCTGGATTTCTCCTTCTCTCTCTCCTCTCTTCTTCTGAAAATAATTCCAAATTCGAATAACAAAATACGCATCAAACATTGGCAAACTCCACAAACATTTGACCAAACTTAATACCAATAATATAGCAGATTCTTCAAACATTTGTGCACTACACTTTAACATCTTCCATTCGTATCAAATGAGTCAACAATACGTGAAGAGTCCATGGAATATTCTAGCAGATGTCCCTGGCGTCTAGACGATTTTAGAATTGGGTACTTGACCATGTTTGATTTTACACACACATTTATATGTAATAGCAAATAAAACAAAAAAGAAACCCTTTTGTAAAAACTGCATCAAAATAAGTCGAAAAATGAGGCAGTAATTCATATTTTTCATTCTGGAGTGGGGCAATTTGAAGATATCTTGCTATTCCTTTCCAACGCACGTACCGTTATGGCGTGACGTGGTTGTACTGATACTTCTTTTTCCCGCAGTTTGACGGTTACACCAAACTTCAAAGGCTTATAACTTTTTTATTTTTGAGAATATTTCAGTATTTCTGTCTGTTTTATAATTGAGACGACGTAAATTTCATATAAAATTAATTTAAAAAAACTAGTCACGTACCCAATTGTTGGGACTTTACAACACGATGTGTTGTTTCAGCCATCTTTTATTACACACCACCGCTTATTAACTTATACTTTTAGAGCGACTTACAGTCCTTAGATAAATCTCTATTTAAATATACGACGAATGACGAATGTGATAAACCTCCATCTGGGTGATCCAGACTCGGAAAAATGTATTAGAAAAACACACGCCCGACTTGGGAATCGAACCCAGAACCTCCGGCTCCATAGCCCATATATGCTGCTACCGGGCCATGGAGACGACAAGACATTAAAAACTGAGAAATCTAAATTCCAATAGCAGTAATTAACGTAACATAACATAAGCTCACGCCTGTATCCCCGAAGGGGTAGGCAGAGGCGCACTAGCCAACTAGTACACCCACATTACGCCGAGCTTAGTTCCGTCGCAGATGTGATAGGGGGCGAGTCTATCGCCATACGGGCACAAATTCCAGACTCTGCGCTGATAATAAAAAATCCAATTTGACTTTGCCCGACCCGGAGATCGAACCCGAGATCTCAGGACGATAGTCGTAACGCGTACGCAATACAGGCAGTCGCAGGTAGATATATTTTTAACCAATTTATAAGCTACTGGGAGACGTTAAAATCTTAACATAATCTGAAGTGGTAATTGTACCAGCAATTAATATCTCGCCACAGGAGACAGGGGAAAAAAGCCTCACATGGAATTCCCTCACGGCTGGATACACCTCAAAGCAATGAATGCGTAGGTCTCTCACAAATTAATGTTTTAATAAGGGAGCTTTTCCAGTGCCTTAATGAAAAGCCTGGCTAAAGTGCGTCAAAGGGCATTTTTGCGCTTAGTTGCCGCGTCTGGTCTTAAACGCTTTTTTATGTCTTGTATTAGACTTGAGAGCTGGGGTGTTTGAAAGCATAGATGGTTTGAGGGTCTTATTATTTTTGAGTTACTTATTAAAAGGATGTTCGTTTTCTTTATCCGAGAATTGCAGTGACTTCTCTACATCTTCACATGATAGCCTCCGTGGCGCAGCGGGCGAGTAGCCGGCTGTGAAATTCTTCTATTCCCGCTCCGATACAAATTTCTATGAGGCCCATAGATGTTTGTTTCGGGTCTGGGTCTTGTGAGACCGAAAGTCTCTCGTAGTTCCTGATACCCACGACACAAGATTCGATCTTAGTGTGGGGTCAACTATGTGTGTGACTGTTGGGTGTATTTATTTATTATTTATTAAAAGTATTCGTTTTCTTTTTCCGAGTATGGCAGTGACGTCTCTAAACCAGATGGTAAGCGCAGTCCAAAAGATTAGCGATCACGGTCAAACCTTATTTTGGTCGAAGTGGAATTATTGCATGTAATTTTATCAAAATCTATTCGGTCGTGAAAACGTTAGAGGCAGACAGAGTTATTGAAATAACACGATTTTTACGGATTCTATCACGATTTGGTTTTAATTTTCATGCCCGACGTTTCGAAAGCTTTGCAGCCTTCGTGGCCACGAGTTAGACTGTCACGTCAAAAAGTCGAGCATAAAAATTATTTTTTTAATTTTTCTTGCTCGAATTAATTATAAAGCATGCTCATATTAAAATCGTTCATTAAATACTCATACGACATTTTATTTTCATCGCTATATTTTACAAAGAACCAATTATAGTAATAATTACCTTTTCAACTTTACACGAGAAAAGCTAATATTACGTAATTACTATTTCAATATATTTTAATAGAAAACTAATTAAATTTCAACCCCTTATAAGAGTAGCTAAATAAGGAATTAAAATTTAATATCTCCTTTATATTTTCGGTTATTAATATATAACATATATTTCTATTTAGCCTTGCTTGTGTGATGTTCCTCGTTTAATTAAGTATTTCAAATATAATCTCATTCTGCAAAGTCCTGTAGCTGATCATAATGATAAAATAATCTAAAGTTTAAAAACTTAACAGATCGACTTCAAATCCGATCGTGACCAAATTTATATATTATGAAATACAAACACGACACCGAGGCAGTTTTCTCATTGAATTAACCTATTTTTGACCGAGTTTCAAAAAAGAGAAGGTCCTCAATTCGTCTGTGTTTTTTTTAACTATTTTACGAGATATCTCCGCCAATTGTGGACTGATTTTCAAAATTCATTTCAAGATTTCACGAGCGGATCAAGTTTGAAGTCGGTCAGTTAAGTCTGACTTCAACCCCCTCTGGGGCAGCAGTCCCGGGCAAATCAAGTTAGAGTTGACCTGGGAATCGAACCCACGACCTCCTGGTCCACAACCCTATATATGCTGCCACTAGACCAAGAAGGTGACAATATTTTCTAAAGTATTGAAATGAAATCAAACCGCAACAAAGGGACTCTGATTGAGGCCTCAAAGCTTTCAATTATCAAACTGTCAGATACAAAAGCAAGATGTCATTTCGAGCACTTCTGCACACCCCATGTCAATTGAGTAATTATGAAAAGAGATTTTTTTTGCGCATTGTCGGAGTTCGATTTAACGATAATTGAAAATGGATGGATTTCCATTATGATTTTATATTGAAAATGTGGTATGAAAATAGGTAAAGCCGTATTTAGATGGAGTTTCTGGGTAACAATATAAAGTTATAAAATATTATATTTTCGGCCGACTTCCACAAAAGGAGGAGGTTCTCAATTCGTCGGTATTTTTTTTTATGTATGTTACTATATATCCGCCAAATGTGGACCGATTTTCAAATTGTTTTTTGTGTTCGATAGAGCTTATTTCAAGGGTGGTCCCATATAAATTTGGTCACGATCGGTAAATTGGAAGTCGGTCAGTTAAGTTTTTAAACTTGTGATTATTCCACCGACGTTATATAAGGGAGGAGGTCCGGTAATTATTTCCGGTGGCCCAAATTCCTCCACCATTTCCTAATTGCTAATTCCATCCTTTTAGGTTGGCAACCCATGATTCTTTTTGAGTCTTGGGTGTCAATGGGCGGTGGAGATCACTGACCATCAGGTGACCCATCTCTTCGTTTACCAGTGTGTGCTATAAAAAATACACACAGATAAATGCATTTCTATTTCTTTCTTTCTCTCTGAATCCAGCAATTGTTGTCTTTGTTGCCTGAGACATTGGCTGAATAAAGTTTATTTCTTATTTTTTTTTACTTTCAGTCACCAAGTCGGTCAGGCACCGGTTATATACAATTACATAATTATCATCATGCATGTACCTACATGCATGTCTGCATGCATGCACAGACTAACTGAGAACCTTCTCCTTTAAATCGATGTTCGATGTTTGAGACAAACAAACGAGATTTTCCAACAAAAACGAGAAAGCCTCAAATAATTCCGAACAAGTTCTGTGTGTGAATGACGGGCATCGAAACTGAGGCCCTGTCGCTCGGTGTCAAAGGCATGAATATGGGTACATCTGTACTCTTCGCATTTCAGCCGTATTCCGGTTCGGTAGTCAAACCATTCAGATCTACCTCTATAGAAGCCGCTACTGTGATTTTGAATAGCCATTTCATGATACTGCTCATATATACTACTCATTTTTGAGTGGTAGAGCCACGCTGTAGACAATTACGTCTACAGCACGAATGGGCCGGCTCGACCGGTTTTATACCACTGTCTCACAGAAAACCGACGTAAAGTGGTAGCTCGCTGTCGTGTTTCGTTCGGTGAGTGAGATTTCCGGTAGCCCAATTCCCCCTACCTTTCCCAATCCCTTTTCCCTCCCCTTCCATTTCATCCTTTTAGGTTGGCAACGCACCCATGATTCTTTTTGAGTCTCGGGTGTCTATGGGCGGTGGAGATCACTTACCACCAGCTGACTCATTTGCTCGTTTGCCAGTCTCTTCTATAAAATTTGTCTAGGTTTTCTTTGGTATTGTGGCAGCGCAGTGACTGTCGACCGAGAGGTTTTTTGTTCAAATCGGGCAAAGCGGTTTTACTAACATGTATTTGCCTTGAAAAGGATCCCCCGAGGTGATTGACGTCAAATAGGCTTCTGGTTGTATAAATTTGGATTTGAACTCAGAACCTCCCCATCCATAGCCAATGCCGCCACTCTACCATGAGGGTGACGACTTACAATATTAACATTAAGTTTTACATAAAAAATATAAATAAATTAAGAATATCCAAAATTCCATGGTCACTCAAAAAATAACATGAAAAAGTTTGTTATCTCGTTATTAAAAGACATTAAACACGGCTTAGTGTGATGCAGCATCACGCAGATTACACAGTGAGGGGAGCAGACTAAAACGAAAACAACACTTCCCTATTTGATGGAAAGTTTTTCCGCACTGCTCTTGGACTGATTTGGCACCCTAGATAACAGGGTGTACTCAATTTTGACTGTCTACTACAGACTCAATTTTAAATTTGTTCTAAATTGAGTCTGTGGTAGAGATTCACTATTGCTTGCGACACTACAAGAAGACGTTTAACACAGTAACACTAAAACACTTTGTAAAACAAATATAACAAAAACTATTTTACTTATGTATTTAAAACTCAAAACCACAAAACACGACCAAGATTTAAAGTCACTTATATCACATACAATTTATAAAGGAACTTATCATAAATAATAGTATATGTTTTAAATTAGCGATTTATTTAATGTCCACTGGTCGAGATTCGACCATAATTCATTAAATTTTAAGTCAAAGATAAAAAAATAGCTTTATACACTTCTTTTTCGTAATAATATAAACTTAAACTGCGTCAAATTTCACGTTCATCCGTACGCGCAATTCTCTTAAAAAGGTGTGTGTTTCGCTTCACATATTAATATATTAGAGATTTTTAATCCAAGACCTAAGTGGCACAAACCCGAATGTTAGGGGATGAAACCCGAAGGTGCCAAGGGGTGTTTTAATAAACGAAAAACTGATTTATGCGTTCAAAATAGGAATTTTCCGGTGCGAGCACTTCTATGTGGAGGCGATATTGATAATTGCACAGTCATCCGGGGAAGATTTGGGAGGGGAAACTGCGAGACTTTTAGTAATTTATTCGATCTCCAACCCCTAAGTGTTTTTTCTTGGTTTCTGAGATTTTAAAATCAGTGGGGGTGGTAATTAGTTTAGATAACAGCTGCATCATTTAATATAAAAAGTACTTTTTATATTACGGAGTTTAAAGATTTAAAAGGTATGTTTAGCAGCCTACATAGGCTGTAGGCTGTGTATGATAATGTATGATTATGTATGAATTTATGTATGATAAATAAAAAGGTAAGTTTATATTTGGCAGGCTTGATTACCAGTTGGGGTACCAAAATTACTAAGTTACCATTCATACGATTTTTGCTATGTCTAAGTTAGTTTGATATATAGAATAATTAATTCTCTACACTGCTTTTTAGTGGCTCACGTTTGTTATTAAGAGGGCTTTCGCACTTTTCAGTGAATTCGACGTTTTTGCTTGACTTTTGAAAGTGTCTCGCTGAAAATTTTTGTACCAAACAAATCCTAAAAACATATGCATTTTGAAGGTCATTTCATTCCGGACGTGGTGTACATCTTAATTTTTTCATTAAATAAGACAAAACCTTATGATTCGGCGTACTAGAAGAGGTGTTTTCGAAAATGTTACTTTTTTTTAGTGACTTTTGATAACTTTTTGAGAAACGATACATTAATATTATGACATACAATTGATGCACACATAACAAGAATATCTTCTTATCCGTGGTGGCTATTGTATTTTTTTCACGTTTTATACAAAAATGTCAAGAAAATAGCTTTTAAAACAAACACAATTTTGAAAACTGCGTCTGAAATCATAATTTATTTTACGCAATATAAACTACACATGAAAATAAAAAATATCGCATAATAAAGTTTAATATCTTGGCTTTTATAAAAAAAAATATGAGGGCCAAATTATTTGATATAATATCTAAAATATATTTTTGAAACCATAGCAAAAATCGATATAAACCGCGAATAAATAGCCAGCCATTTGAACAGTCAAGTCACACCGCGCTGAGCGGTCTCAGAGTGAGGACGTATCGCATTTTTTCGTCATTTTCAGTTGTTCGAATTACGAAATTTTCAATTATTTGAAGTAATTATAGCGCGACCATACTCGACTTGATATTAGACGATTTTTGTTTGTATTCATGTTTTGAGATTTTCTCTAACTACATTTTTATTGAATTACATAATTGAATTTTGTTCTGATTTAAATTATTCATCTCATGATTATGATTGATTGTAATGAATTAAGCGATAGCAACTGAATAGAATTTAGAATGTGATATCTTTCTTTCTGCCTGTCCTTATCTCACGGCAGCGACCTCGTGGGCTCAACATAACACACTTTTTCAAGCATGTTGCAGAAAGGATTTGGCTTTGTTTTTACGACAAATTGCTTGACATTAACCCCCCTCTGGAGTATAAAATGTAACAGTATATGGGTACTCTTTTTAGGTAATATAATATTCCCAACTGTTCCAACTAGGGGTCTTAAAATGAACATGCATAAGACGACGATCATGTCGAATTTTCATGTTGTGCACACTCCAAAATTAGTATAGTAAACTCTGGATATAGAAAAATGTCTATTACATGGGGTATCTACCTAAGGGTATCTACCTATCCTTAGAAGAACGAACATTCTTGACATAAGTCCACGGATTAGCAAGTTGAAGTGGCAGTGGCCCCTCAATTTAATTTACTAGTTCCCTCTTCGTAGTGTGAACAAGCATTTGAATGTAATATTTTGTGATTACTGGAGTTTTTTTGAGTGCACTGCGCTTACCATACGGTATAAAGTGTGGGCCAAAAGTTTTTTCAAATATCGACCGTCTGTTTGAGTTTATTAAAGAAAACCATAAGAGGGATGGGCTCAGGGGTGGCGGGATATTATGCGGTTATTATGACTGCCTCTTCGTGTAACTTCTTCGCCAAAAAGAATAAAACGGGATAGGACTCAACAGAGGGAGTTAGAGGAGGCCTTTGCCATGCGGAAAACTGAGACTAGGGATATTATTTAAAATCAGTATGAACTTATCCTTATACTTATTAACATATCATGAACTTATGTATGCATCATGCGTCGCTACATGCAATTTTTGTCAAGATTGAGCCTAAGCGTGCTTTTGAGACTGTCAAACCAGCAGATGGGTCACCAGATGGTAAGTGATCTACACTGAAATAAAATGAAATGTAGACTAATAAATACCTCTTATGACAAGTCAATATCATCATCATCAATACATATAATAAGAATGTAAATATCGCGTGTCTGTACATTACATAGATTTCCAAAAAAACTAATTGGGGGGGTTTAGAATTAGTAATAGGATACATTTTTATCATTTTTAGATTTTTTTTCTGTCTGTCTGTCTGTCGGTCTGTCTGTTTGTATGTTTGACCGCGCATCAAATGAAAACCACCAAAGTAATTTTACGGAACTGGATAGAAAATCGTAGACCACATCTTGGAAGAACATTTAGGCTTTGTTTTATTGAAATCGGTCAACTCTATCAAAAGATATGGATATTTTTGTATCATGTGTGCGATTGTTGTGAGTTCTATAAAGCCTGAAAGTGATTTTTAAGTTTATCAATAGATGGCGTTACCATATTTTCTTAGTCATAATGAATATTTTACGAATTCTGAACCATTTTAAAGTCGTTAAGTGATCCGCGGTCAATATCTAAAAAGTGACCGCCATTTTGTTTTTCTTTGTTTCTGGGCCGATTGACTTAAAAATCGATATCTGGGTCACCCCGTGGTTCCAAACGACGGAACCGATGTAAAAACAGTCAAAATTGGCCGCCATTTTGTTTTTCTTTGTTTTTGGGCCGATTGCCTTCAAAATCGATATCTGGGTTACTCCGTGGTTCGAAACGACGCAACCAATGTCAAAACTGTCAAAAGTGACCGCCATTTTGTTTTTCTTTGTTTCTGGGCCGATTGACTTTAAAATCGATATCTGGGTCACTCCGTGGTTCCAAACGACGGAACCGATGTAAAAACTGTCAAAATTGGCCGTCATTTTGTTTTTCTTTGTTTTTGGGCCGATTGCCTTCAAAATCGATATCTGGGTCACTCCGTGGTTCGAAACGACGCAACCAATGTCAAAACTGTCAAAAGTGACCGCCATGTTGTTTTTCTTTGTTTCTGGGCTGATTTACTTCAAAATCGATATCTGTGTCGCCCGTGGTTCTAAAGGACGGAACCGATGTCAAAACTGTCAAAATTGGCTGCCATTTTGTCTTTTTTTGTTTTGGGCCGATTCATTTCAAAATCGATATCTGAGGCGCCCCGTAGTTCCAAACGTCGGAACCGGTGTCAGAATTGTCATAAGTGACCGCCATTTTGTTTTTCTTTTGTTTCTGGGCCGATTGACTTCAAAATCGATATCTGAGTCACCCCGTGGTTCCAAACGCCGGAACCGATGTTAAAACTGTCAAAATGGGCCGTCATTTGTTTTTTTTGTTTTTGGGCCGATAGACTTCAAAATCGATAACTGGTTGCCACATAGTTCCTAACGACGGAACAGGTGTCAAAACTTACGAAAAAGACCGTCATTTTGTTTTTCTTTGTTTTTGGGCCAATTGACTTCAAAATCGATATCTGGGTCGCCCCGTTGTAGAATATTTAGACTAAAACGACATGGCTGATCGATAAATCAAAACCTTTACCGTTTGCCCAACAAAATACGCGTGCGAAGCCGCGGGCAAAAGCTAGTAATAAAATATAACACAAAACAATTATATAAATCAACCTTATATATATTTTTAGGTTATTATAAAAATAGTCAATACTTTAGTAACAGCAATTTTTTTAAATATATTTTGGAACTTTTGGAACACTGCCTGTGTTCCAAAATACTGCCTGTTGTCCTCTGTGCCCAGACGAAATATGAAAAACGATTACACGAAAAGAACCATAGGTTCGTTGCTAAGCCAAAAGGAGGGGAATAGGGATTGGGAAAGGGGCGAGGGAATTGCGCTACCAGAGATCTCACTCAACGAACTAAACGCAATAGCAAACTGCTACTTTACGTCGGTTTTCTGTGAGTCAGGTATCAAATTTAACAAAAACAACAACTCCTACATTACTAGACGACGCTTGTGTAGAATTGAATATTGATTACCCGGTGTGAGTCTTAATTTAATTAAAACTTGACCCAACAAGAAGTTCGAACCAATTGTTTCCATACCGAATATTAAAGAAGGCGGCCACGTTCAACAAGGAGCAAATAGAACATTTGGGAGGTTGAAATTTTCGTAAGAAACATAAGCGTTCGGTGGCTCCGGCAATACCAACTACAAGATATTCCATTGTCTCTGAGGAGCCCGGCCCGTACCTTGCGAATTTTTCGTGTGGGGATACCTGAAAAGTTGTGTATATCTAAGAAACCGACGACAATATCCCGATTAAAATAAAACATCCACGAAAAAATCACCGGCAGCATGTGTCAAAGAGTTTTCAAAGACTTGCAAAGAT
This sequence comes from Clanis bilineata, assembly GCA_036417725.1. NCBI lineage: Eukaryota > Metazoa > Arthropoda > Insecta > Lepidoptera > Sphingidae > Clanis > Clanis bilineata. The sequence goes on from CM071161.1 coordinate 2,799,687, forward strand.
GTTTGCTAGATTCCCGACGACGAGACATCATTAAAAAAACATAGATGTTTGTTACGTCCAAGGAATCATTTGTATCATTTCTAGTTTTAATTATATTCATGTTTCAAATTTGCAAACGATTTTGGTCCACCGTTTAGTTTGTCTGGCTTGGAAAAAACATTCTTATCTCTGTTGGGGATCTAATTCCCGGTAAATCTTGCTAAAACAATACACGTCTGACTTGAAAATCTATACCAGGACCTCCTGGTTCACAGCCTATTTACGCTATCACTAGATCAAAGAGGTGACAGACGTTTTATTATTATTTCCGAAGGGCAAGGCAAATAAATTATGCAATTTATTTATTTATTGTGCCTATAGGCATCGCTAACATAGACATTTAAACGAGCATGACTACCCAGACTGAGTACAACAATCAGTTAGAAAGCACCTTTCAGCAACATGCTTGAAATAAAGCGTGTATAAATATGATTCGTCGATCCGACATTGAAGTTTATTTTTCTAACTACTTACTACTAAGGATCAAGATTTTTCAATCCAAGTATACATTGAGTTTACGTGCCGGATTGCAACTCGGGCATGTGTGCGACGCACACAGGTGCAGCGCTGTCATAAAATACCTAAACTTGAGCGGAAAGATTTTGCTAAAGCGCTCTTAACCACCAATTTGTTATTAATTTTATTATGAAACATTTTCACCTAAATTTCCACCATTTCGTCCAAAATAGCAGCTATTGTTCTAAATTCAAATGCACTGTCATTACACAAAGCTTTTGTCTCAACGTTTCCACTATAATTAAACGGCATATCACGTGAAATGACATGGCGGGTGTCTTGACGCCAATCGGTTTGCATAGCGCTACATGCTACGACGTCGCTACCGCGCTACGATGCCACGTCGCTACGGTGCTACGGCGCTGTGGGTATACCGCTACGGCTCGATGCAGGAATGCGCTGTCGGCTAGATTGCTTGTACAGGATGTTTGCAAATTGAATGGGTTTAGCACTTTAGGCTATTGTTTTGTTGATAAGATTTCGGTTGTTAGCGGGAAATTCCTTGGATCTGTATGGAACGAGAATGTAGATCAGAGCAATCTACTTATAATTGCAAAGAGTATTATAGTATTTATTTAATTTTCAAATTTGTCAGTTAAATTAAGATTTTATTCAGATGGAATCTGCGATTTTCCTTAAGTTAGGTAAGTTATTTATATTTGCCCATCAAATGTAGTCAATCAATATTTACGCATACAAGCGATTTTTTAAACAAACTTTTTTATTGATTTAAATATTTATATCCAAGACCCCTAAAAAAATACCGACTTTGTCTATAATTTAATTAAATTATTCAAAACATACAAACATTTTCTTTCGCATTCAATATCGCAACATCCTATACCGGGTTAGTATAAGTTAGTACCGATAACAAATCCACATTCCAAAAATTGCTGTTAATTTTTGTTACCAATTATTAAGCATAGATTTTAAATCGTCGCAATTAGCATGATAATGGATATGTACATATATGCTAAAAAAAATTAATTACCCCATAGGTGGTTTGCAAATGTACTGCAGCTGACTCAAAGAGACAGAAATCAATTTTTCGTTACAAATTCAAGTTACCACTCTTCAAAAACTATGACGCCTTCCGAAATTTCAAACTTTACCCACCAGCTTCCATTATATCCGGTTCCCTTTTCACGGGCCACAAACCGCTCCATTCACCTTTCCCCATATGACCATATTCTTCTAACTGTATAACCTGCCTGCCTGATTCCAAATTAATAGCATTCTATATTACAAGAAATACTTAAATCTAAATTGTGCTTTTTTGACATGTCATAAGTGCTTTTATATGCCTACGTGATCAATAAAGATTTTTATTTTATTTATTTTATTTTTACCGCTAAATTGCCAGTCATCCTCCCTTTAAGTATAGTTATTATTGATACCAAGTTTATAAAACATCCTGTATAAATCCTTCAGGCATGTATAGTTCGTCAATATCGAATGCCGTGCAACAACGACAACATGGCGTTGCGTGCCGATCATAGCCGAACATTCCCGAGCGTCGGCTCACTTAGGGCTGCGGTAATTGAGTGATGTGCGCGGTTAATTGATTATGAATGTACGCGCAGCCCTGCCAGGGACATTAAGTTGCGGTTAGCCGAATGTAACGTCATTCAATATAATAATTAATGTTTAGGTGTGGATTGTGATTGGTAGAATTGACTAGTGTAATTATATTTTATTAGGGTTGTCAAAACGTATATAATTTTACTAAAACATTAGAAAGAAAGGAACTTTATTTAACCAACACTTGAGACCAGCCGTGAACACCGAAAATGGGTTCAGGTGCACTTAGATAATTAACAAAATATAAATTGTTTTATTATTTGGCAACACGCCAAATAGTAATAACTATACTATAAATAAATTACGAGTTCTTCCCGCATGTGCACCCTCCCCTCTCCGGCCCCAACCGTCTGTGTCTGTGACTGTAGAAGTCAGTAAGTATTACGTATATTATAAATCAGACAAGAATTATACAGTATAAATTACCTTTAAAATTCGTGAAATTCTAGAATTAACATAACATAACATAACATAAGCTCACGCCTGTATCCCAGAAGGGGTAGGCAGAGGCGCACTAGCGAACTAGAACACCCACATTTCGCCGAGCTTAGTTCCGTCCCAGATGTGCTAGGGGGCGAGCCTATCGCCATATCGGGCACAAATTCTAGAATTAAGATTATTTATTTTAATTCTGTGTGCTGGATCATTTTTAATTAAATTTGTAAATGTGTATTAGGACGACTGACATCGCTACTAATAATCAAGAGTAAGTCCTAAACTCGATTTAACTTACATCTCTGATGTCATTCCTATATTTGAATCGAGATTTATCTAAATGCTACGACCGGTACGACCGGCTGCCTGCCTGACGTCAACCCTATCTGAGGTAATTAGAAAATTCGCTTTGCCCGACCTGGGAATCGTACACAGGACCTCCCGTTCCACTGCACATTACTGCACTGCACATATGCTGCCATTAGACCTAGAAGGTACCAGCTGTTTAAATATTCAAATTTTAGTTTTAATGAGATGGATCTTTTTTGTATTACAACGTCCAATTACCTCTATACTATGTTTACAGTAACTATTTTGTGTATCAAAATACGTAATATGGGAGGAAATATTCCGCAAGAGATAATTCACAAAACCTTCCTTGACTTGACTCTGACACTTACGAATTGACAGCACTTATCTGTGCAACACCTGCTCGACAAAACCAAACATTATGTCTGTCACACAAAGGCAAAAGCCATGGGAATATCGTCCTTAACACACCAGAAAAAATAATCACCTAGCACGATGAAAATAGAACTCAAATAACTTAAAAATAAAGTTGCTTTTCAGGTGGCTTATGTTATAAACCGTCAAGGAGTTATGTAGAGTCAATAAGGGAGTATTGGAGTTAAATTTAAATTTGCACGTTACCCCTTTCAATAAAGGAGGGACAATATTTTGCAACGATTTCCTGTCAGCCCGCCCTTTGTAGGGTTTGGTTTATTTATGATTTAAAATGTGAAGCGGGTTTGATTTTTGCATCATTTTACCATCCATCCATCTCTCGAGCTTCAGAAGTGCGGATGATAGACAAGGTTAGTCAAAGAAGTAATTTAGACGGTTTAAAATATGATAAAAAAACTTCACTACAATTCCGCGATATGGCGAAAGTCCAGATCTATCTTATCAGCCATTATAATAATTGTGCACCTTCTAATTTATTCAGGATAAATAACAATAATAAATACACCCCAACAGTCACACACCTAATCCTGACCCCACACTAGGTATAACCTGTATCGTGGGTGTCAGAGACTATGAGAGAATTTCGGTGAAACAACACCCAGACTTGAAACAAATATCTGTGGGCCACACAAACATTTGTCTCAATGCGGAAACCTAACCCGCGGCCTCTCGCTTCACAGCCGGCTACTCGCCCGCTGCGCCACAGAGGCTGTTAATAATATCAAATATTAAAATGATTTTAACATTCAAAATATTTGATATCGAAACTGAAATAAAACGGCAGACATTTTTGAGCAAAGATTCAAAATTATATTATAACTAAAGATGAACTTACGAAATTTTAAAGCATAATTAATTGTAAGTGGTAGAGCCACGCTGTAGACAGTTACGTCTACAGCACGAATGGGCCGGCTCAACCGGTTTGATACCACTGTCTCACAGAAAACCAACGTAAAGATCACTGTCGCGTTTCGTTCGGTGAGTGGCATTTCCAGTGGCCCAAAACGGGGCCATTTCCTATTTTTTTATTATTTTTAATTTCTTTCCCAATTCCTGTTTCCCTCCTTTTAAGTTGGCAACGCTCCCATGATTTTCTTGTCTTGGGTGTCTATGGGCGATGGAGATCACTTACCATCAGGTGGCCTCCTGCTCGTTTGCTAGTCGCTGCTATAAAAAAAAGAAAACCACTCAATCATAGACAATTGATGGGGAACAGTGCAAACAATCTAAGGACATTTAATAGTGAGTTTACTACAGAAACATATTGCATTTATTTTTTACTATATTTGGCTGTCAGAATTTCCCCTCGATAATCGATGGTCTATCGAAATATCAAAAACCTCACATTTTTCTTACCTAAAATATTAACCCCAGTGTAAAATTCTTCCGTTTGTATGTTTGGGTTAAGTTAGAGGAGTAAACGGGTTAATACAGCAGACAGCCTCCGTGGCGCAGCGGGCGAGTAGCCGGCTGCGAAGCGAGAGGCCGCGGGTTCGATTCCCGCATTGAGACAAATGTTTGTGTGGCCCACAGATATTTGTTTCAAGTCTGGGTGTTGTGAGACCGAAAGCCTCTCATAGTTTCTGATACCCACGATACAGGTTATACCTAGTGTGGGGTCAGGACTAGGTGTGTGACTGTTGGGTGTATTTATTTATTATTATTATTTATTTATAATAGATGAATTGAAAGAATATCTTAAGCTGCAATGACTGGGCGTGGCTTATTTGATGTCACACAAAACTGAATTAGATCCAAAATCTGTTATTGTTTATTAGAGTATTGGATTGAAATGAAGTAGATAGTCACGGGCGGCTCGGCCTCCTGAGGCCCATACGCTTATGTAATATATTTATGTGCCGCCTTCGACGGACGAAGCATCGAATTGTTTTTCTCAATATTTATATTATTGAAAATACAGTTAAAAACATTTGGTAACGTACTCCTTCCAATAATATTAACTGACAAACTGATGCTTAGGGCCCCGCTACCATGATTGGTATTTTATAGTTGTCAGTTCACTTTCGTTTGCTTTCTAATAGTAAATTATTTTTAAAATTGGTTTAGTAATTCCAAAGATCAATGCTTTTAATTCACCAAACTTTTCAGTTGTATAATAATAATATTATATCTTATGACTTAACACCCAAACCCACTGTCACTGACACTTCTAAACAAGAGCGAGACTCACCCTTTTCAAATATCTCAACGATTTGAGGCGATGCACGGCGCCGGGAATATTTCCTTCCCTACAGGGGCACCGGGGCTGCACTCCCTTCAGAATGCTCTGAATTTCACGGTAGGGGCGTCAAACTATTGTTATTGCTATACGGAATTCAAGGAATTTTCGGTTTATTTATAAATAGGTTTTACTTCCGTATTGGCCCGCGTAAAATTTGTGACTGCCTCGGTGGCGTGGTGGTATTTCGGTATGAATACGGTTCTGAGGTCTCGGGTTCGATCCCCGGGTCGGGCAAAGTGATATTGGATTTTTCCATATCAGCCCGGAGTCAGGAATTTGTGCCCGATATGGCGAAGGGCTCGCCCCCTATCACATCTGGGACGGAACTAAGCTCGGCGAAATGTGGGTGTTCTAGTTCGCTAGTGCGCCTCTGCCTACCCCTTCGGGGATACAGGCGTGAGCTTATGTTATGTTATGTTATGTAAAATTTGTATCTTAAGCCGCGTCTTCTGCACTAGTTTTTCTTGAAACTTCTTCTTCAACCTGCCCTTATCCCACCTTAATGTGGGGTCGGCGCAACACACTTTTTCAAAAATTTTGCAAAATCAAAAATCAACATCAAAATATTTATTGAATCCATGAAATGTTACTACATTATTTAGATTCCGTCAAAGTTCCTCTACCACCAGTTCGGAAGGCCGTTTCGCCAGAGAAGAACGGGCAAGAAACTCTGGCGTTGCTCTTTTAAATGCCAGTTGACAATAAATGCTTATAAAGTACCATATACAAAAAAGATATATAAATTAGAGCAGCTAAACCACCAAGAAAATACATACAAATGATTTTTTGTAGTAATAATTGTGTATCAATGATTGCAACCTGTTTTGTATGAAATAAAAAAAATATATATACAAATAAAAACATACAAAAAAAAAAATACAATACAATGGCTCACTGAGTGACCAAATGCAGATAGGATTTGGCTTAGTTTTTACGACCGCCTGTCTGACGTCAACTCCCTATGAGGGATCCAGTCCCGGGGAATTAATTAGAAAATTTGCTTTGCTCGACCTGGGAATCGAACACAGGACCTCCCGGTACACAGCCCATACATGCTGCCACTAGACCAAGGAGGCGACTAGTTTTCTTGAAACATTACACAAAAACACATACGCAAAACAACGATGTTAGCTGTCTCTTGCTCGTAGAAAAATAAAAAATAAAAAATACATGTTTTGTGTAATGTTTTAGTGCAGGAATCGCGTCTTTACTTGGACGTGTTATTGTTTTGAGTGGTAGAGTCATGCTGTACACAGTTACGTCTACCACCTCTTATAGCAGTATTATTATAATTTTACTTGTACCGATTCCCATACAAAACAAACGAAGAACGATTATAATAATACTGCTATAAGAGGTAGTGGTAACCCTGCAGCACGAATGGGTTGTCTTAACAATACCTATACTACTGTCTCACAGAAAACCGGCGTAAATTGGCAGTTCACTGCTGCGTTTCGTTCAATGAGTGAGATTTCCAGTGACCCTATTCCACCCCCCAAATCCCTATTCCCCTCCTTTAGTTTGACAAGGTACTCATGATACTTTTTGTGTTTTGGGTGTCTATGGGTGGTGGAAATAACTTCCATCACGTGACCGCCCTGCTCGTTTGCCATCCTCTACTATAAAAAAAAATTCGCGGGCTTGGTGGAACGTTCTACCTTAATGATAAACATGTTAAACTTTCATCTCATTATATTAGTAAGATTAAAAAAAAAACTTAACGGACTGACTTCAAAACTTATTCGATCGTGCCTACATTTATATGAGACCACCTTTGGAATAAGCTCTATGGAACACAAAAAGAATCTTGAAAATTGGTCCACATTAGACGGAGATCCATGATTTCCCCGGTATTGTGGATGTTTATGGGTGGCGGTGATCAGATGACCCACTTGCTCGTTTGCCCCCTCTTCTATAAAAAAAAGATATCAGTTAACAAAAATACAGATGAATTAAGGACCTTCTCCTTTTTTTGAAGGCGGTCGTAATATGTAAAACTAGTATTAAGAAAGTTTTGTTAGTTATGAGTGATTTCGAATTTCTGTTCAATTTCGATTTGAAAATCTTTCTAGATCGAGTATTTTAAGTGTTCACATTTAAATTGCTTCTAATTGAAGTAATTTCGTTCAATTAATTCTCACTGAATTATTCCACTGAAGGGAATATCTTTTCCTCTTTTCAGTCTCTCTACATTCAACGATTTTTGAAAGGTTAAATTCAGACAAGCGAAATAAAAAATCTATTTTTATTTTCAGTCTACTTGCCAAAGTACGTATTGTTGTTTATTTTTTAACTCCATCAGCTTTCTGCGCGGTAGGATTCCAGTAGTATTTATCATAAACTCTGTCCCAGAACTGGTATCTTTTGTCGAATAAATCTTTCTTCATTTTCAATTTAGTGCCAATCTCCAAGTAATTCTGTTCGCTCGTGTTGTACTTCAGCCATTTGACGTTGATCAGTGAGCTCTCGTAGGCTGTTGGGTCTCTGAAAATTGAAATTCCAACTTGAAAGATTTATACTAAATTTGAAAACGTATAGAGCATATTTAATTACAGACTGCCGAGGCTAGTGTCGGAGGTTTGAGACAACCCCAAAAAAGGAGCATACACCTCTGACTTTTCTATGTTAAGTGTATTTTCATTGTGAAATATCGCTTGCTGTAACGGTGAACGAAAATATCGTGAGTAATTTCAAAGGTATGTGAAGTGTACCAACCCGCATTAGGCCAGCGTGGTAGACTAAGGACTAACCTCTCTCATTAGTAGAGAAGGCGCGTGCCCAGCAGTGGGACAATAATAAAGCAAAGGAATAATATTATTATCATATATTCAATTACTAAGTGTAATCTTTTGGATTTATAGACAGAGGGGCTTAATTATAACAACAGTTTAACTGAGCAAATGGTAAAGAATAGCCTGACCCTTTTATTTTCAAACAATGTGACACAAGGAAAAATTTATATGGGACCACCCTTGAAATGAGCTCTATCGAACACAAAAAGAATTTTGAAAATCGGTCCACATTCGGCGGAGATATCGTGTAACATACATAAAAAATAAATTGAGGACCTCCTCCTTTTTGGAAGTCGCTCGAAGAAAATAAATAATGTCATAATGTTTGTAAAGTTAGAACTGTATGCACTCTCCTTTCAATTTCTTTAAACCACCGAAGCATTTCTCCCTCATACTTCGTTAACACATCTTCCTTCCTTATCCCAGTCACGTGATAAAATTCAGTCTACTTAATTTTAAATTTCTTTTTAAATACATGGTATTATAGTATGTCTTTCTATTACAAGCCAGCACATTTTCATATGTACAATAATATTAATTTACAGATTTGTGATTCATAAAAAATGATAAACATAATTCTAGTTTAAAATATTTTGGGCTTTTCATAAACATAGCAATGAAAATATTTGTTTGCTTTAGAAATAATATTTACATTCTACATTCAAAATAAAATCACGTAGATGAGAAAATATTTATAAAATCGTCTCAGGCAAATATTGAACATCTCAAAATGATCTTACTCGATTCCAATAAGACGCCGGAGCAAATGATAATGTTATGCAAATAATTCCAGTGCTCAATAGGTTTTAGAAACTCAATACGATTTAGTATTTGTGGTACATTGCATAAAATTTGAATATTTCATGCCGTTTAATTGGAATGGAAAATGGTCTGACAAAATTTTAAGTTTTAAAATGTCGTTTCATTGAAAAGTAATAATTGTATGTGCTGTATTTAAAACGAATTTTTTAATTGTAGTATTTTGATCTGGAAAAATGGACCACTGCTAGAATGATAGATTTAGCCAGGTTCAGTACATTTCAAATGTATTTACTATAGTTAATTTTAATATCAATGTACCAAGTCCTTGATTACACAAATTAGCTTCTAGTATTTAGTAGCTGCTTCCAACAGGTCGATCTGGAAATCTTTGGGGAAGCCTATGTTTAGCAGTAAACGTCCTATGGCTGATGATGATGATGATGATATGATTTAGTTACAAAAATCAATTATTTGAATTATAATAATATAAACTGTTGTTTTCTAAATTAACAATGAATAACATTCGCGTAAACTTAAGAAATCATTAAATTAATACTGTTTTTTTAAGCCATAGAATTACGAGACAAATAGGTGCTAGCGTGATCTTAGTAGTACTATGCTGAACCATAAGTTTGATATGTCTTATAATGCCCTATAATTTTATGACGCCAGATATAATTCAGATAATAAAAATTCACTTATTCTTAAATTGGGTATCTTAAGCGGCTACAACTTATGATCTCAGCAATGTGTAAGGTAATAAGCTCGTATTTTTTTATAGCAGAGACTGGCAAACGAGCAGATGGGTCACTTGATGGTAAATGATCTCCACCGCTCATAGACACAAAAGACACAAAAAGAATCATGGGTGCGTTGCCAACCTAAATGAGGAGGAAATGGAAGGGGAGGTATAAAGGGATTGGGAAAGGAAGGGGGAAAGGGGCCACCGGAAATCCCACTCACCGAACGAAACGCGACAAAAAGCTGCCACTTTGCGTCAGTTTTCTGTGAAACAGTGGTATCAAACCGGTCGAGTCGGCCCATTCGTGCTGTAGACGTTACTGTCTACAGCGTGGCTCTACCACTAAAAAAAACGAGTAAAAACTACTTACGTGAATATAACAAAGTCACTCCACATCGTCGTCAACCGATCACGGGTGTCCATATCTTTATAACTGTCGGTATAATCATAGAAATCCAAGATGTAAGCAGACTGGTCTCTGTGACTCGCACCTTTTATCTTATCCATATAATGATGCTTCATATTCAGGTTTCCAACGTATGTAAATTCGTATAAATATACAGGTTTATCAGACTTCTCTGCGTAGAATCTAGCTGACTTAATTATAGCGTACTTAAACATAGCATCAGAGAAATAATCTATATAGCCTTGCAGAGTATCATATGACACTTCTTCGTCATTAAAGTAGGACTTTTTAATTTGGTTAATGAATGTTTCCTTTTCTTTATCGTCATTAAACGCCAAGTCTGACGGTAAGAAGTCAGCAAAATTTTCATTCATTTCATCCATCCATTCTGCGAACTTGATTGTTCTACTGATGCCTTCCATGTTAGAATAACCAGTTAGCACTGGAATCTTTTTGAAGTCTCCTCTTTTTATAATATCTAGAGGAGACTCAGTCAAGATTGGTTCTGTATTTGGAACCGTAGTTTCTATACATGGTGCAAATCCAAAAGTACTGTTTGTTAAAAAGAAGTGTTTGCTATGAATTGCTAAATCTATTGCTGAAGCATTCAAATAAAACTCGGTTAGATCTTTTATTGACCCAGTGTTATTATAACCCATAGCTATGGCTATATTCCTAGCTGTAGTTATAGGGTGTCTATTTATAGCAAAAGGAGCTAATGCTGATCCACTTTCCAAAACTAGCTGGTGTATCAATCCATCTGTTAACTTCGATAAAGCTAGGAGTTCAGCCATTGTGGCACCAACACTATAACCAGCTAACGTGACTCTATTCGGATCACCACCAAACTTCTTGATATGCTTATTAACCCATTTTATACCAGCGAGCTGATCTTTTAACGCCGCATTACCCGGAATTTCTTCAGTACCGAAACATAAAAACCCAAAAGCACCAACTCTGTAGTTAAAACTGATTGCAATAATGTCGTGTCTGGCTAAGTAACCAAATTTAGCCATATTGCCAGTGCCTCCAGAAAACGCCCCGCTGTGTATATAAATTATTACTGGTAGTGGGTTATTTTCAGTAGCTATTTCGGGGACATACAGATTTATGGTAAGGCATTCTTCTTCTCCATGAAGAAATGTTTCACCGTCGTCATCTGTTAGGAAAATTTGTTGGCAGGCATTGCTTCTATCGTTTGCTGCTCTGACACCTTCCCATGGTTCTACAGGTAAAGGTGCCTAAAATCATATAAAATTTTAAATTAATTCGACTAGTCAAGTGTTTTCATTTGAAAGTGCCTCTTCATTTGATCTGCATTGGCTTCAGCACCGACTCCGAAGATAGTAAGGATTTGTTGTTATTTTTTTCTTTTAAGTGTTCAGTTTTGAAGTCGATTTTATGTTTTTGTTAAACTTTAATTATTTAGACATAAGCTCATCCATCGCCTGTATCCCCGAAGGGATAGGCAGAGGCGCACTAGCGAACTAGAACACCCACATTTCGCCGAGCTTAGTTCCGTCCCATATGTGACAGGGGGCGAGCCTAGCGCCATATCGGGCCATATCACTTTGCCCGACCCGGGCATCCAACCCGAGACTTCAGGACGGTAGTCGTACCGAAATACAACCACGACACCGAGGTAGTTATTTATGGTATCAAACCGTTTCGTGTCTCACAGAAAACCGACGTGGTAGATCGTCTGTTTCGTTCGGTGAGTGAAATTTCCGGTGGCCCAATCCTTTTACCCTTTTCCCTCGCCTCCCATTACCTTCTTTTAGATTGGCCACCCATGATTACTTTTGTGTTTTGGCTGTCTATGGGCGGTGGAGATCATTTACCAACAGGTAACGTCTGCTCGTTTGCCAGTCTCTGCTATAAAAAAAGTGTTTTGCTAGTTGTAATGTAGAGATTGTTTATTTCATAATGGCTTTGCATTTATTAAATGATGTATGATTTAACCAAATCTACATACCTTAAATTTATCCCTCCCTTTAGGAACTGTCGCATATGGTACACCAAAAAACTCATAATAATCACCATTCCAATATTTTTCACCACTTATACTACCTAAACCATCTAATTTAACAACTCTTACATCTTCGTCTGCTTGTAAACTAAAGAAAAGTGAACAAAATATTACTAACCTGAGCATTGTTACTATCGTTATAATAAAAATACGAATTGTAGATTGTGTATCGAATATTGTAGAAGTGATAATGGCTGATAAGGGGGTTATACAATAAGTGGAACACCTAATTACTTTTAGACACGTAATCGTTCCCATCGATGCGATAACAATTATTGATATATCCGATTCTGATTTTGGATGTGATGAAGTAATGTTTTATTTCTTTTTTACTGGCTTATTATTTTATTATTTATTTTTACTCTTTATTGTACATCACATACAGGTTACAAGGTATAATAAAACAATAAACAAAAGCTAAGTGTAACAATGGGCGGCCTTATCGCTAATAGCGATCTCTTCCATGCAACGCTTACGAAGCTAGACGAGCCTGATGGTATGAGATTGACATCGGCTATGCCAGAAGCCCCTAAATAAACAAAGAAATAGTATTTATCAATGACAATGTGAAACGAAATGCGATATTTGGGTTTGGAATTGTCTCTCATGTAAAAGTAATAACAAGCGATTGTTTCACGTCGGTTTTATCTGAGAAAGTTATAATATCTCGGTCGATATTCATTTATGATGCAACCAAAAATTATTTTCTTGCTACAGCAGGCAATGACTGTGCTATGCCCCTAGCATTACCAATATCTATGACGAACTATTAGGCGGGTCGTCTGCTCGTCAGCAAATAAAAAAATATTATAAAAATCCAATATTAGTAAACCTTTGAAAAGTGTCAATATTTGCCGTCGGGGTTTGTCAACACTCGATATCAAACCCATTGGGACTTGGATAGCATAAATCATAAATATTTCTAATATTATACACATTCAGTAGAAAATCGCGACTCCGCGACCTGTGAAGTATATTATCATAATATATACAATGTGGGATCGTTTGTGTCCAGAGCTTGAAAATTTACACTAGGCGACGCAGAGTAAAAATATTTTTCTGAATCAAATTGAATCATCCAACTCCTTGATGTAGTGGCAGCGCATACAGGATTTGATTTGGGGGGCCTGGATACGAATTTTAATTCGGCAAATGGGTGGTTTTCTAATACGATTTGATATACGATACGATTTTAAGAAAGAATTACCTCCTACCTCACCTCTTTTGGCAAGCAAGAGATGCTTAAAAATGTTTTCCAAATATTGGTGTGGGATATGGCAGCAAGAACAAATATAGTCGAAATATAAATAATAACGTCCAATAGTCCGGACTCCACGCTAAGATACGAATCTTGTATCGTCGCTATCAGAAACTTCGAGAGACTTTCAGTCACCTAAGCCCAAAAATATTGGATCAGATACTTTTGTCTCGTTGCAGGGATCGAATTATCTTTCCTCACAACCGCCGGCTCGCTGCTGTCTACTACCACCGAAAAATCGTCACCAAGGTATGACGTCGCGTGTAAAAACCATCACGTCTTTTATACGTACTACATTCGGTTTGATACGTTTTTATGCAGTTGGTAGCAAAATACGTTGCTAGAGCGCCGTCTGAGCGATGTTTACTTGTGACGGTACTTACACTGACTTTTGATCAAATGCTCACACATTGAATGGACGTCAATACTTGAATTGGAGAGTAAACAGTTCAAATTCCATTGTGGTTCAAATGCATTTCGGTGAAATTCAATTTAATCAGTAATTCGTTTTCTTTCACCTCTCCTCATTTCATTCCAATGGATTCGTTGCAGACATTTTAAGCATGTAGAAAGGATTTGGCTTAGTTTTTTTGGACTGACTGACGTCAACCCCGTTGGTAGTAACTATTCCCGGGCAAGTTGTGTTAGAAAAACCAAATTGTTTGACTTGGGAGTTGAACCCAAAACTTCTCGGGCCACAGTTCAAACATCCTGCTACTAGACTTAGAAGACAATAAATCTAATTCCAAAAGTCTGATCGCTTCTATTAGTAAAGGCCTTGCCATGCCCGGGAACATTGTATAAAACAGTTTAAAATTGATTTAAACCCAACTTTTGCTTCAAAAACCCCAAAACAGCAGCAAGCGGGTGAAATTTTATTACAGTCAAAATGCTTAGTGGCAACGTGAGAGCGTTCATGTGTTTCGCTAAGTTTATGGGCTTGCACAGTAAATAGGTTTATGTACTGAACAAGCTTTGTCTGCAATGAGTATGAACAGACTGGCTTTATGTTATGTTTTATTGTGCCTACGAGTTTTATGTCTCGCAAAGAACATTTGTCAACGGAAATAGTAGGGATAACTTAGTGGTTTAACAAAGGATACATTTTCCAGAGGGTAAGATTGAATATTTCTTTTTTTTCTACCTGCCCTTATCCCACCTTAATGTGGGGTCGGCGCAACACACTTTTTCAAGCATGTTGCAAAGAGGATTTGGCTTAGTTTTTACGACCGGCCGCCTGCCTGACGTCAACCCCCTATGAGGGATCTAGACCCTTTTAATTTTCTAATTTAATTTGCCGACCTGGGAATCGAACCCAGGACCTCTCGGTCCCAGCCCATACATGCTGCCACTAGACCAAGGACGCGTAAGATTGAATATATGAAATTAAATGGTTTTCCTACATTTCACATAAGCCCACGCCTGTCTCATCGAAGGGGTTTTTCGAGACGCACTAGCGAGTTAGAACATTTATATTTCGCCAAGCTCAGTTCCGTCTCAAATGTGATAGGGGGCGAGCCTATATCCATATCGCCATATCGAACACAAATTTCAGACTCCGAACTGATACTAAATAGAAAAATCCATTATCCGGGGATTGAACCCGAGACCTCAGGACGGTAGTTGTAGCGAAATACAACTACGCCACCGAGGCACTTGTATAATGCAGATTATTATTTTGAAACATATTTATTTCAAATCATAATCTAAATTTAAAAGATTCTACGATTTGAATTTAAAATTTTCGTTGCTTTACGAAGGTAAACGAGCAGTTTGTAAAGGACCAGTTGAATTTCCTGATGGTTATAATGACCGCAGTTCATCGACAACATTCGGAAGATAGCCAAGCCTCCTCCTATCCTGAAAATCAAGTCGAGCCGATGGCTTCAAGTCGTAAATGCCTGCAGTGCCTCTCAGTTTCACTTAGGTTTTGTACCGTGTTTCAATGAACTAGACTACAAAACCCTTCTACGTCGCGAATTACTCTTTGCCGCCGAGATAACTTTCAGTTAGGCATTTTACTTGCGTGTTTATACGACCAGTGTATTATTTACGTGATTTGGGTGGAGATGCGGCTAAATATTCTCTGACAATAATTGCGCTGACTATCCGGATCAAATGTACAAGGAATTGAAGGCGATTAGACTTTTAAAACCTTATCATCAGCCACAGGACGTCCACTGCTGAATATAGGCTTTCTGTAAAGATATCCACGTAACGGCAAGCCCAGACTTCGACGTCCATCTGCAAGGATAGACGACCAGCAGTTCGTGCAGGAAAATTTTTGACCTTGGTAAACGTATTCGAACTCGATGCGCGTCTATGAAATATTAACCAAATGTGCGGTGCGCAGCGAGCTCGAATACATCTACTATTATCAGAAATTTTCCTGCTTGGGCTGCTGATAAAGGTAGCAGGAAGTTGCTGGATGCAAGCCGTTCCTAACAGGTTGATCTGGATATATTTGGGGAAGACTTTGATAATCGAATTCAACAGTTAATTTCTCACTTTATTTGTATTTTTTTGTTACGCTATATTAGACAAATATAGACCGATTTCCAAGATTGTTTTAGTGTTTGATGGAGCTTACACCAAGGGAATGTGAATTTTAAGGTTTTAAACTTTTCACTGATAAATATATTTTTAAGTATGCCAAATGTCAGACTCCGTGCACGCAATATTCTTAATAACCGGCCAAATGCGAGTCGGACTCGCGCACCTAGGGTTCCGTACAAACCTGTAGGTTGTATCGTAATTGTTTGCAATTTTTCCTTAATCTGTGCTATAAGACGTTGCTTCGTACCAAATATCAAAATTCTGAGATCACGGGAAGTACCCTCTAGGTTTTGATTCCCTTGCGACATAAACGGCTGCTGATCTTTTGGTTGCGTTGGCTTAAAAGTTTGATTTTTTCACAGCTCCAAAGGATAGTAGACTTGAGTATTGATATGAATTACAGGTTGATACCACGCGTTCATGTGAAAAAGGCTCGTGACAGACACACAGACGATCAACAAAGTGATCCTATAAAGGTTCCGTTTTTTCCTTTTGAGGAACCCTAAAAATGGTTATTTTTTTATCATACCAATACCCTACATTTTGAAAGTAAATATTTTCATAACGCTTTACCAACGTTTATTTGGTCTTAATTGACCATGAAAGCCGATTGTTCAACAAACTTAAAACCTTTTAGACTGCTTAAAATATGGCCTTAATTATAAGGTACAGGGAATATGGCCTCTAAGGACGTAAACGAATGTCAGGAATTAAATTAGAATATCTACACAGTTGTTGGTTAATCAAAAAATATATTCAGATGTTAGGTCGAAATTTATCTGGGCCCGTTCTAATTGCTTCAAACTGTAATTTCCCGAAGGACAGTATGGTGTAAGGCATAAGATACAGCGTAATAGTAATTTCCAATGGCCGGTTTCTACAAATGATCTTAATTTAAGTGTGCTGATTGATCCCAACAAAAAGGATTAAGAAAGACAGTTTAATTTGGCGTTGGCAATATTTTTGGAAGATAATAATCGTCTTGGATTTCTTTTATATATAGTGCCTACAAATCACTAAGTAAATAAATGATCTCCGTATTCAAAAAGTAAAATAAACTTATAAATAATGGTTATCTACTGTACATAAATCGTTGATATTGTCAGAAAGGACAGAAATTACTTTGGCAGAAAGTGAAAACTGTATGCAATAAGTACACCTCTCCTTTCGGGTGTAACAGGCGTTAGTGTGTATGTATGTATAGTGTATCCCTTTCATCCTTAAATCAAATTATTTATGAGGGAAAGAGACAAAATACTATTAAAGTGAAGCAGTAGGTACTTATTTTATGTCGTATGACCCTTGAAATTTACATAACATAGCATCAACGTTTTGCAACACATTTACTGCAAGGATTTTTCAATAAATTAATATTCCAGCATGATCGCTCCCGCTTTTGGTTTACGCCATAAGGAATATTTTACCCTGTTCCGTGATCGTCTGAATTATTCACTAATGAGGGCTTGTATTGGTATTACTTTCGGAACGCAGTGACTCTCTAATTGATTATTATCCTCATTTCTCGTATAATATTAATTAACAAAACTTTAATTTTATAATAACGTATTTTTGAAAGCCTCCCCCATAAGGTATTGACCTTACGGGGGATCTACCGCCGAATGTTCATATACTTAAGGCCACTTTATGTCGCTTAAGGCCGCCTTATCTGTCAAAATTGTATGTCAAAAATCAATTTAAGAAGCTGTTAAAGTTGAGCAGCGTCTGACCATTCGGGCGCTAGTGTCTCAAATCGTCTCAGAAAAACGTGGCCTGAACTGGAATTTGAACACTGGACCTCCGGTTCACAGATCATATGCGCTGCCAGGCCAAGTAGGCTATTAAACCGACGGGATTCTAGGAAAAGAATAGCTTTTAATTAGATTTTCCTTGAGTTACGCGAGAGTTTGTGAGTCTAGTAATTAAAGAGCGTAGGAAACTTTAAAAATACCTCTAGTTTGTATTCAGGAAATGTTGATTAAAAATAATGGGATGAAGCAGCGATAGCTCAGTTGGGAATGGTACGGACTGCTGAGACAAGTGTCGGAGATTCGAGACCAACCCCACAATGGAGCATACACCTCTGACTTTTATATTAAAGTGTATTTTCATTGTGAAATGTCGCTTGCTATAACGGTGAAGGAAAACAACGTGAGGAAACCTGCATACCCGAGAATTTCTTCACAGGAATTTCAAAGGTATGTGAAGTCTACCAACCCGCATTAGGCCAGCGTGGTAGACTAAGGTCTAACCCCTCTCATTAGTAGAGGAGGCCCGTGCACAGCAGTGGGATAGTAATATTACAGGGCTAATATTATTTATAATGGGATGAAAAGAAAACTGCCGCGGTGGCGTAGTTTTATTTTGGTTTAACAACCGTCTTGAATTCTCGGGTTCCCCAAGTCGGGTAATGTGATATATCAGCCCGGAGTCTGGAATTTGTGCCCGATATGGCGATAGGATGGCCTCATATCACATCTGGGACGGAACTAAGCTCGGAGACATATAGGTGTTCTAGTTCGCTAGTGCGCCTCTGCCTACTGCTTTGAGGATGCAGGTGTGAGCTTAAGTAGTAGTAGAAAATATAAAGAAATGGGAAAGCTTGCTTGTAATTTAAATAGCATGCATTAATTATCTTTAAAAAAGAAAGAAAGAAAAAAGAAAGAAAGAAATGTTTTTATTGCCACTAGGGTACAATTGCGTCTGTATTTTGTTTGCATGTTATGAAAATATTGAACGATGACCCTATATGTATTTGGGTAAAAAATAAACAAACAAAATATTGTAGGTGATGAAAAATCGTAAATAATAATGAAAAACAATTGGATGTTTACAGATTTTTATTTACATTACTTTAATACCAGTTTGATAATATTAATAAGTTAAAGTTTTTATATTTTTCTTTATATTTATATATGTAAATAAATTAAATAAAGTGAATTATTATTAAAGTGATATGCAATCAATGGAATAAAACTATTTTTACGGATTCTATCACGATTTGACCAGACTCACCCGTGACCACGAAGGCTGCAAAGCTTCCGAAACGTCGGGCATAAAAATTAAAACCAAATCGTGATAGAATCCGTAAAAATAGTTTTATTCCAATGAATAACATTCACGTAAACCTACGAAATCATTATGATATGCAATCAATTCATAATTTGGCAGTTTTATCTATTTCTAATCTTATTTTCACTCGAGATTTTTACTTTTTAATCTAACAATTTTAATTTACTCCATTCTGTAGCTAACATTCAGAAGGCATCACACACTTCCCAGTCTTAAGGTTTCTGATAGTGGGGTGGTCGCAGAAGCACTGGGGGACGTCACACAATCCCCCACCCTGGAGGGGCTCGTGCACCTCACGAATGTCGCAGTCCGACTCTGCTTGTATAGGACAGTAGAGCACTGAGTGTTCGCCTTTGGGACAATTAGCTGTAACAACAATCACAAGTAAATAAAATCAATTATAATATTAGACCACCCTATATGTATAGTGGACCTCCTGTGGCTGATGATGAGACCACCATTGGAGTAAACTCTATCCAACAAAAATAATAGGTTAGTTGCCTCCTTGATGTAGGGGCCGGGAGATCCTGGGTTCAATTCTCAGGTCGGGCAAAGCTAATTTTCTAATTTAATTTGCCCGGGACTGGATTTGCTCCTCAGAGAGGGTTGACGTCAGGCAAGCAGCAGTAAAAACTAAGCCTAGGGAGGTCCTAGATTCCCAGGTGGGAATCTAGGACCTCCCGGTCCACAGCCCATTCATACTGTAACTAGACCGAAGAGGTTAGGTACTTACCATACTCTTATAAATCTCATTTCTTTTTAATGTTCAAATAATTAAACAGCGAACATTCATTGTTAAAAGTAATTATTGAAAAAAAAACTCACCGATAGGAATTCCTTGACCGCTCACCATCACGACGAAGGCTGCAGCCACCAGAACTAACAGGCACTTCATGTTGTTGAAGTAAAGTAAACTATCTACGGAGCTATAGAGACAAATCTCAACTAATACTGCCAGAGTAAAAACGCTGCGTTTTATACAGCTCTCAGGGTATTAACCTAGCCCAGATGGTATGCAAGTTTCCTTATACTGTCATAAGATGTCATCATATCGATTGATTCTTAAATTCGTATTACAGAACAATACTCAAGGCTTTGAAATGTAGAGCCATGCTGGAGACAGTTACGTCTACAGCACGAATGGGCTGACTCGACCGGATTGATACCATTGTATGAGAGATAATCACAAGTTTAAAAACTTAACAGACCCACTTCAAATCTGATCGTAACTAAATTTATATGGGACCACCTTGAAATAAGCTCTATCGAACACAAAAAGATTTTTGATTTTGAAAATCGGTCCACTTTTGGCGGAGATATCGCGTAAAATACTTTAAAAAAATACCGACGAATTGAGGACCTTCTCGTTTTTGGAAGTCGGTCGAAAACCAACGTCAAGTGGCAACTTACTGTTGCATTTCGATTAGTGAATGAGAATTTCGGTGGCCTAATACTCCTTGCGTTACAATGTTTGAAAATAACAGACTGAATTTTTTTTTCGATCAACCGAGTACCACCCCTACCTCTACATGTAAAGTGGGGATGACATTTTTTTTCTCGACTATCTTTAGGTGTGAGGTATCGTTGAATAGGTCTTTCAAAAACAATGCGGGTTTGTTAGAACTATTTTCCGATTGGAGGCTCTGTTTGCGAAATATTAACCGTTAAAGTGCAAAATTTTGTTAGAGTAGGGCGCCCCCTCCTCTATTTTTTAAACGGGTGGTTTCAGATACGTGAAAAAATTCGCAGTATGGGCATATGAATTGGTAAAAAAAATGGCTCTTAAGCAAGTATCACATTTGAATTATTATTGAAATAGTATTCGTATCAAAAAATATTGTAGAGTTTTTGTTTATCTCATCTATCAATAGATGGCGCTAAAACATCGAACTGTATTCTTCGTACGTATTGATAATATTGTTTATAAACAAGATATTAATTATTTTCCAGTTCATTACACTTCGTAGAATTATTATACGATACAGGAAAAAGCGTGTTAGCATGTGGATCAGGTACTTTACATTTTATGATGTGTGTTGTTGGCATTTAATTTTGTTAATGCGAGAGTAACGCCGTAAATGGCATGATTACACTGAAATTAATATATTTTAGTTTATTTTATTTATATCTTTATGATAAAATCATTCAATCATCAATCAATCATTCGAATTGTTCTTCATCTTTTTATCTTTATGTACTAAACCCGCGCAACTTCGTCTGCGTCAGATAAGAGAGAGAGAGAGACAAGGTTAGAAAGAGTGTGATTTAGACACCTATAATATAATTTTAAAGGTTCAACTCCGGATCCGTGCTTCGGAACCTCAAAGCTACTATCGATTTTTATATCAATCTGGTCAAAAACAAAGAAAACAAATTGGCGCTAACTTTAACATGGTGTTTAACATGGTGCCTTCGACATCATTTTACCATCGTACCACCCGACACCATAGTAGAGTTCATCCTTATCACCTGGAAACAATCCGTAGCAGTACGGAGAGTTTCCACCGGTCTTTTCTCCCACGTACGTGCAAGCTCTGCTATGAACTACCTGCTTCGGTGTTTGCCTAGCGCTATAACTTATCCCTCTTTAAACGAGGTTTAAAAAGAGTACTCACTTCACGGTAGGCAGCGCCTTGGCTATGCCCCTGGTATTGCTTAAGTTCAAGGGCGGCGCCGCGCCGCCCGCTACTGTTTACCATCAGACTGACCGCTAGCTCGTCTGCCCACTTTGGCAATAAACAAATGAAACGATAGCGATGTTTAACGTCCTGTGGCTGATTATGATGATGTAAATAAACGTCCTTGTGGCATATTAATCAAAAGTTTAAAAATTTTAACGACCGATTTCAATTTTTTTTTATCGTGACCAATTTGATTTGACAGCCAATTTGACAGCCTCCGTGGCGCAGCGGGCGAGTAGCCGGCTGTGAAGCGAGATGCCGCGGGTTCGATTCCCGCATTGAGATAAATGTTTGTGTGGCCCACAGATATTTGTTCCAAGTCTGGGTGTTGTGAGACCGAAAGTCTCTCGTAGTCTCTGACACCCACGATACCGGTTATACCTAGTGTGGGGTCAGGGCTAGGTGTGTGACTGTTGGGTGTATTTATTATTATTATTTAATATTATTAATTATACCAATTACCCTTAGAATGACCTCTATCTAACGCAAAAATAATCTTGGAAATTGGTCCACAATTCACATTTGCCGGAGATGTCCCGTAATACACACACACACACACACACGCACACGCACACGCACACGCACACGCACACGCACACGCACACGCACACGCACACGCACACGCACACGCACACGCACACGCACACGCACACGCACACGCACACGCACACGCACACGCACACGCACACGCACACGCACACGCACACGCACACGCACACGCACACGCACACGCACACGCACACGCACACGCACACGCACACGCACACGCACACGCACACGCACACGCACACGCACACGCACACGCACACGCACACGCACACGCACACGCACACGCACACGCACACGCACACGCACACGCACACGCACACGCACACGCACACGCACACGCACACGCACACGCACACGCACACGCACACGCACACGCACACGCACACGCACACGCACACGCACACGCACACGCACACGCACACGCACACGCACACGCACACGCACACGCACACGCACACGCACACGCACACGCACACGCACACGCACACGCACACGCACACGCACACGCACACGCACACGCACACGCACACGCACACGCACACGCACACGCACACGCACACGCACACGCACACGCACACGCACACGCACACGCACACGCACACGCACACGCACACGCACACGCACACGCACACGCACACGCACACGCACACGCACACGCACACGCACACGCACACGCACACGCACACGCACACGCACACGCACACGCACACGCACACGCACACGCACACGCACACGCACACGCACACGCACACGCACACGCACACGCACACGCACACGCACACGCACACGCACACGCACACGCACACGCACACGCACACGCACACGCACACGCACACGCACACGCACACGCACACGCACACGCACACGCACACGCACACGCACACGCACACGCACACGCACACGCACACGCACACGCACACGCACACGCACACGCACACGCACACGCACACGCACACGCACACGCACACGCACACGCACACGCACACGCACACGCACACGCACACGCACACGCACACGCACACGCACACGCACACGCACACGCACACGCACACGCACACGCACACGCACACGCACACGCACACGCACACGCACACGCACACGCACACGCACACGCACACGCACACGCACACGCACACGCAAACGCACACGCACACGCACACACACACACACACACACACACACACATACACACACACACACACACACACACACACACACACACACACACACACACACACACACACACACACACACACACACACACACATAACATAAGCTCACGCCTGTATCCCCGAAGGGGTAGGCAGAGGCGCACTAACCAACTAGAACACCCACATTTCGCCGAGCTTAGTTCAGTCCCAGATGTGATAGGGGGCGAGCCTATCGCCATATCGGGCACAAATTCCAGACTCCGGGCTGATATGGAAAAATCCAATATCACTTTGCCCGACCCGGGGATCGAACCCGAGACCTCAGAACCGTAGTCGTACCGAAACACCACCCCGTCACCGAGGCAGTCATGTAAAGAATAATATAAAGTAAATAATATACATGTAAAGAAAAATATAGACAATATAGCCTTTTAGACAGTCAATACTATTTATTTATTTCGCAGTCTATGGTAGAATTATAATGTTGTAGGCAGCTCCATCGTTGTTGCTCATAATCTGTGAAAAATAATCTCCATCGCGGAATTTAAAACTAATTAATGATTGTAATTAAGGACTGCCTCGATGGCGTGGTGGTATTTCGGTACGACTACAGTTCTGAGGTCTCGGGTTCGATCCCCGGGTCGGGCAAAGTGATATTGGATTTTTCCATATCAGCCCGGAGTCTGGAGTTTGTGCCCGATATGGCGATAGGCTCGCCCCCTATCACATCTAGGACGGAACTAAGCTCGGCGAAATGTGGGTGCTCTAGTTCGCTAGTGCGCCTCTGCCTACCCCTTCGGGGATACAGGCGTGAGCTTATGTTATGTTATGTTGTAATTAAGGAATCGATGTTGTGTTTAACATTAAAATATGTCCTTCGTTATAGGTAAAGATTTATTTCCAGATACTTCTATGTGAATCAGACTTATGAAATTAACAAAATATTTTTTCATTAAATATTTTTTTACTTTCGATTTATTATTGACTGTCCCCCAAATCACAAAAAAAACTACATAGCTAATATAAATTTTAAAACACCATGGAATAAAATTCTTCTAAAACTCTTAGTGTCCAGTCTCCCCGATATCCTTTTTTGCTCCATCAACAAACCCTTTATATGTAGGTAATATATTATTTGTGACCTCTCCAATTAACACGAAATCTCTGCTGTCAATTAGTGAAGAGTTGGGTATCCCGTTGATTCCAGATGATGTTGCAACATCGGGTAAAGATCACTATGTTATTAACGGAAGATCAGCGCTGGCCAATTGACCAGCATATGCTGAGTTTGGGTCGTTTTTGTGACATGCGCATGAAAACATCATGTTATTTGCTAATTTTAGTTCAGATATGTAAATGTATTTACATGCCATGTCATGAATAAACATTTCTTTCTTTCTTTCTATTATAATGTCACTGAAGTCCATCAGTATGATATACCCTAGATGCACAGTTCTTTGCAAATATCCTCCTAAAAAGTGGTCTCAGGAACAAAACAAAGAAAAAGATCACAAGATCTAATTAAATCAACACAAATATAACCCTATGTACGTGTAATTAAAGTAGCTTTTTAAACGAAATGAGCAAGCGTGCTTAAATTTGAATTTTGAAATTTAGAATTCCATCGGCATCGGACTGTATGCAAAACGAGTGCTTAAGCACTCTTTTGCTGTCCCATTTTCCGAGCGTCAACTGTGCATCTAGGTAATTAATATATCGATGCTGAAGTCAAATAATCACAAGTTCAAAAAATGAACGGACCGACTTCAATTCCGATCGTGACCAAATTAATATGGGACCACCCTTGAAAGAAGCTCTATCGAACACAAAATGAATTTTGAAGATCGGTCCACATTCGGCGGAGATATCGCATAACAAAAAAAAAATACAGACGAATTGAGGACCTTCTCTTTTTTGGAAGTCAGTCGAAAAATGAAACGAGCTGATAATCTTTAAGGCTGAACAGATTTTCTTGAATTACGTCTACGAACATTAACGATGAAATGAAAAAGTAACCAAAATTGGTTCATCCGTTTAGGGATTACGATGCCACAGACAGACACACAGAGTCACAGATACACCGAAACTCACATACACACGTCAAACTTATAACACCCCTCTTTTTGGGTGGGGGGTTTATTTTTAAGCCTTATTAGAAATCACTGGACTACTGAATTCAATCCCCGCTGGAGGATCTAGGTCTCTCAAATATTCTCATAAAAAAAAGCGTTGCCTGACCTGGAACTTGAACACTGGACTTCCAGTACACATGCCATATATGCTGCCAGATCAAGGAGGCTACTAAACCGAGGAGCTTTTAAGGAAAGAATAGCTTTTTAGATATTTTTTGAGATAGGCGAGATTTTGTAAAGAGCGGAGGAAACTTTAAAAATCGTTTATATTCAGGAAATGTTAACTAGAAACAACGAGATTAAAAGAAAAATTACGGGAAAGCTCACTACAAGCCAGCTTAAATAAATAACGTGGATTATTTACCTTTTAAAAAGGGCTACGTCTGTTATTTGAGATAAGGGGTACGTCTGTTTGTTATAAAAATATTCAAGGATGACACAAATTATCGAACAAATGTAGGTTACGAAAATTTTAAAAATGAATAAACATAGGATGGGTGTTTACAGATGTTTATTTACATTATTTTAATACCAGTAGTAATAAGTAAATATTTGTTTTTTATATTTTTTTATTAATATTTGTTTTACAATTCCCAGCTGGTCCCATTCAGTCAGGATCTGATGATTGGATCCCAGAAAAATCGAGGGCAACCCTCAAATTTTTATAGGGACGCATAATGTATATATAGCTTCTCAAACAATTTAAGTATTTGCTGGTACTCATCATCTCATGTTGCTGAGCTGATTATGGAAAATATAACTCCTGAACGTTCGGAGAACCGTATAGACTATAGACAATTACTTTGGTTTCTTCGGTGATTGCATCGAGGGTTTTAATTTTATGCTACTGAACACTAATGAACACTAAAAATTGATAAATAATAATAATAGTTTAAAAAACCTAAAACATATTACAAATTTAATAGTCTTAATTTACCCTATTCTGTCTCTAACATTCAGAAGGCATCACACACTTTCCAGTCTTAAGGTTTCTGATAGTGGGGTGGTTGCAGAAGCACTGGGGGACGTCGCACAATCCCCCACTCTGGAAGATTTTGTGCACCACACGAATGTCGCAGTCCGGTTCTGCTTGTTGAGGACAGTAGAGTACCGAGTGTTCGCCTTTGGGGCAATTAGCTGCAACAACAAATACAAGGTTAAAATTAAATTATAATATGATATTGGACCAACCTATGTCTAGCAGTGGACGTGCTGGGCCTGATGAACATGGGAACACCCTTGTAATAAGCTCTATCGAACACAAAAATAATCTTGAAATAAATGTTAAATAAATGAAAAATAAAACAAGTGTAGAGTTTCAGTGGTAGAGCCACCCTGTACGCTTACGTCTACAGCACGAATGGGCCGGCTCGACCGTTTTGATACCACTGTCTGACAGAAAACCGATGTAAGGTGGCAGCTCGCTTTCGCGTTTCGGAGAGAGAGATTTCCGGTAACCCCTCCTCTCTTTTACAACCCCTATTTCCCTCCTTTTAGGTTGGCATCGTACCCATGATTCTTTTAGTATCTTGGACCTCTACGAGCGGGGAATATTTAAAAACAAACTTGTATCTAGGACAATGAACTAAAAGGTTAAAAATTAATTCTTGTACGTATTAGGCGTGTTTACCTATATTTACCTATATTCTCAAAAACTTGAGGCACTACCAGTTACAGCAGGTCGATTCTCTAAGGTTTCATTTGTGAAAACAACGTTGCAGCATCGTTGCGGCAACGATGTTTTCATTTTTGTATTCATCAAGGTACAAAGCGCACGCACTAGCGCTATGCGTGATGACGGCGCTTATGCGAACAAGCTCTCTCGAGCGAGGCGTTTGACATAAATGTATGGAAAATAGTATTCTCCAAGACCCAACAACGTTGAACGCTCCGTCGATCTCAACGATGTGCGCTGCGGGAGCGAGGCGTCGATCGCAACGTTGTGGCGTTTCTTACGGCCGGTTTCAATAAACGATCTCAGTTTAGAGCGCAGACAGATCGCGATTATGAACCAATCAAATCAAGTCATTTGACAGTCATGTTTAAACTGTGTTCTTATTGGAAATTTATGTAATCTATCTGCACATTCGAACTGAGATTGTTTATTGGAACCGGGCGTTAGAGAATCGACTTGCTGGTTACAGGTTAGGTACTTAGAAAAAGAAGAAAGAAAAATGTTGAAGAACTTACTATTATACTCTTATATATCGCATTTCTTTTTAATGTTCAAATAATTGAACAGTGAACATTCATTATTAAAAGTAATTATTGAAAAAAATATTCACCGATAGGAATTCCTTGACCGCTCACCATCACGACGAAGGCCGCAGCCACCAGCACAAACAGGAACTTCATGTTGTTGAAGTAAAGTAAAGTATCTACGGAGCTAGAAAGACAAATCTCAACTAATACTGACAGAGCAAAAACGCTGCGTTTTATACAGCTCTCAGGGTATTAACCTAGCCCAGATGGTATGCAAGTTTCCTTATACTGTCATAAAATGTCATCATATCGATTGATTCTTAAATTAGTATTAGAAAAGTCAGCCTTCATGGCGCACTGGGCGAGTAGCCGGCTGTGAAGCGAGAGGCCGCAGGTTCTATTCCCGCATTGAGATAAATGTTGTGACCCACAGATATTCGTTTCAAGTCTGGGTGTTGTGAGACCGAAAGTCTCGCATAGGTGTGTGACAGTTTGGTAACACATAACACATGTAACATAAGCTCACGCCTGTATCCCCGAAGGCGTAGGCAGAGGCGCGCTAGCGAACTAGTACACCCACATTTCGCCGAGCTTAGTTCCCAGATGTGATAGGGGGCGAGCCTATCGCCATATTCCAGACTCCGAGCTGATATGGAAAAATCCAATATCACTTGGCCCGATCTGGGAATCGAACCCAAGACCTCAGGACGGTAGTCGTACCGAAATACCACCACGCCACCGAGGCAGTCTACTAATGTAAATGTAAACTAATGTAAATGTAAATGTATTCGAGTTCGCTGCGCACAGATGACGTTTGGTTAATATTTCATACAAATATAGACGCGCATCGAGTTCGAATACATTTACGGTTGTCAGAAATTTTCCTGCTCAGGCCGCTGTCATTGTTTCATAAAATACCGACGTAAAATGTCAACTCGCTGTTGCGTTACGATTAGTGAATGAGATTTTCGGTGGCCCATAGTGAAAGTAAGAAGTACGTATGTTTTTCCACCGACGTCCACAAAAGGAGGAGGTTCTCAATTCGTCTGTAGTTTTCGACCGACTTCCACAAAAGGAGGAGGTCCTCAATTCATTTGTATTTTTTTTATGTACGTTACTCGATATCTCCGCCAAATGTGGACTAATTTTAAAAATTATTTTTGTGTTCGATAGAGCATATTTTAAGGGTGGTCCCATATAAATTTGGTCACGATCGGTAAATTGGAAGTCGGTCAGTTATTTTATGTATGTTACGCGATATATCTGCCAAATGTGGACCGATTTTGGAAATACTTTTTTTTGTTTGATAGAGCTTTGATTTGAAGTTAGTCCGTTAAGTGTTTATAAAAGTAAGAAGTATTAGTAAAAAGAGGTATCTAAAGCAAACATTAAGTACATTCGAATTCATATTTGAATATCGAAATGAAAAAAAAATGTAGAGTTTTAGTTTATCTTATCTGGCAATAGATGGCGCTAAAACATCAATCTGCGTACGTATTGATAATATTGTTTACATACAAAAGATGAATTATTTTCCGGTTCATTACACTTCGTAGAATTATTATACGTCACAGGAAAAAGCGTGTTGACATGTTATTGGAATTATAGAGAATCATTGTTTATGATTTAAAAAGTTAGTAAGTATTCTCGATGGTTCCGCCCTCTCTCTCTCTGGCTCTCTGGTTCCGATGACGCATCGTAAAAATGTTGTCCTGTTTATTAAAATAAGTTTTCTATTAAATAAATCTTTACATCACTTATGGGCTATTTAATTATATTTCCAATAGGTTATGGGCCCAGTTCACCCATTAATTAGAGCACAAAAAGTGTTACGTGATGTAAGTCAGATGACAAAGATTAGCTTAGGGACAGTGTCGGCCATTGCTCACAAGTAAGGAAAATATTTTTTCTACATTATCAGGTTATCATAAATAAGATATACAGTATTACACAACTTATAATGGAGAAATTAAATTTATTGAACATACCGCAATTAGAAAGTGGGAATTTCAATAATTGGCTTTATAGAATCGAGATGGCGCTCGATGAAAGAGGCGTTAAGGAACACATTAAAAATAAAATGGAATTAAAAGATAGCGAGCTAATTAAAAAGGATGCAAAAGCAAGAAACCTTATCGTACAGGCGTTGCCAGACAAATATTTGGACACTATAAAAAGTGCCAGCACTGCTTATGAAATGATAGAAAATTTACGTAAAATATTTGAACGGAAAAGCACAATATCAAATATTTATTTACGCAGAGAATTAATTAATCTGAAATGTAAGAAGACGGACAGTGTAGAGGATCACTTCTGTAAGTTTGAAAAATTAATTTATAAAATAGAGTCAAATGGTAGCAAAATGGAAGAAAAAGACAAAATATGTCAACTACTGATAAGCTTAGAGGAGTCATATCAACAAGTAGTATCATCATTGGAATTATGCGACACACCTTTGACAATTGATTTCGTTAAAAACAAAATATTGGATGCAGAATTAAAAAAGAAAAATCAACAAAGGAATGTTGTCTCGACACACAATGAATTTGTATTCCAAAGTAATCAAATAAAGTGTTTCAGCTGTGGAAAAGCAAATCATTTTGCTCGAAATTGTCCAAATAAAGCACATAAATACAATAACTACAATCAGAAAGGTAGAGGAACTCCGATATATAGAGGAAGTCAACAAAACTACCAAAACAACAAGAAACCAACAGCTAATGTTGTTGAGGAAATAGACCATAAGAAAATGGTATCATTTTTAGCCGCTCAAGCTGCTCAAGCTTACTCCGCTAGAATAGATAGCGAAATTAATTCAATTGAATTTGTTATTGACTCGGGAGCATCGTATCACATGGTAAATGAAAAATATGAAGGGTACATGAAAGATATCAATACCATACCAGTCATTAAGATACAAGTAGCTAATGGAAGTACACTCACGGCAAATAGAAAAGGAAAGTTAATAGGAATGTCAAGTGAGGGTCATAGAATTGTAATAGAAGATTGTCTAATTGTAGAAAAATTATCACATAATCTCTTATCCGTATTAAAATTAAATGAAAAAGGGCTACGAGTAATATTTGAGAAGAATAATACAGTAATAAGTAATCAGAATATAAGAGTACAAGGACAAAGTAATGGAAAATTATGTACAATTAATTTAAATATTCATGAAGAAAGTTTAATAAGCACTAACGATGTAGATTCTAAATTGTGGCATCGAAGAATGGGACATTTAAATTATGGAGGTATGAAAATACTTGGTTTACCATTATGTAGTGAACGTTGCACAATATGCATGGAAGCAAAAGGTACACGTTGCTCATTTAAATCTGTACCAATACCAAGAACTAAGAAAATTGGCGATTTAGTATACTGTGACATAGGAGGTCCAGTAACACCATTAAGTATAGATGAGGAAAAGTACTATTTGACAATAATAGACGACTATTCACATTTTACGGAAGTTTACTTATTAAAGACAAAAGATGAAGCGAAAAATTATATTATGAAATACATTAATAGAATGAAGAACAATAATATAAATGTTAAAAGAATACGAACAGATAAAGGGACAGAATTTCTAAATAAAGAATTAAAAACATTTTATGAAAGGCAGGGAATAAGACAGGAAACTACATGTTCATATACACCACAACAAAATTCAGTTTGTGAAAGAATGAACAGAACACTGCTAGACAAAGTAAGAGCCATGTTGTTAGAAACTAATTTACCAAAACATTTATGGAGTGAGGCAATAAGATGTGCCACCTATATAGTTAATAGATCACCTACCAAAGCATTAAAAGGTAACACACCAGCAAAAATATGGTATGGAAAGAATCAACTGGATAAAATTAGAATATTTGGATCAAAAGCTTGGAGCATAAGTTTTCCACGACCTAACAAACTGGAACCAAGAGCAAAACAAATGATTATGGTAGGATACAGTGGATCAGGTTACAGGTTATGGAATCCGAAAACAAATGAGATCATTGAGTCAAGAGATGTAAGATTTGATGAGACAAACTTTAAATATGAGATTACAAACACTCATATTATAAATAATGATGAAGAAGAAAAGGAAATAGAAGAACAAGAAGTAGAATATTTAGACTGTGACCAAGAAGATATTTCTAACATAGAAATAGATCAGATAGAACAATCAAGTGAAAATCAAAAAGATAGAGAAGTTAATAAAAGGCAAGTAAAGTTACCGAAAAGATATGAAGAGTATGATATGACGAATTTAGCATATGCATTAATGATTGAACAAGTGCCAATAAATTTTACTGAAGCTATAGAAAAAGAAGGATGGGCACAAGCTATAGAGAAGGAACTAGAAGCACATAAAACGCTTGGAACATGGGAAGAATGTGAATTACCTAAGGGATGTAAAGCAATAGATACAAAATGGATATTTCGAATAAAGTCTGATAACACTAAGAAGGCTAGATTAGTCGCACGAGGATTTCAAGAAGAAACTATACAAAATATGTATGCACCAGTTGCTAGGATGACAACTGTGAGATTATTTATTAATAAGGCTGTACAAGAAGGTCTACAAATCAGACAAATGGATGTACCAACTGCATTTTTAAATGGCGAACTAAAAACAGATATTTATATAAAGTACCCAGAAGGTCTTGAAAAGGAAGAAGGAAAAGTTCTAAAACTTAGAAAATCTTTATATGGTTTAAAAGAAGCACCACGTTGTTGGAATGAAAAATTGAATGCTTTTTTATTGAAAATTGAATTAAAACGGTCGCAAAATGACTTTTGTTTATACATGAATAATGATGTATATGTACTAATATTTGTTGATGACATATTAATAATGGGAAATGGATCAACAATAATACACAAATTAAAAGAAGAATTTAAAGCCAAAGATCTCGGAATCATCAATAAATTTCTTGGAATGGAAATTAAACACTTTGAAGGGCAAATTGAAATCAAACAAACACAAATTATAGAGAAAATTTTATTAAAATATAACATGCAAGACTGTAAAGGAATAAGTACACCTATGGAAGTTGGTTTGAATATTGATAGTGAAGAGGATATTATTCCGAATAATACACCGTACAGAGAACTTGTTGGAGCGCTTATGTATTTAGCGACAATTAGCAGACCAGACATTGCATATTCAACAGGATTTCTAAGTAGATATTTGCATTGTCCTACAACTACTTTATGGAAAGCTGCAAAGAGGGTCTTGAGATACCTGAAACAAACAAAGGATAAAGGATTAATATACAAGAAAGAAAGTACTAATCATAATTACTTACAGGCTTTTTCAGATTCCGATTGGGGAAGTGAAAGAATGGACCGAAAAAGTATATCAGGTGCTGTCATTTTTCATCAAGGGAACTTGGTTAGTTGGAGCTCAAAGAAACAGCATACTGTGGCATTGTCGACGGCAGAATCCGAATATGTTGCAGCAGCGTTAACTGTAAGCGAAACTGTTTATATCATTAGAATTTTGAAAGATTTAAGTTGTGATATAAATTTGGATTGTTATTTAATGTTGGATAACCAAAGTACAATTAAAATGATACAAAGTTATGAGAATAGCAAAAGATCTAAACATATAGACATTAAAGTGCATTTTATCAAAGATATTATACAAAAAGATTTACTAAAGTTAAAATATGTACCAACAAATTATAATAAAGCAGATATACTTACAAAGAGTTTACCAAAAGTGAAGCATGAGTATTTTTGTAAGGAACTAGGTTTAAACTGAATATTTATTGTATGTTTGCATTTATTGTTTCGATTAGTTATTTCTTTTGTCAAATAAAACTAATGTTTTAAGTTGTTGTTACGAATCTGCACATGTAGGAATGTACAATGTTTTGTTATGAGGTTATGTAATTGTTTTGATATTAACTGTCAATGTCAAATTGTTGAATGACACTGACAATACTAGTGATATGTAATGAATCACTTATTGCATGTAATAATGTCAAGTTGCAAGTTTAATTAATTTGTTGTTATTTTAAGTTTATTAATTTAATAAAACTTGAACTTGAGCTGGGGTATTGGAATTATAGAGAATCATTGTTTATGATTTAAAAAGTTAGTAAGTATTCTCGATGGTTCCGCCCTCTCTCTCTCTGGCTCTCTGGTTCCGATGACGCATCGTAAAAATGTTGTCCTGTTTATTAAAATAAGTTTTCTATTAAATAAATCTTTACATCACTTATGGGCTATTTAATTATATTCCAATACATGTGGATCAGGTACTTTACATTTTATGATGTGTTTTATTGGCATTTAAATTTGTTAAATAATGCAAGGTCACGTCGTAAATGGCATTATACTGCTATTTGTATGCTAGTTTATTTTATTTGCATCTTGTATGTATAAATGTGTAAAAGGACAGCCTTTATGTCGTAGTGTGCGGCTGTGAAGCGAGAAGCCGCGGGTTCGATTCCCGCACCGAGACAAATGTTTGTGGGACACCCACTGATACCTTTTTCGGTCTGGGTGTTGTGAGACCTAGTTTCCGATATCAACGATAAACCTAGTGTGGGATCAGGACTATGTGTGACAGGTAGGGTTAAGACAATCTATATTCTTCGGTTTATTTTTAAGTGAGTTCACAAATGGACGAGATTCTCAATCAGGTGCTTATTTTCGGCCAACTTCCAAAAAGGAGAAGGTCCTCAATTCGTCTGTTTTTTTAATGTATGTTACGCGATATCTCCGCCAAATGTGGCACGATTTTCAAAATTCTTTTTGTGTTCGAAAGAGCTTATTTCAAGGGTGGTCCCATATACATTTCGTCACGATCAGATAAGTTTTGAAGTCGTTCCGTTAAGTTTTCATAAATAAACGCTATATCATACAACTTCCTTTTTATAGTAATTTTCTTGCATTCAGCTAGATAGGGTTGAAAAAGAAAAAAGGATTAGCCAGCTGTATCGTGAGCGGGTACAGTACAATATTGTCAGTAATACAAGTCAAATTAACTTTTCTTTCTACCTGCCCTTATCCCACCTTAATGTGTGGTCGGCGCAACACCTTTTTCAAGAATGTCGCAGAAAGGATTTGGTAAAGTTAATACGACCGCCATATCGGACACAAATTCCAGACTCCGGGCTGATACTGAAAAATTCAATATCACTTTGCCCGACCCGGGGATCGAACCCGAGAACTCACGATGGTAGTCATACCGTAATACCACTATGCCACCGAGGCAGTAGATATAAAAGAAAACCGAAATTCAATAAACATAATAAAATTGTTTAACATTTTAGCTTCATTGAGATAATCGTTTATACATAAGCTCACGCCTGTGTCATCGAAGTCATAGGCAGGCACACTAGCGAACTAGAACATCCATATTTCACCGAGTTTAGTAGTTAGTTCCGTCCCAGATGTGATAGGGGTCGAGCCTAAAATACATAAAAATACAGACTTTCTTTTGAAGTTGGTCGAAAAAAATCTAATGGCGTGTGTTAACGCAACAGTGAAGGTTTGTATTGTGTGAATGCGATAGCGAAGATTCGCGAATGATCGGGGACGTTCGGTCCCCATCGCCGGTGGCCCTTCGCGAACGTTCTTTCGCCTTCGTTCAGTTGGTATGTACACGCCATAAGTGAACCTTTTGAAGTCAGCTTTATTTCTTTAACTGTTGCTCTACTGGAACTCAACTGTGTCATCCGGTGCTTTTTGTCGCTCCCTCCTTACCCTCTCAGTAAAGACAAAAGGTGGTATTAACTTTATGACGACTCGTAAACATAGAATGGTAAACAAACGAGATAAGCTCTAAACGGTTTTGTGTCGTTTCTCCCTCGGACGGTTGTAATTGAAAGACACGCGTTTTGTGTTTCACTTTTATTTTGTTTAATTGGGTTTTTGGGTTTTAGCTGCTGTTGAGGTTGGGAGAACGTTTTGTTATGATTTGAATGATGGTGAACTATGAAATATAAAAAAACAAATATATTGCGTTTTAGCTAGTATAAGGTACAATTACTTAATTCTATAAAAACTCTGAAAAATAAATACTATCATGTTATCATAAATGTTTTGCGAAAAGAACGAGTTAGGATTATACTGAACCGGGAAAATGATTCCTCTAATCGAAAAATATATATTCAATTAGTCAATTTTCAATTAGTCGCCTCCTTGGTCCAAGTGGCAGCATATATGGGCTGTGGACCGGGTGGTCCTGGGTCCGATTCCCAGGTCGGAAAAAGCGATTTTTCTAATGTGATTTGCCCGTGGACTGGATCCTCAGAAGGGGGTTGACGTTAACAGGCAGCGGGTCGCAAAACCAAGCCAAATCCTTCTTGCAATAGTCTTGAAAAAGTATGTTGCGCCGACCCTACATTGTGTTGGGAAAAGGGTAGGTGGAAAGAAATAACATATAATATGAATAAATAATTTGAACAGAACAAAAACAGTTAGGGTTTGGGAAGTCTCGACATTTACAAATTTCGGCTACTTCTAGTCTCGAGTCTCGATCCGAAAACCTGAGACAAATACATTTACAAAAAGTCCCGGGACTTCGAGAAGCTTCCCGGGACCCAAACCCTAGGCAATTGACCATGTCTAACCCAAAACTTAACTAAAGATTAACTAGCGTCAGTTTAGCAGCGGTTGGTGATTAATAATGTCGTGAAGTGGCCCAGGTCACACCTGGACCACTCGTTCAACTTTGTGACTCACGTCCCGGTCGCCTCCCTTTAGGGTTTAGGAGAAGGAATCGAGTTGATGTGGGCGAATTAGATGCTAATATTGGGTTTTAGGTTTATCTAACGAATTGTTCGGGAATGGATCCCTAAACAAAAGCAGCGATAGCTCAGTTGGGAATGGTACGGACTGCCGACACGAGTGTCGGAAGTTCGAGACCCACCCCAAAAAAGAGCTCACACCTCTTTTTTATGTTAAGTGTGTTTTCCTTGTGAATTATCGCTTGCTACAACGGTGAAGGAAAACATTGTGAGGAAACCTGCATACCCGAGAATTTCGAAGATATGTGAAGTCTACCAATCCGCATTAAGCCAACGTGGTAGACTAAGGCCTAACCCCTCTCATTAGTGGTGGAGGCCCGTGCCCAGCAGTGGGACAGTAATATTACAGGGCTGATATTATTATTATTATAGAGGTAGATCCCTAACGGGGGTTGATATCAGGTGGTCGTATTAAAAAAGCCGAAGATTTTCTGCAATGTGTTGGAAAAGGGTGGGTGAGAATAAAATTAATTAAGCATGTTACATAAATAATTTCGCCTCTGGTCTAGTGGCAGTATGTACGGGATGTGGACCGGTCTTGGGTTCGATTCCCAGGTTGGGCAAAGCAAATTTTCTAATTTAATTTGACCGGGACTGGGCCGGGAAGAGGTTGTCGTCAGGCAGGTTGCCGGTCGTAAAAACTGAGCTAAATCCTTTCTGCAACATGCCTGAAAAAGTGTGTTGCGCCGATCCTACATTAAGGTGGGATAAGGTCAGGTAGAAAGAAAGTTACAGAAATAATTTGATATTATAAATACTCTTGAAAATTATCCACATACATTTTGTAAAAAAATATTAAAGGTAAGAAAGTATGTATAAGTAAAGGTAGAGTATAATTATTATTATCTTTAAATTTTGATTATTCTATATTTATTCCCTTTAATAAACCATATTTTCATGTTTATTTTCTACACAAAACAGTTTCGAAGTTTTACATATGCCAGGGATCCCCCGTCGTAGCGTCATCCCAAGAACTATTAATTTTATTATTCTGAGAAATCCTCCTACACTAAAACAGTACAAAAACTTCTACGCAAAATAATGTTTCTGTTTAGACACTCGTGCCCCATGCTCATGGAACAATAACATAGGCAAAAATGTGTAGTATACCATGTTTTGTGTAGGTATTTTTATGTAACGTTTCGAGAAAAACATTTGGAAACGTGCTTTAATGCTTCTACATTAACGCGATCAACTAATCGTAGTGCGCCAGTAGTTACAAACTAACCAAACTTGTTTAATTGGCATCCGGTCCATAGGGGCGCTTATTGAATTTAATAACCTACACAACTTGGCCGGGTAATTAATACAGTTACCAATGTAAATAGAACATTATTATTATAGTTTTAGTTATGATCGGGGACCTAATAGGTTTACTCAAGCACTGTTTGGAAACGTTAGTTTGTTAGCTTAATTTCTATATTTTGTATATTATAATTGTCCAAATAAA
The DNA here is from genome assembly GCA_036417725.1 of Clanis bilineata. Taxonomy (NCBI): domain Eukaryota; kingdom Metazoa; phylum Arthropoda; class Insecta; order Lepidoptera; family Sphingidae; genus Clanis; species Clanis bilineata. The sequence continues at coordinate 2,837,773 of CM071161.1, forward strand.
TGGAACAAGGGGCGGCATTTGTCGAGGTTTAGTTGAAACAAACAAATATGTATTCCACACGTAGTAGTTAACATATGTATTCCCACATCATTACAAACGTAAAAGAGATATATTTAAATAAATTAACGAAAAATCCTTTCCCCCTTATTCATAATAACTTAGTAGAGCGTAAAGAGACCGCAAAAGTACGTTTCATAAAAATTGTATTCATAATGCCAACGTTCAATAGTGAAAACATGGCCGATTCCGATCAGCTGTTTCAAGTTTGATGTTCTTTCTTAATGATATTATTTTTTTATAGTCTACGACTCCATCTAAGATTGATATATATATTTTATTAAGTGTTTGGAAACAATTAATAAAAAATATATAGCCAAGACTTCGTATCTGTTTCGAAGCTTGCCAGAGATAAAAATAATATTTTTTCTATAACCAGCAACATTGTATTCGATAAGCATATATTAGTTCTGTTTTTGCTAAACTAGACAAAAGTAGGGTTATGCTTTCGATAAGACCAAGATTTCATTATGAATAAGGGGGTAAGACTATATCGCTATACTAAATCGCTAGTTTTAAAAACTTCATGGACCGACTTCAAAGTTTATCCGATAGTAACCAAATTCATATGGAACCGACTGCCTCGGTGGCGTGGTGGTATTTCGGTACGACTACGGTTCTGAGGTCTCGGGTTCGATCCCCGGGTCGGGCAAAGTGATATTGGATTTTTCCATATCAGCCCGGAGTCTGGAATTTGTGTATGGCGATAGGCTCGCTCCCTATCACATCTGGGACGGAACTAAGCTCGGCGAAATGTGGGTGTTCTAGTTCGCTAGTGCGCCTCTGCCTACCCCTTCGGGCATACAGGCGTGAGCTTATGTTATGTGATGTGTCATATGAAACCCTTGAAATAAGCTCTATCGAACAGAAAATCTTGAAAATTGGTCCACAGTTGGTGGAGATATCGAGTAACATACATAAAAAAAATACAGATGCATTGAGGACCGTCTCCTTGTTTGAAGTCGGTATTTTTCTTTAAAAAAACATGTACGTATTGTGACATGGTTCATCATCATGATCAGCCATAGGACGTCCACTGCTGAACATAGGTCTTTTGTGGTATGATTACACAACGAAAATCAACTGAGAACTTGTTTTTAAGGTCGGTTAAATTCAAGACATTAGTAAATACTAGCTTCTTCTTGAACAGTACAAAGGACTGAGATGTTTGATATTGCTTATTTCCCATAGGAGCATCTCGGAAGATTTGTCGTCTGTCACCATTCAGCAAATACAAACGAATAATAGCTGCTTAAAATTGTCAACTGTAGCGGAATAAAAGATTTACGATATTTTAAACGAGTTATAAAAAGGATATCAGTCGATTTACTGCTGACTGCCTCCGTGGCGTGGTGGTATTTCGGTACGACTACGGTTCTGAGGTCTCGGGTTCGATCCCCGGGTCGGGCAAGGTGATATTGGATTTTTCCATATCAGCCCAGAGTCTGGAATTTGTGCCCGATATGGCGATAGGCTCGCCCCCTATCACATCTGGGACGAAACTAAGCTCGGCGAAATGCGGGTGTTCTAGTTCGCTAGTGCACCTCTGCCTACCCCTTCGGGGATACAGGCGTGAGCTTATGTTATGTGTATCAGTCGATTTAAGTTTACTTCATACTCTTTCATCAGTAGCCCAGCTATGAGCTATGTACACCTGGTGCTAAATCCTGCCATTATGACCCACACTCCGTGTGTGGTTCATGTTCCAGGATCAGCATGTGTACTTCCGGTTTTTTAGAGGAGCTTGCGGCATGACTTGATGGTTGGTTGAGACGGGTATGGGGGTATCCCTGTGTCTGCATCGGTCATCCGCCTGTCTTGGCGCAATTCCCTCGATTTGCTTCTTCCCTCTTCGGATTCGGAGTGTGAAGAAGCATAGGCCGGCATGATTTTGGCGACCATTGATAAACCCATTGTTTGTCAGTGGTCGCTAGTTTTTTTGGACTGCATTACGCTTACCATCAGGTGCAGTGTAGTCACTTTGTCGACCTGGATAAAAACAAAAAAGAAACATGAAAATCGGTCTATATTTGGAGCAGATAAAGCGTAACATACATAAAATAATCACAAGTTTAAAAACTTAACTGACCGACTTTCAACTTGATCCGATCGTGACCAAATTTATACGGGACTTTCGGGACTACCTTTGCAATAAGCTCTATCGAACACAAAAATAATTTTGAAAATCGGCCCACATTTGGTGGAGATATTGCGTAACATACATAAATAAATAAATACACCCAACAGTCAAATACATAGTCCTGACCTCACACTAGGTGTAACCTGTATCGTGAGTATCAGAAACTACGAGAAACTTTCGGTCTCACAACACCCAGACCCGAAACAAATATCTATGGGCCACACAGACATTTGTCTCGGTGCGGGGATCGAACCCGCGACCTCACGTTTTACAGCCGGCTACTCGCCCGCTACGCCACGCAGGCTGTCAAAAAAAATACAGACGAATTGAGCACCTTCTCCTTTTTGGAAGTTGGTCGAAGATATACTAATTTAATTGATTACGTCCCTCTTTTGCAGTCGGTGGGTAAACAGGCGACACCCAAACTTTCCGATTCTAAACACCGTCAAGTGTTGGTATAATAGAAACGTTTAACTGAACGAAACTGGTGCAAACACCGGCGGGTTGGCGACCGTGTTGGCGCAAACAAAGGTTCAAACAAACGCTGGACACACGGTACGGGGTTTTGAGCAATACGGTTAGGGTTCTTGTGGAGTTTGTAAGTGTATAATAATAATGCAGCCTGTACTATTACTGTTTCACTACTGGGAACGGGCCTCCTCTACCAATGAAAGGGGTTAGGCCTTAGTCTACCACGCTAGCCTAATAGGGGTTAGTAGACTTCACATACGAAATTCGGAGAAATTCCCGGGTATGGCTTCCTTACGATGTGTTCCATCAACCTTGTAGCCAGCTGGCTATATGCAGCATGGCTCAGGAAAAGCCTGAGGTGCTGCTCTTTTTGGTTGTTGTTGGTCTTGAACCACCGAAAGTTTTCTCGGCATTCCGAACCACTCAATTTTCAAAATTATTTTTGTGTTCGATAGAGCTAAATGGAACGGTGTCAATATGTGACGGTTATTAAAGCTAGTTTTTCAAGGCGACTTGCTCATCTAGGGCCACTTGCAGCTCCGCTATAAATCTGTATTTATCCCAAATCCCGATTCAAAGATAGGAGTGAGCAGTAGGATAAGGAAGGGGGAAGTGGGCCACCGGAAATCTCACTCACCGAACGAAACGCGACAGCGAGCTGCCACTTTACGTCGGTTTTCTGTGAGACAGTGGTATCTAACCGGTCGAGCCGGTCCATTCGTGCTGTAGACGTTACTGTCTACAGTAACGTCTACAGCACGAATGGACCGGCTCGAAATTTTGTGAGTGGTAAAGCCACGATGTAGACGTGGCTCTACCACTCACAAAATTTCATTTTCGGAACCATTTCTCTCTCATCCAACATAGGCAAATAGTTCGCAATAGCATAATAAAACTACGTAGAAATAGCGAATTGTTCTCGAATTTAATTACTTTCGCTCGTAAATATATCAATGTAACAGCCGTTAGGTAAAGTTAACCGTCGCGGAAAGATGGCGGCGTTTTAACTTCTGTTTCCTGCAATTTATGCTACGATTGGAAGTTGAAATCTCTTATTACCTTAAAGTCTTTCCGACAATGCTGGTATAATGCAAATCTATGCTATTAACAGTTCAGCGGCCTGAACAGTCAAATTTCTTCGTAAATGTATTCGAGCTCGATGCGCGTCTATGAAATTTGTATGAAATATTAACCAAATGACATCAGTGCGCAACGAGCTCCATACGATTTCGATTGTTAAAATATTTCTGCTCGGGCCGCAGTGTACATTAACAAGAATATTGTAGAAAGAGTTCGACTTAGTTTTTATGAGCGGCTACTTTCCTGATGTCAATCTACTTTAGGGATCTAGTGCCGGGAAAATTTCGTCCGACGTGGGAATCGAACACACGATCTTCCGGTCCATAGCACATATACGCTGCCCCTAGACTAAGGTGACAATAAAATAAAAACTTAACAGACTGATTTTAAATCCGACCGAATTTATATGGGACCACCCTTGAAATAAGCTCTATGTAATACAAAAATAATTTTGAAAATTAGTCCAGATTTGACGGAGATATAGCGTAATATACATAAAAAATACAGACGAATTGAGGACCTTCTCCTTTTTGGAAATCGGTCGATTAGGGACCATATTATCTATTTCTATTTAGAGGTAGACTAGCATATTTGACAACCTCCGTGGCGCAGCGTGCGAGTAGCCGGCTGTGAAGCGAGACGCCGCGGGCTTGATTCCCACACCGAGACATGTTGACATGAAATGTTTGTGTGGCCCAGATATTTGTTTCGGGTCTAGGTGTTGTGAGACCGAAAGTCTCTCGTGGTTCCGACACAAGACTCGATCTAAGTGTGGGGTCAGAACTATGTGTGTGACTGTTGGGCGTTATTTATTTATTTATATTAATATTTGGAAATTAGCCCTACATCACTCCTTGCTGTTAGATTTTTTTTCATGCGAGAACTCTAATAAATGGAACTTTATGCTTAGGATTTGGTCATCGGCACGAAACATGAAGATAAATCCAGGGTTTAATTTAAATTTAATCGAATTCGGTCCGTACGAGTATTATTTGAATAATTCGGAATTTGAATTGGATGTCTGGATGAAATAATATTCGTCCCATAAATGGATCTAATAATAATATTAACCCTGTAATTTTACTGTCCCACTGCAGGGCACGGGCCTCCTAATGAGAGTGGTTAGGTCTTAGTATACATGCAGCTTATATAGTTTTCATTAATAAATCACCAATCACAAAATCAGTTTTAAATGTCAACGATAAAGCCCACTCTACATATACGGCGAGACGTAAGAGCTGTAATTGAAGTGTTTATACGACAGCTTAGTCTTCCAAGCCCTGCAGTTTTCTCAATATCTTCATACAATTCACAAATGTGTGGAGTAACAAGTATCAAAACCACTCACCAAAATGAATACAAATAAAGTACCAAATCCTTTAAATTCCATCCGAAAAATCGATTACACATACATATACAGGGTGCGCGAAAGGCAGTAATTGGTGGGTACAGAGGATAACGCTCTCAGACTTAAACCTCACTTGAAGTTATTTACGCCGAATCTTTTTTATTATTTTCCACTTTGCTGGATTTGGGTGTTTGGAGGTTCGAAGGATGGATGCGGTATTTCATAATATTAAAATAATTCAAATTTTGAGCTACAGGTAAATATATTCCTACGGCAAAGATTTTTGTGCGTGATATGATCGCCCGTATCACATCTGGGACGGAACTAAGCTCGGCGAAATGTGGGTTTTCTAGTTCGCTAGTGCGCTTCTGCCTAGCCCTTTAGGCATGCATGTGTGAGCTTATGTTTATGTATGATAACATAACATAACATAAGCTCACGCCTGTATCCCCGCCACCGAGGCAGATGTATGATAAGTATGCCCGTGATTTTCTGACGGGCCTGCATTATGTAGCTTTTTCAGGCTACTGCTCTTATCAAGTTGTTTGTCTACCTTGCTGATGCACGTCAAGCGCTGCATTTGGCGGTACATGGTTTCTTCTCAAGAACGTTTCTGTGGTTGATCGTAACGGTTAGATTATTTTTTTTGTTATAGGCATTATTAAAAAAAAAAAATATCGCCCGAATGGTCAAACGCTACTCAACTTTAACGGCTTCTTCAAAAAATTCTTCTTTTTTAAAAATCAATGTCATTGATTTTTGCCCTACAATTTTTACAGATAAGCCGGCTTTAAACGACATAAGGCGACCTTAAGTGTATGAGCATTCGGCGGTATGTGTGTTATATTGAATTTGTGGTAATGTGCCAAATTCCTGCACATATACACAAAAGAGCCCAATTTGCCTTACCAATGTACACCACGCGAAAGTGCCACACCCCTGTTCTTCACACAAAAGCGTTCAATATGACACATCCCTGTGCATTACAAAAAAGTCTAATATATCAAGGATAAGTCGCCTCCTTAGTCTAGGTCGCCTCCTTGGTCTAGTGGCAGCATATATGGGCTGTCAACCGGGAGATCATGGGTCCGATTCCCAAGTCGGGCAAAGCGAATTTTCTAATTTAATTTGCCCGGGACTGGATCCTTCAGAGGCGATTGACGTCAGGCAGGCGGCCGGTCGTAAAAACTTAGCCAAAACATTTCTGCAACATGCTTAATAAAGTGTGTTGCGCCGGCCCCACATTAAGGTGAGATCAGGGGAGGCAGAAAGAAAAATATATCAAGGATAAAATGTAGACAGTAACGTCTATGGCACGAGTGGGCCGGCTGGACCGGTTAGGTACCACTGTCTCACAGAAAACCGACGTTAAGTGGCAGCTTGCTGTCGCGTTTCGTTCGGTGAGTGAGATTTCCGGTGGCCCATTTCTCCACTCTCTTTCCCAATCCCTTTTTCCTCCCCTTCCATTCCCTCCTCTTAGGTTGGCAACGCACCCATGATTCTTTTTGTGTCTTGGGTGTCTATGGGCGGTGGAGATCACTTACCATCAGGTGACCCATCTGCTCGTTTGCCAATCTCTGCTATAAAAAAAACTGTACATCACATGAAAGAGCACAATATAGCACACAGATTACATCACACAGAAGAGCCCGTTGCCGCATCCACACCAAAAACAATACCATCGCAGCTCCATGCTCGCGCGTTCCCTTACGCAATTCACGCCCAATTTGACTGCTTCTGAGGGTAGACAACAAAAAGTTTAATGCTCTTAGCGGATGGTAAGCGTTTATTTAATTCGATCAGATGGTTCTGTATGTTTCCTTATGGAGTGCGGATACATTTGAAGATGAGTTTGTTTTAGAATAATTGAGTGCTGCGCAAATTTCTTGTTCCGCGAGTAATTGGATTTCGTGAGATATGTGAAAAGAGAATTTAATATTACTTTTATTTACAAATGATTTTAGACCGACTTCAAAAAAGGAGATGGTCCTCAATTCATCTGTATTTTTTATGTATGTTACCCGATATCTCCGCCAAATAAATAAATAAACATGTCCGCCAAATGTGGACGGATTTTCAAGATTCTTTTTGTGTTTGATAGTGCTTATTCCAAAGATGGTCCCATATAAATTTGATCGGATAAATTATGAAGTCGGTCCGTTAAGTTTGTAACATAATATAAGCTCATGCCTGTATCCCCGAAGGCGTAGGCAGAGGCGACTAGTACACCCACATTTCGAGCTTAGTTCAGTCCCAGATGTGATGGGGGCGAGCCTATCGCCATATCGGGCACAAATTCCAGACTTCGGGCTGATATGGAAAAATCCAATATTACTTTGTCCGAGCCGGGGATTGAACCCAAGACCTCAGGGCAGTAGTCGTACCGAAATACAACTACGCCACCCAGGCAATTAAGTTTTTAGTTTATGATAATAATGATAATGTCATATTTTTTTACAGATTTTGAGTGTACACGCGGAATGCAAGTGTTCGGGATTTTCGGCAATGTAAAATCTACTTTATCAGAACTGTGATCGTCATAAATCTAGACTATGTCAGCCAAATTGCTATAATTAGCTATACATACTACGAAACCACAAATGAAATTCTTCTTTTCAATATCTCAAATAAATGAAAACATCTTTAACCGCAGTAATATTTCTTCGTCATAAATCTTTCTCAATAGATTTTCTGTAACAAAAAACCTAATGAACAGCCGTTTGGAATGAGTTCATCATGGCGGCACTCAATTTGAGAATGGAACGACCTTTCGACAATCAAATCAGCCAATCACGGCCGCGCTTGCGAATACGTCATCAGTCATGGCGTCGTGAATTCGAAATTTATGCCGTTATTATATTAATAGAATTGTCTTCGTCCCCTTTGGATGAATTTTGATCTAAATTGCGTTATAGATTTTATTACTTGTTTGTGAGAAAATATGGCATAGATCTGTTTTTGTCTTAATTCCGATTAAGTTAATATTTAGCATCGTCTCACACAAAACACCTACACGAAACATGGTTGTGCTACACATTTTTATCTATGAACCCAAATTATGAACCATTGTTCTATGAACAGGAAAGTCATTGTCTTGTGTATGTGATTTTGGGTTTTGTTTGAGAAAAACAGGTGCAGGCAACGCGCTTTTAAAGGATTAATAAATGCTTTTCTTTTTATTTCTTTTCTATGCTTATCTGTTAAAAATTGCCGAGTGCGACTAGTACGTTTTTTATTTATTTTGCACACTTGTGTTATTGTAGGTATATTTTGTTCTCAGAATCAATTTTAAAATACCTAAATATCTTTATAACATAACATAACACAAGCTCACGCCTGTATCTCCGAAGGGGTAGACAGAGGCGCACTAGCGAACTAGAACACCCACATTTCGCCGAGCTTAGTTCCGTCCCAGATGTGATAGGGGGCGAGCCTATCGCCATATCGGGCACAAATTCCAGACTCCGGGCTGATATGGAAAAATCCAATATTACTTTGTCCGACCCGGGGATCGAACCTGAGACCTCAGAACCGTAGTCGTACCGAAATACCACCACGCCACCGAGGCAGTCTAAATATCTTTCATTTATCATATAGACGTTCTGTATAAATTCACTGTTGTCAAAACGTAAATATATTCCTGCGATAAAAATTATCACTTATCTTATTTAAAATCAGCCTTAAGTGTATAATAAACAAGAATTTATGTCTTCTTGAATATTCTTGACAAGAGACTATTTCTATAATGTGTCTATAAAATGTCCCTTTTTGTTTTAATTTAAAACACAATTTCCCCTTTACTATTAAAGTTGATGTTCAACATTACCTTCCCGGTTCTTTGTTTAATTTTTTTTATCACAACCATTTAATTTTTTACAACTGACGATTATATTTACTCTCGTAAACTGGGGGACGTGCGTAAATTTTTAATACAATATTAAAGAGCCACTTGTGTGATAGGGTTGTCACTTTTTGATTCCCGATTAATGGCGGAATACTTAAACGTAACTCATAGATTAAGCAGCGATAGCTCAGTTGGGAATGGTATGGACCGCCACAGACAAGTGTCGGAGGTTCGAAACCAACCCCAAAATGGAGCATACACCTCTGACTTTTCTATGTTAAGTGTATTTTCATTGTGAAATATCGCTTGCTATAACGGTGAAGGAAAACATCGTGAGGAAACCTGCATACCCGAGAATTTCTTCACAGGAATTTCGAAGGTATGTGAAGTCTGCCAACCCGCATTAGGCCAGCGTGGTAGACTAAGGCCTAACCCCTCTCATTAGTAGAGGAGGCCCGTGCCCAGCAGTAGGACAGTAATATTACAGGGCTAATATTATTAACTCAAAGATTAAAATAATCTTATGATATTTGAGGCCATAGTTAGAGGCCACGTTTCAGTGCCATAAGTCATCACTGGTAACACACACTGGTCGAAAACTTTTGTCTTCAGGCACTGAGGTATTTAGTATTTTTATTTATTTGGTAGTTGCTGGATGCAGGCCGCTTCCAACAGGTCGATCTGGAAATCTTTGGGGGAGGCCTATGTTCAACAGTGGACGTCCTATGGCTGATGATGATGATGATGATTTGAGGCAATGTTATCTGTCAAAATTGTATGGTGCATCATTGAGCTAAGTGGCCGTTAAAGTTGAGTATACTGAGCGAATTGCTAATTGCTATAATAACAGGAGACTAAAAATTTTGTAAACTATGTTTGCATTTCTGGTTTATTCACCTTTTCGCAGATACAGGCGTCAGCTTATATGAGCTTATAACTAATCACAATACAGAAGAAAAAAAAATCACAGTAAGCAGCAAAGGCCTGATAAAGGTCGCAGGCAGTCGTTGGATGCAGGCCGCTTCCCACAGGTCGGTCTGGTCTTTGGGGAGGCCTATATTCAGCAGTGGATATCCTATGGCTGATGATGATATTTCCTCAAAAATAAAGCAACCGCGATGGCTTGTTCACAAAACTAAAAAGTGTGTAGTTCACACGTAGTCGAAATGAAACTTTAGGAACTAAACTTCGACACAAAGGATTTGATTTGACTGACGGACTCAATCAGTCCATCAGTCCGCCGGCTGAATCTCATATTATTATTATTTTTTATACAAGGTGTTGCAAAAGGATGGTATGTATAATAACTATATGTACTTCAAGGGAGGATGACTAGCAATTTACCGATAAAGAGTAAGTTACAAACAATATTCAAAAACTATGAGTTTTTGAATATTGTTTCTGGACCATTGGGTCGGCTGCTGTACATTTATAAATCTCTGATGCAGTCATTATGTTTAACGTAGTCACCGCCGTTTTTAGAGTAATTGCGACGATTTACAGGTATGTGTATTTCACTATAAAATTCTTATGCTTAAAAATAAAATAAAAAAATGACCTTTTTTTATTTATTAACTTTGCCTTAAATCTGCCTAAAATTACTGTGTTTGGAATTGTTATTGATACCAACTTTATGCAACACCCTGTATTTACTTTTTTGCGTTTGTTTCTTTGGCACATTTTCGTTTCATTGTAACGCATTTCCTGTTTGAAATCACAATGAACATTTTGATAAATTATCTCGTTTGACAACCCTACCGCAAGTACGGCAGTCAAGGGACTTCGCTTATTGTTTGGTTTACTACCACTGTTTACTTCGTGAATATTTTAATACAAGTGCAGCTACCGAAGTTTATATTACGGAATACCGGTATTGAACTGTTACCCGGCTAGTTTCAGAAACTCAAACATGAATTAACTATAGATGGTTCGATGGCAACTTAAATTAATCGGATTTTGTAGCTAACATTTTTCGTGTATCCAACGTAAATGTCTTCTAGAGTAAATATCCTTATGACCTCTTTATTATGAAAATTTTACTGAATATTAATATAAAAATATGGACTAGTATGCACATAATCCTATGGCTGATGATGATGATGATGATGATGAAACACATAAAACCGGCCAAGTGCGAGTACGCAACGAGGGTTCCGTACAAACCTGTAGGTGTATAATTTCACAATTTTTCCTATATCTGTGCTATACGACGTTGCACGAATTTCAAGATTCTGAGTTCACGGGAAGTAGGTTTTGATGACCTTGCGAGTAATACAAATTTATGGCATTAACAGCTGTATCTTTTGATTGCGTTGGCTTAGAAGTTTGATTTTTTCACAGCTCCAATGCGTTCCTGAGAAAAAGAGTCGTGATAGATAGACAGACTGACAACAAAGTGATCCTATAAGGGTACCGTTTTTTCCGGTACCCTTATAGGATCACTTTTTGGAACCCTAAAAATTGAGTCACAATCATAGTTTTTTATAGTAGAGATTGGCAAATGAACAGTTAGATCACCGTTCAACAGTTAGGTCTGCATCGAGCGACTTTCTGCTACTGTTACCCTAATTAATGTTTGGGTAATGGTTATTAATAATATGTTAATATTATTGGTAGGATTGCTCCTCTTATTACCAAATTAGACCAGCATGGCGGACTGGCTGCCTCGAGGCGATTGACCCCCACTAACTTTTTTGGCTTTTGGATTGACTACCTCGGTGGCGTGGTTGTATTTCGGTACGACTACCGTCCTGAGGTCTCGGGTTCGATCCCCGGGTCGGGTAAAGTGATATTGGATTTTTCCATATCAGCCCGTCTGGAAAGTGTGCCCGATATGGCGATAGGCTCGCCCGATATGGGACGGAACAAAGCTTGGCGAAATGTTTTTTTTTTATAGCAGAGATTGGCAAACGAGCAGATGGGTCACCTGATGGTAAGTGATCTCCACCGCCCATAGACACCCAAGACACAAAAAGAATCATGGGTGAGTTGCCAACGTAAAAGGAGGGAATGGAATGGGAGGGAAGGGGATTGGGAAAGGGAGTGGGGAAATGGGCCACCGGAAATCTCACTCACCGAACGAAACGCGACAGCAAGCTGCCACTTTACGTCGGTTTTCTGTGAGACAGTGGTATCTAACCGGTCGAGCCGACCCATTCGTGCTATAGACGTTACTGTCTACAGCGTGACTACCACTTATAAATGTGGGTGTTCTAGGGCGCCTCTGCCTACCCCTTCAGGGATACAGATCTGTTATGCAATATTATCACTCATTTACAAACCGAAATACTTCGTAGAAAGCAACATTCCGTGCACACTTACAAAGTAAAGACAATAAAGTATATACACAGAATGACGTTTCCCATGATTTTCGCCAACAGCGTTGGATTTTGCATATTAATGTCGACATCCCGTGCCTGCAATTATGCTAACTAAATTCGATTACACGTTCGCATATCATTGTTCGACATTATTGGATATTGCCTTTAAATGCACGATACGGGGTTTTCGAACGATGTTTTGGCGGAGGAAATTCTATTTTTGATGAGAGTTGAATTGGTTTTGCGACATTAATCATCGTCATTTCTCTTTTGAGATTTAATGACAACATTTGTATTACGTGTACTGTAAATTAGCTTTAATTTGGCTTCTTTAACCCGTCGGAGGCACACATATATGCTACATAAGCGTATGGGCCACCGGAGGCTGAGCCGCCCGTGTCTATATAATATAAATTATTTTCGACTGACTTCCAAAAAAGGAGGAGGTCCTCAATTCGTCTGTACTTTTTTTTCTATGTTACGCGATATCTCCGCTAAATGTGGACCGATTTTCAAAATTCTTTTTGTGTTCGATAGAGCTTCTTTCAAGGGTGGTCCCATATAAATTTCATCGGCTTTGAAGTAGGTCCGTTAAGTTTTTAAACTGTTTTAAGTTGTCGGTCCGTTAAGTATTTTTGTGATTATTTTATTCAAAAACGCACGCGCATTAGATAGATTCTATAGATCTCAGCCTTAGTGTGGGATCGAGAGTATGAGCCTTACTTATAAAAACAGTTTAGCTGAGAAAATGGCTAAGAAAAGTCTGTCACTTAATCCTTATGTCACATTGTTTGAAAATAAAATGAACAGACCATTCTTTACCATTTGCTCAGACACTGATTTTAAATGTAGGTAGTCATGTACTAGGTAGTCATGCTCACTTAAGGTCTATGCTTGTGGCGGCGTCATGTGCCGTGTCGATCACTTCCCTGCAACATGGTTGAGGAGGTCGATGGCACATGCGTCATACTCGTGAACGGGTGCTGCTTGTGGAGATTATTCTGACTGGACTGTTTTGTTTGCTTGTGTCAATTCAACTTGCCGTGGTTTTGGGGTTCGTTCAGTGTATCTTGTATGTTACGTTGCCCTATTATTAGATATCTATTGTTATCATGTGTTAGCTGCTCTAATTTAAGGTCTCTCTGTATCTGGTGCTGTACTGTATGAGTAGCTGACTGTAAATTGATGTTAAAAAGAGCAACGTCGGAGTTTCTTGCCCGTTCTTCTCTGGCGAAACAGCCTTCCAAACAGGCGGTAGAGTTAAAATTTGACGGAATCTAAATAATGTTTAAATATTTTATGGATTCAATAAATGATTTGATTTGATTTATAAGTAAGGCCCAAAGTGTGTTACCGTTGAGTGTTGTATTATTATTTTATAATAGTGGTTGTATAGGTATTGCATTATTTCATTACATAAGGAAGCTATAATGTTATATAAAAGCGCATGCATTTCGTGTTGTCAACCGAGCGAGGTCAGAGACAACAAATGAGAGGACGTCGCACCTCTTATTTCCCTGGAGGGCCGCACTCATAACTCCGCGGTTTACCGTCCTTTTACATGGCTTCTCTTATAGTGTCTTGACAATTTGTTTGTGTAGTTTTGGGTAACTTGTAAGACTAATAATAATCTTTCTTTCTACCTGCCCTAATCCCACCTTAATGTAGGGTCGCCGCTACACTCTTCAAGCATGTTGCAGAAAGGATTTGCCTGAGTTTTCGACCAACTTCCAAAAAGGAGAAGGTCCTCGATTCGTCCGTATTTTTTTTTTATAGAAGAGGGGGCAAACGAGCAAGTGGGTCACCTGATGTTAAGTGATCACCGCCGCCCATAAACATCTACATTTTAACAATTATAATTTAACATTTTACGTATGTTACGCGATATCTTCGCCAAATATGGACCGATCTTCAAAATTATTTTTGTGTTCGATAGAGCTTATTTCAAGGGTGGTCCCATATAAATTTGGTCACGATCGGATTTGAAGTCTGTTAAGTTTTTAAACTTGTGATTATTATGACCAGTTGTTTGCCGGAAGCCACGTCTCCTGCACTAAACATAATATAAGCTCACGCCTGTATCCCCGAAGGGGTAGGCAGAGGCGTACTAGCGAACTAGTATACCCACGTTTCGCCGAGCTTAGTTCCGTCCCAGATGTGATAGGGGGCGAGCCTATCGCCATATCGGGCACAAATTCCAGACTCCGGGCTCATATGGAAAAATCCAATATCACTTTGCCCGACCCCGGGACCGAACCCGAGACCTCAGGACAGTAGTCATGCCAAAATACAACCACGCCACCGAGGCAGTCCAAATGAAATCGAATCGAAGAGAAATTCGAATCGTATGTCAAGAGTCAGCCCTCTGTATCGTGGGTATCAGAAACTACGAGAGACTTTCGGTCTCACTACACCCATCAAGTACTGTTTTCTTAAGTACTTTGCGGATTTCTTAAGGCTTTAAAATCTTTGTGGTCTGGGGGCCTAGTTTGTAAAACGAAATCCGCAGTTGCGTTCTTCATTTCGGACGTTTTGCTGTTCTATGTGGCTCACGTATCCAACCGATATCGGTGTTATAAGTTTCGTTTCAGAGAATGCTATGCTGTAAACCGTTTGACGGCCCACTCTTCAGTGTTTGACATTTATTTGATCCACTTGCAACTCTATTAGTCTGTGCGGTAGAGTATCGATCCGATATCGTTCATCCGATAACGTTTAATAGAATGACACCCCTGACCCGTGACCACGAAGACTGCAAAGCCTTCGAAACGTCGGGCATAAAAATTAAAACAAATCGTGATAGAATCCGTAAAAATTGTTTTATTTCATTACCCATCAAGTAGGTTAGCAAGTTTCATATGAATGAGACTTTTATATCGATCCAAACCTCGAGGTGTTTTTAAAACAACGTTGCATAAAATGCAAGTCATTAACATGGGTATAAAAAATATGGACGGAGCGCCAAGAACATTGAAAGTGAAGCAAGGTTTTTGGCTGATTCGATCTGTCGCCCCCGTTAGGTAAGGTTAGCCGAAATCCCTGTTTCACTTTCAATGTTCTTAGCGCTCCGTCCATCTTTTTTTACGTCCTTGGTCACTAATTACCGTTTCGAAAATTAAACTTGTCATCTGCACATTTTTCTCTCGGAGAAGTTAATTAAATACTATCCGACTGGAGGTGGCCATTAATTAATTTTATATTCTCATTTATAATTCAAAAATTCCACTTGATCGATTTTTTAATTGGAATTAATTAATTATAAATTTTTCGGAATTTCTTTTTGTTTCGGTTTCAGGGATTAATGTGTTAAATTATTGTGATTTTTTTTCATTCGAAAAACACAATAATTACAAGTTTAACTTAATCCAGCGACTTCAAAACTTCAAAATTTATATGACTACCTTTGAAACAAGCTCTATCATACACAAAAATAATCTTGAAAATCCGTTCAGATTTGGCGGAGATATCGAGTAACATACATACAAAATTTAGACGATTTGAGAACCTTCTCGTTTTTGGAAATCAGTCGAAAATATTTATGACTGCCTGACCTGGATATCAAACCCAAAATTTGATAGTTTTTTAACCTCAAAAGATTGCTAAATCAGTGAAGAGATTAGAAAAATACGCTGACGTAAAAACATATTGGCTCACACAAATCCCAAACTATGCGGATTTTGGGGGAAATACGGAAATCCCCAAAATAGTGGGGCCCATAATCTATCCATTGATACATAATAAAAATACGCAAAAAAAATCTCGCCTCACCAAAGGATCGAATACAATTTTCCGGTGAATTAAACATGGTCGGGATAATCAGAGTGCAGGGTCGCATTTGGATATCAGTTTGTGGCCCTTAAATTGTAGTTCAAGATTCTATGAGGGGCTAGCACTAACAAAATCGAATATCTAAGTAATCGCTAGTCATTTACGTCTTAATTTTTTTTTTGCCAACGAAGGCAGACGAGTAGACGGCCTACCTGATGGTAAGTGGTTACTGTCGCGCGTGGACATCGGCAATTCCAGGGGCACAGCCTAGCCGCTGCCTACCGTATAGATGCTTTTTTAAGCCTCGTTTGAAAAAGGACATGTCATAACGCTGTGGGAACACCGTGGAGGGGAGTTCATTCCAGAGTTTGCAGAGTTTTTTTTAATAATTATCTACTGCACCTATTTCGCAATATGTTGAGCTAGTCCTTCCATATATGGGAATAAGCTTTTTAAAAAATCATTGGTAAGAATATTATGTAAAATACATTTTTAATAAGAGGATATTCGGTTTGATTTTGAGCCATTTCGAATTATTAAGTTTATTTTAGCGGCCGTATAAATTTAAAATATTTTCACATTTTTAATGATGAACAAGACTAATGCTTAAAAAATAGAAAAGTCAGTAATTTCCAAGTTTCAAGGGGGGTCCTAAACCCTGCCGTTTGTAACGCCATCAACAGCCACCTAAAATACATCCCTGTAGCTATCAATTCACTATGGCAGAAGAAAAAAGCAATAATGCAAAACTTTATCAGCATTCAGCAATAACCGCTATTGGCAATAACTAGACCAGCGACCGGAAAATATTATATCGGACTATTTAAATTGAAATTATTATAGGTCTGCACTGAATAGCTCTTTTAATCTCGGATCATTGTTATTAACCAACTGAAAAAGAAGAGGTTGCTTATTTAATGTTACGCGATATTTCTGGTATATGTGGGCCTTCTTTCAAAATACTTTGTGTTTGATAAAGCTTACTCCAAACACCTTAGTGAAACAGCTTGCTTTATTTTTGTAGTTAAGGAATTTCTGGAGTGAATAAAGCTTACTCCAAACACCAAGGTGAAACAATTGCTTTATTTTTCATGTAGTTAAGAAAGTTTATCGAGTGAATAGAGATCTGGAAGTAGAAGCAGATGTCGATGCTGATTCCGGTGCTGATGCTGGTGCCGTTGCTTATACTGGGACAAACATTAAGCGAAAACGCACATATTCCAATAAAGCCGTCAAAATCTTGCATATGCGGTGCCGGTTAAGTGCAAATGCACAGTTAAAACGTCAGTTAAATTAACAACTTTTGGTCAAATAACAACTTTGTAATACAGAGTGAGCTAACTGTGTATCGTAAAATTTAGTTTTATAATCCAGTTAAAATGGTTGAACGTAGTGGCGATTACGATTCTGAATTAAGAACCCATAAATCAAGGCAATAAAAATTTACTCTTACATTTTCAGCTAGGGGAAATTTTCGATTGATCTGTATTTTTTCGAGCGACTTCAAAAAAGGAGATGGTCCTGAATTCGTCTTTTTTTAGGTATGCTACGCGATAGCTCTGCCAAATCCGGTTCCGTCGAGGGGCTTGCTGACTTGATGGTTGGTTGAGACGGGTATGGGGGCATCCCTGTCTCTGAATTGATCATCCGCCTGTCTTGTCGCAAGCCCCTCGATTTGCTTCTTCCTCTTCGGATTCGAAGTGTGAAGAAGCATAAATAGGCCGGCATGAATCTGACGACCACTGATAAATCCATTGTTTGTCAGTGGTCGCTAGTTTTTTGGACTGCACTGCGCTTACCAACAGTGTAATCACTTTGCCGTGCCCGGATAAACACAATGTGGACCAATATTTAAGATTATTTTTGTGTTCGATAGAAGGGTAGTCCCATATAAATTAGTCACAATCGGATCAGGAATATGGCTGGATGCAGGCCGCTTCCAACAAGTCGATCTGGAAATCTTCAGGGGAGGCCTACGTTCAACAGTGGACGTCCTTTGGCTAATGATGATGAGGATGGATCAGGAATTTTGAAATTGGTCCGTTAAGTTTTTAAACATCTATTATTAAATATTACGATTTTCAATATTCTTTTGAAGTTTGAAAATTTGTTATAGAATCACTACATAAGTTTGGTTATGAATGGAGTTTAACTGAGGGAAATGGAAAACTTATATTTCTAACTCTTCCCTTTCTGTTTGGTTAATTTTGATGAGATAATTATGCATTCTAAGAGACTCGCCGAACTTCAATGGTCAGTGTTGTAAAATGTGTGCCATTGATCGATTTTGGTGCGCCAGTTATTATTATTTATTGATAAATAATAATGTAATATTGCTGTCCCACTGCTGGGCATGGGCCTCCTCTACTAACGAGAGGGATTAGGCCCTAGTCGGTAGACTAGCGTGGTAACGCTGGCCTAATGCAGGTTGGTAAACTTCACATATCGAAATTATTGTGAAGAAATTCTCGGGTATGCAGGTTTCCTCGCGATGTTTTCCTTCACCGTTATAGCAAGCTATAATTCAAGTCAGAGGTATGTGCTCCTTTATTATTTATTATACTTAATTTATATAAAGCATTAGTTAACGTAATTACATTTTATCCTCATAAGCTAGGTCCTTAAAGATCTCACTTGCAGTAACAGTAAAAGCAATACGGCGACGGGCCAAGTGTTAAGCCGGAGCAGAAACTTTATGGCTGGCTTTAAAATTCCAGCTCTAAAATGGGCATTAGTCTACGTCCACTTTTGGCCAGTAGTAGTCTTGGGTAGTAGATTTTTATCTACTCCTATTAATTTAAGGGGGATTTTACCTGTCGACGGTAATAAAAATTATAGTACCAGTATATGTTAAAATAAATTTACGCCAATATTTAGTAAAAGTGGAAATGATATCATTATGTAAGCACATTTCTGTCCCATGATGTGATATGATATCATAATCAATCATATCCGATTACGTTATTAACTACTGATCTTACGAGTATTTTGGATAATGCAGCGGTTATTGAACTGTTAGCCTCTTATGATTTTTAAATGTTCGCCTGTTAGTCTTTTAGTTTTGTTTGTTCCATGGTCTTACTTCCATACGAAAATATCATGTAAACTGTCTTTATTTTTGGTTTAAATGCGGGCGTTTTAGAAAATCCATCTGTAGCGTACCTAATATAATATAGCATAACATCAGGTAATGACGCAAAAAAGTCGTCCATGATTACATACTATTTAAAACACTATAAAACCCAAGTAGCCGGCTGAGAAGGGAGAGGCCGCGGGTTCGATCCCCACACCGAGACAAATGTTTGTATGGCCCACAGATATTTGTTTCGGGTCTGGGTGTTGTGAGACCAAAAGTCTCTCGTAGTTCCTGATACCTATACCACAAGACTCGTATCTTAGTCTGGGTTCAGGACTATGTATGGGACTGCTTCGGTGGCGTGGTTATATTTCGATACATTTTGAGGCCTCGAGTTTGATCCCCGAGTCGTGCAGTGATATTGGATTTTTCCATATCAGCCCGGAGTCTGGAATTTGTTCCCGATATGACGATAGGCTCGCCCCCTATCGGCGGAATGTGGGTATTCTAGCTCGCTAGTTCACTTCTGCCTACCCCTTCAGGGATACAGGCGTGACCTTATGTTATGTTGGGTGTTATTTATTTATTAAGTCTGAAACGATTACGACAACCAACATCCAACAATATTTTACTATACTCGGTAGTTTCGGCTCATTTTTCTTACCTACAGAAGTTGTCACAAAAACTTCACGTCTAAACTCTTGAGGGCCTTCGGCGGCGTCTAAAACAATTTCCTTGTTCATCTCTCGTGCCGGTGCTACCTAAACTTGTTTCAAACAATTGGTTGGAATCCCATCGGATTGTCTATAAGAATTTCATCTGGAATTTTGTATGGGAATTGTATATAATAATAATAAAAATAAAAATATTTATTGGTCATGTAGGCATGTAAAAAAGCACTTATGACAGGTCAACATAAGCAAATTTTGAATTAAGATTTACATTATCACGCTATACCTTTGAAGAGCAGGCAAGTATGGACATAAAAACGACGGGATGGCTAAGATAGGATGATATGGGGAGATAGGAATAGAGTGTAAGGGTTGTGGAAAAGGGAATGGCATATGGCAGGAACGGTGGCAGGGGATTGACTGAAATACTGGAAGCAGTTGGGGTTGGTGCATAAAGCCCTATCCGAGCTAACCTACCAGCCTTTCTCTAGCTACCTACGGATGACGACCCGAAGAAGATATAATGGAGTGATATAACATGACTCCCTCGGTGGCGTAGTTATATTTCGGTAAGACTACCGTATTGAGGAATTGGGTTCGATCCCCGGGTCAGGTAACGTGATATTAGGTTTTTCAATTCAGTATCAACCCGAAGTCTGGAATTCGTGCCCGTATGACCAGGCCTCTCATTTCTGGGACGTTATGGGACGGAACTAAGCTCGTCGAAATGTGGGTGTTCTAGTTCGCTAGTGCACCTCTGTCTAACCTTTCGGGGATACAGGCGTGAGCTTATTCGAATACAATATCGTAGAAGCACATAAGTATTTATGATAGTTAAATGTTTGTGTAGCCTGCTTGTAGTAGTTGTAGCATAAAACATGAGTGGAACTGTTGAGAGCGCACTAATTCCATGCTATCATCACCTCCGTTGTGTTCCAAGTTCGCAAACATTATGGAGTGACGTCACACGTATGGCTCAAGGGAAAGACGCAGCGGACAATATAAATAAAACAGAAATATTCAAACAGGAATACAATACAACTTAGTAAGTTCAAAGGCAAAGAATCTATGTCATTATTAATTAATCTAAGCATAGGTAATAACAATATTTTTGCGATAAAGATATTTTTAATAACGATTCCATTTGTTACTTACAATACATATTTTAATTTATTGTAAGTAACAATTATTTTTTCCTCAGCTCATATTCTTCTCATATGGTCCACGCTACATGATTTTTAAGCATGTTGCACAAAGGATTTGGCTTCTAGTCTTGAGAAAATCTAATCAAAACACGCGTTGCAATACTCACTACTAGCCCAGGATCAACTATTTACAGCCCATATAGCATTATTTATTATATTTGTAGGAGGTTCGAGACCAAACCCAAAATGGAGCATACACCTCTGACTTTTCTATGTTAAGTGTATTTTCATTGTGAAATATCGCTTGCTATAACGGTGAAGGAAAACATCGTGAGGAAACCTGCATACCCGAGAATTTCTTCACAGGAATTTCGAAGGTATGTGAAGTCTACCAACCCGCATTAGGCCAGCGTGGTAGACTAAGGCCTAACCCCTCTCATTAGTAGAGGAGGCACGTGCCCAGCAGTGGGACAGTAATATTACAGGGCTAATATTATTATTATTATAGCATTATTTGATAACTAGTGACTAAATCAAGGAAGCTTATAATTAACATATAATACAAAATTAAATCAGATTAAATAAACAAAAAACACACCCGACAGTCACACTGAACACAAGGCAGTCCCAACCTGTGTCGTGGGTATCAGAAACTACGAGAGACTTTCGATATCACAACACCCATACTATGTATACCCGAAACAAATATCTGTGTGTCACACAAATATTTATCTCGGTGCGGGAAGCGAACTCACGGCGTCTCGTTTCACAGCGGGTTACTCGCCTGCCGCGCCACGGAGACTGTCAATAATTAAATTACCAGATCAATAACACCTCCCTTAATACCTATATAATTTCGTTAAGCATGCTAACATATAAAACTAAGACGATGGCATCAACCAGAAACAGCTTATAACTTAAGCCAGAGTCCGCAAAACACCTTATGTTGATACGAAGCAAACTTCTGGAAGCGCTGTTGCCTAAATTATCGGCATGTAGGGGGCTCCTGCTGGCGGGGGAACAGTAGGGAGTAGGAGGGTAATACGAGAAACTTTGACGCGAGTTATTGCACATCTGTATGCCTTTTGAAGTGACAAGTCTCGTGGATTACATTTTAAGAGTTTATTGAGAACTTTTGGCATCATGGAAAAGTGGTGTATCTAAGGTATAAAATTCCATATGGATAACATATCATAAGCTCACGCCTGTATCCCTAAAGGGGGTAGGCGGAAGCGAACTAGCGAACTAGAACACCCACATTTCGCCGAGCTTAGTTCCGTCCCAGATGTGATAGGGGGCGAGCCTATCGCCATATCGGGCACAAATTCCAGACTCCGGGCTGATATGGAAAAATCCAATAACACTGCCCGACCCGGGGATCGAACCCGAGACCTCAGAACCGTAGTCGTACCGAGATACAACCACGCCACGGAAGCAGTCATGGATATGGATATGGATGGATATATTCCATATGGATGGATACTCACAATTTTGCAGGTTTCCTACTTCTATTTTTATATCATCATCATCATCATCGTAAACAGCCATAGGACGTCCACTGCTGAACATAGGCCTCCCCCAAAGATTTCCAGATCGACCTGTTGGAATTATATAGATTATTATATAAATTTCTTATAACCATATAAGTATACAATTTATGGATAAGTTTTAGTTTCTGATACCATTAGTACTTAGAATGTACATTTCAGCGAGCAAACTACGCCGAGTGTAAGCAAGGATCTTGAAGTTTATATTCACTGGTATTCAGTTACGAGCATCGAGGTGTGTTGTACAATCAAAGAGGTTTAAACCTACTAACTGTAGTGGGGCTGTCAAGCAAGTTTACGTACAAAAACATTGATCTCAAATGTCAGGAGCGCCATCTACCGCTAATTACAATGCGAGAGCGCTTACATTTATTACACTTTACACTCTGAATGTTCTGTGAATGTTCAAGAATCACGTAAGACAATTTTATTGTCTAATCATTATTGCGGCACGCCGCACGACACGGCTTTGCGCGTATATGCATCGATTTAATATACCCTAATTGCACAATTCTTTGCAAATGTCGTCATAAAAAGTGGTCGCGGTTGTCATAATAAACAATAATAAAACAAAGATAAAGATAATAAATTCCAATATAAATTAACACAAATATAACCCTATGCATATATGTACTTTATAGTAGCTTCTTAAATGAAATGAGCGAGCATTCTTAAATTTAAATATTGAAATTTAGAATTCTGTCGGCGTCCAACTGTAGGGAAAAGAGTGCTTAAGCACTCCTTGGCTGTCCCATTTTAAGAGCGTCAACTCTGCATCTAGGTATATAATATATCGATGCGCGTATGTTTCAAGTTTGGGTCGCCTCCTTGGCCTAGTGACAGCATGTATAGGCAACGGATCAGGAGCTCCTGGGTTCGGTTCCCAAGTCGGGCAAAGCTAATTTTCTAATTTAATTTGCCCGGGACTGAATCCCTCATAGGGGGTTGACGTCAGGCAGGCGGCCGGTCGTAAAAACTAAGCCAAATCATCTCTGCAATATACTTCAAACAGTGTGTTGCGCCCACTCACATTAAGGTGGGATAAGGGCAGGTTGAAAAAAAAATGCGCGTATGTTTCAAATTCGATTAAGTGACTTATAACCACGAGGTCACAACTTTTGGATCACAATTTTCATGCTCTTGTCCCGTCTGTACTGTGTACTGTTGAATGACTTTGTTGTACAATATAACCTGCAACTTGTGCCATTAATATTCCAGTTCGATTGTTGGAACTATCTGAGTCAGGTTCATTAATGGAACTTCTGTATGACACTCGACGATGCTTGCTTTCGTACAAGATTAATTGGGCCTTTGTTATATTTAGGTAATCTTCATATTCTAGTCTAATATTAGGCACAGGCGGCACAACTTTTAGAAGCGTTCAAAAATTTTTTGGTAAGATTAATGATTATTAAAAAATTACCAAATTAAAAATTACCAAAAAAATTTTGAACGCTTAAAGTATTTTATTATATTGAAGTATGTATGGCTGTATTAATTATCAGCTTCCGTCTTATTTATTTACCTCTATTTATATTTTATATATACACCCACATCGTTTTATCTCTGCACCACCCTCAGGTAGACTGGTCGAAAATGCCATTTTTTTTTTTTTTTTTTATTTTTTTTTGCCCTACAGCTGCTTGCCTAACCGAGTCGGCAAATTCAGCCACACCGGTCTGTTAGGATGAACGCAGGTGCGCCCAACCCATAAAGTTAGGTGACCACGCTGAGGGCAACCCACTAACGGGTTACGAACCTCGGCTCAGGGCGGTCACTGAGAGGGTGATGTTGAAGACATCAACGATTAGGGGAGTGTGGACGTGGACGTGTTTTCCTAACTATCCATTTCTGTCATCGGCACGCGGGCCGGAATTGTTAACAGGGTCGGGGGGGCTGCTACTGGGAGCGCGGCGTGGTCCTCGTCGGCGGGGACGGAACATCGGTCGTGTGGAGTGTGGGAGCGATTTAAGATGCTCGATCTTACGTTGAATGGCCAGAGTGATGGCGTCATCAGGGTCTGACAAAACGGATCTAGGACGTCTCCATTTCGCACGGTCAAATGGAGTGTATATTGACGCTTGACGGACAAGCGTGTTTGGGTGGTGTGCCGCCCGATCGAAGTAGCGTCTGCTAGCCATCTGCATAAAATGCCTGATGGTCGGCAAGTTGGTGTCCACGTGGAGGTCGTGGTTACGTATGTACCACGGAGCGTTAAGCGCTCGTCTTAAAAAGACGTTTTGCAGGACTTGCATACGCTTAAGTCGAGCGGGCGGTATGTGAGCGAACACGGGCGACGCGTAAGTCATTATCGGCCTAATACACGTTGTGTAGATCCTAATCTTGTTGCGGGCTGACAACTTGCTCTTACGGTTTAAGAGAAAATGTAATCGTGCTAACGCGATTGCGGCTCGCGCGCGTACCGCATTTACATGAGTGATGAAGTTCAGTCTCCGATCAAGGTTGACTCCTAGATATTTGGCGTTGTTGGTCCAAGGGATAGCCTTATTGGCCATGGTGACTGAAGCGTTAGGCTTTTGGGTGAAAATTCTCTTGGTAAAGAGAATTGCCTGACTTTTGGCGGGGTTGACAGTGATTCGCCATTTGCGGAACCACTCACCGAGTTCATCGGCTGCGGTTTGCAAAATGCGAATCACTTTGTCCGGGTCTCTACGTGAAGCGTAGATTGCCGTGTCGTCAGCGAAGAGCGCCAGATGGGCGTCTTTCGGTTTAGGGATATCGCTTGTGTATAGCGAGAAAAGAAAAGGGGACAAAGCGGAGCCTTGCGGGACTCCGGCAGTGATGGTGTGTCGGGAGGAAAGAGTTCCCTCCACGCGATATTTGAAACCGCGATTCGACAAAAATTCTCGTATGATGTGCACGAGCTGTGTGGGCACATTGAAGGTATACAACTTGTAGAGCAAGCCGTTGTGCCACACTTTGTCGAATGCTTTTTCAATATCAAAGAAAAGAGCACCGGTAGGGTTTCCGCGCCTAAAGTTGTCGTGGACATGCTCCGTGATGCGGAGGATCTGATTCACGCAACTGTGCCTACTACGAAAACCAAACTGCTCTGGAGGGAGCAGATGGTGAAGGTGGGCGACTATCTTGATGCGATCGAGGACGATTCGCTCGTAGAGTTTACCCAGAGCGCTGAGTAAACTGATGGGACGGTAAGAG
The DNA here is from genome assembly GCA_036417725.1 of Clanis bilineata. Lineage (NCBI taxonomy): Eukaryota > Metazoa > Arthropoda > Insecta > Lepidoptera > Sphingidae > Clanis > Clanis bilineata. The sequence goes on from CM071161.1 coordinate 2,863,420, forward strand.
GAGGGTTCGAAAGCGGGTTTCCCCGGCTTGTGAATACCTATCACAACCGCCTCTTTCCAGACGTCTGGAAAGAGGATGTTTTGGAACGCTGCATTGAAGATGTCAGCGAGAATTTTAACTAGATGCTCCGGGAGCATTTTCATGACTCTGTTGGATATACCGTCACCCCCGGGGGCTTTTCGTCTTTTGAGCGCCTTGATCAGAGAACTGACTTCTTCGATTGTCACCGGCGCGAGTGGGTCGGTTGGTTGGTCGACATCCGGGTCGACGTTTGTCGGGCGCGGACGCGGAACCGGTATCGGTGGCGGCGGGATTGCGTTCCTACTTTCGACAAAAGTGTCAACCGCAACGAGATGCTCTGGGTCAATGGGAACTGAGGTGAGTGAACATTGAGCCTCCAGGCTGTCGGCAAGCAATTCCGCTTTCTCGTCGTCGTCAAACGCCGGGCGTTGATTCGGACGATTGAGCGGGGGCATGGTGACTGTATCATTTCTCCTGAAGGAACGGCACAACTGCCAGAAAGCCTGGTGAGTTGGATCTAGCTCTGATAGGTGAGTTTCCCACCTCGAATCGACGGCCTCTTGGATGCGACGTTTGGCCTCGCGTTGGAGGAAACGCGTTAGATGCCGTTGATCCGGGGAGGGATTCGTCTTACAGGCTCTCAGCGCGGCGTTTCGCCTCCTCACCACACATTTCACGTCTTCGGGAAGGTGCCAATGGCTAAGCATAGCCTCCGGCACCCTCTCGGAGCTGTCGCTCACGACGTTTTGGATATGTGCGGTGAAGGAGCGAATCGCGCCGGACGTCTCTTCAGGAGTAACTATGTTGGTCGGGATCGCGGAGAGATCAGGGGATGAGGTGTCCTCGAGCTTGGTGCCTAGGAGACGCCAGTTCGTTTTCACCTTCATCGGTACGTTAGGACCTGTGTCTGTGGGACCGTTTATAGGGACTAGATCTAGGATCACAGGTCTGTGGTCAGAGTCCAACTCTTGTAGCACCTGCATGGAACGCACGCGTAGGCATACGTTCCTTGCAAGCGCTATGTCGAGTATGTCAGGTCGGTGATTGTCGTTAATTGTACTATAATGGGTGGGTTCTGATGGAACTAGAATTTCCATATCAATAGTGTCTAAACACCGCTCTAGTGCTGCACCTCTGCTGTTGGTAGAGTTGCAGTTCCAGAGCGTGTTCTTGGCGTTGAGGTCGCCCGCCAGAAGGACAGACTCCCCCATGCTCAGTAGGGTCGAAATTTCATTGGAGTGAAGCTCCTTTTTGGGTGAGAGGTAAGCCGAGATGATAGTGATCGGCGGATGTCCTGTCATTGCTAGCCTGCAGACTGAAGCCTCAATGTTCGTCAGGTTTTCGGGGGGGTCTAGAGGTATGCAGTGCAGGGACCTTTTAAAGTATATTAGGGTGCCACCAAAAGGGCCAGTAGTGCGGTCGTTCCGCACCATTTTGAAATTGGGGATATTAGGGTTTCGGTGAGCAGGTTTGAGGAACGTTTCCTGGATGAGGAAAACGTCCAGATTGTTATCGCGGACAAAGTGTGCGATTTCGGCACATTGGCCGCGAATACCATTGGTATTGAAAAAGCCCACTCTGAGGGAGCGAGGCTTGGTCCGCGACGGGGGGGAAAAAATATTATTGTTGTTAGCCATCGGAAGGCGGTAAAATTAAGTCAGCGATGTAGGATCGCTGTTCCCTATACAGAAGTTCTAAGTCAGACACCAGTCTTGCGTCCGGGTGGCCCTTGGCTGCTATTTCCCTTATTTTATTAGAGATAAGGGTGTAGTAGTCGATCGGGGGGTTTATGATGGCGTCGTAGATGGCATCTACTTCAGCCTTAGAGAGTGTGCGACCCGCCGCGGTAGGGGGTGCAGGGTTTTTGGGGCGCGGCTGGGCTGCCCTGGGAGGGTTAGCCCGGGAGGCCGCAGGAGTGGGAGCTGGAGCAGGAGTGGTAGGAACCGCGGTGGGTTGACTGGGAGTGGCGGGAGGTGTGGCCGGGGTGGCGGGAGTGACTCCGCCGGGGGCCTGGGTGGTGGCTGCTACCTCTTCGGCTTGCTTGCTTGGCAACTGCCAATGGTTGCGCGCCGGGATGGGTGCAGGGATGAATTTAGCCTGAGGGGCCTTGGGGGGTAGAGCTTTAGGAGCTCGGGTCGGTTTTTTGGGGGCATGCGTGCACCCACGATAACTAGCCGGATGGCCTACTTGGCGGCAATTGGTGCACGAAGGCGGCTCCGTGCACTGGGTCCTATCTTTGGGACGTGGGCACTGTGCAGTTCCATGATTTCCGAGGCACTTGACGCACCTGGCGGGCATGCGACAACGCAGCGATGAATGGCCATACAGTTGGCAGTTGTGGCACTGCCCGATTAGCCGTTTGCGGTGGGGGGTCTCCACGGTGAAGCCGCGGAATCCAAGAATGTCGCTGATGGCAAACAGATGTTTGGCATCAGCGGGGGTCTCTAATTCTACGAGGACCATCTCGTAGGGCTGCTGAGTGGCGTCTGCGCAGGCGGGACGGTGCATACGGGTAACCCGGACGCAAGAGATGCCTTTCTCTTGAAGGCCTAATGTGACTTCATCGGTCGACATTTCTAGGGGGATTCCGCGTATAACAAAGCGGTAGGTGCGCTCCTCGGGGAGGGCGTAAGTGTAATAGTTGATGTCTCCGGAAGACATCCACTTGGTAAGGGCGCGGTGGTCGGCCACCGTATCTGGCATGACGGTGACTGTCTTGTGGAGGCTATTCCACCTATTGTTTCTCAGGGTGATGCCCTGAGACTGTATTTTCGCGAGAAGGGTGGGTAAGGAGCTACCATTCGGGACGCGGATGTTGATTGGGGGAGGTTTTTTACCCTTTGGCTCAGAGGGAGCGGAGGGCCTAGAGGGTGCGGCTGGTGAGGACGGGGGTGAGGGGGAAGCCGGCGAGTCGGTGTCGAAGGCCAGCGCAGAGGGCGCCGGAGTTGCCACCGACACGGCGGTGGCCGATCGCGGCTTCTTCCGCCTCCCGCGCTTCACGGTCGTGAAACCGTCGTCATCCTGCTCGGATGACGATGATTCCGACCGAGAATCGCCGGAGGTTGAAGAAGCCGCGGGCCTCTTGGTGGATGCGGGTGAATCGGTTTCCATCGCCGTAGCGATGGGCCCCGAGGGAGCGGTGGGCGAGGCGGAGGGTCCGTCGTCCGTTGACGGGCTCTCCGTCTCGTCGGCAAAAAGGTCCGGCATAATCTCTCTAAAGAGAGTTTCAATACGAGCCCACGCGAGTGGGTTTTCCGCCGCCTTCGCGAGGGCCACGACAAGCTTCTGTTTTGGCGGGGCCATCGCGAGTGCTTGGGAAATTGGTTAGAAGGCGCGAGTGTGTTCCGACGCGGGTGCGTTCCGCCCGGGAAAGAACACACAAGAAACCGGGCGGCGCTCGCACTGACGTATGGTCGCGGATCGCGGGTCGCGGGTCGCGGTGGGACGCGTGAATTTACGTCCCCGGGTGGGTGTGCCCGGGGCTGAGTATGTGAATGACCCTCCTCGCCGGGTATAGGCGAGGGGGGGTGTACTTAAAATTAGGTGTGCCCTAAGCTGGTATCCCTTTGCCAATCTTAATGTGCGAAAGGGTTCCTAACAGTCCGTGCACCGTAAGTGGTATTGGTCCGAGGACCGCACACTCAACCGGATACACGGGATGGAAATCGGGATGGGTAGGGTTGGGAAGGAGATATGCGGGGGAAAGAGTGGTGTGCCTCCACTAATTCCTTGTCCGCACCCGTCCGGCTTGCTTCAGCCCTGAGGGGGCGTGGCGCGGGCCGGGTCACCGCTAGCTATCGGCTTGTTGACACCGTGAGGTTTACCACCGAGCTAATTCCCTGAAGGGGACAATAAAACAATACCGAAAATTCGGGCTAATCCCTGTCCTGAAAAGGACGCGGATGGGCCCTTTGTCTGGTAACCGACAAAACAAAGCGGAGCTTTGTTTTATGGTCGGATTACCGAGACGGCAGCGCGGGGCTGCAATCCGACCTGACAAACAGGCCGGTAATCGGTTGTAAAATCACTGCAGGTGCAGTGACAATACGTCCGAGAGCGACCGCTGCCAAGAGCGGAATGTGATTGTGAAAATGCCATTGGCATAAGTCCACCTTTATAGAAGTTTGTATATAAAGTTTAAATAAATAATAAAAAAATCTAGGCTAGGCTAGGCTTACGCCTGACATGTATTGGAAGCAAACCTATGAAATAAAAAAAATCGATGCGCGTCTATGACATTTGTATGATATGTTAACCAAACGTCACTAGTGCGCAGCGAGCTCGAAAATATTCCTGCTCGAGCCACAGGGTCCTCACGATTTTTTCCTTCACCGTTCAGCTATAGTTCATATATAAACATTAACTTCGCATCTCCGACTTTGCCCCCATCTCATCCCAATGTACCCCACATGGTAAGCATGTCGCAGGAAGGATTCGGCTTAGCTTCCACAACCAACCACCTTTTTTTTTTTTTTTTTTTTTTTTTTTTGTCGCGGGGAAAAGTGTTTTACCACTGCCGCCGCGCCCGGGGGGGTGGACGCGGCGGGTATGTCGGGTTCGCCGGCCTTACGACCCAGCGCCGTGATGCCCGGGAGAGATGGTCGACATCCGGGCGACGCTGGGCCGCGTCCCTAACAAATGCCTTACACCGGCAATACCGACTAAAAACCCCGCGGTGGCCTACTTCGGCGCATGAGTGGGGCGGTCCCGGGGTATCCTGAGATAGCCTCGGATTGCTACCGGAACCGCCCCTGCGCGGTGCCGCCTTGCGGCCCGTCTCCGATTTGGGGGGGGCTCAGAAGCCCCCGCCGCCGAAGGACGCCCTCGGCGTCTACGGCAGCACGAGGCCGACCGTCCGTGCTGCCGTCCGTCCCGGGGTCGCAAGTACAATAGTACTATAAGGGGCGCACAGCCCCCCGCTGCACGCCCGCGACCCCGGAAGGCCCCTATTAGTCGCCTCTTACGACAGGCAGGGGTTACCGTGGTGGAATTCTCCAAACGCCCCCATTCCACAGGGCGGGAGACGCCGGTCAGTCGTCCACCCGGCGCCTCCTACGTCTCCTTTGGCGGCGGGCGGGATCGCTCTGCTCACGATCCCGCTCGGCGCTCTCCTTCTGCGAGATGGCGCGCTCGCAGAAGGAGACCATCGCACGCCATGACCTCCGGCTGCCGACCATGGCGGACACCACGGCCGGCAGCGAGAGGTCTCCTCCGACGACTGCTATGAGAGCGCTGCGCTCCTCCACCCAGGCTGGGCACTCCTCAAGAGTGTGTTGGGCCGTGTCCTCGCGGCAGTTGCCACAATGGTGGCACACGGCGGACGCCTCTTTTCCGGCTATGCGACACAGGTACGCACCAAAACTCCCGTGCCCCGTCAGTACCTGTGTCAGCCGGAATGTAGGCGCACCGTGGCGCCTGTCCAGCCACTGTTCGAGGACAGGTCGCACTGCCGCGACGGTCCTCAAGCCCGCACTCGGGCTCTCCAGCCTGGCATGCCACTCCTCCACGGCGGCTCTGCGAAACCTGGCCGCAATCTCCCTCGGGGCAAGTCTCTCTCGTTGTTGGGACGCCCCCTCCCGCCAGTGGAATGCTGACGAGAGCGACCGGGCGTCCAAGTCCCAAGGGAGAGTGCCGGCCAACAAGCAGGCCGCCTCGTGGGAGACCGTGCGGTAGCCCCTGATTATTCGCTGCGCCACCAGACGCTGCGGTTTGCGCAGCAAGGTAACGCAACGGGCGCTCAGGGACCCGGCCCATACGGGTGAACCGTACAGGGCCATGGACCGCACGACTCCGGCGTACAGACTCCGGCAAAGGTTACCGGGACCTTCGAGGTTCGGCAGCAGGCTCCCAAGCGCGCCCGCTGCCCGCACCAATTTCGGCGACAACTTCTCAAAGTGGGCGCGGAAGTCCCACCGGCTACTCAAAATCAACCCTAAATATTTCATCGTAGTGCCGATGGGAATCCGCACCCCCTCCACAATGATGTGGGCCCCTAAAGGTGGCCTTCGCCGAGGCCCGTGGAAGAACAGGGCCTCGGTTTTGTTCAGGGCCACCGTGAGGCCCAGTCGCCGAATCCTGCCCACCACCTGTTCGGTTCCGAACGAGGCGAGCAGGATGGCATCCTCGAAAGTACCCGACGTCGCTGTCACCAGGGTGTCGTCCGCGTAGCAGACAACAGCGACGCCTCGGGGGTTGGTACCACGGAGAACCCAGTCATAACCGATGTTCCACAGTAGCGGGCCCAGAACTGAGCCCTGTGGAACACCGGCAGACATAGCCCTCCGGTGCCACCCAGCGGCGCCGGGATACACTACATACCTATTAGATAGGTACGAGTGCACCAGACGACGCAAATAAAGTGGCACCATGTGGTACCGCAGTGCCTCATGTATGCAGGCCCAGGGCAAGGTGTTGAAGGCGTTGGCGATGTCGAGCGACACCGCCACCACCACCTTACCCCGGGCAACTGCATCCTCCGCGTGCGCCTTGACCCGCAGAATCGCATGCACCGTTGACCGGCCATGCCGGAAGCCGAACTGGCAATCCGCCAGGTCCGGCCCGGCCTCCTCCAGGTGCTCGACGAGGCGAGCGTGCACGATCCGCTCGAAGAGCTTGCAGACCTCGTCGAGCAACACGATGGGCCGGTAGGCCGATGGCGACTCTGCGGGTCGACCGTCTTTCTTGAGCAGGACCAGCTTGCCGGTTTTCCACCGGGATGGAAACTGGCCCCGCTCCATGCACGCGGAGAAAAGGCCGCGGAGCCTCGCCCCCAGGTGCTCGACGGCTAACACCCATGCGCGTCCGGGACCCGGGGCGGTTTTCTTGCCTCGCAGCCGAAGCACCGCCACCCTCATTTCCTCGGGTGAAACCTCCGAAATAACCCTTGCCGAATCCAACGACGACGGCGTCGACGAACGCGACGCCATCGGTGGAGGAGTGACATCCTCCGTGGCCGGGAACAAAGCCGCGACGACCTCCTGAACGAGGTCGCCCCGGAGACTCTGCGTCAGCGGGGGCGCCCATGGGCGGAGCTTTCTCAACGCCACACAGTATGGACGCCCCCACGGGTCGCTGTCGAGAGTACTCCGGAACTCAGTTTGAGCCGCAGACTTTGCCCTCGCTATGGCCACGTGCAGCGCTCTCTTAGCCTCCCTGTGGAGGCCGTGAAGCAGCCGCTCCTGGTCCTCGTCGCCGAGAAGACGAATCCGGCGACGACGGTGTCTGGATAGCCGGCGGAGGGCGGCAACGCAGGACGCGCGCAGCCGCGTGAGCTCCGCCGACCACCAGAACACCTGGCGCTTCTCCGGGAGGCGTCGGACCCGGGGCATGGCTGCGTCGCAGACGCGCGACATCGCCGCCCCGAACCACTCCGCCTCCTCGTCGACCCGTACCGGCCCGTCCGGCACGGGCACCAGCGCCTGGGCCAGAGCGGCCTCCTTCAGGGCCTCAACGTCGAGGCGACTAACGGCCCAGCGTGGGCCGTCCGACCGCGGGACGGTCGGTCCCCCACCCGACCGGGTGGTTGAGGACGAGGTGACGTCGAACCGAATGTATCGGTGATCCGACAACGTCTCCTCGCCCACCAGGACCCTCCAGTCCCGGACACGGCGGGCTAGGGCCGGGGTGGCGAACGTGATGTCCACCACCGAACCGCCGTTATGCCTCACGCACGTGTCCGCCGTCCCGCGATTCACGACGGCCAAGCCGGACGAGATCGCCCATTCCTCCAGGGCCCTGCCCCGTGCGTTAGTCACCGACGAACCCCAAGCCAAGGACTTGGCGTTGAAGTCGCCGGCGACGAGGACGGGGCGAGGCTGACTGCCTTGCACCACCAGGGCTCCCAGCCGAGTGAGGAAATGCTCAAACTCAGGCTGGGATCTGTTGGGGGAGAAATACACTCCCACAATCCAGACCCCCCCCAACAGAACCGCCACACATCCCGAGCTCTTCGCTACTTTTTCAAAGGGCTGGGAGCCGGCGGCGCCCCGGGTGATGACGGCCACCAAGCCGTCCAGGTCCCCCGCCCAGTCATCCCTGGGGGGAACAAAGTACGGCTCAGCGACCACAGCCACTTGTATCGACCACTGCGCGAGGCTTTGGACCAGCAGGTCCTGGGCCCTAGCGCAGTGGTTAATATTCGCCTGGAGGAATCGTTGCGCCATATTATTGGGCGATCTCCATGGGTGCGGCGCTGGTGGACGGGTCGAGCCGCGTCACAACCGCCGCGCCTCCACCGCGATTACCGCGGCGGGGACGAGCGGAGGCGACGCAAGCCTTTGCGCCCACCTGGTGCCCCGCGGGTTTGCCTGCACCTGCACAAATCGTGCAGTGCGGCTCCGCGGAGCACTCCCTGGCCTTGTGGCCCGACTGACCGCAGCGGTAGCAGATCCCGCTACGGTCACATTCGTCACTGCAGTGCAACCGTACGTGCCCCCTAAAGAGGCAGCGGAAGCACCGCATGGGCCTAGGCTCAAGGAGCTGGACCCGTGCCGACACCCATCCGATCAGGACGCGCCCTGTCCTGATCACTCTGTCCGCGGCCTTGGCCGGGCACCGCACCCATGCCGCGCCAAGGCCCGAACGGTCGGGGCGGATCTCCCCGACTTTAACATCGACCGATGCACATCCGCCTGCCCCTGCGAGGGCCATCGCGATCATCTCCGGGTCGGCGGATGCATCCAACCCGGATATGCGCAGTTCCACGGTTTTGCACGGGCGGGATACCCGTACAACTGACTCCAGCTCAGTGCCGCGGAACACGGCCCTCATTCTTTCGGCGAGGGTGTCCGCCCTCGCCTCCGTCTCTGGGCCGGGCACCTCATAGAGGTACCCGCCCGTGGCCATTAGATGGGCCCGCATCTCCGATATGCCCAGGTCAGTGAGGCGGACGTTGGCCATCACCTCACGGAGTACCTGGGCATATGTTATACCCTTCGCCAACCCCTCGGGCGTCACTGACACGGTGACAGCTGCCTTTCGGGGCAGGCGAAGCTTTGGCTCCGGCCGGCGCTTCTGTGGCAGGGGCCGTTGCTGTTGCGGCAGCGTGTTGGCCGGGACAGCCGATGCGGGCCGGGGGGTCTTCTTTTTCCCCTTCTTGGCCACCACCACCCAGCCCTCATCCAAAGATGTGGGGAGTGGCGGGAGTGGACGGGGTGCAGGGACAGGCTGTGCCTGTACAGTGCCGCTCTTCGTCTTCTTCCCCCCCTTTTGGGAGGGGAGAGTTTTCGGCACGGTCACTGGGGCGGACCTGGCCGGGGCGGGCCTAGGTGCGGCGGCAGGGGCAGGCCGAGGAGCAACTGTAGGGGCAGGCAGGGCAGATGATTTGCCCTTGCCTTTCCCCTTCGGGCCAACTGCGGCAGGCAGGGCTGAGGATGGCCCCGCCACGGCAACGGATGGCAGAGCAGGCCACTCTCTAGTCTGGTCTCTAGCCCGGTCTCTAGCCCTATCGGCGGCCAGGGGTGGCCGGACGATGGGCTCTGGGGGCAGCCGCATGGCCAAAGCCTCGAAGCGCGCGTCCACTATATTTAGTAGACGGCGCTCGAATTCTCCGAGGCGATCGCCTTGGCCAGCGGCACCACCTGATACGGCCTCCGGTATCTGACCCCCAAGGGATCTGACCGTAGCCAGAAGCTCCTCGAGGGTTTTTGCCTGCGCGGCCTGGGCAGCCTTTAGTTGGGCGATTTCTCGCGCCAACGACGCCTTCTCCGCCTCCAGGCGAGCTACCTCAACTGAAGTCGGCTCATCGGCCCTTTGGATGAGCTCGCTCACGGCCTGATTCAGCCCCTGCTTAAAGGTTCCTTTAAGATTCTTCGATTTTTGGGCTATGGCCCGAATCGATGCCGCCATCCGAAGACGCCAATCTTCGTGCACGTAAGGCGCCTCATTTATCTCCGACGACTCGGCCTCTCCGTCAGACACTGCTACGACTTTTTGTGCAGTAGGTCCTTCATCACTGTCGCTCAAGATCTGGGTTTCAAGTTGATCTCGGCGACTCCTCTTGCCGAGCGAAGAGGATGTGTCCACTCCTGCCCCAAGATCTAGAGCAGGAACAGACGACAATCCTCTTGCAGACGTCTTGGGCAGATGCCCGTCATCCTTGGGCTGTCCAGGGTCGCAAGCGGCACCCGGGGCAGCCAACTTCTCCACACGCACTATAGGTATTTTGGGTTTTGTAAATGAAAGCTTCATAATGGTCCCACGAGTATGGGGGAAATAAAAGGTCCACCCAGGCAGAGCCCCCTGTACCTGGGTAAGCCTATGGTGTGACCCGCCGGAGTGTCGGCCGGTACTCCGACGGGGGTCGCACTAGAGACCGAACTACCCATCGGCCATGCATCCCCTCGCGGTGCGCCGCCGCTTGGGATTCGGGGTAACTTTTTATAGAGGTTTTCTCCCTCGCGGTCCGGGCGTTTAAGCCAAGACCCTCGGTCCGGTCGAAGCGCGAGACATGACCACAGACCTCCGAGACCGGATTACGATATTCGACGGTGGCAGTGAAGGAGAGCGTCCCCTCCACTGCCTGCTCGGCGGCGGGTAAGCGCACACCGAGCCCGCCGATGCCCCCAGGACAGAACCCAGGGGTGTCCCCAAGAACCCTCCCCACTAGACGACGGCCGCCGCAACGGGCGACGACCGCCAACCAGCCTCGTCAGGATATTAGCCGTGGTCACGGATGAAAGCAGACGAAAATTCGAAACCGTCTTCATCCGTGACCGCCGTTGCCCAGGGTGCACCACGTGGAGGTTTCCTGACTTCGCACCCCACAACCAACCACCTGCCTGACGTCAATATGTAGAGGATTCAGTTCCAGATCTTGTACGACCGACTGCCTGCCTGACGTTAAGCCCCATCTGGGGTATCCAGTCCCGGGCAAGTAGTGAAAGAAAACCCGACCTGGGAACCGAACCCAGGGCCTCCAGGTTCACAGCACATACACCGCCACTAAACCAAACGTAAAGTGGCATCTTGCTGTCGCGTTTTCCGGTGGCCCATTTCTCTCCCTCCCTTTCCCAATTCCTTGTCCTTCCCCTTCCATTCCCTCTTTTTAGGTTAGCAACGCATCCATGGTTCTTTTTATGGCTTGAGGGTCTATGGGCGGTGGAGATCATTTACCATCAGGTGAACCATCTGCTCGTTTTCCAGTCTCTGCTAAAAAAAAACAAAGAGGCGACTGATCCATCACTCCAACACACAAGTGTCAGTTAATTAAATTGTTTAGTAAACAGCATGAAGGGTACACTCGAAGAGATGTTACGCTTCGGTGAGTGGGTTCAGATTTCGGTTAGGGAGCGATCGGCTAATAAAGCTGACATTTCGAGTGCCAGACCCCCTCAAAGAGCTAGGTACGCCATTGACTTAATGTCCAATGAGAGTAGTCTTGCTAAAGTAAAACGTTTAGTGCTTTTCAGTTCTAGGTAACAGTGGTGTTATCCTTTTCTTGAGAGGGTTGACGTTACGCAGGCAGCCGGTCGTAAAAACTAAGCCGAATTCATTCTGCAACTTGCTTGAAAAACTGTGTTGTGGGATAAGGGCAGGTTGAAAAAAAAGGGAGACTTTATATTTCAACCGACTTCAAAAAAAAGGCACAATCCGTCGATATGATAGAAAGAAAGATAGTTTAAACTTTTCTATTTTTACCACATGTCCTTATCTCTCATTCAGTATAATATAAGCGTGTTGCTGAAAGGATTCGTCTTAGTTTTTAACGACTATCTGTCTGACATCAAGTACACGTGGGGTTCTAATCCCGGGGAAATCGTCTTAGAAACACTGCTTTGTCCGACCTGGGAATCGAACCCAGTACCTCCCAGTCTATAGCCCATAGACAAAGAGGCGACCAATAAAATGTAAATAGACAGACAAATCCTCAGACGTACACTAATAAGACCGAAGGCTATATCGTATTCTGCCGTCGATTCTAGCTAACAAACCAAATATTTGACAAATAATTTCCCATGTGTACCGCCAATCAAGTATTAAGAAGATTTAATATAATATAGCTGCCTCGGTGGCGTAGTTGTATTTCGGAACGACTACCGTCCTGAGGTCTCGGGTTTGATCCCGGGTCGGGCAGTGATATTGGATTTTTCCATATCAGCTTGGAGTCTGGAATTTGTGCCCGATATGGCGATAGGCTCGTCCCCTATCATATCTGGGACGGAACTAAGCTCGGCGAAACGTGGGTGTACTAGTAAGCTAGTGCGCCCCTGCTTACCCCTTCGGGGTTACAGGCGTGAGCTTATGTTATGTTTATGTTAATGTAATATGGACGATTCAAAATGTTTGATGCCTAAATGCCTTTGATTGGAGTAGGATGACGGCATTAAATAAACATACATAATTTCAGGCCGTATCCTCGAAGGGATAGGCAGAGGCACCCGAGCGATCTAGGACGCCGCTTCGCCGAGCTTAAATCCGTACCACATGTGACAAGGGACGAGCCAATCACCATATTGGGAAAAAATCCAGACTTTGGGCTCATTCTGAAAATTTTTTAAATAAATAAATAAATACACCCAATAGTCACATACATAGTCCTGACCCCACACTAGGTGTAACCTGTATCGTGGGTATCAGTAACTACGAGAGACTTTCGGTCTCACAACACCCAGACCCGAAACAAATATCTATGGGCCACACAGACATTTGTCTCGGTGCGGGAATCGAACCCGCGACCTCACGTTTCACAGCCAGCTACTCAAAATTTTATAAAAAAAAATATTTATTTTACAAAAAAATTAATAATAAAAATGTAATTTAATTTAATATTGAATAACTTTGCTCGACTCGGGGATCAAACCCAAGACCTCATGACGGTAGTCGTACCGTAATACAACTACGCCACCGAGGCAGTCTATTTTTCAGCAGACTTCCAAAAAATAGGAGGTCCTCAATTCGTCTGTATTTTTTTTTATGTATGATACATGATATCTCCGCCAAATGTACACCGAATTTCAAGATTCTTTTTGTGTTCGATAGAGCTTATTTCAAGGGTGGTCCCATATACATTTGGTCAGGATCGGATACATTTTGAAGTTGGTCCGTTAAGTTTTTAAACTTGTGATTACATAAGCTCACGCCTGTATCCCCGAAGGAGTAGGCAGAGGCGCACTAGCCTACTGGAACACCCACATTTCGCCGAGCTTAGTTCCGTCCCAGATGTGATAGGGGGCGAGCCTATCGCCATATCGGGCACAAATTCCAGACTCCGGGCTGATATGGAAAAATCCAATATCACTGCCCGATTCGGGGATCGAACCCGAGACCTCAGGACAGTAGTCGTACCGAAATACAACCACGCCACCGAGGCAGTCTTGTGATTATTATTTTATTTTTCAATTTTCTAATATTATACTACAAGATCCTTACCAACTTTTATTCGACAAACTTTTTTATTCCCCTTTATACTCTACCGGTTGGTCAAACGTACCCCTAGCTCCCTGGGGAAAGGGCTGTAACAATAGCACTTGCCAGCCCTCCTCTAGTTGTTAATGAATGCATTTGTTCAACAGTGGGACCAAATTGAAGCATAAATCACCTTTTGTATTTTGGAACTATCGTGTGTTTCGTTTATTATTTGGAATGTTTCGTAATAACAGCCTCCGTGGCGCAGCGAGCGAGTAGCCGGCGGCAGCGAGAGGCCGCGGGTTCGATTCCCGCATTGAGACAAACGTTTGTGTGGCCCACAGATATTTGTTTCAAGTCTGGGTGTTGTGAGATCAAAAGTCTCTCATAGTCTCTGACACCCACGGGCCACGATACAGGTTATACCTAGTGTGGGGTTAGGAATAGGTGTGTGACTGTTGGGTGTATTTATTATATTATTATTATAATAACGTATTTAGTGTTTGGAGTTTCATTTATCCGTGAATTTGTTTGAGTTTTTTTTATAGGTCTACGAAGGTAGACGAACAGACGGTCCACCCGATAGCTTCTCGTCTTGGGAAAGACGTGAGTTTATGTATGTACACTTAGTACCAGATATACCCCTTTATTTATAATAAATTAGTAGAGCGTAATAAGACTGTAATAGTACACTTCATAAAAATTGTATTCATAATCGTTCAATAGCGTTAAACATTCCAACGTTCGATAGTGAAAACATGGCCGATTCCGATCAGCTGTTTCAAGTTTGATGTTCTTTCTTAATTATATTAATTTTGTTATAGTCTAGGACTCCATCTAAGATTGATATATATTTTTTAATAATTGTTTCCAAACAATTAATAAAAAATATATAGCCAAGACTTCCTATCTGTTTCGAAGCATGCCAGAGATAAAAATAATATTTTTTCTGTAACCAGCAACATTCTATTCGATAAGCATATATTAATTCTCTTTTTGCTAAACTAGGCAAAAGTAGGGTTATGCTTTCGATAAGACCAAGATTTCATTATGAATAAGAGGGATAAGGTTTAAACAGACAGGACTAGACGCAAATAAAAATAAAAGAACAAACAATTTTGTTTTTTAGATTTTAGACAGGTTCCCAGACAGGCTGCCATTGTTTTTAGAGTCCTTTGACACCCAAAAGGGATGGCATATCCACGCCACTATTCCTTTACTTTTATGAAAATAATTGTACCGTTGTTTTTTGGCAGTTTCGTCTTCGTATACATAAAATGCTTGTGATTTTTGTAAAAAAAAATTGTAATGGTTTGCATTTACTTCGAAAAGGAGATTTTTGATTGGTTTATATTTTTATCTATACTAAGTGAAATTTTACCCAAATGTCTACCATTATATCTTATTTTAAATAAAAATAAATGTACCCAAGAGTCACACAAATAGTCCTGACACCACACTAGGCTTAACCTGTATCGTACCAACAAAAGACTTTCGGTCTCAACATCCAGACCCGAAACAAATATCTGTGAGTCACACAAACATTTGTCTAGGGAATCAAAACCACGGGCCTTCGCTTCATAGTCAGCTACTCAGCCGCTGCGCCGCCTTAAGGCATTAAAACATTACACAAAAGACCTACACAAAACATGGTTTCTCTACACATTTTTATCTACAGTCCCTTGTCCTATGAGCTGGAGACAGCGAAAATCGTTGTTTTGTTGTTTTTGTGTTTTGTTTCGAAAAAGCTAGTGCAGGAGACGCGCCTTTATGTAATCATATTCGATTATTATTTACTACCTAAACACCCCACAAAGAGCTAGCGACATTATTTGACACTTCAAACTACTACAGCGGGCAAGTTAAAAGCTTTGTGTTGTAACACCATTAATAAATAATAGGGCACATAGAAGCGATCGAGTTAATGAACACACTTCAACCCCTGTTTACTGTTACTTGCTGGTTTGAGGCTGAGATCTATAGAGCGAACTTCAACTAAGTCTAAGTCAAAGTCACGAACTCAGTGGGGATTTCGAATTGTTAAATCGAACTTTGACTTAATCCGGGTCATTTTTTACAAGAAAAACAAACTGACAGACTAAGCAAAGTTTTTCTTGTAAAAAATGACTCGGACTTAGTAAAAATCCTCACTGAGTTCGTGACTTTGACTTAGACTTAGTCGAAGTTCGCTCTATAGATCTCAGCCTGAGTATTTTGTGTAAAGTGGTGGGCCCTAGCGCGTATAACTATCGGTGTATTCGAATCGAGGTGGCTATGTGTGTGACAGCCTCCGTGGCGCAGCGGGCGAGTAGCCGGCTGTGAAGCACGAGGCCGCGGGTTCGATACCCGCATTGAGACAAATGTTTGTGTGGCTCACAGATATTTTTTTCAAGTCTGGGTGTTGTGAGACCGAAAGTATCTCATATCTGACACCCATGATACAGGTTATATCTAGTGTGGCGTCAGGACTAGGTGTGTGACTGTTGCGTGTATTTATTATTTATGTATTCATGAGATTTGGTTGAAAGTATATACCTTACGTCATTAAATCATACTAGATATAACTTACCATACAACAAAGCGTTGCCCAAAAACCCAGTCGAATTGGTGCAATAGTTTAGCCACTGGATTGATTGATTTCACAATTTTTGCACATGTACCTTCGGGGCGACCTAAAACAGCTGATATTAGCGGTCAAAGACTTTTGTCAACAACAAAATGAATAGACTTCTCCGGCATTCCTTGGATGCGAGGTTCCCGCGCCGCGTACCTACTGAAGTATACCTACTATAAATTTTCGCGTATTATACCTATTTTATACAGTATAAATGGTGTGATATATAATAACCGAACTATTGCTATTAATTTGCATACATAACATACATAAACTCACGCCTGTTTCCCGTTGGGGTAGACAGAGACTAAGGAGCGCCAATTGCTTCGGTTCAAACACACCTCTTTCGCTTCTTCCACAGTCATCAGTCTTTTCATGCACGCTCGTCGGTTACGAGAACTCCTTATTTGGCCCTTTTTAAGGAGATCGCCAATTTGGTCCTTAAAAGTACGTCTAGGACGCCCACGGCCGACACTACCATTCACTTCCGCTACATACATTTCTTTCGTCACTCTGCTTTCATCCATCCTTTCAATGTGGCCAAACCACCGAAGCATTTTCGGGCATCATACCGGTTTTATGCAGTATAAATGGTGTGACATATAATAACCGAACTTTTGCTATTTATTTTGTTATAAAAAATATTTTTCAGTATTGACGTTACAGTTTTTTATTGCTGCGGAGAAATTTAAAAATACCTATGTTACCCATTATCAAATTTAACATCGTTATGTTAACGCCACTCTGTATAATGCTAAATCTATATCGTATTACGTGACAGCCTCAGTGTAGGGGCCGTGAATAAGCCGGCTGTGAAACAAGATGCCCTGGGCTCGTTTCTCGTTCCACAGTCATCAGTATTTTTGACCAACTTCGAAGGATGAGGTCCTCAATTCGTCTGTTCAATAGTTTATTCCAAATTTATTCCAAATTTTATTCCAAAGGTGGCCCCATATAAATTAGATCATGATCGGATAAATTTTAAATTCGGTCAGTTAAGTTTTTAAAGTTATGATTATAAAATAAATAAATAATAAATACACCCAACAGTCACACTAGTCCTGGAGTCACACTAGGTATAACCTGTATCGTGGGTGTCAGAGACTATGAGAGACTTTCGGTCTCACAACACCCAGACTTGAAACAAATACATTTCTGTGGGCCACACAAACATTTGTCTCAATGCGGGAATCGAACCCGCGACCTCTCGTTTCACATAAGGCTACTTGTCCGCTGCGCCACGGAGGCTGTCAAATAGCTCTAAACCAAATGCTTAGTCTACATAGCCTTAAGTATCGCCTACTAAAGCGCAGGTACTTTTTATAAAGTGGATCAGTTTTCTATTCTAATTTCCTGAGGCATTACCCTCCCCACACTATCTACCGAGCTCACGGCACGATTTATGATAATGTCTTGTTCGACATTACCTGAACCAACCTAAGGAAAGACCATGTGTCTGTCTTAACGGACTTTTTAAGATAGATTTCTAAGAACCGTGCTACCTTGGGACATTTAAAAAAATTTACTGCGCCAAATTCTATTGGAAACTAAAGGTAATTCTGGTAGACCTAAGCAATTTTTTTCAAGATTTGATTTACTACTCGATTTTCCGGGAAAGAAACGTTCAAATGAGTTAATTTTATTTATTTGCGAAAATGCTTTTACGTAAGTGTGTTGCGCCGATCCCACATTAAGGTGGGAAAAAGGGCAGATAGAAAAAAAATGGCATCGACTTGAGACTTTAATTTAAGACCGGATTCCTCATTCCCAAATAAAAAACGACAAAAGTCACGTGCAAAAAATAGTCACAACCTAATTATCTAAACCCATTTGGCAGTGAGATGACTCCCATTCACGCCCGTTATCAGGATCCCTCGTTCTAAAATAAAATGGCGGATATCTAAACCGCATCGCGATCGGAAGAAATAGCTTTATTTAAATTGGAGGGTTCGTAAAAAGGGGGGAGAGTATTATTTTAGGGTAAGTTGCAGCACTTAGGTAAATCTCGATTTAAATATAGACTAACCTAAAACATACATAAGCTCACGCCTGTATTTCTGTATTCCAGAAGGGGTAGGCAGAGGCTCACTAGAATTAGAATACCCACATTTCGCCGAGCTTAGATCCGTCCCAGATGTGAAAGGGGCGAGGACCTATCGCCATAACGGACACAAATTCCAGACTCCGGGCAAATACCACTTCGGGTCAGGCCCAAGGATCGAACCCCAGACCTCAGGACGATAGTCGTACGGCGCACCCAATACCAATACGCCACCGAGGCAGCCAAATAATAAATATAACATCCAAAAATGACACACATAGTAAAGAATTTTTTTTTTAAATTTCGTAAGGCTCACATAAGGCTCATATAGGCTCATGAAGAATTTTTTTTTTCTAGCACATTGGGTTACTTACAATACATTTACAAACCACCTACGAGATAATTTATTATTTTTAGCATATACAAGCCATTCCTATACAAATTGCGACGATTTACAGGTCGCATTGCGATTTTAAACTCCCCATCTTTAATAATTGACCAAAAACTTTTTCAATTTTTATTTTTTAACTTTTCCGTTGCGCTTTAAATCATTCTCCCTGTATGTGGAATTGTTATTGTTACCAACTTTATGAAACACCCTGTATATCACACTAATTTGCGGTTATAGCTATATACGAATTTCCCAGCACCCCATTAAAGTTGATTTTAAATAGGGTCAGCTAAAAGCTCTGCATAATGCACACAATTTCAACCCACTTTCATTTAGCCCCGATATTAAAGTGTTGTTTTAACACGGGAATCGAAGGCCCAGATACAATTTGCATATTTATTGCCTCCCCACTCCCCTCTCTCACTCTCCCCCATTGTCAACTCTTCAGGTGAGCGCCGCGTTTTGTCACAATATAATGCAATTTCTACAAGAGCGGCCATTAAACGGCCTATTTCGCTTGTTTGCGAAGATATTGTCAGTTCGCTTTGATGGTCGGAGTTTGGAGTTTTAATCAGGTCGAATGCAAAGACATACAATAGTACATAGATGGGACAATGGCGCGAAACTGTGATTCAAAAGTTGTGACCTCGTGGTCACAAGTCACTCAGTCGTATTTGAAACATACGCGTGCAAGGACGTGACAGCGTAATACTGATTAGACAATAAAATTGTCCTACGTGATTCTTGAACATTCACAAAACATTCTAGGGTGGCAATTGTAAAAAGTGCCCTTGCATTTGTAATAAGTGGTAGATTGCGTGACTGGCGATTGAAATCAATTTTCTTGCATGGAATTTAAACAAAAATATTTTTTCCAGGCTTCGAGCTAACAATGCGTAGGGAAACCCAAAGACACTTCACATGATCTGGGGTTCGAACCAAAGACCTTAGACCGGTAGTCCTAGTAGCACGCAATACAACTACGCCACCGAGGCAGTCTGAGCTATCGCTGTTTTAATTGGCAAAAAAGAAAAAACCCATTCGTGTGAAAGCAACTACTTATAAAATACTTATTTCTTCCTTAATTATGCAACGTTATTTTCACCAGGTAAAATAAATTTAAAATTCGCTCAGCTGAAGTTCCTCAGAGGTGGAAATAATTAAATCAGCGAGGCAAAGCGGTATAAAATTAGATGCTGGTAATTTAAAAAAATCCTTTGCCAACTTCACGGATAAACGCATTATGCACAACAGAATATTCGATATTTTATACACAAGCATTTTGTATTGTAAAGTATTTAATATATAAATAAATACACCCAACAGTCACACACCTAGTCCTGACCCCACACTAGGTATAACCTGTATCGTGGGTGTCAGAGACTATGAGAGACTTACGGTCTCACAACACCCAGACTTGAAACAAATATCTGTGGGCCACACAAACATTTGTCTCAATGCGGGAATCGAACTCGCGGCTTCTCGCTTCACAACCGGCTACTCGCACGCTGCGCCACGGTGGCTGTCATAGGAATGTCTGTTAAGGAGAGAAAATATTATATTTGAACATGGACGTAAAAAAATATGGACGGAGCGCTAGGAACGTTGAAAGTGAAGCACGGTTTTCGGCCCATTCAATCTATCGACACGTAATGGCGTGTGTGCGTAGGGCACTTTTGTACAGGGGGTTACCACCACCTCTTATAGCAGTATTATTATAATTTTACTTGTACCGATTCCTATACAAAACAAACGAAGAACGATTATAATAATACTGCTATAAGAGATCGTGGTAACCCTGCAGGCGTGTTTGTGTACGTTGCCTCTCTTTCGCGTCTGTTTAACTATAGGCGAGATGGTGTCCTTCTTTTTTTTTACGTCCACGTATTTGAAAACATTTTGCCGCCCCAGATGCTAAAGGGGGCGAGCTTATTGCCATATCGGGCACAAATTCCAGACACCGGGCTGATACTAAAATTAAATATCCAATATCACTTTGCCCGACCTGGTATCGAACCCACGACCTCAGAGCGGTAGTCGTATCGCAACACAACTACGCCACCGAGGTAGTGTAAAACAAAATATAACACTTTACATTAGCATTATTACCAACCTCCATACGTTTGGCATACATGAACTGAAAATGGTTCAAAATAGGCAACAAAAGTAACAGTGAACTGCAATTTGCAATAATTATAAATCAAAAAACATAACATAAGCTCACGCCTGTATCCCCGAAGGGGTAGGCAGAGGCGCACTAGCGAACTAGAGCATCCACATTTCGCCAAGCTTAGTTCCGTCCCAGATGTGATAGGGGGCGAGCCTATCGCCATATCGGGCACAAATTCCAGACTCCGGGCTGATATGGAAAAATCCAATATCACTTTGCCCGACCCGGGGATCGAACCCGAGACCTCAGAACCGTAGTCGTACCGAAATACCACCACGCCACGGAGGCAGTCAAAAATTATAAATCAAATTATAAATCAATATTACTTTATTTTAGCGTGGTAGAACCACGCTGTAGACAGTAACGTCTACAGCACGAATGGGCCGGCTCGACCAGTTTAAAACCATTGTTTCACAGAAAACCGACGTCAAGTGACAGCTTGGCGTGGCGTTACTGTGAGTGAGATTTCCGGTGGCCTATTTCCCTCCCCCTACCGTCCCTTTCCCACCCTTTCCCGTCCCCTTCCATTCCCCATTTTAGTTTGGCAATGTACCCATGATTCTTTTTGTGTCTTGGGTGTCTATGGGTGGTCAAGATCACTTACCGTTAGGTGACCCATCTGCTCGTTTGTCAGTCTGCTATAAAAAAAAACTTTATTACAAAGTCCCGAATATAAGATGTAGAAAGATGAAGAAAAATAAATGTAATATATGTATATACGTACGTTTATAACTTTCTCCATAATCTAGTCCTGGACACAAAGAAATTCCAAAATCTAAATAACTACTCAGTTAATTTAAAGCAAGAACATATTTTGAATGAAAGCAAAGACTTCCAACACATCTATCTATATGTCCATAAAGACAAAAACTTCAACACGAAGTTCATATTTAAGTGCGAAAACAAAACGTCACTCGATAGCAGACAACACAACGTCGCGAACTTCCCTCCTATTGTTCATGCTAATTTACAAGACAGCTTTATAAACTTTGACGCGTGTGTGCGCCGCTCAACATTTGCATTTCAAAAAGGTGTGTTTTACTGGAGTGAATTTACGCGGCGTTTTTTGTTCGCGATCGAAAGCGGGCATTTGATTTTTTTGAGTTTTTATTGTGACATGATAGTCTTCAGGTATTTATGGATTTTATAGTCGGTTGTAAAGTAATTTTTAATAGTTTTGGCTACAAATTAATGTGAATGAACATATCCAGAAGTAGTTATAATCAGATTATTATTTGTGTTAACCAACTGCAGTTGTCCGAATTTATCACTAAATTACTGGTCATTATAAACCTCATTTTGAAATAAGTATTGCGAATGAGATTGACAATTCTTAAAACTCTTTTAAATAAATAACATCTATAAGTTACCACTCACATATAATTACTATTTTTGACTTTGAAATAACTTACAAAATTTTGTGTCATGGGTATCAGAAACTGTTCTTCATATCATAATGTTTTTTTTAATCATGTGAGTTTTTTTGACGGATTTGAATTCAGCGTATATAATATGTGTATGTAATACTTGGATAAATCGCAGCGTCGATACACACCCATATGAACAGGCCCCATCTCGGAACGATTTCGCCAAACTTTGAAAGTCATTCCGGGATGCTGTGAAGTAGTTTTTAAGTACATCGCTTATTGTTGAGTACGCTTTGTTCAGAGTTTCCAATTAATGATACCGTAACTGGAAATGTTGTACTTTATCTTTGAAGATACTGCCTAATTTATTGGGTTATAGCTTCTCTTGCCTTTAATAATGTCCAAGGCTTACCGTTGTAGAAACATTACAAGGTCATACATTGTACGGAAATGTGCAAACTTAAATTATTAATTTGCGGCTTCTTGTCAATAGACTTTAAGTTAGGTGTCGTCGCCATTTAACTATGTAACTCTCATGTTATTGTTTTTGTGCAAGCAAGATATTTCTAGGATGTTCACGAGAAGTCTGGCGTCGCTTGTTAAAATTATGTCATTTAATTTTTATCTAGAGTTGTGTTTGTTGGTTTTAAGTGATGTGATTTAATGCATCAAACTTCAGTGAAGAGAGACAGTATAATGTGAAACTTTTTAACCGGCGATATTTTATGAGTTTTGCTTGGTGCGTTGACATCATCATCATCATCGTTGGCGGTGAGATCATCCACATCTGGGTCTCATGGTCATTGTGAAAACATAATTGCTCTATTTATCTTGAAATTTGCTAAATCATCGCATATCGCGAAGCCATTATTTCTAAAAGAAGAAGAAGAAGATATTTCTACGCGAAACTAGCTTTATTTTTAAAAGGTGTCTTAAAATGATGCCTTTTTCCGAGGGGCTCCGGGATCGATTCCTAAATATGGCAAAGCTATCTGATACGTATTGCTGAACTCCCCAAGAGAGGTGGTTAACAGCATGTGAAAATAATGAAAGAAGTTACATTGTTTCGCGCTTCCACAACATTCAACATTGTTACAAAACCCATTCGAAATTCAACTCGTAACTCAAATTTCCATTTTTCTTATTCATAAAATCACCCAAAGCTCAAACTGTTCAACTGCAGAAAGTTTTTGAAGAATATTTTACGAGGCAATCTGGTCGGTCCATCGCATCATATTTCGTCTCCCCTGGGCGTCGGCTTGCAACACTAATGCCGAATGCGAAACGTTCAGACCACGTCGAATTATTGGTTCGTACTTGAATACTCTAGGGATGGGGCTTCGAATCTCGTAGTTGACTTTGAGATGTTCGAAAGACTATTGAACGACGGGTACTGTATTAGTTCTGACAATTTACTTCTCCAAAATGATAATACGTAGTTTTTTTTAACGAAGTCTAAAACAACATCTCGTTTGGTTATAACAGTATCGCTCTCATGATTATTTTTGAATGTCTTCCAAAAAGGAGAAGGTCCTCAATACGTCTGTATTTTTTTTATGTATATTACGCGATATCTCCGCTAAATGTAGACCGATTTTCAAAATTATTTTTGTGTTCGATAGAGCTTATGTCAAGGGGGGCCCCATATAAATTTGGTTACTACCGGATTTAAAGTCGGTCGTTTTTAAACTTGTGATTATGGTATCACGAGTGTCTATGAGCGGTAGAAATCATTTACCATCAGGTTTACCAGTCTCAGGTATCAACATTTTTTTCAATCTTATTAGCATGTGATCGAATTCTTTACCTGAGCAGTAAAAATCATGAAAATATCCCCAATCCTATATCGAGTGGCGCCGACATATCAACATTAAATCTTACCACACTGCAAGGCTTTGGTACCAAAAATCAGTCGAATTGGTGGAATAGTTTAGCCACAGGATTGATTTTTAGGTTTCATAATTTTTGCTTATGACCGCTAATATCAGCTGTTAGGGCGCCTCGTACGTACATGACGTACGAGGCGCCCTAACAGCTGATATTAGCGGTCAACGACTTTTGTCGATAAAAACATGAACGGACTTTTCCGGCATGCCTTGAATGAGGTTCACGCACCGTGTACCTACTGAAGTTTACCTACATGTAGATATTCGCGCATTATACCGGTTTTACACAGTATAAATGGTATGACATTTAGTAACCGAACTTTTGCTATTTATTTTGTTCTATTTTTTTTTTCAATATTGTCGTTACCGTTTTTTTATTGCTGCGGCGAAATTTAAAAACACCTATGTTACCTATTAGTCCAGGGTCGATAATTTTTAAAACCAAAAAAAAAAATAGTAGGATGAAACCCATTAGAAAAGGAGGGAAATATTATAAAAATGAAAGGAACAATAATTTACGGGCGATCTGAGGTCGGGAAGGGGATGGGGGTGAGTTTTTAAGGGTAAAAAACGGTTTTTCTCGATTTTCTTCAAAACTAAAAGTCCTATCGAAAAAAGTTAAATGGCAAAGTTGTAGATAATAAAAATATCTAAAACTTTTGTATTTACACTTTTTTCACATAACCTCAAAATTTATGTGAAAAATTCAAAAAACCAAGTTTTTGGTTTCTTATTTTTATCTTTTACAAAAAATTCTTTTTTTAACGAAATTTTGTGAAAACTTACCTTTTTATGTCCCAAATACGCTGTAATTTATTTGATTAAAATATTTATTTTTTCACCTTATTTTGAATTAATATCGAAAAAACACCCTAATTTTCAATCGAAAATTCACCCGTCAAAATATCAGCTTTTTTCAAAAAGTTGGTATGGTTTCTGTTCGTTGAAATCTCTACTTTCCGATGGTAAAAAAAAAAAATATATATGTTACTATGGTAAATCTTCTCAGAAAATGCAATTGACTTTGACAACTTCGATGAAAAAAGCTGATGTCAAAGTCTCAATTTTTTTGTATTTATTGTCGATTCTTTTCTTGCTGGATACCACTAAACGATTCAAAGCTGCTTTTTTTATTGCGTACACTTGAATATCATCTGCCTTATTGCAAATGATACAAACAGATTCATCCATACTGATAATCTGAAAAGACAAAATCGAATTAATAATGTCTTCACTATTTAATCGTGAATAAACTCCCATGAAAAAAAAAATATTAAAGAAATAAATGTCAAAATGTATGAATAATATATTATAAATCTATAAAAACTGTATAAAATATATATGAAAATCGGCAAAAAGTTTGTTTTATTAAAAATATATCTACGATATATATTTTTTATAGAATTTAAATATATTTTTTATGTATTCTGAAATATATTTTTTTTCATGGGATTAACTAAATTTGTTTGTGCAAAATTAAGGAGATTATTATTTTTTTATCTTGTACAAAAATATCATTTAATTTCAATCTTTAGGTTATGTTACGTTAAGCATACTATTTTTTAAATAAAATATTACGATTTTTATGGTTGAGTTGATTAACTTGTCACAATTATCTTCAAGAAACTCAGCGTGCACGTGTATTTTTATAAACGATGTTCTATACTGTACTGTATTTCGAATACTGGTTAGGCTAGCAGTTGTAACAGCTGCTACGAAATATATAGTATATAATAGTAGGTATGTATGTAGTAAGACCCAGGCCCGCCTAGCCCCTTCCCCACTTCTCCACGAAATACCTTTTGATGGGCTACAATTTTTCGTAGGTCACTCAGGTATATCTACTCAGGTATATATATAATTTATCTCAAAATAGTTATAAATAGGCATCTACGCATATAATTTAAAGAAAATTAGACAACTTTCTCCAAATATTGTAGATGTCTTATTAAATATTAATTTAATTAACTTATTTGTTTCTTAATTATAGTAGTATATTTTTATTTGCAATTTTTTTGTTATCAACGTCACATGAAATCTAACGTTTTTCGAGTAATTAAAGTGTAAATTTTAATAAATAGCTCCAAATTATTTATAATAATTAAAAACAATTTTTCGAATTCAAGTTTTTTTTTTTTTTTTTGCATTTTCTGAGAAGATTTACCATAGTAACATATTTTTTTTTTCACCATCGGAAAGTAGAGATTTTAACGAACAGAAACCATACCAACTTTTTGAAAAAAGCTGATATTTTGACGGGTGAATTTTCGATTGAAAATTAGGGTGTTTTTTCGATATTAATTCAAAATAAGGTGAAAAAATAAATATTTTTAATCAAATAAATTACAGCGTATTTGGGACATAAAAAGGTAAGTTTTCACAAAATTTCGTTAAAAAATTAAAAAAATTGTAAAAGATAAAAATAAAAAACCAAAAACTTGGTTTTTTGAATTTTTCACATAAATTTTGAGGTTATGTGAAAAAAGTGTGAATACAAAAGTTTTAGATATTTTTATTATCTACAACTTTGCCATTTGACTTTTTTCGATAGGACTTTTAGTTTTGACGGAAATCGAGAAAAACCGTTTTTTACCCTTAAAAGCTCACCCCCATCCCCTTCCCGACCTCAGATCGCCCATAAATTATTTTTCCTTTCATTTTTATAATATTTCCCTCCTTTTCTAATGGGTTTCATCCTACTATAATTTCTTTTCACTTTTCATTATTTTTAAAGGCTTCTACCCTGGTCTATATTATCAAAAATGACGTTATTTTGGCGCCACTCTGTATACATGAATAATTCCTTGCCAAAGCACATAGCCAACACAATGCGGGCTCGAATTAAAGTTGTAAAAGTCATGGCTCCCTCAGCGGCGGCAAGCGTTCCACGAATAAACTTAATTGTACATGACCCTCGCGTCCTAAACCAAATAGTTAACATAAACCTTAGGACATTTTTCGACTTCTTTAGTAAATAATCATCCATTTTGAATGTCTCTTCAGTAGCGGCAGATATCTAAATAATGAAAAACCTCACAGACCATAAATAGGCCCACGCCTGTATCCCCGAAGGGGGTTAGGGTATTACCCACATTTCGCCAAGCTCATTTACGTCACAGATGTATTTGGGAGCGAGCTTTTTTGACAGCCTCCGTGGCGCAGCGGGCGAGTAGCCGGCTGTGAAACGCGAGGCCGCGGGTTCGATTCCCGCATTGAGACAAATGTTTGTGTGAATCATGGACGCGTTACTAACCGAAAAGGAGGGGAATAGTGATTCGGGAAGAGAGGGAAGAATTGGGCTACAAAAAACACTCACCGAACGAAACGCAATAGTGAGCTGCCACTTTACGTCGGTTTCTCTGAGACAGTGGTATCAGACCGGTCGAGCCGGCCCATTCGTGCGGTGGACTTTACTGTACTTTTTTCAGCTTATCTGCCCTTACCCCACCTTAATATGGGGCAACCTCCATTTGGGGGATCCAGTCCCAGATACCTAGTGTTAGAAAAACACCAAACTGTATGGCGAGGTTAAACAATTAGTAAAAATATCTTGTCGAATCCCAAAAAGGTCGTCAATACGTCTGTATTTTTTTATGTATATTACGCGATATCTCCGCCAAATGTGGACCGATGTTCAAAATTATTTTTGTGTTCGATAGAGCTTATTTCAAGGGTTGTCCCATAATCATGGTCAAGATCCGATTTTAAGTCGGTCCGTTAAGTTTTCAAACTTCAGCAGGGTTACCACCACTTCTTATAGCAGTATTATTATAATCGTTCTTCGTTTGTTTCGTATGGGAATCGGTACAAGTAAGATTATAATAATACTGCTGTAAGAGGTGGTGGTAACCCGCCTGATTATTTCACATTACTGTGTTACGAATTCGGATAATTGTTGTGATTTAGTACACGATATTGAGGGGTAGTATGTTAATTATATTTATATTAACTACCCTCCAAGTAATTCATAATATTTGTGGAAGGTATTTCTTTATTAACTAAAGCAAAAGGTATAAAAGAGCGGGAGCTATCATTATTGAGTTAGTCTCCCTTTGGAGCTCGAAGTGTACACAACTAGTTTGAGATATACAGTAAAGTTGTGTAGCGAATATAGTGCACATAAGAGGCGCGTTTTAACTAAGTCTTTTACAACTGTGTCACATACGTCTCTAAACAAGCACGCCAGTATTATTGTACTACAGGGTGCCCTGGATAAATTCCGAAACAGGCGAAAGTTCACGTAGTTTAGAGAGAGAGAGAGCGCGGCCCGTGTTTATGACCACGTTTTTATTGCCACGTTGAAAATAAAATGCGGTACATGTAGTGCTCAACTACGTTCCTACGTTTTAGGGATTATTGTTAGGGTTTTAGACTGCATCACTGGCGTGGTTGTATTTCGGTATGATTACCGTCTGTCTCGGGTTCGATTCCCGGGTCGGGCAAAGTTATATTGGATTTTTCAGTATCAGTCAGGAGTCTGGAATTCGTGCCCGATATGGCGATTGGCTCTCCCCCTATCACATCTGGCACGGAACTAAGCTCGGCGAAATGTGGTTGTACTAGTTGGCTAGTGCCTCTGCCTACCCCTTCAGGGATACAGGCGTGAGCTTATGTTATGTTTTGTCTGGGTTTCTCATAATTTTCGTTACACATTGTCTGTAGATATGCATATGGGTTGTGAAATGAGAGGTTTTGGGTTACATCCCCAGGTCAGATGGGGTGTTTTTCTAACACTCTGCTCGGGAGTTTTGGCATCTGGGCCATACTGCGTACTTCTGAGGATTTTTTTATAGCAGAGGCTGGCGAACGATCAGATGGGTCACCTGATGATAAAGGATCTTCATCGCCCATAGACACCCAAGACACAAAAAAAATCATAGGTGCGTTGATGACCTAAAAGGAGGGTAATAGGGCTTGGAAAAAGAAGGGGGAATTAGGCCGAACTGCCACATTGCATCGGTTTTGTATAAGACAGTGGAATCAAACCGCTGAAGCCGATAATAACAGTGGATACCTCCTAAAAGTATTACGAACTAAATAAATTATCTACAAAATCAATTATAAATTATGTAGAGTCAGCACAACATGACTATTACAAAGTTGAAAAATTACCATTTCATTTTTACACGACCCAATCAAAAGGCAGCATTATTGGCAGAAAATTAGATAAAAAATTGCGTTAGTCAAGGGGAGCGTGGGGAGAACGTGGAAGCATAGTGGCCTTCTTGGTCTAGTGGCAGCATATATGGGCTGTGGACTGGGAGGTCCTGGGTTCGATTCCCAGGTCGGGCAAAGCAAATTACCTAATTTAATTTTCCCGGGACTGGAGCCCTCAGAGGGTGTTGACGTAAGACAGACGATCGTAAAAAGTAAGCACAATCCTTTCTGCAACATGCTTGAATAAGTGTTTGCGCCGACCCCACATTAAGATTAAAGGTTGTCTGGTAGAAATCGCTTTAAGCGATAAGACCGCCTATTGTTTACACTTCGTATTACTTATTCGATTTTGTAATTTGTTTTTCTAGGTGTGCAATAAAGAGTTATCTATCTATCTATCTAAGATGGAATAAAAGCAGGTAAAAAGAAAAACTGAAAGAAAGAAAGACTGCCTCGGTGGCGTGGTGGTATTTCGGTACGACTACGGTTCTGAGGTCTCGAGTTCGATCCCCGGGTCGGGCAAAATATTGGATTTTTCCATATCAGCCCGGAGTCTGGAATTTGTGCCCGATATAGCGATAGGCTCGCCCCCTATCACATCTGGGACGGTACTAAGCTCGGCGAAATGTGGGTGTTCTAGTTCGCTAGTGCACCTCTGCCTACCCCTTCGGGGGTACAGGCGTGAGCTTATGTTATGTTAGAAAGAAAAAGGGGAGCGTGGGAAATGGGTGTCATATTTTAAACAAGCGCCTGTCTTTGTTCAATAGCAATTCGGTATGTAGAGAGATTTGCTCTCGAGCTCGCGACGTATCAATCGTACGCTCTTTGTGATTCGTCTCCGGCCCTAACTATTGATAAGGCGACTGCGTGGTGAAGAACTTCGGCCTTTTTCTTTTGATATTTGATTATTTGATCTTTATGGCGTGTATTTATGGATTTCATTGTATAAGTCTAAAGATACTTCTTTACTGATATTATAAAAACGGAGATTTGTTTTTTTTTGTATTTTTGTTTGTAATGAATAGGTTCAGAAACTAGTTACTGAACCGATTTTCATTCCAGACTCCGGGCTGATATGGAATAATTACAAGTTTAAAAACTTAACGAACCGACTTCAAATCCCATCATGACCTAATATGGGACCACCCTTGAATGAAGCTCCATCGAACACAAAAAGAATTTTGAAGATCGATCCACATTCGGCGGAGATATCGTGTAACATACATAAAAAGAGTTTGAGTGGTAGAGCCACGCTGTAGACAACGTCGCGTTTCGTTCGGTGAGCAAGATTTCCGGTGGCCCATTTAGACCCCCCCCCCCTCCCTTTCCTAATCCCTTGTCCCTTCTCTGCCATTTCCTCCTATTAGGTTGGCAACGCACCCATGATTCTTTTTGTGTCTTGGGTGTCTATGGGCAGTGGAGATCATTTACCATCAGGTGACCCATGTGCTCGATTATAGTCTCTGCTATATAAAAAAAATACAGACGAATTGAGGACCTTCCCCTTTTTGGAAGTCGGTCGCAAATCTAATATCACTTCGACCTGGGACTCGAACCCGAGACTCCGGGACGGTAGTCGTACCGGAATACAACCACGCCACCGAAGCAGTCATCAAACAAAAGCGAAAACAGCCTAAGTCCCCAGTTATTGAACCACCCTATCATTATAGTAGCGGGTGTGCAAAAAACCGTGTTAGCATGTTCCTAACGACTCTCTTTGAAGGAGCTCCGGGCCCGCTCTCGCCTTTAATCTGGTATTCTTTGTCATCCCGATAACAGTGGCTGTTATTGGCCTATTTTCTATCCAAGAGATACAGTTGTTTCTCGTAATAGGGTTAGGTAGTAAGATTTCTTTATTTATCTTCAAAAAAGGAGAAGGTCCTCAATTCGTGTGTATTATTTATGTATGTTACGCGATATCTCCGCCGAATGTAGACCTATCTTCAAAATTCTTTTTGTATTCGATAGAGTTTATTTCAAGGGTGGTCCCATATAAATTTAGTCTGATTTTAAGTCGAACCGTACAGTTTTTTTTTATGTTTTTTATTTAGTCTGAAATAAAAACAGCTACTTATTGTCCCGAAAAAATGTACCGTTTTCGTGGGATCGATTTTTTAATAAATCTCCACGCGAAAGATAAGTATAGCTATAGCTATAAAAGTATAGCTAGGCAATAGTGACGTGCATACACATTTAGATTAGGGTAGACAGAAATCTTTCATAATTATTTACTTCAATTCTTGCTTCACTACAACTATCATCATCCTTGTGTCGATTTAAAATATAAGCCGAGCTCTGCTATTGTGAAAATTTGATTTAGTGATGATTTTTAGCTTAAATTATGTAATTGGCAACTTGTCGGGGTAGACAGTGTCTCTTTATCTATATGCACGCCACTGCTAGGCAAAGACAGCTTTATAATATGTTTGCATACAAGAATAAGTTAATTTCTAGTAATTTTCTTAATAACCGCGGCCTGAGCAGGAAAATTTCTGACAACCGTAAATGTATTTCAGCTCGATGCGCGTCTATGAAATTTGTATGAAATATTAACCAAACGTCATCAGTGCGCAGCGAACTAGAATACATTTACATTTACATTAGTTTTTCATGCTCGGGCTACTGGCATAATTTTCCATACAATGATAGTAATATATATAA
Source organism: Clanis bilineata (assembly GCA_036417725.1). Lineage (NCBI taxonomy): Eukaryota > Metazoa > Arthropoda > Insecta > Lepidoptera > Sphingidae > Clanis > Clanis bilineata. Next base: position 2,895,072 of record CM071161.1, read on the forward strand.
TATCATAATAATAACAAAATAAACGCTCAAGGACCCCCGAAACCGAGCTAACCTTTTAGTCTAAAGCAATTTTCGCCTTTTAATATGTTCGCATGTACTTATTAGCTGGGTATATGACAAGAAAAACCGACAAGTATGAAATAATCTGTATTAAACGATCCCCACAGGCATTCATGAGAGGCGGGCGGGGTTTATTGGGACGGACTTGGAAGGGGATCGTGGGGTGATGAATATTAGGGGGATTATGAATTTATTCATTTATCTACCGACTTCAAAGGAGAAGGTCCTCAATTCATGTGTATTTTTTTAATGTCTGTTATGCGATATCTCCGCCGAATGTGGACCTATCTTCCCGACCAAGTGAAGGGAGGTCCCATATAAATTTGTTCACGATCGGATTTGAAGTCACCGTTAAGTTGTGATTGTTGTTGATTAATATTGTTGGTACCACAATGATGCACCGTCAAAAGAGAAATGCTTATTAAGTAAAGTTTGTTTTGAAACACATTGTTAATTTCTACTTACGTAAGCATTGCCCCGGTGATTAGCGTCACATTTTAATGCATGTATCATCATCAACACCAGCCACAAGACGTCCACTGCTGGACATAGGCCTCCTACAAAGATAAAATGCATGTATATTTATACTTATATTTATTTTTTAATAACATAACATAACATAAGCTCACGCCTGTATCCCCGAAGGGGTAGGCAGGGGCGCACCAGCGAACTAGAACACCTACATTTCGCCGAGCTTAGTTCCGTCCCAGATGTGATAGGGGTGATCCTATCGCCATATTGGGCACAAATTCCAGACTCCGAGCTGATATGGAAAAATCCAATATCACTTTGCCCGACCCGGGGATCGAACCCGAGACCTCAGAACCGCAGTCGTACCGAAATACCACCACGCCACCGAGGCAGTATTTTTTTATAATAATTAATGTATATGTCGGAGGGCCAACGCTAACGTTGTTTTTTAAAAACGGTCACTCTTGACAATAAGATGATTACTCATCTTATTTATCAACTGTGAACACTGAAATTCACTAATTCCCTTTATTAACGGTGCTCAAGAGCACCGTCTAGTCAGGGTTGTGGACAGTCCGAGTGCCGGAGCACGACTGTGTCGAATCTGCTCTGAACACTCCTTTTATAGGGTGCAATATTTGCAACTACCTACTCGATACCGAATATCGAATGCTGAAGAAATAATTACAACGATTATTTTAACTTTTTAGAATCTTTTAAGGTTTCAGCAGTTTAACAATTGTAAAATAAATTAATAACGTGAAATAACAACGGCTTTTTAAATAAGCTTGCTATTTTGCGCCGATATATACAATATTGGGCAAAAAATCAAGTACTTACATACATGTCGTAATTCTTCTTTATTAAAAAAATAATGTTGGAAATTATTTTAAAATTTTAAAACGCCCGCACAACTGATCTAAATGCGTATCTGTACCGAAATAAACACGGAAACGGAAGGCCTACGCTGTGGTTTTGCATAATTTTCACGTTTGTATGCCCATTTGCTACACACCTATGGGTGTCTAGTGTGCCGGCGGGCGGATGTGACGTCACAACAGTACACTGCTACAATTTTAAAGTGTACTTTTAAAAGTATAATTACAGGCTTAAAGTATCGAATAGTTCTACAATTATCCTGACCCTACACTAGGCTGAGATCAATAGAGCGAACTTCGACTAAGTCTGAGTCAAAGAAACGAACTCAGTGAGAATTTGGAATTTTAAATCGAACTTCGACTTAGTCCGGGCCATTTTTTACCAGAAAATATATAACACCCAACAGTCACATACATACATAATCCTGACCCCACACTAAGATCGAATCTTGTGTCGTGGGTATCAGGAACTACGAGAGGCTTTCGGTCTCACAACACCCAGACCCGAAACAAATATCTGTAGGTCACACAAATATTTGTCTCGGTGCGGGGATCGAACCCGCGGCCTCTAGCTTCACAGCCGGCTACTCGCCCGCTGCGCCACGGAGGCTGGCAAATCTTTGCTTCGCTTGTATGTTTTTCTTGAAGAAACGGCTCGGACTAAGGGGATGTTCGATTTAAAAATTCCAAATCCTCGCTCACTTCGTTTTCGACCGACTTTCAAAAATGAGAAGGTCCTCAATTCGTCTGTATTTTTTTTATGTATGTTACTCCGATATCTCCGCCTTATGTGGACCGATCTTTATCATTTTGTTTTCGATAGAGCTTATTTCAAGGGTGGTCCCATATAAATTTGGTTACGATCGGATTTGAAGTCGGGCTGTTAAGTTTTTAAACTTATGATTATCTTTCCGCCTGTCTTGCCGCCATTTTGCATGGTTTTTGTGTTAATCAAGACAGGCCACTCGTTCTGTGGACATAAACTGTCTACAGGCTTTATCTTTAATTAGGAAAGTATCTTCATGGTATACTGTATGACACTAATTATAAAAGCGAAAGTTTCTGTGTCAGTATGTTTGTTACTTCTTCACGCTGAAACGGTTGTACCAATTTTGATGAAATTTGATAAGGAGGTAGTTGACACCTTGGATTAACACATAGGCTATTTTTTATCGCGGAAAATAAATTCCAATTTCAAATGGTCATAAACATCGATATATTATTTACTTAGATGCACAGTTGGCGGTCGGAAAATGGGACAGCAAAGGAGTGCTTGCACTCGTTTTGCATACAGTCCGACGCCGATAGAATTCTAAATTTCAAAATTCAAATTTAAGAACGCCTGCTCATTTCGTTTAAAAAGCTACTTTTTTACACGTGCATAGGGTTATATTTGTGTTGGTTTAATTAGAACTTGTGAACTTTTTCTTTGTTTTATCCTGAGACCACTTTTTAGGAGGATATTTGTAAAGCACTGTGCATCTAGAGTATATTATATTGATAGTCATAAAGGTTAAAAATATGTAACTATAAATACAAAATGCAATACAAAACATGCTATGTATGCACGTAATAACAATTGAAGCTCAATAGAACAATCTCCGCCTTGAGATGCAAAAGGCAAACAAGCTGTGGCGAAGAAAGACTAATTTTCACGCTTTGTACCGGAGTTAGTGTTTGATTTGTTCAGTCTAGCACGTGTGTCTACGTAAGTTCGTTCAGAAGTACAGGATGCTATGCTTTTTAAAAGGTTCGTTCATATCAGACTGAGAATTCAATTTTCTTGCAATAAGATACCACTGTCTCACAGAAAACCGACGTAAAGTGGCATTGTTGTTGCGTTTAGTTCGGTGAGTGAAATTTCCGGTGGCCCATTTCCCCCTCCCTTTCCCAATAACGGTTCCTCCCCTTCCATTCTCTTCTTTTAGGTTGACAACGCACCCATGATTCTTTGTGTTTTGGGTGTCTATGGGTGGTGGAGATGACTTACCATTAGGTGACCCATCTGCTCGTTTGCCAGTCTTTGCTATAAAAAAATCTTATCTGATAGGCTTGACCCTATGACCTATCACATCATCATCATCATCCATCCACTAGGATGCACTAGTATCGCACCGTACGTTGGAACCGCTCCGCTTATTATCTGCCTAATAACGAAGGAATTGCTAAAGAAGGATATTTTAATATATCTTCTGCGAAAACCGGTTACAAAATTTGTATGAGACAAAAATGGTGATTTAAATTAAATACCGTTTAATTCGTATAAATTTATTAAACTATCATACAGGAATAGAAAGGTTTACAATTTGTATTTAATATGCAAAGCCGCGTGCGAAAGCTATATTGTAAGGGAACAAACTCAAACATAGGATGCACATCTTAAACATAAAGTAAGGAACATAAATCCTTAAATAATAGGCTATAAGCTCCTTAGGAGCGACAAAGGAGATGGATGCATTCGTGGAAAAATTGAACGCAAATACTACCGAGTACCGCCCCACCGCCTCACCTGAGGAGTTGCATTGTGTCGTGTTTTGATATAATTTAGTTATTTATATTGAAAATTGAGGTTTATTTATAGTAACGGAATAACATATATACATAAGCTCACGCCTGTATCCCCGAAAAGGTAGGCAGAGCCGCACTAGCGAACTAGAACACCCACATTTCGCCGAGATTAGTTCAGTTCAGTCTCAGCGTGCTAGGGGGCGAGCCTTTGCCATATCGGGCACAAATTCCAGACTCCAGGCTGATATGGAAAAAAATAATATTTGCCCGACCCGGGGATCGAACCGGAGACCTTACGACGATAGTCGTACCAAAATACAACCACGCCACCGAGGTATAATAGCCTATTACTGAGGTCTCGGGTTCGATCCCCGGGTCAGGCAAAGTAATATTGGATTTTTCCATATCAGCCCGGAGTCTGGAATTCGTGCCCGATATGGCGATAAGCACACCCCCTATCACATCTGGGACGGAACTAAGCTCGGTGAAATGTGGGTGTTCTAGTTCGCTAGTGCGCCTCTGCCTACCCCTTCGGGGATACAGGAGTGAGCTTATGTATGTATGTATGTACTAAAAATCATGAATGTCAACCTTTTGCTATTTTTAATTTAGTTTGCTTGGTAACAGCATTGCTATTGTAGACAAACGACAGTGATTTCTTAAAGAACTAACCATATTAAATCGCGAACAATTTGTCAGGAAAGGCCACTCAGGTGAAATTGTAAACGAAACTCGTCTACCTTTCCACCTTCAGTGAAACATTAAGCCAGAATAGCACCCGACGTTGCGAGGAAAGAGAATGCTGGATTTTGAATCGCAAACCACGTATTCCTTCGGGCGAAATTATGCGATTGCATGAATTTTGTTATCTGTATTGGTACAGGAACAATGCGAATTATTGCACTGGATTAGAATTATTCCAATGGATTGCAAAAGGTTTATTGATTTATTAGCTGACCATTCAGAGGGTGTGTATTGGAAATAACGTGTGAAATGCTTGCTGGAAGTTTTTTTTTTATAGCAGAGATTGGCAAACGAGCAGATGGGTCACCTGATGGTAAGTGATCTCCACCGCCCATAGACAACCAAGATACAAAAAGAATCATGGGTGCGTTGCCAACCTAAACGGAGGGAATGGAAGGGAAGGAAAAAGGGATTGGGAAAGGGAGTGGAGAAATGGGCCACGGGAAATCTCACTCACCGAACGAAACGCGACAGCAAGCTGGCACTTTACGTCGGATTTCTGTGAGACAGTGGTATGTAACCGGTCGAGCCGGCCCTTTCGTGCTATAAACGTTACTGTCTACAGCGTGGCTCTACCACTCAAGATTATTTTATTTATAACCGATTAAATCAGATAACTGTTATTTTGGGAATAACTGTGACATGTATGAAGAATCTATCAAAGTGGTGCGCTGCCGATACAGAAGTGACGGTGTTCAAACAAACCTCTGATTTTTCCTCGAAGGGGTAGGCAGAGGCGAACTAAAGCACCCATATTTAGCGAGCTATTTGCATCCCAGATGTGATAGAAGGCGAGCCCATCGCCATATCGGTATAAATTCTGGTATCCGGGCAGATACTGAAAAGGAAAATCCAGTATCTCTTTACCCAATCCGGGGATCGAACCCGAGAAATACAACGCCACCGGGGCCGTCAATCAAAATTAAAATATACAACTTTATACATATACAACTGCATCTATCAATAAGATTAACTGACTGACTTCCAACTTTATCTGTAGCCCGAGCACGAAAAACTAATGTAAATGTAAATGCATTGGAGTTCGCTGCGCACTGATATCGTTTGGTTAATATTTCATACAAATTTCATAGACGCGCATCGAGTTCGAATACATTTACGGTTGTCAGAAATTTTCCTGCTCAGGCCGCTGATCGTGAAAAAATATATATGGGACCACCCTTAAAATAAGCTTTATTGAACACAAAAAGAATCTTGAACATCAGTCCACATTTGGCGGATATATCGCGTAACATAATCAATATAATATACCCTAGATGCACAGTTCTTTACAAATATCCTCCTAAAAGTGGTCTCAGCAATATAACAAAGAAAAAGATCACAAGTTCTAATTAAGTCAACACAAATATAACCCTATGCACGTATTATAAAGTAGCTTTTTAATCGAAATGATCAAACATTCTTAAATTTGAATTTTGAAATTTAGAATTCCATCGGCGTCCGACTGTAGGGAAAACGAGTGCTTAAGCACTCCTTTGCTGTCCCATTTTCCGAGCGTCAACTGTGCATCTAGGTAAGTAATATATCGATGCGTAACATACATAAAAAAATACAGACGAATTGAGGACCTTCTCCTTTTTGGAAATCGGTCGAAGAGGTGGCGAAAATATAAACTAAGTATTTCAACTTGCCTACTTGAAATAAAGGCTTCGGAGGTCGTAAACGTCAAACGGACACAAATTAAATGCGTCATCATCGCAAAGAGGTTTCCAGGCGGACGCGACACTTCGCCTCTAAAAACTTGATTGTCTTCAGAAAGACCTGGATTTTCTCTAAATATGGATACGGTATGTAGAAAATATCCTTGTTTATTACAAAACTTTCTTTCAACTTGCCCTTATGACACCTCAATGTGGGGTCGGCGCAACATTTCTCAAGCATGCAGAAAGGATTCATTTTGGTTTTTTACAACCGTCTGCTTGCCTAATGTCTACCCCCTTCTGTAGTAAGCTCTATCAAATATAAAATGATTTTAAATGATGAAAATCTTAAAAAAATACATTTGTTGTATTTCGACAAACTCCATGGTAAAATGGGTGAATAATCGACTGTGAAACAAGAGGCCGTGGGTTCAATTCCCGTACCGAGATATTGTTGGTGTGATCCACATATATTTGTTTCGGGTTTGGGTGTTGTGAGACCGAAAGTCTCGTCTAGCTTGTGATAACCAAGATACAGGTTAACCCTTGTGGCACAGGATTATGTGTGTGATTGCTGTGTATTTATCATTATTATATTTCTCGTATAAAAACAGATCAACTGAAAAGCAATTTTGTGACATTGGTTGAGAAAATAAAAAATGTGCTGAATATCCATGCCACATCCACCGTCCTTTCGCACTCCTTTCCAAGACTGTCACTAAAGATCCATTGGACCGTATTGACGAAGGCTTTTACTGAACATTATGACGTCATCCCATCTCAAGCAAGTTTTAAGTCATACCCGTTGAACCTTCACATCCATTTATTGTTCTTGACACGTAAAGGAGCTCTTTATTTTAGCAGATTCAATATTTGGAACATAGGTGGACAATGGTAGTTGACTTACGGCCGGTTTCAATATACGATCTCAATTTAGAGTGCAGATAGATCGCGATTATGAACCAATCAAATCAATGCATTTGACGGAGTCATGTTCAAACTGTGTTCTTATTGGCACATTCGAACTGAGAGTCATTATTAAAACCGGCCGTTATTTATTTTTAATCGTCATCCGTAAGTAGCTAGAGAGAGGCTGGTAGATAAGTTAGGATAGAGTATTATAGTCCCTTTCCATTAAATTCCTCAGCTTCCAGTACTACCAGTCTCTTCCCTACCACCATTCCTGATATATCCCGTCCCCTTTTCCACTAATCTTTACATTGTATTCCTATTACCCTATTTTAGTTCCATCCTTGTCATTGTGTTCATACATTGTTGCCTGCCTGTCTTCCAATTGCATAGCAGTATAAATAATATGTTAACCAAAAATACATTAATTAATTTTATTTTAGTTAACTTAACTGTAATTAGATACTAAGTAATTTGTGTAAACATCTACATTTTGTGGTAATAAATTATTATTATACCTCATTCATTATAACTTAGATTGTTGTTTTGACCTGTCTTTGCTTTTCATATGCCTACGTGACTGATAAAATATTTTTTTAAATGTACGTCATCCAAAATCTCAAAGTTCAAAGTCAAGTTAAGTTCAAGTCTCAAAAATCGCAAACTTCGATGTCAGTAATTCATGTTTGTGTTTATAGGTTGGTAGAATTTAAACTTTGTTTAGATCTATTATAGAGACAACATGCGAAACATACTTTTCTATATATATTTTACTTTGCTTTATGCTATTATGCCTATGGGGGTTGTATAAGTTTTTGAACAAGTAGATTCCAAAAAGAGTTTATTATTGTATCAGTAAAGTCTATTCGTTATTGTTATCTACTGATTTTTAAAAGTAAGATCTCTATTAAACTGTTTTTTGCTATAAACATTCCTTAAATTCATAGCTATAAATAATATGACCTCTCTTATAAGACACCGTTTTGGACTACGCAATCCATCATCAAATTATTTTATTTTATCAAAAAATCCAAGGAACCCTGCAAGCTATTCAAAATTGGCTCGTCTTTAAAACTTTGTCCAGGTTTTAAAACTCCGACGCCATTTTGTAACTACACTACTCAGATGCAGTTTGATACACAAACTTTAGAAGTAAACGCTGTACTGTCACGAATATTGATCCGATTTGAAAACTCCCAGACAACACCTGCATCCTTGTTCATAAATATTTATGCGTTTTCCTTAGTTTCGCCTGTCCTTTTATTTCGTCTGTTGATTTGAATATTTGAAAATGCCGGTGAAACATCGCTACCTTATTTCCTGTTTTTGATGGAATCAGTCTTTTTAATATCATGGACGTTTGATTTTTTGTGATTTATATATTCAATATATTAGATTTTTGTGTTCATTGAGTTATAATTGTCCGTGTTGGTTTTCAAATGTATATACATTGTGTTTTTATCATAATCATTCTATTTTTTTCTATATTTAAGGTCCTTGACAATGGAGAAAGTTTAAATCAGGATTATTTTTTAGCTAGCACAAGTTTTTCTTGCTAATGTCGTTGAGACTCTTAATTTTTATTGGGTTTTAAGCTTATTAATAGTTGATATTTTCTGTTACGCTAGATGTATCTTGAAGAATTTTTTTATAATAGATATGCTATAATTAGCTTTTAAAGGAGAATATGTTGTGAACTATCTAATGGTTATATCTACCTCTATTCACAGAAAAAAGATTTAAGCAACTAACAATGATCTGATATGATGATGATATTTCTAATTCATTAATTCCTCATAAACTTAAGTACTGAGTAGTTAAATATTTTAAGATTGGTTTACCTCACAATAAAACAAATATAACTGAACTACTAAATCTACCTCAAACCCCAAACACGAAAGATTTATCCGACGTTAAATGTAGTTATTTGAAGTGCTCAAGAAAACTTAATCTTCTTAAAGTTTGCTTTAATTAATTTGAAGGAATAATTAAATCCGTCGTTAATTACCACAAACAGGTGCAGTGAGACGGCGGGTTCCCGCGGTTCTTACAACATTGAATTTAAGACGTTCAGCACAAATGAGATTTGCGATCTGATTTTGAGTAGTTTTGGCGGTTTTAGAACAGGAATCTGATTTTATTATGGTGTTTAGAGGTATTTTGATTACTGAACTTAATTTTAATAAATCACTTCCTGTCAGATGGATGTAGAGCATGAACAGTAAAGATATAGCATTTTGGAAACGCTCATTTTATTCTTCATTAGCTGATATACTATTTTTTTTTACTTCAGTTGAAGAAGGCAGTAGTTTACTTATTCTCCAGAAAAATAAAACCGTAGAAAAAACTTGGCTGTAATTTATCAACCGTTCAAACATAGCAAAAGGTTCTGAGAAATATGAATTAAAATTCATTCTTGTGGGACAAGGACCGCAAAGGGGCAAAATATAAAGTATATTTAAACATAACATAATACCTCTATACAAGAGTAGTGAAGGATAAAACTAGTTTCAAAAAAGAAATGGCGTTTTAATTGTAATATAGAGCAATTGTCCTTTTCAAAGAACAAGCGACAGTTGCAGCTGAATGTCCGGAACAAACGGCACACGCTTTGAGAGGTGTTTGTCATGTCGTCAACAAAGCTAGTGGAAGTTGGCAGGGAGGCGCTCAGATTTTAATTTGGAACTCTTCAATATTTTGATTTAAATTAAATTAGTTACTAAAATTACGTTACTGTTTAGGTCTCATATTTTTTAAAAATAAAAGTATGAAAATAATTATCTTTAGTGGACAGCTTCTTTCTGCTATAAAAATAAAGTTACGGATCTATTTTGAAATTGACTTTGGCATTGAAAAAAATGTGAATCTTTTCTTAAGTGTTTGATTTTGTATCTTATAAACTGTAATTAAGACCTCCATAAGAAAAACGAATACACAAATATCCATCGGTCAGATAGATAGACCACTAATTATCAGTCATTAAATTATAATCTTAATCAGCGCATTTTATCTTACCTCAGTTCGTACCAGTGCACTCATTTAGAGCGAATGCAGTGCTTCTGAAGAACTTAATGAACCGCGCAGATGACTGCCGTAAGCTTTCTGCTATTACTGCCCGCTGCGAAAATCTATAATCTAATTTTCACTTCAGGTTATGTAAGTTGGTTATGTCGACTAAATTTTTTAAATTAATTTTTTTATCATTTTTATTTTCGAGAGATATCAGTTCTGGAAGATTATTAAAGGCTTCATTTCACTTTCATAATCACTACTTTCAATAAACTCTACCTATGCTCTCAATTATATACCCTTACTTTTCTACCTGATAGTATCTACTTATCATCAAGTGGGTCTCAGTCATCTAATTTGTCATCGTCTTGTCGGTAGACATAAAATACTATGTCCTAGTCCAGGTTAACTTATTTACCAAATTTCCATTTATATTCAACCGTGGTCGTGTTGATAAACAAACATCATTTACAAAGATCAAAACATCTGCACTTACATTAATACTTATAACACGTGCAACAAAGATATCATTTAATTACAAAACCAACAGTCTCGTTAAAAAGTCATCTATCTCGGAATATCTTAGCACGGAATGGGATATTGGGGGTCCACAATTAATTTCATCTGGGTTTGCGGTAGCCTTCAGAGTTGGTTCCGTAGATTTGTTCCATTTGCAACTGCTCTATTTGTTACAATGTAATTATTGTCTAAGTAGATGTTTGAGCTAGCAGAAGATTTAAGCTCTTGAAATTCTACATATAACTAAAATACCACTTGATAAATTCATTGCTATTTAGATTTATATATTAAATTAGTTATGCTCAAGCGCAAAAATAAATTTACTTAATAGCTAAAATAATTTATGATCAGTTAATTTAACACCAAACTTGAAACACAAACACTAAAACAAAGATACTAACTAGTACAAAAGAAACAACAAGAAGTGAAAACATGAAGTAAAAGTAATTTTATTAAGAGTACTCGTGTGTTACGATTATATTTTACCATAAAGTGGCGTTGCTAATCAACTAACTTCAAAAATAGAAACTTGTTCCGATGTTAATCTAAAACAAAGCATTTTAGGAATTCTACAATTGAACAATATACACCCTAGACCTAATCCTTCAGCGGATAGTGAAATCGATCCTCCCGCAGAGACACAAGCATGTAGGTCCGATACAAATGGCGAATTCACCGCAGCGATCAATTATAAACCAGCGCTGGGTACGCACGCCGCTTCCCTTTGTTTAATAATGTATTGGTGTAATAATTTAATTTCGTGCGTTCGCCTACAACCATGTTTTGTTCGCTGTATCGGTAATGTACGAATCGATGATTTTGCGCCAAAGGGCAGAGTGGAATGCTCTGTTTAGTTCATTGAATATCTACGGACTATAATATAGATGGACTGAATGATTTACTTCATTGGTACTATGTTAACATTAATAAATGTACTAATACGAGGATAAGTATGGTATTTCTGATATAATTCGTACAAATTTATACCAAAATTTAAAATGTTCTCTGCTAGATTTGGTACGATGTAACGATATTGTGTTAGTATGTTTATAAAACAATAATAATTATTATTAGCTTTCATTTATGAAAATTCAAACACTTAATTTTCCTTTTCAGTGCTCCGAGCAGGAATACGACGATGCGCGTCTGTGGCATTTGCATGAAATTTTAACCAAATGTCATCAGTGAGCTCGATACAAACTCTGTTGTCAAAAATATTCCTGCTGGGGCCATTATCCGCGACTCTTTAAACTATGCATCGTAATAAAAAATAGTTTTATCAGTTCCCCCATTAGAGAAATATTTTTACCGATCGTCGAAGGATCCAATATTACTAGATAGTGGACATTAGATTTGGACTACACTTTCAATTAATTTACTTTACCTGGCCATTATCAAAATCATCATCATCATTCTCAGTGATTTGGCGTCAACTCTAGGAATGAAGATTTGTGATGAGAGGTTAAATATAAGATGAACTACCTTATATATGTAACAAGTCATCAACTCAGCCTTTCCTATTAAATCATCATCAATCATCAATTAACAAACATGCAAATTGATCGAGTGCCGAAACACATACAGTTTAATAAAAACATCGCCACGCAAACATTGTATTTCGAATACAGATTTATTTCATCCAGATTTTGTTGTTTAAATTTATATTGTGTGCAAAAAGGTGAATATTGAGATGAATTTTTCATGTCGCGTCGACATATGAATTGAGTTTTCTGTATTTGCGTTTCACGAATAAAGCTATTGGTATTGTTATAGCGTTCGTGTCTAGGGATGGTTGTTTTATCTAGGTTTGTATGGCTTATGTCGCCTCAATTACGCTAGTGGTGATTATATTTTACTGCCTTACGAAGACAAATTAGATTATCTATTTGATCATGGGCCATCACCCATTTGATGGAAAGTTATTGCCATGGATATTGCTATGATAGAAGCATAGTCTAGCCTCTGTAAAAAGGAAAAGATTTTCTTACCCTATTTAGGAAAAAGATAGGGTTAAGCTTCTAGAAACTTCATTCAGGGTAACGTAGCTAACCTAACAGCACGCTGCCAATTTATGTTAGTTTTCTGTGAGGCAGTAGTAATTACCCGGTTTAATCAACCTATGCTGTAAGTAAAACTGATCAAAACTATGGCTCTAACACTTCTAATTGCGCTAAAATCAATATTTTCATGAATTGTATTATGCGATGGTGGTACAATTTCTGCTTGTTTAGCAATTTTGATTTATTTTACAACTACTTTACTTATGTATGTACATGTATTATAATTACAACTTTTATTGGAAGCAACAAAACCGTCTTATTTTATACTTGGTAACCTGTCATTTAGTTTTAAAGACGTGTTGGAATTGGTTTTTGATTTGGTGTTTACTATAGTAACAATGGCATCTATGCATGTTTTAAGAACTGATTTAAGGACCACAAATGCAATTGAAAAGGCTCATCGGATGATTGCTGATTGCAGCCGCAATAATGACGCGTAAGGCGAGAATAATATGATATAATCTGGTTGGAGTTACGTCAGCCCGTCAATGCTGCCTGATTGAGTTGCGTAACGATGTTACCCCTCACAGGCTGATGAACTTTGCCGTTTTGGATGCGGTGTTATAGGCAAGAGCCGGCGGGTGTCCTTGTTTATATATGTGGCGACATCTCTGCAACACGCGACATAACTGCAAGCATCGGGCGACAGTTACGAAGCAACAGGTGTTCTATAACATAAATCACGAATCAACGCATCCATCCTAAATCGCGATGGCAAAAATTGGCGCAGACGTTGCATATATTTAAACTTGAAACATCAATCGTTGTAGGAGTCACGGCGCGGCGGTCAGGCACGACACCCGCCTGACGAGGAAATCTCCCCTTTCGAGGGGGTACACTTGCCACCCTCTACATATACATATATAAACTTACGTCCCGAGGTGGCGAGCAGAGGTGACCTACAGAACTTGAACACCCATATTTCGACAAACCCAATTCTGTCCCAGATGTGATAGGTGGCAAGCCTGTCGCCATGTCCAGTACAAATTTCAGACTCCGGGCTGATACTGAGTAGAGAAACCTAATATCACTCTACGGCTCTGGGGATCGAACCCGAGACTTCAGAAGGTAATTCACGTAACCAAAAATAAACCTTTCTTTCTTCCTAACACTATCCCTGCTTTATACCAAAGACCGATAAAACGTTAGGATGGGCTGGCGTTAGCGTAGTAGTATTGCATGCCGGTACGACTACCGTCCTGAGGCCTCGGGTTCGATCCCCGGGTTGGATAATATTGAGTTTTGTATTCAATAACAACCTGGAATCTAGAATGCCCGACATGGCGTTAGGCTCACCTCCTATTACATCTCGAAAGGAGCTCAACGAATGGGGGTGTTCTAGTTCGTTAGTTTGTCTCTACTTACCCTTCCAACGATAAAGGCGTAAGAAACTTTGTATGTAAAAATCGGGAGGCTTTATACTACGGGCCAGTGCTTAATAAGGATAATTCATCAAAAGCTTTAAAATTTTATCTCATACAAATCGCTATCCTGCTATCTCTCATTCCATACAAAACACGCGCTTGACGGCTCAAACGTCTGCGAAGTACGGACAAAGGTGAATTTGTTATTGAATGAGCAGAGACGACTCTCAAATAATTTCATTATATCCGCTACAAATGCTATTAACGTTTATAGTTTCAGATATACTACGACTAAAGAAAACTTGGAAAATGGGCTTTGTATTTCCTGATTATTGTTGAATGGTATACGTGGATCATTGAGCAATGGTTATTAGGATTGCGTTTATGAAAGGTCATAAATGTACAAATTCAAATTCTTTATTTTGAACTTTTTTTTTACACATAACATAACATAAGCTCACGCCTGTATCCCCGAAGGGGTAGGCAGAGGCGCACTAGCGAACTAGAACACCCACATTTCGCCGAGCTTAGTTCTTTTTTAAATACACCCATAGTCCTGACCCCACACTAAGATCGAGCCTTGTATCGTGGGTATTAGGGACTACGAGAGACTTTCGGTCTCACAACACCTAGACCCGAAACAAATATCTGTGGGCCACACAGACATTTGTCTCGGTGCGGGAATCGAACCCGCGACCTCACGTTTCACAGCCGGCTGCTCGCCCGCTGCGCCACGGAGGCTGTCAAAGAGGCTTATTTACTGAATACAAAAAACAAAATTGAAAGATAACAGCTGTAGTAGCTAAAAACTGTGTTACAGCTATTATCCCCCCCCGGAAAGTAAACTACGAAAACAAAGAAAGATAAATAAAAAAGTTAATATTCTTTTTTAATCATTCTCATTAATTAACATTGATCTGCATTGCGCACCTAATTAAGTAATTAAGTGCACAATTTACCTACAATACAAATTCATTATGTGTAGTTTATGAGTGTCTGTCTTTGGTATGTGTGATCCTAACAGTACCTAACCATCATGTTTTAGTTAATTTCTCTCAAAATCTCTAAAATCATGTAACTAAATCAATTACATATCCAGGGGCTTGCGACAAAAAAGGCGGATGAAATATAAACATTTTCATTAAACAAAAACATAACTTTGATTAATTATAATTTTTATTCAACAAAAACAGCAGTACTAACACATCAATGGATCCATTGCACAAGCGTTAAATATATCGCCATATAAAATATTATTTTCAAAATATTAGAGTTCTTCAATTCTTCTGACACACGATGAATCTTTCAGCTTCGTTTTGGATCATTTTGTAAATAGCAGCGATAGCTTCATCATTCTTGCAGGAGATGGTTCCGGTGATGGCTCTCTTCCCACCCCAGCTGGAGGTGAACGTCAATTGAGCTTCGGTGATGAAGATGAAGCTAGCAATGATAAGAAGGAAGACGGTGAGCTTGTACATTTTGATTGGTTAGCTGAAGTGATAGTTGTTACCAGAAGAGAAGGTGATGCGAATGTGATGCTGAATGAATTTTCTGATGCCTTTTATACGAAAAGAATAAGTGGTAAAACATTGATTAAATCTGGAATTGATTTGGAAATAAATTAAAGAAGCCCAGTCAGTGATTGAACTACGATTGATTTAAAGAAGCCTCATGCAGTATGTGCTTCGATATGGTGTGTTTTGTTGATTATATCGTTTCATACAAATGTATTTCATTCAATCGTACCACCCTGCTAAGACTTGGTTCCTTTATTTGAATCCAAAGCATTCCTGTGTTATCCAAATTATGTGTATATTAATTGTTAATTAAACAGGTTAATATCGCGTTGTTTGTACAATCAAGACAACATCGTGAAGAAGTATACAGACCTCAGAAAGATTTTTGAAGGTATTTGATGTTTACTATTAGTAAAAATTTTGTTGTAGTTGGGCTATACGAATTAGTAAATTACTAATTCTTATAGCCCTATATAGTTGATGAGAGGACAATTATCTTTTAGGTTTTAATTCTTCAAGATAATTTAATTTGCTTGTATTAAACTCTACATACACGAAATGAATTATCTCACAGTTATGATTCTTAAGCCAAAATCTAGAACGAAAACTAAATGACGAAAAATAAACAGTGCTCAGCCTTCATGAATATTCTTCAAAATTAATAACAAGTTAAGAGAAACAGTGCTACCGTCTGCGGCAGAAGTCATATTTACATAGTCTTAGTAAATAAAGTCACATAGCCAAACCATCTGCAGATTACTGTACAATTCCAAAATCACAAGACCTGTCACCAGACCACCACTGTAAACGAATTCAAACAAAATATCCTACCGCAAGGAAGCATGGCAGATCTTGTTATCTGGACGCCAATGCATTTGATATTCCGTAGTTCAATATGCAGAACCTTGAATTATTTAGAGACCACTAAATGTAGGGGATACATAGTTAATATTCAAAGGGTTTGGGACAATATTTTGCCAGCAAATACGAGGAAGGGTTACAAATAAAGGGATCGGATGATTCGAATCGCTCGGGGGTCGCGTTAGGCATGCGATTAAAGTATGCGTTTCGAATAACTTGTTTCGTTTAGAATGTTGGTATTGCTTGAAAATGCTCAGCTTTGATGGAATTATTGTGAAGTATTCGTTTTAATTAACGTTCATGGGGTCTTTATTAGTCGCTGGCATTTAACCATGGATGTTCTTGAGGTTCTGATTGCATGAAAAAAGTCAGAACATGGGAAGGTATTTTAATACAATATCATCTTATATTAAAATACAAATACAACTAGATGCTATATGCTTTGACAATCTGCTACTTCTGCCATGATTTTCTATTTATTATGTTTATAACCTCATAATAATTTATGCTACATCTGTGAGTAATGCCATATCCTTATGTAGAAAACTAATTAAGTTAGTTTTTGAACATAATGGTTATTGTTGCTTGCTTGCTTTGCTTAAAATAATTATTTATCGCCAAAATTATTTTTCATAGGTTATTTTGCGTAACTTTTTCTCGTTGTTGTATGTTGATTGCGATACTACTTTCAACAAGTTTGCTTTTACTCTTATAGATAGCAAATAGATGTAGTTTAGAAGACCACGCAAGTAAATTGGTAATTTTACCATCAAGCTAATTTCAAGAAACACTTCGACCGCATTTCCCCATGGGACCTCTCTACTTATTATTCCTAACCTACAGCCAATGTATTGATTAGGTATATAAGTCTAAACATCGATGTAACAATGTTACGTTATCCCTCATCGCGTGTAATCAGCAGGTACACTTCTCGCATACCTTATGTGATGTTCGCATACCGTTTGTGATTGGGCGGAGAATTTAGTTTTTGTACAGTTTGATGTTGTTCGTTCAGGGGGTTAAAAAGAGTTTTGTCAGCGAAAACCATGATAGTTTTCTTTTTTGTACTAGTATTAGGAGCAACACTTTCAGCTTCATCCACTCGCTTGTGGATACAAATATCAAAGTCAATCAAGATTTTTAGCTGGTTTGTTCCAATAAAAATGTTAACAGTTCACTAAAGCATATGTATATAGAGGTAGGCCTCTTCCTACGTCTATATACATACATATATATAGTTTGCTAGTGTGCAAAGGCACATTAGCGAACTAGAACACCCACATTTCGCCGAGCTTAGTTCCGTCCCAGATGTGATACGGGGAGAGCCTATCGCCATATCAAGTACTAATTCCAGACTCCGGGCTGATATTGAAAAATCCAATATAACTTTGCCCGACCTGGGGATCGAACCCGAGACCTCAGGACGGAAGTCGAAATACAACTATGCCACTCAGGCAGTTCAAAACTTTCTATTATATACTGCAAATCAGCAATTACGAAACATTAATTTCATCTTAGCATTCCTCTGTATGTATATTAAGTTCATTTTCCTTCAGCATTACGCCATTCTGAACAGAATACATTAGTCTTATCAACAGGAAAACACTTGTAAACTTAGTGAAACGTGATAATCAAAAGTCGAATCTATCGATCGACATCACACCCTAAACACAAAGTAATAGCATGTCATGAAGGGATGCAATTTGCAGGATTTCCCCCTTCATTGTGAGATGATTTAGACGAAGAGGGCGAGGGGCGGTGAAATTTAAAGAACAAAATTGGGCTCGCCGAATTCTTTCAACCTTTTTTACACTTATTGTAAGAAGCTTTTCTTTCGCTTTTGAAATAACTACGCTACTTAAGGACATTGTATTGGTTGTTTTAGTAATGGAATTTTGTACCATTTTAGATGTTCAGTGCCCGGAATAAAATTTTCTCCATACATCATAATGTTATTGTACCAATGACAATCAAAAATCTGCCTCGGTGGCGTGGTTGTATTTCGGTACGACTATCACCCTGAGGTCTCGGGTTCGATTCCCGGGTCGCGCAAAGTGATATTGGATTTTTCCATATCAGTTCGGAGTCTGGAATTTGTGCCCGACATGGCGATAGGCTCGCCCCCTATCACACCTGGGACGAATCTAAGCTCGGCGAAATGTGGGTGTTTTAGTTCGTTACTGCACCTCTGCCTATCCCTTCGGGGATACAGGCGTGAGCTTATGTTATGTTACAATCAAAAATATGGACTTGGCGTAAATACAAGAAAAACGTGTGTGAAAATTTTGTGCTGGTTCCGCCATTTTCTTTTATCGATTTATTTACGTGTAAGTTGTCACCGTTTCTTAAATAATTTTTAAAAACTTTAGTCTCTTTTGATATAAACAGGGCGTTTTATTCAAAACTAGCTGACCCGCGCAACTTCGTCTGCGTATGAGAGAGAGGGTTGAAAGAGTGAGTCTTAGGTACCTCTAATCCAATAATTCTAAAGGAGGTAATGGGATGATCTACTTCGGCCATTAGTCACCCCGTCTCTTACCCCGTCTGTCCCACCGTCTGTCACCCCGCCTGTCACCCCATCTGTCACCTCGTCTGTCACCCGTATGTCACCCGTCTGTCACCCAGTCGGTCACCCCGTCTGTCACCCAGTCTGTCACCCGCCTGTCACCCCGTCTGCCACCCGTCTGTCACCACGTCCGTCACCCCGTCTGTCACCCGTCTGTCACCCAGTCAGTCACCCCGTCTGTTATCCAGTCGGTCACCCCGCCTGTCACCTCATATGTCACTCATCTGTCACCCCGTCTGCCACCCCGTCTGTCACCCCCGTATGTCACCACGTCGGTCACTCGTCTGTCACCCCGTCTGTCACCCGGCTGTCACCCAGTCGGTCACCCAATAGGTCACCCCGTCCGTCACCCGTCTGTCACCCAGTCGGTCACCCAATCGGTCACCCCGTCTGTCACCCAGTCTGTCACCAGTTTTTCACCCGTCGGTTACCCCGTCTGTCACCCAGTCGGTCACCCCGCCTGTCACCCGTCTGTCACCCCGTCTGTCACCACGTCGGTCACCCGTCTGTCACCCTTCTGACACCCGTCTATCACCCCGTCTGTCACCCAGTCGGTTACCCCATCTGTCACCCTGTCTGTCACCCAGTCGGTTACACCATCTGTCACCCCGTCTGTCACCCCATCAGTCAGCCTGTCAGTCACCCCGTCAGTCACCCCTTAGTCACCCTACCATTCATCCCATCGGTCAACACTAAAATATTTTTTCAAATCGAACCAGTAGTTTCCGAGATATAAAATTCCCCGCTAGCAGCATTATTAATTTTTACTCCGCTCCTATTGGTCATAGCGTGATGTTATATAGGCTATAGCCATCCTCGGTAAATGGGCTATCAAACACAAAAATAATTTTTCGATTCGAATCAGTAGTTTCTGAGATATATACTTCCCCGCTTTTCAACATTTTTCACTTCTGCTCCGCTCCTATTGGTCATAGCGTGATGTTATTTAGCCTTTAGCCATCCTCGATAATTGGGCTATCCAACACAAAAATAATTTCTCAAATCGAACCAGTAGCTTCTGAGATATCAATTCCATGTTTTTTATTTCTCATTTCTGCTCCGCTCCCATTGGTCATAGCGTGATGTTATATAGCCTATAGCCACCCTCGATAATTGGGCTATCCAACACAAAAAGAATTTTTCAAATCGAAGCAGTAGTTCCTGAGATTAGCGCGTTCAATCAAACAAACAAACAAACAAACTCTTCAGCTTTATAATATTAGTATAGATAATAATAACATTTGAATCTTTGAATAAGTTCTTAATGTTGAATTCTAGGATCTTTCTTTCGCCAAGTCACCATATTGTGTGTTCTCTATACATTATGGTTATTTGCGTAGTTATGCTCCTTATTTCCCTTTTTCCATAGATTGTATCTATATTTTATTATTTGGTTCTGCAATAAGTTTTAATTTATTGTCAGTATAGTTGTTCCTCAATTCCTTAGTCAATTTATATTTTAAAAAACACTGCAGTAAACCGGTCAGTCGTCAGTTCGGTCAGGAAACCTTATAACTGTCAGTAAAATATACGAAAAAATAATTGTCCACCGTGGATGACTCGAACGCCCCACTGCGCGCTGTTGACAGTTCGAAATACACAAAATAAATTGGAAAAATACACACGACAACGTCGTTAGCTTTAGTTTTATTTAACCAACCGCAGCGAAACGGACAGTCGTGTAATTGTTTTCCATTCCGCAGTAATTGACTTGTGGCGAATGCCGATAAAATGTTTTTACATTTAATCGCTCGAAATTCGAAAATTCCTGTGACAAATTTTTGTCCGCGCGTCTCGCGTCCGCGCCCACTGTCCACTATTCGGCTTGATTGTTTAAACGTCAGTGCGATTAATGAGATCGAAATTTTTCGAGTAATTTTTTTCGTCGGCTTTAAATTGCCTTTTCGTACGTGTTAAATTTGTTTTTGCACCGTTTCACACAAATAGGTTCACAGTGGTTAATCTTTTGTGCAAAATTAATGGTCGTTCTTTTGAATTTCAATTCTCGTTGTTTGTGAATTTTAGATTTAAGTTTGTGGTCATTTTACCTTTTGCAGTCAAACTACATTAATGAGAGGGACATCGAACATGGTAAATTGGAGTTACAGTGATGCAAACCCGCTATGTGACTGCGGGGAGGCCCCACAAACTATGCTGCACTTGATGTCATGTCCGCAGTGCCCTAACACCTGCACTGCCAATTACCTTGCTGGGGAGACTCCTGCTGGAGTAGCAGTGGCTGAGTACTGGGCTAATAATGTAAATAATTTATAAACCATCGACATGATGAAGAATAATGAGTGGGAATACTTTTTTTTATAGTAGTAATTGGCAAACGAGCAGATGGGTCACCTGATGGTAAGTGATCTCCACCGCCCATAGACACCCAAGACACAAAAATAATCATGAGTGCGTTGCCAACCTAAAAGGACAGAATGGAAGAGGAGGGAAAAGGGATTGGTAAAGGGAGGGAGGGAAATGGGCCACCGGAAATCTCACTCACCAAACGAAACGCGACAGCGAGCTGTCACTTTACGTCGGTTTTCTGTGAGACAGTGGTATCAAACCGGTCGAGCTAGCCCATTCGTACTGTAGACGTAGAGTCTACAGCGTGGCTCTAGCCCTCAAAGTATAATAATTATAATATTATGTGCAAGTTCTACGTTAATTATTTTGTCCAAATTCTAGTACAAAAGCACCATTGTGCCACCAATCTGTTTAATAAGAAAATAGGCGGCAGACGCTCGGATCCATTGTTTCATTGTCATAAATAATATGGGTTGTTTTATGGTGGGCGATATTGCTAGTAACTACGGCATAATGTGTTATATTTGATTGCTTCACTGATCTGATTGTCTGGCAAGTTATAAGTCCTTGGATCTATTGCCAAGTAGGCTAATAATTTGGCGTTATTTGGCAATTTAGGACGAAAACGTGATCTATGATTGTATTTGCGTCGCCTTGATCTACTGGCAGCATCATAAATTGTTGTATTGAGATATATTTTACATGTCATAAATATCGATTTATGATTTTGGAGTGGAATCTCGTAGTAGAAGCTTTTTAAAAATATCGAAGATTTTGACAATATGAGGACTATTGAATATAACATAACATAACATAAGCTCACGCCTGTATCCCCGAAGGGGTAGGCAGAGGCGCACTAGCGAACTAGAACACCCATATTTCGCCGAGCTTAGTTCCGTCCCAGGTGTAATAGGGGGCGAGCCTATCGCCATATCGGGCACAAATTCCAGACTCCGGGCTGATACGGAAAAATCCAATATCACTTTGCCCGACCCGGGGATCGAACCCGAGACCTCAGAACCGTAGTCGTACCGAAATACCACCAAGCCACCGAGGCAGTATGGAATATCTATATTAAGTGAAAGTAGCCAGTAGTGAAGCGAGAGGGAGCGGGTTCGATCTCCTTAACGAGGTAAATGTAGGTGCGATCCCATATTGTTTTTGGTCTGGGTCATGTGAGTCCGAAAGCTTTTGTACTTATAATACTAACTAAATCAGACGTGTTTAAGTAACGAAGTTTGTTTAGTATGTTTATTATTTATATTATTCTTTGTTACGAAACTAACTTTAATCTCATTAAACGAACGGTCTCGGGTTCGATTCCCGGGTCGGGAAAAGTGACACTGGGTTTGGTTTTCAGTATCAGTTCGGATTCTGGAATTTGTGGCCGATATGGCGAATCGCCCCCGATAACATCTGGGACGGAACTAAGCTCGGCAAAATGTGAGTGTTTTACTATGCCTCTGCCTTCCCCTTCGGGAATACAGGCGTGAGCGTATGTTATGTATGCTACACGAACGTGTTTTGTCTCAAAATCGTCGTCAATGTGGGGTACTTTATGCAAATTCACTCTGGTATGTTTGTACAACATTTTGTATGCAACGAAGCACGTTGTGCCATCTGTTATGATGATCAAAAGCATGCCATGATATGATTTTATCAACAATCCATTTGTGTATGTTAATGACTAATATCGAGCAATCTGCAACTTTTGCAGTCTATGGAAGAAAGACACCTCACCTCTCGTAGTTGTATTGTGGTGCGATTACCGCCCTGAGGTCTCGGATTCGATTCCCGGCTGCTTACTCAGGAGCTGGTTATGAAGCCTTCTTCAGCACCAACCCCAACGCCCCTTCCGCCTAGCAGTTAAACACTTTTACCTGATATTCCCGAGCTTTTTTTGGTCTATGTACCCTTGTGCTAGATACCTATATAGGAAAAGCCAATAAGCTATGAAAATGCCAAATTACCTCAGTATTATTTTGTAGGTATTTCTTCATCTTTGGGAGTCTTATGTCCAGCAGTAGACGTCCTGTAGCTGATGATGATTTCTCCATCCAAATTCTCCAATTTTAAACGTGTTCACCATCGTTAACACAGTGTTCCTACACGCAATGCATGCAATCTATTGTCGCCATCAAGAAGATTGATGACGTTGACGAACTACCATGTACCACCATCTCAACAACCACGACCACTCTGCCAAGAGTTCACGACTAAGAAGAAGTTACCAACCACCAGGTTGCGGACACGAACTCAGTGGGAGCGGAGTGGCGGCGCGGGGAGCGGCGCGTTTCAATGCTTATTTAAATGGAACTGGCCTCGAAGGCAGCGACGCGGCGCTGTGACCGATGTACGACCAGTGCAGCACTACGTTGCCACGCCGCTCCGCTCCTGCTGAGTTCGTATCCGCAGCCTCACGGCGTCCCAAATTTTTATCTCTACACTTAAATATTTCCATTTTCACATTGTCAAAATGCCAAAATGAAACAGAATAATACATTTAATTAAGGCCAGGACTGAATCGCGTACATAAAGTCTGTTCCTTTTGATCCTGAAGACTCAGAGAGAAACACCTCGGAGCGTCCTTTCAAAGCATTCACTAGGTACCTCGCAATAAAATGAGGGCTTTCAAAGGGCGACACCTTAAGGAGCCGAGGAAAGGAAACGGTAAATAGAAAAAAAGGTGCCATTCACCTCGCTGCGGTGAAACTAAGGGTGATTTTTTTACGTCTGCCAGCTGAATAGGATTGGCTGTGTTGAGAGTTTTTGTGAGAATAAATGTGAATGTTGAAAATAATGAAAAATTATAATGGAATATTGATGTTTTAGTAGATACGGGTAAACGAGGAGATGACTTGATGGTAAGTGATCATCATCCATGGTTCAAGATACCAAACCAATCAGGGGTGCCTTGCCTAACTTAAAGGAAGGAAAAGGGGTTGAAAGGGAAGGGGGATTTAGGACACCGGAAATTTCAACGTAAGTAATGCAACAACCATCTGCCACTTTGAGGATGGTAGAAATTAATTATCCTAGAGCAAGACTTATCACGGCGGCGAAACTGTGGGCAAAAGCTAGTTTTAAATAAATAAAACCCAACCGTTACATGTAGTCGTAACCCCACAGACTCGAGTCTTGTGTCGTGGTATCAGGAACTACGAGAGATTTTCGGTGTCACAACACACCCGAAACAAATATCTGTGGGTCACACAAACATTTGTCTCGGTGCGGGAATCGAAAAGCCACATGCTTTGCATGCCGCCACAGCCGGCTACTTTCCCGCTGCGCCATGGAGGCTGTCTATCGAAATAAAGCAATCTATCATTTCGGCTATAATGAAGTTAATAATTTTGTGAAATAACCGTGAATTCAGGAATAAAACGGGTAAAATTTTGTTCATTGTCCTAGCTTTGTACCGTCAATTAATTTCTCACTGAAGAATAAATTATGAGCGTACATATTAATAACAAAATATGAACTAAGAGTTTCCTAACAATGAGTTTTTACAGCAGATGCCTAACACCTGGAAGGCGAGAAGGTAGGTCTCCTGATAATAGTTATGTTCACCGACCAGACCCTTATGATACCAAAAGAATTCACCTGGTTCTGTCAGATTCTGGAACAGTGGTATTGATCCGGTCGAGCCGATTTGAATAGGGGTAGTAAAGAAGGGAATTTTCTTGCCTCTTTAAGGCTGAGATCTATAGAGCGAACTTCAACTAAGTCTAGGTTGAGACCTAGTAATGAGTTAGAAAACCCAATATTTTACCTGACACGGGAACCGAACCCGAGATCTCAGGATGGTAGTCGCACCGCACGTAATACAGCTATGCCACCGAGGCAAATATTTTGAAATTTTCTAGTATCACTGTCCACAATTACGGGAAAGATTGTCTATTCCCAAAATGTGAACATTCACAATTAAGTTTGTTTTGGCCTTTAAGACGGGTATTTTGGAAACATGGCGAAGTTTGATCTTTTGACTGCTTGATGGGAAGGCTATTAAGAAAATTCCTTCTAACTTGTCAAGGCTGCGGAGGTTTCGCAATAAAAACATTATGACTTCGATGTTCTCCAACAGCTATTGAGTTTGATGAATGCTATTGTTTGAGCGGTAGATACCACGAGTAGTCCGGCTCGACCGGTTTAATACCACTGTCTTGAAATTTCAGTCCATATTCCCAGAGATATCCCGTAACATGCAAAAAATATTATTTTATAATTTTTTCTTGTGTTATGTCGGATTCGCCGGTCTGACGAGCCAGTGCAATACTGCCCGGGAACGATTTCAAAACTTCTTTATTTTTTTTCGAGACTGTACCACCTGCACACCCACCACTGTAACTCCTGTAAGCCAGGATCTACAATGGCACGCATTTAACGACACCGAGCAATGAAGCTCGGCTAGTCTCAGATAATGCAAAATTGTCTTCATCCCGCAATGAAATTAGTCAAACAGAAAGATAGGGATGAGCAGGAATTATATAGTTTCCACTTCCCTCCGTAAAAATGCAGGAGACAATGTAATGAATTAAAGAGGCATCAGCCTCATACATAGGGATATTTACAACTGGAGAGGCCAGATTTAAGGCACCACGGAAATAACTTTAGTGGGTCCTATCATGCGAGCTGTTAAAATTGATTCCAATAATAGGTATGGCAAAAACGCCGGAATGCACGGAAATTCGTCCTAGTTTCCATAAGATCCACTTAGTATACAACTTCAGATGTTATTTGCATATTGTCAACTTCTTTAAGTTGCTTCGGCCTCGGTGGCGTGGTTGTATTTCGGTACGATTACTGTCCTGAGGTCTCGGGTTCGATCCCCGGGTCGAGCAAAGTGATATTGGATTTTGCCATATCAGCCCGGAGTTTGGAATTTGTGCCCGATATGGTGATAGGCTCGCCCCCTATCACATCTGAGACGGAACCAATCTCGGCGAAATGTGGGTGTACTAGTTGGCTAGTGCGCCTCTGCCTACCTCTTCGGGGATACAGGTGTAAGCTTATGTTATGTATGTTTAAGTTGCTTAAAAACCTTTTTAACCAATTTCACAAACCATTAACAAGTTTAACATGAAAGTCTTGCACTAGGACATCTGTAGACACGGCTCCGGGGAAATCATGCCGTACCCAGCAATTTAGCAGACAACGCGTGGAGTGGGAATCGAACTGAATATATCTCTCGACGTATGGTGCGACTGGGAGCTTACGTTCTTTTTGAATTGTAATGTTTTTAATTTTGTATAGCTTGGCGAACTTATCTGTGTGAGTGGGGATGGTGATAAACGAATTTAATGCTGTCAGATATAAAAATTAACAAAATTGAAAACCGACTTCAAAAACAATTTCTCACTCTCTTTGGAGTCGGTGCTGAGGCCGAAGCAGGTTAATTGAAAAGGCACCGATTCCAAAGAGAGTAAGAAATTGTTGTTATTTTTTACTTTTGTGTTCGTTTTTGAAGTCGGTTTTCCGTTTTGTTAAACTTTTATTTTTATTTATAAAATTTTAGTGTTCAGTAGCCCGAGCACGAAAAACTAATGTAAATGTATATGTATTCGAGTTCGCTGCGCACTGATGACGTTTGGTTAATATTTCATACAAATTTCATAGACGCGCATCGAGTTCGAATACATTTACGGTTGTCAGAAATTTTCCTGCTCAGGCCGCAGTAGCCTGTAATATTGAGATTAAGAATTATCAACCAACTCCTAATAGTTAAGGAGTTATATTTTCCATCATCAGCTGAGCGACATGAAAATTAAATAATGAGTACCAGACGCAAATACGTAGAATAGTTTTAGAAAATATATAAAACACACTATGGGTTATTATAAAATTTGAGGGTCGCCCTCGATTTTTCTAGGATCCCATCACCAGATCCTGTCTTGGTGCCCGCGGGACCACCTGGAAAGTATACCTTTTTAAACAAAAAAAAAATCTCGACTCGGCCCAGCCCGCCTAGCATGCGCGCCACGAGAACATTTTATCTACGCTTTTTGTCCTGTTATAACCGGTTTTCACTATTTGTCTACGGACATTAACATGCGTCCTCGTCTATTTTCATACAATATAGTCGACAACACGTAGACAACATCTCGACAGTCGATCATTGGGATATCTCGTGGCTCACATGCTAGGCGGGCAGGCGTCTTCGAGTAATCGGGGAAGATACATAAAAAAGATTCCGACGAATTGTTAACCTCCTCCTTTTTTTGAAGTCGGTTAAAAATATGAATGTATAGTTTAAGACTGCCTGGCTGGCGTAACGGTATTGCGTGCGCGATGTGGCTCTCGTCCTGAGGTCCCGGGTTTGATCCCGAGTCGGCAAAGTGATATTAGATTTTTCAGTATCAGCCTGGAGTCTTGAATTTGTGCGATAGGCTCGCCCCCTATTATAACTGGGACGGAACTAAGCTCGGCGAAATGTGGGTGTTCTAGTTCTCTAGTTTGCCTCTGCCTACCCCTTCTGGGGTACAGGCGTGACCTTATGTTATCTGTGTGAGTGGGGATGGTGATTAACCCGTCAGAGGCGGCACATATATACATCTATGTTACATAAGCGTATGGGCCACTGGAGGCCGAGCCGCCCGTGACTATTGAACGAATTTACCTGATTGACCTGTTGACCAGACCACTTAGACCAAGAGGGTTAATCATCTTTATCCTTAACGCCCCAAAGATGTACCAAAATATGTAAACTGGGCTTGTGCTTGGTCTGGTTCTGAATTTATATTCCAACAACAAAAATATAATGAATTTTTGAATCGAAATATAAAATACAAATTGTGGTCACCCTCTTGGGACTTAAACCCAAGACCTAACACTTTCGGCCTTAAATAATAAAGTAGTTAACCATATTCATCCAAAATCGCCCCAAAGGCATTCTAAAATATCCTTAATAACACCACTTAATTTATCCCTCGAAACACAGTGTTTATTAGAGTGAGTATAAAATTAACCTGATAAAAAATGAGTATAGCAACGTATCATTACAGAGCCATCAGGGTTATTTACTTTTTAAAATGAACAGTAGTGCAAAGTCTCAGGTACTATTTATTATGCGCAGACTGCACGAAGAAAAAAAACTGCGTTAATAACTGATGTAGGGTGTGCAAAAAAGAATTATCTGTTATTGTAATTTGATATTTACATTTTTACATTTTGGCCTAATATCTAAGATAAGATAAGATAATAAGCAGTGATAGCTCAGTTGGGAATGGTACGGACTGCCGAGACAAGTGTCGGAGGTTCGAGACCAACCCCAATATAGAGCATACACCTCTGACTTTTCTATGTTATGTGTATTTTCATTCTGAAATATCACTTGCTATAACGGTGAAGGAACGGTTAATAATTATCCTACACTTCTCAGATTTGCTATTTTATGACGGGTTAGAAGTGATTTCTTTAGATACATACCTTTTTCTTTCTGCCTGGCGTAACCAGGCCTAGTGCCAGGGTAAGCCTTCCTATTTAAACGCTTCCACTTCGCCCGGTCTTGAGCATCTTCCACAGTAAGACCATTGACTCTCATATCACCCTCCAAAACGTCCAGCCAGCGCTTTTTGGGTCGTCTGCGAGGACGCGCCCCTGATACGATCCAAACACCTGCGACCAACGTACTCTTATGGTTTTACCACAGTATCTTAGACCAATAGTTATAGCAGCAATACATCAAACAGGTAACATTAAGAATCTACATTGCCCACACAGAAGCCAAAACCATAAATCACTCGATATTTTTGGTTGTAACAAAAAAACTTCATAAACATACAATGAGCACCATCGAAATTCCTCGACCACCTCTCAAACCTAACATTTCGTTAACAGCCAACTCGTCCAGTATTTATCATAAAAAATAAATTCTTGGGATTTTTCTGCAAACCCTACATGAGAATCCCACCCAGCCGAAGGGAATGTAAAAAGTTGCCGATCCAGCGTCGACGATCCGAGCGAATTATCTCAAATGAAGACATTATCCTGTCGACGTGCGCGGGCGCATCGCATACTTTTTGCCGACGTCTTAATTTAAGGCTAAAGTTGAAGGACGAATGCTTTTGCTCGTTATTTTCACATGAGACTTAATGGGGAGTTTGAATGTGCTGATGTGTTTTAAAGTTAAAGATGCTACAGTTACGATTTTTTAATTATCGCCTTTTGAGGTACTGTTATTGCGGATTGGTTTCTTGTAGAATAAAATAAATATACCCAAGTCACTCAATGAACCACACACTAGGTTGAACTTGTATCGTAAGTATTAACAACTATTAGGGACTTATAGTCCCACAACACCTAAACATGAAACAAATATCCATAGGCCACACAAACATCTGGATGAATCGAATCTCTAATTTCAAATTCAAATCCTGGCTATTGAAAAGGCGGCCCTAAATGTATAATTAGAGCATCACCATAAAGCACAAAATAAGTCCACATGCAAGATGGGCAGAGGATCTGATAAAGGTCGCAGGAACTCGCTGTTTAGCAGTAGACAATAAACATCCTGTGGCTGATGATGATGATGACATAAAATTACTTCTTCAAATATAAACTTATCTCTCATTATTTATCTCTACTATTTTTCTTTTAATCCAAGCATAACAATTTAATGCAGAAATAAACGCTGCATACTAATATTTTAGTGCCAGAATATAAATTACAACGTATGGTTAAAAGCGCAGTAATAAACTGGATGTTTCACAAGTAGAAAAATGTTTATAATATGTTGCAAGAGGACGATAATGTGGGGTACATTTTTATATTTTAGGTACACGTTTAAGTATTTCTAACTCTTATTTCATTAAGACAATAATATAACTGCAAAGAAATGAAAGATTAGAGTCAGTTTACTATAATCAGATAAATTTTAACTATTGGTTAATAATAGAGATTTAGACAATTTGTCTTCAGAAAAACTTTTATGCATCAATTTTAACTAAAGCATGACTTGATCGGCTTATTATAATTGTCGAAACAGAAAACTGATCTGAATGGCTTATGGCTTGCTCTTGTATTTCATACAATCAGTAATATATCCAGAACACTAATACCTCTTATTCCCAATCCCCCCTTTTTTCTTAAAGATCATGATTCTTATGTTATAGATCTTTATAAATATCATTTACTATTTGCAGCCCGAGCAGGAAAATTTCTGACAACCGTAAATGTATTCGTGTTCGATGCGCGTCTATGAAATTTGTATGAAATATTAATCAAATGTCATCAGTGCGCAGCGAGTTTACATTTACATTAGTTTTTTGTGCTCGGGCTACAGGTGACCCATCTGCTCGTTTGCCGGCCTCTACTATAAAACAACATTCCACTTATTCATTGTGTAGTAAAACAGATACTACTTTTTACTGCACATCACAACTTCATTCTTTTTCTGAAGTAAAAACCCGATGTCCGACCACCTATGCCAACTCGTAAACGCTTGAACGTTTAACATCGCATTCGGAGTATACTAAAACGTTGATGTTTTTTTTCATCTTCATTCACAATAGGGTTGGACAGTATAAAATTTTAAGACTTCAATATCAGGAGATAATTTGGAAAAAATACTGCGATCAGCTTTATAAAAAAAATGTAAGAGTTCACTTTCGAAATCTGGCTCCAAGGACCATTTTTGTTGTCAGATCGATGTTTTGATTTTATATTTATTTAAACTTTGTATAAAAAGGCGGACTTAATGTCAAAGACATCCTCTACTTTATAATAATAAAAAGCCCATGATAAATTTTTTGGTGAACCGTGCATTAGTTTTTTGATATTTCGACGTTAGCAACTACGTCTGTATTCTTTTAATGTGTGTTACGGGATTGCATCTTCGCCAAATTTGGACCGATTTTTAAAAAGTCTTTTTGTGTTCGGTAGGACTTATTTCAAAGGTGGTCCCATATAAAATTTGGAGACAATCGGATCAAGTCGGAAGTCGTTCAGTTAGTTGAACTTGTGATTATTTTACGTAGTTGCTAGCGAAACATGTTAAAAAAACTCATGGTTAAGCTACAGTTCTATACTAATTCCCAGTATAAAAACTTTTACGGTAGGAATTAATAAATCTAATCCAAGTTTCTAGACCAATATCTGAAATAATCAAACTAACTACGAGTGTTGTTATTAAACTATCCTAATTGCTTTGTTTCTGACGTTTGGTTGGACATTGTGATTGGTTTTCAATTTATCCCCTATTTCTCGCATGCCATAATTAACAAACACCTAATTGTAATGTCATGTCAAAATAAAGTTGCTCAAATTTATTTTAATTCAGAACCCTGAACTGTTTTGATAGTATTGTCAATATGCTGTGTCAAATTGATCACTCTTGTAGCCAGAGAGATCCAATATTATTTACTATACTGTTTAATATCTTTGCTTGTAGCAGTCATGATACTACCTCTAGAATCGATCAAATCAAATATTCAAATCAATTAGATTCTACTGCTTTATTAATTTCTTATCTATCTATCGTCATTTATATATCTCTGCCAACCCTACTAGTTAGCACGTCCACGTCGCGACCTACACGCGGTCGCAAAAAGCCCACAACAAGCCATTAAGCTCTTGACTTGTTACAACGAAACAAAGCGGTGACTACACCCGTCTATCTGATATCATCGGACATGGATGTGGAGAGTACTGGATTGGTGGTATTTTTAAATTCCACTTTATTATAATTAATAGGTTTGATAACTACCTGCTTTGGTGGCGTGGTGGTATTGTATAGGCGCTACGACTGCTATTTTGAGGTCTTGGGTTCGATTCCCGGGTCGGGTAACATGATATTTTTTCTACTCAGTATAAGCCCGGAGTCTGGAATTTGTTTCCGATATAGCGACAGGCTCACCCCTTATCACATCTGGGACGCAAATGAGCTCGGCGAAATGTGGGTGTCATAGTTCTCTAGTTTGCCTATGCCTATCCTTTACAGGGATACAGGCAGTTTATGTATGTAAAGATAACGACTACTAATATAATTATGCCAAGCTTAGTCTTGGACTATATTGAATTATCTTCATGTTTAGTGATCACATCACCGGCCAGGCGGCAGACAGGCGTGTGACGTCACTTCTCCAGAAGATCCAGTCTCAGGCAAGTCGTGTTAGAAAGTCCCGCCTAGGGATTTTAACCAACTAATTCATATTTGTATAAGACATTTTGTGTTTTACATACAATTTAATTTCTCGATGTTGGGTCTTTTACATATTTGTCGTTAATCCTCATAATTTTATCATATACCTCTATACACACATAGACGCACGCCTCTTCTCATAGGGTAGACAACGGATTTTTACTCATTACATTCTTCATACATGCACGTCGGTTTAGGGTACTTCTAACTTCATCTTTCTCGAGTATATCTCGGACTTGGTCAGAGAATGTTCGATAAGGCCTTCTCCTTCCAACTCTATCATTAACATTAGCTCTGTCAACCTTTCATCCATCCCATCCACATACACAAACCACCGCATTGTTCCTTTCTCAATCATTACTATTTCCTATATCAACCCAACAAAGTTGAATGTTTTATCCAGCACTACTACATCCGTGCACAGTAATGGCTAACCCTAATGGTCGGCGAGTAGACGCCTTGTAAATATAGTCGTTAGCATTTACGTGCGTAATGAGTTTATTATGAACGTCCATCGCTGATAGTTGATGAGCCGACGGGCCGACGAGCTGACGCCGTGTGAAATTATTTGCAGCTAATAGGTCAATCTCTGGGAGAGGACTCTGTTCAGCAGTGGACGTCCTATGGTTGATGATGATGATGAATATGTCAACATTGTCTTAGTTTGGAAGTGAGCTGTTACTCACGGCGCATGATAAAATACTTCGAGGTAATGAGTAGCATATCTCACTCAAGAATCATGATCATCATCATCATCATCATCAACCATAGGACGTCCACTGCTGAACATAGGCCTCCCCCAAAGATTTCCAGATCGACCTGTTGGAAGCGGCCTGCATCCAGCGACCTCCTGCAACCTTCATCAGGTCGTCGGTCCACCTTGTAGGTGGACGTCTTACGCTGCGCTTACCGGTACGTGGACTTCATTCAGGAATAGTGTAGCTTGATAATTAAATATTTTCAAAATTAGAGTAGATACATTTTGCGTATTGCAAATTATGCGTTTCATATAATTTGCAGGTTCCAAAGATTATTAGGTCCATAAAAAAGTTTGAGGCTGGTTGCTCAGTGGAGAATACGGGCTGAAGATACGAAATTCATAGGTTCAAAATCCTTCTCTAATCATGCACCTCCGACTTTTCGAATTGTGTTTATTCGTTATAACTAAACAAAATTAAATATTGTGAGGAAACTGACATATCTTTGAATTAGACATAACATGGGAAGTATGTGAAGTCCTTATCCTACGATGTGGGGTTGGAGCAACACACCTTTATAAACATGTTGCGTAAAGGATTCGGCTTAGTTTATACAACCGGCTGCTTGCCTGACATCAACCCTCTGGAGTTTCCAGTCCCAGGCAAATTAAATGAGAAAAATTGCTTTACCCGACCTGGGAATTGAAACCAAGATCTTCCAGTCCAAAAGCCATAATGCTGCGACTAGACCAAGGAAGCGACGGTAATTAGGAATATTATGCGTCATTAAATAAAATGTAGACTATAAAAAGCATCTTTTTAATCTTGGAAACGCCTTCATTGTATGCAACTTTTTTTAAACGTACATACCTTAGGTACGTACATACATAAGGTCACGCCTGTATCCCCGAAGCGGTAGGCAGAGGCGCACTAGCGAACTAGAACACCCACATTTCGCCGAGCTTAGTTCAGTCCCAGATGTGATAGGGGGCGGGCCTATCGCCATATCGGGCACAAATTCCAGACTCCAGGCTGATATTGAAAAATACAATATCACTGCCCGACCCGGGGATCAAACCCGAGACCTCATGACGGAAATCGTACCGAAATACGACTACGCCACCGAGACAGTATAAAGGCATTTATAATTATGTAAATACGGTAGCGGTATACTTAAGAGGCAGTTATCACCTCAGAACAGCCCGTCTCAAGGCAGTGTTTGAAGCAATTTCCTCAGAGGAAAGGCGCCCACTTAGGTAAACAAGAGTCGCATATGTGGGCACCTTAATCGTGTAATCAAGAAGCGGGGTTCTGTAGATGTGGCACTTTGTAAACCCTAGTTCGACTAGATTTCAGGAGGAATAAAAATGGGGGCGGTTATGTTGAAATTAGTTGATACGGATCTTGGTTGAATATCAACTGAGTTTAATAATAAATTTAACCCCGATGTTTATAGCAGAAATATGAAGAGATAAGTCACCTGATAGTAAAAGATTTCCACCGTCTATTTTACGAACGTCAACCTCTTTTGAACAAATCTTGTTAAAAAAACCTGCAACTTTGGTACATAGGATTGAAACCCAAGAGCATCTGATTCACATTTCATACATACTGCTATTATACAATTTTTTACTTTTTTTTTGTTTACGCTGCAAATCCCGCGATGGCTCTCATCGGCGCATTAAGGACGGCTCCGGGTTTCCCAAGACGAGAAGTGCATTTTTTACCTGCCCTTATCCCACCTTAATCTGGAGTCGGAGCAAGACACCTCTTCAAGAATGTTGCAGAAAGAGATTGGTTTCAGTTTCTACGCCTGGCTGCCTGCCTGACGCCAATCCCCTCTGAAAGATCCAGTCCCGGGCAAATCAATAGAAAATTCGCTTTGCCCGACCAGGTAATCGAAGACAGGACACCTCGATCCACAGCCCATATACGCTGCCACTAGACTTGGAAGGCGAAAACAATAGACTGCTATTATATCAATAAAGCCAAAGAATAAAAAGTATATCAAATAGTACAAAAATATCGTAATCAAAGTACCCATATTCTCATACATATCAGTAGTTACCTTCATATTTAAACGTGTTAATCCAACCGTAACGTATTGATAGCAACCAACCGCGTTGTTTGTTCGATACATCGTTCACTTTGCGGCGCGATAGTGTGAGGACCGTTGTGATTATAAAAAGCAAAGTAACTTTTAAAAGATTAATGGGCTAGAAGTGATTAATAGCGAGCTAAAACGAAATTAAAAAGTTAAGATACCCAATAATTTATAACTTTTAAAAAGTTCTTACGATCAAAACAAAGAAACTTGAAGTAATTGATAAAGTACAAGTTATTAATACACCATTGAGTTTAAAAGTCAAAATAGAATACTGTATCGGAACAGAAAAGATTAAAGGAAAAATGGCAAACAAAACCTATAACGATTTGCTATGTGAAACATCTGAGTTAATAGGCGAAGCAACTCAAGCGGATGAAGCGCTTTTCGAAACCGGCACCGCAGAACGATCGATTCTCCAGCCGCTGCTTTTAGAATTACGTGTGAGATACACAGTGCTGCTTGCGAGATTAGATGCGGTGTATGATCAGATATTGCAGCCACAGAAGCGCTTAATTGTAAAGAGATTACTGGAGGCTTGTCTGGGTAGGCTGATGGAAATCAAACATGATTTGGTGGAACTGCACTTAACAGATTTCACGTTTGATGATGACGAGGTGAGACGCATGACTTGAGATAAAATTGATTAATTAACATTACTATTCGAAAATAATTACATTTATTTCAGTCATTTAGTTGTCGCCTTCTTGTCGTGGCAGTATACCTCTATATGGGCTGTGGACCGGGAGGTTCTGGGTTCGATTCCCAGGTTGGGCAAAGCGAATTTTCTAGTTTGGCCGGAACTGGATCCCTCAGAGGGGGTTAACGTCAGGCAGCCGATCGTAAAAACTAAGCCAAATGCTTTCTGCAACATGTATGAAAATGTGTGATGGGCCGACCCCACATTAAGGTGAGATAAGGGTAGGTAGATATATTTCATTCAGTTAGTGATGTCTAAACCTTATTTTTATTCGACTAAAAAGTGAAGATTCTTAATTCGATTGGCTTTTGATGATTTTAGTTAAGACTACTGATAAAGTCCTAATTAATTTAAAAATTAAAAATAGACTGATACTAAAAATAGTTAATTAATTCTCATTACAGGCCTTAAATAAATTACAAGTGACACCACACGAAGCCGAGCCTTGTATACCACAATATTTCATAAAAGAAAGGGAATCCGAAATAGAATATAGAAGAGAATTCATTACTAACACGTTGAGGAAATTAGGTTATGAACCTCCGAAGCCAAGACCTTTGGTGTTAACTGAACGGCAAGCTGTACTAATAATACAAAGCCATGAGAGAGCTAGGCAAGGGAGGTTGAGGTTTGTACATAGTATGATTTAAAATAATGACGATTACTTTGAACTATTAATTATCTATTGTAGTATTAACGCATTAGTAATGTAGTCATTTGAGAAATAGAAGTCTTGACTTGAAGTTTGATTGTAGGGAAATAATGACCATGATCCGATAAGAAAATAAATAATATAATTATTATATTGTGTAAATCTTAATACAAGAAAATTATGAAATCGTATCTTTAGTCAGAACTATTAATGGAATATGTAATGTTTATGTTGTCAGAGGTCAATTTATGAAAGAAATCCGTCTACTAAAAGAAAAAGGGAGGGATCAGAAAGGTGAAATGACGCCGGCAGCTGCCACAGCCATTCAGAAAGTATGGAGAGGATTCATAGCTCGACGAGCTACAAGGAGAAGGAAAAGAGAGGAACAATTGCTTATTGGTATGGAACTTCCTCCATATAAGGAATCGATGGAAGTCAAAAAAGCAGAGGAAGTAAGTAACTCTTGGTTATATTTGATTTTTTTTCAATTATATTGTCTTCTTGATCATTTCCATCAGCATGGTCGAATAAATGAATCAAAACATATGGTGAAAAAATAAATTTTCGGCAAATTTCTGTAAACTTCATGAGAGTTATGCAGTAAACATTTTTTTATAGCAAACACTGGTAAATGAGCAGGAGGATCACTTGATTCTAGCTAAGGGGTTTTTAGATCAGAGACACAAACCAAAATTTGTGTTACATTTAAATTTAATACTTCTTTAAATTTTAGATCAAAGAATATAGACGCAGTCTTCAAGTCCAGCGAGACAAAGAGTACCAAGAAGCTCTAGTTTCTATAGAAGAGCAACTTCGAGCTCAACATGGAGTGAGGATTAATGAGCAAATCAGCGATGAATTGAGGAGATGGATCAAAGAGTATTACGAAAGAACTGGAAAGTTTCCTGAACTGCCTTCGGAGGAAGCTGGCGGGAGCAGGGCTATGTACAGTAGACAAGGTATTGATGTATTACTTTTGGAAATTATATTTGATAACTGTTGCTCGTAGCTCCACCTCCATGATAAAAGTATTTCCTGGGGTAAAAAGTGACCTGAAATTAAAAGAGTTTCAGATTAGTTCAGCAGTCTAGCTATTATTTCTTTAATATGCACTGACTAAACAATATACCTTATACTTTATGCTATTAGTAAAGTTTTAAATTACGTTATATATTCATTTTTTATTTCATTCAGCGTGACTTGAGCATACATTAATAAAACAGTCATATTAAAAGGTTTGTTAGTTTAGAGTACGGCTCAAAGAGTTTCTAGTACTTATATGCATTAAAAAATCGTGAGATTTTGTTTTTGTTAAACTAATATGTACTTCGATAGGAACTAACGTTGATAGCGAGCTAAGCAAATCATCACCTGTATCGTCCAGAGAATCAAAAAGAAGTAAAGATAGTAAAGACAAGAAAAATAGTAAAGCTGAGGAAAACAAAAATAAAGACGAAGTGGATGATTTGCAAACTTATAAATGTCGTAATTCTGCGTTTTTGCAAGATATGGTCAATGCTAATGAAGAGTAAGTAATTTACATAATTTTACTTTTACTCTAAGTAACTTAGCATAATGGTGTACCAAGACCACTTGGACTCACGACGGACGGCGCGGCCATCGGCGGCTGAGCGGTTAATATAATGTGTATTATGCCACTTCCAACAAGTTAAATTGAATAATTTGCGCTAAGAGTTTTATAAAATCGGCAAAAAGTAAGTAAAATTACACAGGTTTTCATCATCATTATCAGCCACAGGACGTCCACTGCTGGACATAGGCCTCCCCCAAAGATTACCAAATCGACCTGTGGGAAGCGGCTACACATAGCCTTTATTGTATGATAAATCTCAAAAATCACCAAATGGCAACAAGTAAAAGTAAGTTAAAATTGTAGAATATATCAGAAGGTCCGTATTAATATCTCAGAAAAAGTAATTAACGTCTAAGCACGGTTGTTTATAACCCAGAGATGAGTAGAAGCGATACCTTCAAAATTTTGAAACTAAGAGTAGGCTTTAGCTGAATAATAAATGGGTTTTACGAACATGAAAAGATTTATACGTGAAAAGTTGAGTACAAAATAAATTACGTTTTGAATATACAAAGTTTACAACTACTTTCATAATCTGTTTTATTCTTGTTTCATACATATTTAATACTAAATTGGCGTAGACACCTCCGAGTGTTTAATTTACGTAAGACGAGACTTAAGAAGTTGTGAATAATGTACAAGATGTCGCAAAAACATATTATTCGTTGTCTAACTTCGTCATGTGCAAAGGAATTATTCTCTGTAACTTACCTTTCAAGAAACTTCTATATTCTTGGATATTAGGTGTTTATTGTTTGTTGTTAAAATGTAATGTGATAAATCCTTTATGAAGTAGAATGGCTTATAAGTATTTCAAACGCATCCATGCATAGAAACATGGATGAAATTAGATGAAACGAAAGTATTCAGAATCGTGTGAAGTATATTTTTAGAGCAACGACTGGCAAACTAATAGAAGCGTCACCTGATGATAAGTGCTCTCCATCGCCCATAGGCACCTAAGACAGAAAAAGAATCATAGGTGCGTTGCAAACCTAAAAGAAGAAAAGGCATTGGGCCACCAGAAATCTCACTTACCGAATGAAATGCGACAGCGAGCTGCCAATTTACGTTAGTTTTCTGTGAGACAGTGTTATTAAACCGGTCGAACCGGCCCATTCGTAATATAAACGTAACTATCTACAACGTGGCTCTACCACTCTTTGATATCCATAATCTCTGCCATACAATATAGGCGTGCTATTATGTATTTATGTTTCTAATTATAGTATCATGATAGATAAATCTGTACATTTACACCATATATGGATAGCATTACCGCTATTTGTTTAATTTTAAAAATATTTTTAAGATTTGAGGATATCTGGAAATTCAAACACGATACCGACAATCCTCATGAAAGATACTATAAAGATATGATCGAAAGAGAGAAGATGGTTAAAATAGAACAAGAAATACGAAACATAGTGGACGAAATGATGAGGAGTGAATTAGAGTTATTGCAAGCTGCTTATGATAGGGACCGTGCTCATAAAGGGAAGAAATCAAAGAAGCCACAGAAAAAGGTAAGAGCCCTTTTTATAAAGAGATCTAAATCTATTGGAAGCTTTACAATCAAACCAATATTAAAATATGGTAGTTTAGTTGTGATTTAAGCCTAATTGGGCTTTGAATCTTCTAAATCATAAACTAATAACTTGCTATTGAAGGTATGAATGTTTGATAAATGATAGATCTCGTACAAAATGTTTTAATAATATTAACATCCTGGAATGCATTAATTAAAAGGTCCGTCGTGGCGGCAAGAAAAGCAAGAAGAAGAAGGAAAAAGACTTAACACCAGATCGAACAACTGAATCACTATTCGAAGAACTTGTTACCAATGGTATTATCAAACCATACCCGATTGTGCAAATAGATGATTTTATTGGAGAAAAGTGCTTTGTCGGTGGTGAATGGAGGAACCAGGGAAGGAAAGCTTCTCCGTGCTTGGGAGATATACGGCAACTAGTGAAGGAGTACTGCATATTGCCTTTAGGTTCTGAACATGTAAGGACTCACGCGCCTTTAGTCCGATCTGTACTAATAACAGGTTTGTTGATAATACTTATTTTTGAATTGAATTCGGGTGTTTGATTATCATGTTTATGAATAAAAATCTTCTTTACTTAATTTGTATTCTTTGTATATTTACTGAGCTTTTGTTTATATTCTTGAATTTTGAAGTTATATAAGTATCTAGATAAGTATAACCATCATAATCAGCCATAGGATAGTTGAATATGGGCCTCCCCCAAAGACATGATAAGATATAAAGTTAGATAAGTATATTATAATTAAAATGTTTCTTTTTTGTTTCAAGGTCCTTCTGGCAGTGGCAAAAAATTGTTAG
Organism: Clanis bilineata; assembly: GCA_036417725.1. NCBI lineage: Eukaryota > Metazoa > Arthropoda > Insecta > Lepidoptera > Sphingidae > Clanis > Clanis bilineata. Next base: position 2,935,741 of record CM071161.1, read on the forward strand.
TTCACGCAATCTGCAGTGAAGTCGGTGGAACGCTTTTTGACCTCACACCAGCTAATATAGTAGGCAAATATCCAGGCAAGACTGGACTGATCATGCTGATACATTTAGTTATGAAAGTATCAAGACTTTTACAACCGTCCGTGATATGGATGGACGATGCTGAAAAACCTTTTGTTAAAAAAATTCCAAAGACAGACAAAACTGATCCCAAGCGATTGAAGAAAGATTTAATCAAAATCATAAAAGGTACTTAAATTGTTAAAACCTGAGAGTTACGCAGCAAGCGACAAGGTGAAGTAAAATGATTTTAAATTAAGATACCGCAATTAAATACGAAAGAATATTTTTAAAATACCGCCTAGTTACATATTCTTATTTTTCACCAGTCTTCGACTTCAATGTGGGGTGGACGTGTGATATTTAATAATTAAGCATGTTGTAGAAAGGATTGAGCTTTGTTTTTGCGACCGGCTACCTATTAAATTTCGCGTTGCCGGACTTAGGGATTCAATTTTAGACCCTCTTTGTTATACAGCTATGTAGCCTATATACGCAGTTGTAATAATCAGGAGGCAACTACTTAAAATAAAGTTATTTTATAATTTTTGCAGGTATTTGCCCTGAAGACCGCGTTCTGTTTGTTGGTACCTCAAGAAGCCCGTGGGATGCCGAACAAAAGTTACTGTTTCAATGCTACCAAAAAGTGATACAGATACCAAGAGCAGATTATGGGAGCATCTCTTTACTATGGAGAATGAAACTTCATAGAGCTGGTGCTTTGTCCCCTAGACTCGAAATATCATGCTTGTCCAGGGTTTCAGACTCTTACACGATTGGTGAGAATTTAATGATAAGAGATTACATTTTAATTATTTCAAATTATTCCAAAATAGGCAGTTATTAAGAAGTGGCAATAAAAAGATAGAATTTTATTTTATGAAACAGCGTCGTCTTTTTTTTAATTATTTGTAGCAACCAAAAATGTTAATGTTATAATTAGTCATTATCAAACGCAATAGCGTTACTTTCACTGCTATCTAGGCTCAATACATTATTCCTTCCTATATTACTTATAACTATAGGTATACTACCAATAGAGGAAGTATTTTCTTGATGCGAACTAAAAATATTATCATCATCATCATCATCATCATCATCAGCCATAGGACGTCCACTGCTGAACATAGGCCTCGCCCAAAGATTTTCAGATCGACCTGTTGGAAGCGGCCTGCATCCAGCGATTATCATCCCTCACAAATAGCCCAAAGTCGATAAATTGGAAGCCAAAACAATTTTGTTACACTTTCCATTAATCATTCGAAATTAAGAAATTGAATAGTTTACAGCCCATTTACAGTAACAGCATAGTATATTACCGAAGGAGTGAAAAAGCGAAACCTAGTTTACGTTCTTCTTTACGACTTACAAACTTTAGCAATATTTCCATATTTCAGTTTAACGGTGTTAAAAGTTTTGATAGTAATTTTGTTTTTGTAGGCACGTTGCTTGAGGCTTTGGACGCCGTGTTGACTACTAAAAGAAGGTTACAGCTTCGAGTTCGAGCATTAACAGCGCAAGAAGTAGCTATACAGCTTAGTTCTAAAGAACCTGTATATGCTGAACAGGTAATCAAGAGCTCTTTATAATTTACGAAACTAAACTAACTTAATTATCACAAGTTTAAAAACTTAACTGACCGATTCTATCACGATTTGGCATCGATATATTATTTACCTAGATACACAGTTGACGCTCGGAAAATGGGACAGCAAAGAAGTGCTTAAGCACTCCTTTTCCCTACAGTTGGACGCCGATAGAATTCTAAATTTGAAAATTCAAATTTAAGAACGCTTGATCATTTTGTTTAAAAAGCTACTTTATAACACGTGCATAGGGTTATATTTGTGTTTGATTTAATTAGAACCTGTGATCTTTTTGTTTGTTTTATTCCTGAGACCATTTTTAGGACGATATTTGCAAAGAACTGTGCATCTAGGGTATAATATGTTGATGCGATTTGGTTTTAATTTTTATGCCCGACATTTCGAAAGCTCTGCAGCCTTCGTAGTCACGGGTCCGACCCGACCGAAGATATAGACTTAAATATGTGAAAATGGTGAAGTCGGTGTTAAGTTTTTGTAAAACTGTGTTCCATTATGGGCCTTACTTATAATAACAGTTTAGCTGAGTACATGGCTAAGAATAGGCTGTCACTTTTTTCCTTATGTCACTTCGTTTGAAAACAAAAGAGACAGGCTATTCTTTACTATTTGCTCAGTTATACTGTTTTTATAAGAAATGATATATGGTCAAGATGTGATGATATATCGGAGTCGGTTTAAGGTTTTTGAACTTATGATTATTCTGATTAGAACCTAATGTAATATAATATTTAGCTTATGTACAGCACTAGGCCAATGAAACTATACCTTTACATAATAATTTCTTAGGTTTACGCGAATGTTATTCATTGGAATAAAACTATTTTTACGGATTCTATCACGATTTGTCTGACCCGTGACCACGAAGGCTGCAAAGATTTCGAAACTCTAGCATAAAAATTAAAAATTAAAACCAAATTGTGATAGAATCCGTAAAATAGTTTTATTTCAATACCTTTACATTTCATATTTTAGGACGCATTAGCAGAAGCATGGTGGTATAAAACACCATTAGAGAGGAGGCGACAGAAGGCTCTGCAACGTCTCCAAGAGCTACAAATGGAAGCCGACGAGAGAGCTGCAGCTAAATAAGTGAAAAGAAGAGAAGAGAAGACAGAAATATTAAAAGGAAAAAAATAGTGTAATCAAATATCTTTTCCTTTCTAAACTAAGTCATTTATAAGGACGTGTTAATTATATCGAAGTAGTGGATACACTAGTCAATAGATGTTAATGAAAAGCGAGTCCGAGAAGGAAAATTTCTGACAATCGTAAATATATTCGAGCTCGCTGCGCACTGATGACATTTCAAATCAAATCAAATCAAAATATTTATTGAATCCATAAAATGTTCAAACATTATTTAGATTCCGTCAAATTTTAACTCTACTGCCTGTTCGGAAGGCTGTTTCACCAGAGAAGAACGGGCAAGAAACTCTGACGTTGCTCTTTTTAACACCAATTTACAGTCGGTTACTAATACAGTACAGCACCAGATACAGAAAGATCTAAAATTAGAGCAGCTAAACCATCATAACAATAGATTTTATTGGATATAGGATAAAGTAACATACAAGGTACACTGAGTGACCCCCATAGCCACGGCAAGTTGAGCTGAAAGAAACAAGTAAAACAGTCCAGACAGACCAGTCTCCACAAGCAGCACCCGTTCACGAGTATGACGCATGTGCCAGCCATCAACCTCCTAAATTTTTTTTCATTTTTTAGTTAATATTTCATTCAAACATAGACGTGCATCGAGCTGGAATACATTCACGATTGTCAGAAATTTTCCTGCTCGGGCCGCAGATGTTTTGAATTTTTCGTTAAAGGCGAGTAGGGCTGTAAGTAGTAAATAATATTTGTTGTGTGGACTTAGATAATAATATAATCCAATAAATGAAATATATTAAACAGATTTTATTTATCAGAGACTTGCTGAGTTTCACTGCTCTGTGTCGATAAAAGCGTGCTATTATTGATCCTGGCTTAGAGGAGTTACAGTGGTGGGTGCTTGGGAAAGTCTCTGCCTACCCAAGATATACAGGTGTGAGCTTTGGCATACAACCTTTAAATCATTGCAGCATAGTTTAAAACCCTATCAGAAATCTAGCAACATTTACAAATACAATAAAAAATAAATCACTTCCTCAAAGGCTGAACAAAAATCAATTAATCAAAAACTTATTTTTACTCCCAAACGGTACATTAAAATTCAAAAAGGGGAAATCCACGAGAAATATTTTCAAATAAAAAGTGTTTTTACTTACAAACTTTTACGACGAGGATTCTTTGCAGCAAAAAGGGGTGCTAAGACGCCGGAGTATTTCCACCTGTTTTGCTTCTCACGGGCCTTTTTCGCTGAATGGCAAAATAGGAGACGATGGTATCCGATTGAGAAATCATGTAGTCTGTGTGGTACATGTGTAGGTGCTAAGTAAGATAGTTTAGGAGACGATTAATAATATTTTAAAAGTAGTTTTGTTTCATTCTCTTGGCAAAGTATTGGTGTTGACTACAAATCATAAATTAATGTTAACTTCGTGGCTCTGTTTGCCTTTGTGGGCAAATATCCGGCCAAAGCAAAAGGCCGCGGCTTCGATCCCCCGTGGCATCGATACCGTGACAAATTTTTGTATGACCTACAAATATTGTTCTTCTTCTTTTAAAAAATAATGGATTCCACGTATTTGATGATTTAGCCAATGTCAAGGTAAATAGAGCAATTATGTTTTCACAATGACCACGAGACCCAGATGTGGATGATCTTATGGTCCTGCTGGGATTATGACGGTAATTCCTTCCAGTGCGATGCTCCTCAGATGACCTTCACTCGGCGAATCGACCGAACAAAGCCAGCCAACGCACCAAGCAAAACTCATCATAGATCACCGGTTAAAAAGATTCCACATTATACTGTCCATTTTCACTGAAGTTTGATGGATTAAACCACATCTCTTAAAAACAACAAACACAGCTCTAGAGAATATTATGAGATAATTTTAACAAGCGATGTCCACCCTGTCAGACCTCCCGTCAAAAACCCTACAAATATTCGTTTCGGGTCTGGGTGTTGTGGGACCGTAAGTCCCTCATAATATCCCTCATTTATTTTGAGTATTATTAAGCTGGGCGAACATATAATTGCTGCAATATAATGCTCTTAATATATGCCTATATTTATGACAGCAATTTTTTTTAATCAGATATTGGCAAACGAGCAGGTGGTTGCGTAGCCAACCAGAAAGGAGGCGTGTGGGCAGTGGGAAAAGAAGGGGGTAATTGGGCCACCGGAAATCTCACTTACCGAAAACGCAACAGCGAGCTGCCACTTTACGTCGGTTTTTTCTGAGGCATTGGTATCAAACCGGTCGGACGGCCCATTCGTGCTGCAGACGTAACTGTCTACACCGTAGCTCTAGCACTTAACCCGTCGGAGGCGGCACATATATATGTTACATAAGCGTATGGGCAACCGGAGGCCGAGCTGCCCGTGACTATTTAAAGCGAGAGTGATATAGATGAGGATTTAATAAATTTCAACTTCTAGCACCTATTTACATTTTCCAAATCCTGTGAGCCATTGAAAGGTTAGTAATAAACGAGCTAAAAATAATTGTACCATAGGTTTCAAAGCAAAACGCAAAGATTAAAAAAAGTTTGCACAAAGGGTTTCAACACAACCCGGGGAGCTTTCACGTACATTTCTTAAACAGACCGACACTGAGTCGTTAGAGGCCCTTTGTGCAATACAAAAATACCGTAACTAGCTCTTTATGTTTCGTTTGGTGCAGCGCGTGGTATTGACAGGCTTTTGTGACGTCACTGTTTAACGATTGTTTTTGGTTGTATGAGATGACAAATATGGAATACATTATACGAAATTATACATTGCATAATATAACACAAGCTCACGCCTGTATCCCCGAAGGGGTAGGCTAAGGCGCACTAGCGAACTAGTACACCTACATTCTGCCAAGCTTTGTTCCGTCCCAGATGTGAAAGAGGGAGAGCCTATCACCATATCGGGCACAAATTGCAGACTCCGGGCTGATATGGAAAAATCCAATATCACTTTGCCCGACCACGGGATCGAACCCGAGACCTCAGGACGTTAGTCGTACCGAAATACAACCACGCCACCGAGGCAGTCATTACTTATAGAGGTACATTGCAACGTACACTATATTATGTATGATACAATAAGTGTGGAGTCGCATTAATCGAGAAGCTGACTGAAGCGAGAGGCCAAACGTTCAATTCCTGCACCGAGACAATTTCTTCACAAGAGTTTCGAGCGTATGTGAAGTGTCCTTTAACTTAAGTTTGTCCAATATAGGCACTTAAAATGTTCATGCTCGTACCTTCGAACAGCACTTTGACAAATACTCGTATAATCACAAGTTTAAAAACTTATCGGACCGACTTCAAAACTTATACCATCGTGACCAAATGGGATCACCCTTGAAATAAGCTCTATCGAACACAAAAATAATTTTGAAAATCGGTCCACATTTGGCGGAGATATCGCGTAACATACATAAAAAAATACAAACGAATTGAGGACGAATTTTTGGAACTCGGTCAAAATAGGAATCGATATTTACATGACAACAATCTAAAAATTCATCAAAACTGCCCAATCAACTTGTAAATAAAATATGTTTCCGTAGTTTGTTTGACATCATCCCGTGAACAATAGAAATTGGAAGCATCCAAACATCCAAACTTGTTAGTCGCTAATTGTGACGCGTTTGCACAAATGATTGTCAATCTAGATATAGCCCGACAAAATAAAAAAGTCCCTTAATCCAGATGAGCTTATTTTATTTTATAATATTCTGAAAATTAAGCTTACCGAATAAAACAAACATAAAATTAATTAGGTAGAAAAAGGCTATTTAAAAGTTTTCACAGATAGAGTGGTTTTAATGTTTTTTTAGTGTTTTATCTTTAAAAATTAGGAGTAGCACTTTTTATTGCTAATATTGATCAAAATACTCAAAAACAAAAAAAAACACATTTTAATTAGACCGATTTACAGTTTACATCGTGTGTGAGCTGTGGACCGAGAGGTCCCTGGTTCAAATCCCGTTCGGCAATGCGATTTTTCTCACACAATTTGGCCTACTCCCGGGAAAATTCTGTGAAATTCATAAGAATGGGTTGACGACAGGTAGTCGGCCATAAAAAATAAAGCCGAACCCTTTCTGCAATATACTTGACTTAAGATCAAGTCGGGAAAAAGTATCGATAACATTTTAAGGAAAGCACTCCACACCTTATCAGAGAATCTGTCAACGGGCCTTCCGAATTTTGTCGCGTTATATGAATTAAAGGGAACAAATTCACAAACGACTGTTAGTTGAACGTCGAAATTTGAATTTCATGCGTGTGATATGTATTGTACTGAATGATAGCAATAAGGCGTGACGCAGACGATAGATTTTTAATCGTCAGCGGTTTATTTATTAATTAGGACAACATAACAGATTACAATCACATCATTACAATTACAATACCTACTATGTTCAAATTGTCTTATTTTAGATTGTGACCCAAAACATGTTGCCACATCACAATAATTACAAATTGAAACATAATAAACAGCTAGCTAAATATTTTGCGATCAGCGGTCGTGTTCCATCTATTAATCTTTTTATAAGTCCTTATTGTAAGTTTTATAATATAACACTACTTCATTAGAAAGTGCATTCGGGCTAGCATATGTTAATTCATACATTTTGGTATTTTATTATTATGTTTTCCTAAAGTCTAATTTACGACAATAATGATAAAAAATTACAAATCAGCTAAACTTCATTCAAATTCATTCAGTCGTTAAGGTGTGATTGATTATTTATTAATCAAACATTAATTTAACATATTTATGTTTTATGTATGTGAAACATTAATTTATAAAATTAGAAATAACCAATCTTTTAAAAATACTACAACTGATGTAAATTGGCAGCTCGCTGTTGAATTTCGTTTGGTGACTAAGATTTCCGATAGCCGAATTCCCCCCTCCAAATTCCTATTCCCCTCCTTTATGGTTAGCAATGATAGCATGGGTGTCTATGGTATCGGTAGAGATCACTTACCATCAGGTGACCCACCTGTTCGTTTACCAATGTGCTATTAAAAATGCGAACAATAAAATATTAACAGGAATATACAAGTCACTAGGTGCAACGCACTGAACATAAGGTATTTTTAATTTTGTCTGACCGACTAAAATTTGGTTTGGTGCATTGCGCCTAAATGTATGTTAGGCTTTAAACCTTCATGCATAAGGGATGATGCAGCCCCCAAACTGCGCTTTGTTTGGACGTTTGCATTTATTCACTGCGGGTCATTTCAATCTTTTTGTGAATCAGGTTCTACGAAACTTGCATTTAAAGTTGCAGTAATATCCACTTTTTTATGAACATTATAAAAAACTGTGTAATAGCCTCCGTGGCGCAGCGGGCATGTAGCCGGCTGTGAAACGTGAGGTCGCGGGTTCGATTCCCGCAACGAGACAAATATCTGTGTGGTCCACAGATATTAGTTTCAGGTCTGGGTGTTGTGAGGCTGAAAGTCTCTCGTAGTTCCTGATTCCCACGACATAAGACTCGATCTTAATGTGGGGTCAGTACTATGTGTGTGACTGTTGGGTGTATTTATTATAATTTATTTATAATTTATAGGTAGTACTTCTTTATGTCCTGTATTAAACTGGCCTACTGCTTGCGCACGGGTCTCTTCTAATGAGATTTAGGTCTTAGTCTACCTTGGTCTAATGTGGGATGTTATATTTCAAATATAATTCCGTAGACTGAGACTATGTTCAGCAGTGGGCGTTCTATGGCTGATGATGATGATGGTTATGGTGATGATGATGATGATGATGCTGCTGATGATAATGTTGGTTTGATGATCTTGGCACTGAAACCATAATTAATGTTTACGTGACGTATTGCACCTTTAAACTTGACAGTCTATAAATCTACTAATCGAGCGTTCAAAGCGTTGTTACGATCATAAAAGCAGCAAAAAAACAATAAAAATGAAATCTGTTTTCACATCTCGACTAAATATGAGCCTCTTCTTTGGAGTAAACTTTATCGAACACTAATAATCACAAGTTTGAAACCTTAGCAGACCGACTTCAAATCCGATCGTGACCAAATTTATATGGGACTACCTTGAAATAAGCTCTAACGAACACAAAAATAATCTTGAAAATTGGTCCACATTTGGCAGAGATTTCGCGTAACATACATTAAAAAATGCAGACGAATTGAGGACCTTCTTCTTTTTTGATGTCGGTCAAAAAATAAAGACATAATAATAACCTCATTTTGTACTCGTTTCAAAATGGCGCTGAACAGATTGTAATAACAGTAATAGGGTATCACTAACAATAGCTGTTAAAAGGTCGTTACCTTAACTACTCCGTTTGAGCTAGGTACAATGTAAATACTAAGTGCTTTGGCATATGGACGAAGGGTTAATGTCGTCTTAAATATTAAAGACCCATTAACTCCGTGTGATAGTGGCCATAGGTATTTGGATTAGACTGGTGGCGTGGATGTTTTGGGTTCGAATCCAATGTATTCAAAAATCATTTTCAACCCATTTCAAAAGGTCGCTTGTCTACAGGCAGCATATATGGGTTGTGGACTGGGGGTCGTGGGTTCGATTGAAATAAAGCGGTTTCTAATTTGATTTGCTCGGGATTGCAGCCTTTAGTGGGAGTTGACGTTAGGCAAGCAGGTCCTGAAAAAGTAAGTAAATCCTTTGAGCAACATGCTTAAAAAGTAAGTTGCAGCTTAAGACACATTTATTGAAGCTTGTGGCAGATAATATTTAGCTTTTAATTTTACAACAGGCTCCTAGAGAAACCTCAAAGCCCCTCTAAAGGAAAACATCATTTTAATGCCCTAAAATAGTTAAATAATAAATAAAGTCAACCGCCAATAAATCATTAAATGCGGTCTCTCGAAAGAGATAAATAAACCATACTGAAAGGATTTATCATTATTGTATGAATAATGTAGAGATGTCCATTTGCCCATTTTCATACATTAAAATTTCATCAAAGCCTCAAGGTTTAAAGTGGCTGTCAATCCAGCGGTTTATTTAATCATTCGCATTTTGATAACTGTCCGAAATCTAATTGATGTGGTTTTAAGGTGTCATCATGTCTATTAGTTTATAAAACGGGTTAAGATTATTTATTTTATACCCTGATCATCAATATATTATACCCTAGATGCACAGTTCTTTGCAAATATCGTCTTAAAAAGTGGTCTCAGGAATAAAACAAAGAAAAGGATCACAAGTTCTAATTAAATCAAACACAAATATAACCCTAAGCACGTGTTATAAAGTAGCTTTTTAAACGAAATGATGAAGCGTTCTTAAATTTGAATGTTCAAATTTAGAATTCTATCGGCGTACAACTGTAGGGAAAAGGAGTGCTTAAGCACTTCTTTACTGTCCCATTTTCCGAGCGTCAACTGTGCATCTAGGTAAATAATATATCGATGACCCTGATTACTCATTAGACGGAGTAAACTGGCAGAAATTAAATGTCACTTTACAAAATGATGTTGCTTACTTCCGAAACAGTAATTGATCTAGTTCATTTTTATCCTTCAAAGAAACAATAACTCATCACTAGCATGCAAAATTGGAATTTCACTGCTTAGTTTTAGAAATTTCTGCTTAACCCTCCGAATAAATGTCTGTGTAAATAATTTTGCGTAAATAATCACAACAGATACGTGAACTGATACTACGACTACTGAATTACGACTTTAAGTTGGACTTTAGAAATTGAAAGAATGAAACGATTTGCTGTATCTGTACTTATATGTACATAGCCCTAAGATTAAAGTAGTAGTAATTTACATTTTGCCCTCCAATTTTTAGGACCTCTAAAGTACGTGTCTGTGACCTTTAAACTTTAGCTAAATCAATTACAATAATTACTAAAACTTTAAAATGCGTTTCGCTTTGTTGTGGGCCCGACTGATGAGATATTGGCTTTGTTTACAAAACTTTTCCATTTTCGATGTCTGAGGTTTTACGCGAATTGAAATATAAATTGTGATTGAAAAAGTGGTTGAAATTGAAAAGTAATTATAAATGTATATTGATTATTTTACAATTTCTTTCGTTCTACCTGCACTTATCCCACCTTAATTTGGAGTCGGCACAAAGACATTGAACAGATGAATTTTGACGGGAAGTCTGACAGGGTGGGCGTCGCTTGTTACAATTATTTCATATTATTCTCTAGAGCTGTGTTTGTTGGTTTTAAGTGATGTGGTTGACTGCATCAAACTTCAGTGAATATGTGCAGTATAATGTGGAAACTTTTTAACCGGTGATCTTCGATGAGTTTTGCTTGGTGCGTTGGCTGGCTTTGTTCGGTAGATTCTCCGAGTGAAGGTCATCTGAGGGGCACCGCACTGGAAGGAATTACCGCCATAATCCCAGCATGGCCTTGAGATAATTCACATCTAGGTGTTATAGTCATTGTGAAAATATAATTGCTCTACTTACCTTGACATTAGTTAAATCATCGCATATGCGTGGGAGCCATTATTTTTAAAAGAAGAAGACATTTAACAATACATAGACAGGGAAAAGGTGCAAAATTTGCTTGATAACCCCTCTTTAGTCAGTCATATTAAATCTCTTTGATATCTAATAATAATATAATTTGTTTGACTGCCTCCGTGGCGTGGTGGTATTTCGGTACGACTACTGTTCTGAGGTCTCGGGTTCGATCCCCGGGTCGGGCAAAGTGATATTGGACTTTTCCATATCAGCCCGGAGTCTGGAATTTGTGCCCGATATGGCGATAGGCTCGCCCCCTATTACATCTGGGACGGAACTAAGCTCGGCGAAATGTGGGTGTTCTAGTCCGCTAGTGCGCCTCTGCCTACTCCTTCGGGGATACAGGCGTGAGCTTATGTATGTATGTATATAATTTGTTTTGTGTAGTTAATTTAAAAAGATACTGCTAAGTACTAACGAAAGTAAAATATATTACATTTAAATTTTTTTACATCATTCTTTCTTTCTTTCCTTTTGCCCTTATTTGTTTGCAAGCGCAGAAAGGATTCGGCTTAGATTTTACGATTTGCTGACGTCTCATCTCACCCGAACTGGGATTTGACCTCCGAGCTCCCGTTTCACAGCTCATATAATTTAGGCTGGGGATCGAACCCAAGACCTCAGGACGGTACCGCGTACGCATCACCATGGAGGCAGTCGTATCTTTATAGTCTTTTATAAACGATATAATAATAAGTAGGTTATAAATTACATTCATGTACCACAATTTAAACTAAGTATCTTGATATACGCTGTTAAATTAGATTTCCCCACCTAGGTTCTAAAATATCTTGACTCGCAACGAATATAAATTGTGACCCAAACGGTAACAAAAACTCTTAATTCACATTATATTGGACTCTAATAATTTGGTATTATATCGTATAACCTGCTACTGAAGAACGCCATAAGAATACTCGTTACAGATTACTCGTTTATTTTGATTTCAGAATAATCACAAGTTTAAAAACTTAACTGACCGACTTCCAATTTACCGATCGTGACCAAATTTATTTGAAATAAGCTCTATCGAACACAAAAAGAATTTTGAAAATCGGTCCACATTTGGCGGAGATATCGAGTAACATACATAAAAAAAATACAGACGAATTGAGGACCTCCTCCTTTTGTGGAAGTCTGTCGATAAGGAAAAAATAACAATAACAAAAAGAAAAAAATACCATATAATTCTTTCAGTCTTATATAGTTTTGTTCTACTTTTCGGACGGACTTCAAAAAAGGAGAAGGTCCTTAATTCGTCTGTATTTTAATGTATGTTACGCGATATCTCCGCCAAATGTGGACCGACTTTCAAGATTTTTTTTGTGTTCGATAGAGCTTATTCCAAGGGTGATCCCATATTTATTTATTTATTTGAATAGACACACCAGTAGCACATGCATTAAACTAATTAACAACACATAACATAAGCTCACGCCTATATCCCCGAAGGGGTAGGCAGAGGCGCACTAGCGAACTAGAACACCCACGTTTCGCCGAGCTTAGTTCTGTCCCAGATGTGATAGGGGGCGAGCCTATCGCCATATTGGGCACAAATTCCAGACTCCGGGCTGATATGGAAAAATCCAATATCACTTTGCCCGACCCGGGGATCGAACCCGAGACCTCAGAACCGTAGTCGTACCGAAATACCACCACGCCACCGAGGCAGTCAATAAACTAATTACTAAAAGAATCATAACAATAGTAAACTGTTCTGATGAACATGCCTATTGAAGGTATGTACAACATTTACAACAACGATACCAAGTGAGTAACATCATATTACAGCCGGTACGTACTTACCAGAAATCAATTTTACCATAACATCATTAAACCAAGAAAATATAAATAAAGTTAGGTAATATAATTAGGTAACAATTATTCAACTGAAAAAAAATGTTTTTAACATATTATGAAAAACTTAATGTATTTTATCTAATAAAAGAGACAGTGCGTTTTTACTAAATTTATGTAGTGATGTAACAAATAAGTCGAGACCGGGTGGTTTAGTGTTCAGAGCGTTATATTCGTTACAAATTCTTACAATAGGTGAGTTAAGTCTGATATTGGTCCATATCCTTTAGTCACGATCGCATCAGTTTTGAAGTCAGTCCGTTAAGTTGTAATGTTAAGTTGTAAAGTTAAGTTACTGTGTATCATCATCATCATCAGCCACTGCTGAACATAGGCCTCCCCCAAAGATTTCCAGATCGACCTGTTGGAAGCGGCTAATAATGCGGCTATTACTGTGTATAATTACTAATTATTACAAACTTTGCAGTAAACCTTCTGTACACAATAGTTTGCACTACCAAGGACTGCTATACATCGTGGCTTATCCTTGTCATACGCCAGCAGGTGGTTCTAAAGTTATAATTTTACGAGATCCCACTTAAGTTTGGAGCTGATAGCGTTGTCGAGTTTGGCTTCTGTTCGCGTTAGTGCTGTGGTACGATACGATATTGGGTATAACTACGACTTCGTATATAGATACTTAATCTCTTTCACCTGCCCATATCCCACCCGAATGAGGGTCCGCGCAATATCATCATCATCATCATCATCATCAGCAATAGGACGTCCACTGCTGAACATAGGCCTCCCCCAAAGATTTTCAGATCGACCTGTTGGAAGCGGCCTGCATCCAGCGACATATATCCCAGAGGATTAGCAATTTGAAATGGCAGTGGGCAGGGCACATTGATCGTAGAACTGATAACCGATGGGGCAGAAAAGTTCTCGAGTGGAGACCACGTACCGGCAAGCGCAGCGTAGGACGTCCACCTACAAGGTGGACCGACGACCTTATAGAGGTTGCAGGAAGCCGCGCAATATAGCATGATGTAAAAAAGATTTGGCTTCGGTTTTTAAGAGCGTTTATACATACATACACTTAAAAATAATAATTTCACTTGCTTTGTCCCCACCTGCAGATATTTTGAGTGTATCGACCGACTTCGAAAAAAGGAGGAGCTCCACGAATTGACGACTGTATTTTTTATGTATGTTACGCGATATCTCCGCCAAATGTGGACCTATTTGGTAGATTATTTTTGTGTGTCGATAGAGCTTGTTTCAAGGTCCCATGTAATTGGTCTCGATCGTATATGTTTTGAAGTCGGTTTGTTAAGTTTTTAAACTTGTGATTATTCTTTATCGACCGACTTCTAAAAAGTTAAAGGTTCGTCTGTATCTTTTTATGAGCGTTAGGTACCGACTTGCAATATACTCTTGTGTACGTTAGAGCTGATGATGATGATCCCATATAAATTTGGTCAAGATTAGATAAGTTTTGAAGTCAGTATGTTAAGTTTTATAGTTGGGTTTTATAAATATGGTCTTTCCGGTAAAAAATAATTACTACTACGTCATATTAGTATCTCTTGGTCGAATTTGGTTTCACATAATAATAATAATAATAATAAATACACCCAACTGTCACACACATAGTCCTGACCTCACAACCGTAACCTGTACCATGGGTATCAGAAACTACGAGAGACTTTCGGTCTCACAACACCCAGACCCGAAACAAATATCTGTGAAGACACAAACATTTGTCTTGGTGCGGGAATCGAACTCGCGATCTCTCGTTTTGCAGCCGGTTACTACATTACCTATACAGACTTACATATAATATGAATCTTGTTTAATTCCGACAATGTACGCATATATAGACCGAATTAATAACCTTTTTGAGTCGGTATAAAGCACATATAAACTAACCACACACATATTACCTGTCTGACTCGGAAGACAAAAAGATCGATAAGTCTCCAGATTTAGACTTATGGAGCGTCGTGAAGTCGCAGCCGTGGCTAGACGCGGCTTAAGTCCCTAACTCCACACTCAGGACGTGGCTCTGGCGGATATAGAACAAATTGTGAAAGCGGCGCGGCTATTTTTTACTTTTAAAAGTTAAAGTGTGTGCATTTGTGCAGCAAAAACGGGAACGGGCCATTTTATTTTTATTTTTATAAAAAAGAAGGTAGTCTCCTTTTTCTTCTTTTAAAAATAATGGCTTCCACGCATTTGCGATGATTTAGCCGATGTCAAGGTAAATAGAGCAATTATGTTTTCACAATGACCATGAGACCCAGATGTGGATGGTCTCACGGTCCTGCTGGGATTATGGCGGTAATTCCTTCCAGTGCGATGCCCCTCAGATGACCTTCACTCGGCGAATCGACCAAACAAAGCCAGCCAACGCACCAAGCAAAACTCATCAAACACCACCTGTTAAAAAGTTTCCACATTATACTGTCGTTCTTCACTGCAGTTTGATGCATTAAACCACACCACTTAAAACAACAAACACAGCTCTAGAGAATAATATGAAATAATTTTAACAAGACGCCTACCCTGTCAGACTTCCCGTCAAAATCCTCAGGTCGTCTCCTTAGCTTTGCAGCGTATACGGATTGGGTTCAAATCAGAGGTCAGGCAACGGCGATTTATTTAACACGTTATTTCGACTCAGACAATCAGGCACCGGGCGGTTGCAAAAACAAAGCTGAATCCTTTCAACAATATATAAAAGAAATGCGTGATAGTCCACACTCAATTGAAATAGGGGTTACGTACTGATTTCTTAAGTTTACGCGAATGTTATACATTGAAATAAAACTATTTTTACGGATTTGATCACGATTTTTATTTGTCTGACCCGTGACAATGAAGACTGCAAAGCCTTCGAAACGTCGGGAATAGAAATTAAAACCTAATCGTGATAACATCCGTAAAAATAGTTTTATTTCAATAGAGGTTACGCTTAGAGAAAGAACACAAAATAAGTTTTAAGATGAAACTGCCATGTATACGTGTAATATTTATTGTATTAAAGTTATTTTTAATACCTACAGTTAAATAAGCAATTCGGAGTGAAATTAGGCGTGATCATTTCCCAAGAAAAGTGAAAGAGGATTCTCCTGATAATTAACTTTTTGTCTGACCTTTGTATATTATGGAATTTACTTACCACTTGACCTACCTAGTACCTTGCTCGTTTGCGGGCTGTGCAATAAAAAAATATAACTGGCTACTTTTGAATTTCTGTAAGAACATAGATTTATCATTTTAGTAACGTGTGAAATAGGAATTTATTGAAAATACTTCAAGAATAATTTTATTTTAGTAATTTAAATACTTCATTTTTTATCTGTGAACACGTGACTGTAAACACCAATCACGATGCATGATGTCCCATTACTCATTTTTCTTGCATATATTTGTTACACAAGGGCTAAGACCTAAAGTCATACTGCCAGGATATCTGGTATATTTATTCGTATTTTTGTATAAAGCTCAACTTAATTCCAACGCGGACGTGATGGACGATCGATATCTGATCGACGAAATATCTGACCCGTTTTTTTAATCACAAATGTTATTCCTCCGATGTTTTAACAGCGATTTTTTATCTATAACAAGGAATAATTACGTCACCCGTAACAGATAGGGTTTTGGCGGCAAATTAAATTATACATTATAATTTTTTCTCTATTTAACTTAATATACGAAAATAAGCTACGAAATATTTACGATAGTGTCGCAGACGCTGTGGATAGGGTTAATGGGGACCTGGCACATATCAAGAATTGGTCTGACAACTTTGGTTTAGTTGTAAACCCGACTAAATGTCAGGCCATTATAGTGGGTAGCTCACGGCTGATAAGCAAACTGGACGCGTCGAGGTTTCCTGACCTTACATTTGACGGTTCAGTCATTCCTTGGTGTTCTAGTGTCAAAGACCTTGGGCTGTACATCGACTCCACCCTGAACTGGCGTTCTCAATTAACTTCCGTTAGTCAAAGTGTCACAGGTTGTCTTCGTTCTCTTTATCGCCTGAAGAATTTCCTCCCGTCTAAAACCAAAGCAATGCTCGTCCAAACTTTAATCTTTCCAATACTCGACTATGGTGATGTGTGCTATTTCGATCTGAATGCAGATCAACTCTACAAACTTGACCGTCTTCTCAATAACTGCATTCGATTTATTTTTAATTTTCGTAAATATGACCATATATCACGTTATCGCTCACAGTTAAAGTGGCTCCCTATTCGCCAACGCCGTTCAATGCGAGCACTCACTACTCTCTTCACGTTTCTCAATTCACCCTCCCCACCTTCGTATTTATCTTCTCACCTTAAATTTCTCAGTGATAGCCATGATAGGCAACTCCGTTCATCTAGCAATCTAATTTTAATATGCCCCACTCATACTTCCAACTTCACTCACTCTTCTTTCACTATCCAATCTATACTTCTTTGGAACGCACTCCCTCTCGAAATCAGGTCGTCAACCACCCGCATGGCTTTTAAAGCGAGAGTTCGGCAATTACTATTGAATGAGGTAGCAGAATCTTATTAGTTTGTCATTATAAAATATTTTAGTGTATGTATTGTTTACATATAAGTATTTATTATATAATATATGTATATTATATTTATGTTATTATACGCATTTATATCTGTATATATATGTATATTAAAATGTAAGTAATAATATTATATTTATTATTTTATTATCATTTCTCCAATTAATGTATATTCAATATGATTATGTTACTTTTTCTTTGTGAACTTTTGCACCTACCTTGTACTTTTCTGTACCACCTGAAGGTTGACTGGCAGAGAATGCTTTTAGCATTAAGTCCGCCTATATACAACATGTATATGAAGTGTAAATAAATAAATAAATAAATATTTTATCACATGTTTAGGATAAACTAATAAATAGTCCTGTATACATTTTAAAAAATAGTCAAGTATCCAATTCCTCTTACAAAGGAGGGGAAATGAGCAGATTTCAAATGGTCACCTAGTCTTTAATTCAAAAAACATATCGAAGAGCAAAATATTTACTCCACCACATTTCAACCCAAGCAACCTCCCCACAAACTGTAATTTGGATACCCCAAGGAAATGATGCATAAGGAAAAATGTTTCACTATTACCACATATCCTCTTGATATATTAGCGTCTAACCCCATGCGATTCCAATTTCCCATAGTCACGTGATATTAAGGGGGTAGGCAGAATGATAAACGACGTCGACACTCAAGCCGCAGACACTTCATTTTTAGTAAAGGCGTTTTCCTCACGTGAAAAGATTGCTGTTGAGTGGTTTTATGGGATTTAAGAAGCGTTAAATTGAATGACTTTGGATGTGACTCTGGATAAGAAAACTAGTGTTAAAATTACGATTTGTTTACTTTCGGATATTAATATTTTATTACTAAAAATGACTTCACGATTTTGCGGCACTATTACTAATCTGTAGTCCTAAACTCGGTTTACTTTTTATTCGTATATTCAAATCGAGCTTTATCTAAGTGCTGCAAGTAGCCTTTCGATGTATTTTTGCGTATCTTAAAATTTTGACCGACTACAAAAAAGGAGGAAAAAGAGGTTCTCTTTTCGACTACATATTTTTTATAGGTGTGTTCACCAATAACTCGCAGCTATTTACGCGTGTTGACGATATTCTTTTTTGAGTATTGTTCAGGCTTGGTCCCACATACATTTGGAAAAGCTACATAAAAAATTAAGCTTGAAAAACTTAAATCAATTTCAAAAAGTTTTTTTATACATATAGTAGAAACTGGCAAACGAGCATATAGGTCACCTGATTTTAAGTAATCTCCACCGTCCATAGACACACAAGATACAATAAGAATCACCGGTGCGTTGCCAACCTGAACGGAGATAAATAGGGATTGGTAAATGAGAGGGGTAATTGGGCCACCGGATATCTCAAAAATAATTTGCTAGAACCTATACAAAATGAAAAGGTCACAAGACAAGTAATTGTTATCAGATTTTTCTAACATAAGCAACAAACATAAGGAAGCATAAAACAATCCCCAAGTTGACCAGACAACAGTCTCTGCAAACCATTTAATAACATAGGAAAAAATCTCCAAAAACCCGACGCGACGTTCCTACCATCTGCGCTATGATTTATACCAACTGTAGTGAAACACGCTGGTGTTACTGTGTATAAATCAACGCGATCACCGTCTCCAGACGGCTGGAGTCGTAAATAAAGAAATCTGTCTTCAAATATGCGTTTAATCTCAAAATGTTTGATATTTGCCGTGATATTGGATTGAAAACAATTGAAAATATTTATTTGTTTACTTTATTTATTTATTTATTTTAGAGTTGCCAAGAGAAGATACACTATACACACTTAATTAATAATGACAAAAAACTAAGCCTCAGTGTTCCCCCAAAAACAGGCAACCAATAATACTTTGAACAATAAAATATTTCTAGTATCTTATATTTTTTCAAAGGCTGGCAACATATTTAAAATCTTAATAAAACAAGAACGTATTAGTAATAGAGCGTGTAAAAAAACGTCGAGCTCAAAGCTGAAAAAGCGAATGAGAGTGGAGTGTGAAGAATCATAAATAGGCCGGTATGATTCTGACGACCATTGATAACTCCATTGTTTGTCAGTGGTAGCTAGTTTTTTTTGGACTGCACTAGGTACACTTACCATCAGGTGCAGTGTAGTGACTTTGTCGTGCCCGGCTACAAAAAAAGTAGGACATTATAGGTTCTTCGATAATCCCGCTTACCTCATAAAATAGGACATTAAGTTGGTTCCAGTCGGTTTTCTGTGAGACAGTGGTAATGAACTGGTCGAGCCGTCCTATTCATGCTTTAGATTAGCCAAAATAATAAAATTGTTCATGGCTTTACCACTTTAACTGCTTTTTTGGCTTTATCATCTAAACTAATTTGGATTCACGCTAAAATAGCCTACTATATAGCTATAGACATTTCTAGACCGTAAATCCAGTACCAGATATCAAAGAATCGTAAATATAATAAAGAAGAAATAATACAAATACAAAGAAACAATTCGCAAATTGAATAAATTTTGTAAGCGCATCGAGATAATTTGGAAACGACGTTTATTAGGGCCGGTCGTACCAATACTTTAGCTTTAAACAAATTTCGACGATTCAGATAATTAAATTTACCATTTGTTCGGCAAATTAATTTATATACCCTGACTTAGGAATAAAATGGAAAGAAGACAATTCGATTTCAATGATTAAATAAAATGATACTTTTTCGACCGATTTCAAAAAAGGAGAAGGTCCTCAATTCGTCCGTATATTTTATGTATCTTACGCGATATCTCCGCTATGACCGAATGCAGACCGATTTTCAAGCTTATTTTAGTGTTCAATAGAGCTTATTCCAAGGCTGGTCCCATATAAATTTGGTCACGACCAGATAAGTTTTGAAGTCGGGCCGTTAAGTTTTTTTAGTATTCTGTTTTTTTTTTTCTATGGGTAGTGGAGATCATTTGTCTTTAGGTGACCCATCTACTCGCTTGCCAGCATCGGGTATAAAAAAGTGACTTATGATCTGGTCGTCTTCCTGTCGTTGCTATAATAATTTCAAATTGACGTTTTATAATATACCATCAATATACCCTTCAATATAATATACCCCTTATAACTTTTCTGATAAATTCTCACCATAATAGTACAATTACCTGTGTCAATCTAATTGGATTTTTAGATACAACAATTTACAACTCAATCAGAATTAATTACAGGCATTTACAAGTTTATAAATCAAATGTTGCCAATTTGACGGCAAAACTTTGCTCAAATAACAATAAACAGCCGAAAAGTTGGGCGAATTTTTCGCCTGTCGCAAGTTTTTAGGGTTGACACGACAAATTGGATGTTGAATAAGGTCTGGAACAAGAAATTCTAATGGATTACATTGTGGTAAACGTTGCTAAACTTTTGGCAGAAAATCAGCGTTTAATTTTGCCTTTCAAATACTTTTTATTTGGGTTTAAAGCCTTTTTGGGTGTCTACATTATTTGATCATCCGTGATTCCGGTCGGGCGGGCGGCAGTGACGCTAGAGGGCACGGGTCCGACCCCGCACTATTTGTTTCGGGTCTGGGTGTTGTGAGATCCAAAGTCTCTCGCAGTTCTTGATACCCACGACACAAGACTCGTATTTTAGTGTAGGGTCAGGGGTCAAGACTATGTGTGTTACTGTTGGGAGTTATTATTATTATTCTTCTTTTAAAAATAATGGCTTCCATTTGCGATGAATCAGCCACTTTCAAGGTAAGTTTAGCAATTATCAAGTTTTCACAATTACTATGAGACCCATATGTGGATGATTTTAAGGCCTTGTTGGGATTATGGCGTCAATTCCTTCCAGTGCGATACCCCTCAGACGACTTTCACTAAGCCAGCCAACGCACCAAGCAAAACTCATGAGTATTAAAGGCGTTGCTTTTCACTTTCAAAAACACATTTTTTTTCATATACATACGATCGGATAACTAAACATTCAACGAAATAGGACGATATGTTTTTTCTAACCCGCTTTCGGCTAACCTTATTACAACGTTATGTAATTACACAGTCTACTTAAGGTAACTGGAGCTCAAGATTCCCTAATATAAGGGTAGCAACCCTTCACTTCAAGAATATCGGGCACCCTATTAAATGTGTGAAGGGTGGTCCGTCAAAGGCTTAATTTTCTTCCCTTTACGAATTATTAGTGTCATTTGTAGGCTATTGGCTTGAAAATTGGAATTTTCTTTACGCTTTCTGTGTACTTATCTTGAGGAGTAAATATACACATACATAAGCTCACGCCCGTATCCCCGAAGGGGTAGGTAAAGGCGCACTAGCGAACTAGAACACCCACATTTCGCCGAGCTTAGTTCCGTCCCAGATGTGATAGTGGGCGAGCCTATCGCCATATCGGGCACAAATTCCAGACTCCGGGCTAAAAATCCAATATCACTTTGCCCGACCCGGGGATCGAACCCGAGACCTCAAGACCGTAGTCGTACCGAAATACCGCCACGCCACCGAGGCAGTCGAGTAAATATATCTATAGATATTACCTTTATAAACAAGGATGTGAAAAAGGGTGGTATCAATAATAACTACATTCAAAGGGGAGATCTTCTGAGTGGTAGAGCCACGCTGTAGACAGTTACGTCTATAGCACGAATAGGCCAGCTCGACCGGTTTGATACCACTGTCTCACCGAAAACCGACGTAAAGTGGCAGCTCACTGTCGCATTTTGTTCGGTAAGTAGGATTTCTGATGGCCCAATTCCCCTTCTCCCTTTTCTTATCCCCATTTTACTATCTCTTTTTCTCTCCTTTTAGGTTGGCAACGCACCCTTGATTATTTTTGTTTTAGGGTGTCTATGGGCGGTGGAGATCGCTTACCATCATAATTTCCGCCCCAGATGTGATAGGGGACGAGTCTATGACCATATCGGAGACAAAAAAAGAAAATAGGGCTTGGAAAAGGGAAGGATAGGCCAGGCTACCGGAAATTGTGCTGTAGACTTGTTCTACAGTGTAGCTTTACCAATCAATGCGTCTATGGGCGGTGGTATTTGGAAACCACTTACCATCAGGTAGGCCGAAAAAAGTGCTATGAAAGAAACTTTCTACTCGCCCTTATCCCAACTTAATGTGGGGTTGATGCAACACAATTTTTTGATTTTATTATGTGCATATCACACATGTGCATATCGACAGCCTCCGTAGCGCGGCGGGCGAGTAGCCGGCTGTGAAGCGAGAGGCCGTAGGTTCGATTCCCGCATTGAGACAAATGTGGCCTACAGATATTTGTTTCAAGTCTGGATGTTGTGAGACCGAAAGTTTCTCATAGTCTCCGACACCCACGATACAGGTTATACCTAGTGTGGGGTAAGGACTAGGTATGTGACTGTTGGGTGTATTTATTTATTGTTTATATCACAAAAACGGTCCAACTCAGCGTATGCTGATCAAACAAAAATAATTATAATAAATCTACACCCAAAAACAATTCAAACACATAAGTCAAGGCGATTAAGCTCATGTTATTCTGATGTTAAGTGATTAACGGATACATCAGGGCATCCTCATTACGCGGTCACGTCGGACCCTAGCCCGGGACACGGGACGGGATCCATTATGAAGGGCGCTCGGGACTGTTACACGTAATTATTTTTTTAATTGTTACGTTTTTGCGAGAGCGTTCACCTTTAGGGTTGGACGAGGAATCGATTTTAGTTGGTTTTATACAAAGACAAATATTATTAACTATAGAGGTAGAGGGGCTAACAAGCAAGTTTCCATACAAAATAATCACAAGTGTAAAAATTTAACAGAGCGATTCAAATACGATCGTGACCAAATTTATATGGGAATATCTCTATGGAATATAAAAATATTTCTGAAAATCGGTTCACATTTGGCGGAGATATCGCGTTACATACTTAAAAAAAATACGGACGAATTGAGGCCTTTCTCCTTTTGGGAAGTCTGTAGAAAAATTATTTCAAACGTCAGTAAAGTTTCCCCACTTATTACAATGCGAGGACGTTTATTAGAATTAACACCCTGGAATTTTCTATGAATGTTCAAGAATCACGTAAGACAATTTTCTTGTCTAAACATTATTAAGCTGGCACGACTTTGCGCGCGTATATTTCAAATACGACTGAGTGACTTATGACCATGAGGTCACAACTTTTGAATCACAAGGTTCGTTCTGTTGTCGCATCTATGTACTGTTGAATATCTTTGGTTTAAAACAACTTAAATTTTTTTTCTACCTGCCCTTATCTCATCTTAATGTGGGGTCGGCGCAAAACACTTTTTATTTTATGCATGCTGCAGATAGGATTTGGCTTAGTTTGTACGAGCGACTGCCTGACTGACGTCAACCCTCTCTTGGGGATCCAGTCCCGGGCAAATTTAATTGGAAAATTCGCTTTGCCTGACCTGATCGAACCCAGGACCTCCTGGTCCATAGCACGGCTGGTCGTAATAACTCGTCAAATCAAATATGTTTAATATATTGCGTTGAATACTTACTGTAATAATTACTATCCCACTGCTGGGCACGGGCCTATTATTAACCATTTGCTAAATATTTTTATATGTAAGGCATAGGGCCTCACTTATAAAAACATTTAGGATATCATAAATTTCATATAAAATTAACAAAAAAAATCACAAGTTTACAAACTTAACGGACTGACTTCAAATCCGATCGTGACCAAATTAATATGGGACCACCCTTGATATAAGCTCTATCGAACACTAAAATAATTTTGAATATCGGTCCACATTTGGCGGAGATATCGCGTAACATACATAAAAATACATACGAATTGAAGACCTCCTCCTTTTTTGAAGTCGGTCAAAAATATTCAAGTACCTAATTTAAGACATAGAATACGTGTTATAAGCTTGTGTGTTAAGGGTTAGCTATTTATTTGCTTTATTATATCGTTAAATAATTTTCCATTGTTAATAACGGATTGTTTATGAGGGTTATGTAAATCTGTAAACTAAAGAGAAGGGTTTAGTTTACATTGTCTATGGGAAAGACCATAATTTTCTTGGTTACTCCAATATTTCTGTTCCGGTATCTTTGTTTTGATCTACAAAGACATTGTTATCTATTTGTGATCTTCTGATTATTTTTGTCGACCGACTTCCAAAAAGGAGGAGGTCCTCAATTCGTCTGTATTATTTGTTTTTTATGTATGTTACGCGATATCTCCGCCAAATGTAGACCGATCTTCAAAATTCTTTTTGTGTGTTAAGTTTTTAAACTTGTGATTATTTTCGATAGAGTTCATAGTGTTTACAATTTGCCACTTATGTACCTATCGACACCCCCTCTAGGGATTTTCGGACATCGTATTAGAAAAACAACCCGGCCGATCTGTTAATGGAACCCAGCAGGTCGATTATCTAAGGTTTCATTTGTAAAAACATCGTTAAACAACGCGACGATGTTTTCATTTTTGTATTCAGCAAGGTACAAAGCGCACGCACTAGCGCTATGCGTGATGACGGCTCTTATGCGAACTAGCTATCTCGAGCGAGGCGTTTGACATAAGTGTATGGAAATTGGTATTCTCTAAAACCCAACAACGTCGAGCGCTCCGTTGATCTCAACGATGTGCGCTGCTGGAGCGATGCGTCGATCGCAACGTTGTGGCGTTTCTTAGAGAATAAACCTGCTGGACCTCCCGCGTCACATATACACTGCCGTCAGTGATTTTTTTTGTTTGTAAGTTAAGTAGTAGAATTCAGAATTGATCCATTATGATTTTGGGAAAGCTCTAAATGTAATTTATTATTTTTAGCATACACAAAGCCAGCTATGTATTCCAATTTTAAGTAATGATAAAAACAATAGTTTTATTTTTCAACCGACTTCCACAAAATGATGAGGTCCTTAATACGTCTGTATATTTTTTTTATGTACCTATGTTACGCGATATCTCCGCCAGATGTGTACCGATTTTCAAAATTCTTTGTGTTCGATAGAGCTTATTTCAAGGGTGGTCCCATATTATTTTGGTCACGATCGGATAAGTTTAGAAGTCGGTCTGTTAAGTTTTTAAACTTGTGATTATTGACTTTTAGAATTCGTTTTTGATTTTCATAAACTTTATTTATTCCAGTCCGTATTTATTTAGATCAGTCGAGTGGAGTTTAAACGACTATTTTTAGCTGTGAAGTGTAGCAATAAGCGCTTAGTTAAATATTAAATGCATAACAGAGCTCGCATATCTCCATTCCATAATCCTTTACTGATAAACAATAGCCAGTTTATTGATTAAATATTGAATACAGACACAATAGCACTGAATGGCTGACTATACTATCTTGTAGTTATAGATCGCAGCGTCAGTAATCTGTGTGCAGCTTTGTGGCGCTTTCAGTAGAGACGCCTTTGTGAAGACAGTGGGAACTTTGATACTTGGATGGGTAAATGGGTCATCTTTTTTCCTATTACATCTCATCACATCACGCCTGTATCCTGGAAGGGGTAGGCAGAGGCGAACTTAAACACCAACATTTCACCTAGTTTATTTTCGTACTGCCTCCGTGGCGTGGTTGTATTTCGATACGACTTCCTTTGGTCTCGGGTTCGATCCCCGGATCGAGCAGTGATATTGAATTTTTCTATATCAACCCGGAGTCTGGAATTTGTGCCCGATATGGCGATAGGCTCGCCTTCTATCACATCTGCGACGGAACTAAGCTCGGCGAAATGTGGGTGTTAGTTAGTAGTTCGCTAGTGCGCCTCTGCCTATCCCTCCGGGGATACAGGCGTGAGCTTATGTTATGTGTTATGTGTATCGACCGCAAATGGAAATAAAGATTATATTATATTGGAAGATCCAGATTCTACAGAGGGGGTTGACAGGCTGGTCGTAAATGATTAAGCCGGGTCTTTTCTGCAACAATCAACCCTCTCTGAAGAAAAAATACGTACATTTAATATTCAACCAACATTAAAAATATTTGTGCCAAATTGCCAAATCAGTAAAGAGCGAACCCTTCACAAAGTTAATGACCCAAGCCAGAATATTAGCTAATTTCGTCTCATAGCACTCTTCAAACAAATTAGAATAACAGAGGCGACAGTGTCCAGTATCGACCTTGTATACAGAGTTTTAGTATGGCAATATCAATTTGCCTGACTGCCTCAGTGGCGTGGTGGTATCTCGGTACGACTACGGTTCTGAGGTCTCGGGTTCGATCCCCGGGTCGGGCAAAGTGATATTGGATTTTCCATATCAGCCCGGAGTCTGGAATTTGTGCCCGATATGGCGATAGGCTCGCCCCCTATCACATCTGGGACCGAACTAAGCTCGGCGAAATGTGGGTGTTCTAATTCGCTAGTACGCCTCTGTCTACCCCTTCGGGGATACAGGCGTGAGCTTATGTTATGTTATGTTAACATCAATTTGCTTACATTTCGGTAATTAATAAAGGTCCAATTACCGTCGAACATTTAATAAACCAATTTATACTGTCTAGAATCTAGATAAAAGCAATCAATTATTTTTATAATAGAATCGATTGTAAAATATTAATATTTATAAATAAATTATAGCATATACCTTCGTTGCGATTGGGTTTTGAGGTACCTGGTTTTAAATTGTTTCCATTTTTTTAATAGGGATCAAATTCAATCGCTTTTGGTAACGGCACCGACATTTTATTCCTATTTTATTGCCACGAGAGGCAACCGTTTATTTAGAATTGCCTATTTCTACTAAACTAAGGCCTATTATATCTCATTAGTAGAGGAGGCCCGTGGCCAGCAGTGGGATAATAATATTACAGGGCTAATATTATTATTATGGCCAGAGACGATGGTAACCACTTCCAAGAAGATGGCCCGTGGAACCTTCATAATTCCTAATTAGGGTAATAAATATTAGGGTAATCAGATGTCCTATTAAATATTAACTATCCCTTTTGGGCGAAACTAAAGCTAAAGTACCGCGTTTCATGTCGCCCCTACTCAAAAAATACTTCCATACTGTCATCCCTGTCTCCCAGTATCGGTTTCTGTTGCATCCCCAGCAATCAGAGCTGGCGCAATTAACGTACCGGGACAAAGGGGCGAGCCGTTTGACTAACGCAGTTTGGAATTACGCGGCTGAATTACATAGAACAAGCTGCGCCGTTTTGAGGAGTTTATTACACTACTGTTCCTTTCCATGCTTGTGTTCATTTTGTGTGGTGTTGATTGTCAAACGTGTTTGATTATGAATAAGTACCGATACATTCTAGAACGATTTGATATGTGAGGTCAATATATTTTTGGTTTTGTGGCAGTTAAGGTCAAATCATACATCATACGTAGAAAGATATGTACGAGCATTGTTAAATACTAGCAGTTGTCCCCGGCTTCATCCGCGTGGAAATATAACATGGAACTGTACATCTTTTCGGAATAAAAAGTAGCCTATGTGTTATCCTGATGTATTATCTATGTAATTGTAAACTTTCATCAAAATCCATCCAGTGTTTTTTGCATGAGTCTAACAAACATACATACATACTTAAAAACTTTGGCGTTTATAATATTAGTTGGATTTTTTCATACTTTTTAAAAATTCGTGAAAATATCAGACGCAGTGAAAACTATTTTGCCAATGAAAAAAATCACATCAATACCCAAAACAAATAAAATAAAATTAAAAGCCCGTTTATTCCATAACCAAAAACAGAGAAGTGTACATAAATACAATTCCCAAAATACATACATCTTAAAATCCGGAAAAATCATCCTAAAACACCCGATACAAAACAAAGATCCTATAAAAAACGTTCCGGCGAATAATTCGACAAAAGACGTCGCGTCCGTGTAAAGATCCTACCTTTGGAAATAAAAATGTTCAAATCATGGAGTGACAAAAAAATTCTTCACAATCAAACTTTTTCCATTTTCAACGACCAAAGAGCTTTAGGCGTAGGCCCTAGTTCATTATTAAGTAGTACTGAAAATATATTTGTAATTAAATGCAGAGCCTTTTTTGGGGGAGGTCTATGTCCAGCAGTGGACGGTCTGTGGCTGATGATGATGATGATGATGTAGAGCTAGAATTTTAGTACATGACGTATCGGAATCTTTTATGGTCCGTACTAGCCCATTATACTTCAATATAATAAATGATATACAATAGAAATGTTCCAAACATATTACAAACAATTGCTGTCACTAAAGTATTGACTATTTTAGACAGCCGCCGTGGCGCAGCCGGCGAGCAGCCGGCTGTGAAGCGAGAGGCCGTGGGTTCGATCCCGGCACCGAGTCAGATATTTGTGCAGCCTACAGATATTTGTTTCGGATCTGAGTGTTGTGAGACTGAAAGTCTTTCGTAGTTCCTGATACCCACGACACAAGACTGGATCTTAGTGTGGGGTCAGGACTATGTGTGTGACTGTTGGGTGTTATTTATTTATTTATTATTTATTTATTATGTTATCCTAAAAATATATATAAGTTGATATAATTTATATAATTATTTTGTATTATATGTATATTGTATTGACTTGTCATAATAGGTATTTATTAGCCTACGTGATTAATAAATAATTTCATTTAATTTCAGTAGTCGAATCGCATTCGCCTCGTTAGGCCAGTGGCAGCGTATATGAACTAGAGATCGGGAGGATTCAGGCTCAAATCCCAGGTTAAGTCAGGCTGTTTCTCTAATAGGATTTGCCCGGGACTGTTTCCCCCAAAAAGGGGTTGACGTAAAGTAGCTGGTAGTGGTAAAATTAAATAAATAATCTTTTCAGTAACATGTTTGAAAAAAATATGTTGTGCCAACCCCACAGTGACGTGAGATGAAAAGAGGTATGAAAAAATTAATATAAGCCGATTTGTTTCTGCAACATGCATGAAAATAGTACGAGATAAGAGTAAATGGAACACGAGCGAATTTAATAATTAATTATTTGTATAATCCTTAGTCGATTAGTAATGTTTATCTGTATTATCCATCAATATATTATACTCTAGATGCACAATTCTTTGCAAATATCCTCTTAAAAAGTGGTATCAGAAATAAAACAAAGAAAATGATCACAAGTTGTAATGAAATCACCACAAATATAACCCTAAGCACGTGTTATAAAGTAGGTTTTTAAACGAAATGAGCAAGCGTTCTTTAATTTGAATTTTGAAATTTAGAATTCTATCGACGTCCGACTGTAGGCAAAACGAGTGCTTAAGCACTTCTTTGCTGTCCCATTTTCCGAGCGTCAACTGTGCATCTAGGTAAATAATATATCGAGAATTATCGATCTATATGTGATTTGATACATTTTGAAGTACTGTAATCCCTGAACTGTGACATGCTGAACATTCTTCACGAGGAATCCTTCAAACTTATCTGAGCGATGACACCGCTCAACATATTTTGCTTTTATGAAGTTGGTCTTGGCTGGAATACTTACTGTTAAGGCTCTACAATCATCTCCGTTTAACGACTTACATGAATTTGCAATATTGTAAAATAATATGATGGTTTTATTATGAGCAAGAATTTATATAACTAGGTCAACCAAACAACTTTAGGTTAAAATTTTGCTAACTGTGAAGAACAGCAGCCCGAGCAGGAAAATTTCTGACAACCGTAAATGTATTCGTGCTCGATGCGCGTCTATGAAATTTGTATGAAATATTAATCAAATGTCATCAGTGCGCAGCGAGTTTACATTTACATTAGTTTTTCGTGCTCGGGCTACTGAACATGTCTCGACGACCATAATATATTACTGCAGTGTAATTTTTTTATCTAAGTCCTAATACTTTGGCCATGATGGCATGCATTATGATTCAAATTTTGAGCAGAGCTAGAGCTAATCAAGTGACTTGCTATAAATAAATAAATACACCCAACAGTCACACACCTAGTCCTGACCCCACACTAGGTATAACTTGTATCGTCGGTGTCAGAAACTATGAGAGACTTTCGGTCTGACAACACCCAGACTTGAAACTTCACGGCCGGCTACTTGCCCGCTGCGCCACGGAGGCGGCCAACTGCCAACAATAATACTATTAGCTCTAATATCTTCTTCCAAAATGCTAGCGATAACTATTTCATTTAATCCACATTATTCGTCGTTTTGCAACATATATAAAGTAAATAACCATGCAATCAACAAAGAAATTCACACGAAGTACCCAAACGAACAAATCCTTAAGAAAATTCTAGAAAACCTTATTTTCATGCATTCCTATTCCATTCAATTACCGCCTCGATCCGTGGCAAGGAAAGCTAGTTTCAGACATTGAAACCCGCTGTTTAGAAAATGGAGATTTCCACAGCGTTCCCTTTGCTGTGGTAGAGAAAATACTGAATGCTAAAATTTGAAGTGAAAACTCGTTTTGGAAACAAGATTTCGTGGCTAACGTTTTTAGATGGAATGTTTAATGTAAGTAATATTTATAAGATGCCACTCTATAGTGTATGAAACTATTTAGAGGTACATTTGCTAGACGAATCTTTCAGGAAAGCGATTACATAGACTCACGTTTATATCTCCAAAAGGGTAGATAGAGGCGAATTGGGGTAATAGAATTCCCACATTTCACCAAGCTTATATCCGTCCCAAATGAAAAAAGAGCGAACCTATGGCTATATCTGGCACAAATTCTAGAATCCAGGCTGATACTGAAAAATTGAATATCACTTTGCCCGATCAAGGGATCGAACCCGAGACTTCAGGGCGATAGTCGTACCGATTCTCTGATTAAATAAACATCATAACCAGGGTCAGTTTATATTTTAATATTTATTTTAAGTGAAGTGTTGACGATCATTGAAATTAAACTATTTTTACGGATTCTATCACGATTTGTTTTAATTTTTATGCCCGACGTTTTGAAGGCATAAAATAAAAATAAATAACATAAAATAAAAATCTTTACACGTAGGTATATAAAATAATTTATGACATGTCAAAAAAGCATAATTTAGATTTAAGTATTTTTTATAATATTATAGAATGCTATTAATTTGGAATCAGGCAGGCAGGTTATACAGTTAGAAGAATAGGGTCATATGGGGAAAGGGGAATGGAGCGGTTTGCAGACCGTGAAAAGGGAACGGCAAATAATGGAAGTTGGTGGGATTGGATGAAAAAACTACAAAGCCCTATCCTATCTATCCTACCAACCTTTCTCTAGCTACCTACGGATGACGACCCAAAGAAGAAAGACAGGAAAAACTCCGGGCTTATTTTTTCATCATCAATTGTTACCATTTTTTTCTTGTTTTTTCTTTTATCAAATTATATACACAAATTATGGGTACAACTGATAATTATACGGATTTATGCATACCCAACATATCTGTCATATGTCCAGAAGAATGGAACCGGTGGCATAAAAATTAAAACAAATCGTAATAGAATCCGTAAAAATAGTTTTATTTCAATGTATAACATTCGCATAAACTTAAGAAATCAGTATGTTGATCACTTACTATCTGCTGGTGACTTAAGCTGGCTTACTTGCAAACACAGTTTAAAAGATAAATTCCACATTTCAAAAGTTTCTGGTGCATCGCCATAAAATGCATGTGTTAGACCATTTTATTGACATTTGGCATGAATACTTGTGCGATATTGGTATTGTCTTCCAACATTTGGCTTGCATTTACATAACATGTTATCGAATTTGTTGCTTATATAAATTCAACATATTAGCTTTTAAGCTCTTTTATAGCTCTAAAGTCGCTTCCTTCGTCTAGTGGCATTACGAAATTTACACATTACGAAAGTCAAATCTTCTATGGAGTATGCTCAGAGCGAAATGCGGAAGGTGCAACAGTCACTGCAGGGTTACTACGACCTCTTATAGCAGTATTATTATAATCGTTCTTCGTTTGTTTTGTATGGGAATCGGTACAAGCAAAATTATAATAATACTGCTCTAAGAGGTGGTGGTAATCCTGGTCCGCCTATCAAAGGCAAAGGCTTTATATAACACGATTCAGTTCGGCTTTCCTTAAGAAAGATGCCGAATGGAATTATGGAATACTAGAAATCGTAGATAAGAACAAGTGTGTTGACATGACCTCATTTAGGAGTGGGATCAGGGTTATAGATCATAGCTCTTAGGACATAACTCACAATCGATTTACCAATTTAACAAAGCAAATGCTTTTCGTCCAATTTCCATAAAATCATTTTGCAGACCTGTTTGAATCTCGTTTGTGGAGATACGTCAGTCCATACACCTACCTAGCTTTAACTATTTGCGGGCACGTACTGGCATAATTAAAACTCTACATAGAACAATCTGCTCGAGTTAAGCAGACGTTTGTTGATATTGAAATAATTATAAGATATATATAAAAAAGTATTTATATAAGTCGCTGGATGCAGGCCGCTTCCAACAGGTCGATCTGGAAATCTTTGTGGGAGGCCTATGTTCAGCAGTGGACGTCCTATGGCTGATGATGATGATGATATATAAAAAAGTAGAACACAAAATATTGAAATAAATATATAACAAAATACTGGTAAGTAGGTGGTAAACATCCGATACAAAAATAATGACCCGAAGCCAACCTTAAATGAGTGAAATAATTCAGAATTAACTATCAGAAATAAGACATATTTTTACTTTAAGATAATTTCGATCATAGACTGATATTCTCAAACGTGTTCGAGCTCGCTGCGCACTGATGACATTTGGTTAATATTTCATACTTTACGATTATTAGAAATGTTACTGCTCGGGAACAACAGGAGTACGTCACCCGCTGGTGTCATGCCCAGATCGTACCAGGGGTGCGTTCCCGTGGACGACCCAAAGAGCCTGGACATTTTGGAGGAAGATATGAGAGTCAATTATCTCACCATGGAAGAAGCTCAAGAAAGCGAAGTGGAAGCGTTTAAGTAGGAAGGCGGATCCTGGCAGAAGGCCGGAATAACGCCAGGCAGAAAGAAACAATAAATTTCCCTGCTAGGGCCGCTGAATAATATTAAAGACCCATTTAAATAAATAATAAATAATAAATAACACCCAACAGTCACACACATAGTCCTGACCCCACACTAAGATCGAGTCTTGTGTCGTGGGTATCAGGAACTACGAGAGACTTTCGGTCTCACAACACCCAGACCCGAAACAAACATTTGTAGGCCACACAAACATCTGTCTCGGTGCGGGGATCGAACCCGCGGCCTCCCGCCTCACAGCCGGCCACTCGCCCGCTGCGCCACGGAGGCTGTCAAATTTCCAAGCTTCATACGATTAGTTCACCATCTACATCAGTGAAATTAGTGTTGAAAAGATCTCGGATAAGACAGCTAAGTAAGGTAATTATTTAAACCCAACTAACTAATGGGCGGGCTCGCCAAAAGATTTTTTCGGATAACAAAGCTTCGCTACAAACCTGATTATGTCCATCACAATAGACCTAGTGAATTTATGTATCTGATTTAGGCAAATATTTCTTTCTTTTGTTAGTTAACTTTAGTCTGCTTTCAATCTCTGGATTATCGAGGTCATATTTTTAACTTTGTCATTCTTGTGGCCTTTTTGGCCTAGCAGTAACATATAATAAGTTGCCTCCTTAGAACTAGACTAATCTAGTGGCAGTGTATATGAGCTGTGAACCGGAAGGTCCTGGGTTCGATTCCCAGGTCGGGTTCTAACACTATTTTCCCGGGACTGGATCCCCCAGATGGGGTTGACGTCGGTCGTAAAAAACCTAAGCCAAATTCTTTCTGCAAAATGCTTGAAAAAGTATGTTGCGCTGACCCCACATTAAGATAGGATAAGAACAGGTAGAAAGAAAAAAACACATATAATCATGAATAATAACAGTAAATAGAGGGAAATAGGAATTGGGATAAGGAGGGGGAATTCGGTCACTGGAAATCTCACTCAATGAACTGTTACAACCCTTAATTCTATGGTACTTTTGAAACGTCAGCATTTCACATTGTTTACCTAGTTGCTAGCTGTAGAAATGCTGAATTGCAATTTTATCTTTCCTTTTCAATTTTATTAAATTATTATAACAGTTAGTATCTGGCATTCGTGACGGGCGGTTCTCGCTTCTTTGGCGAACCCCTAATTTAGAAATCGGGAAGTCAAGTAAAAAGTGTGTTAGTGTAAATTCATTTAATTTTGAATAAACTAGTTGTAGCTTCAGTTCGTAGTTTTTTTTAAAAAGACAACCAGGACAGGTCGCCTAACAAACTGGTGTCAGAAGTGGGATGTCAGAGAGGTCTAACGACAATATACGTCATATAGACGCTGGCATCCGAATCCACGACCCCTGGAATTGTTCTCGGTCGACAATAAGCCTCATCGTATTGTGAGCCTGCACTGAGCTACGCCGAACATCAACGGACTCGACGGTAAGCCTCTGCCTTCTTGTACGAGCCCGCAGTCCGCACACCTTGACTTCCCTGGGACATCAGCCTGGTCGACGATTAGCCTCCGCTGTACAGCGTGAGCCCGCATCAGCAGACCCACCAGACTAACTCACCTGGTCGACAGTAAGCCTCAGTCGTCGCATGAGCCTGCATCAGATCTTCACCACTCGCGTTACTTCACACGGCGAAATGAGCGTCATCGCTTACGTCATTGTTCTGTGAGTGTCTATATTTTTCTAATTTCATAAAAGTGCAATTTAAAAGAAAAGGTGCAAATAAAAGTGAATATTACATTTTAGAGACTTTACTCTATTTTTAAAGAATTTTATAACAATTTTATTTACAAAGTTAATTCTATTTTTCTATTTTATAAAATTTTTACAAGGTGCAATTTCATAAAGAAATAAATAAATTAAATAAATAATTAAATTAAAATATATTAAACAATTTTATACAATTAAAGAATTTTATATACAATATTTTACAAGCTTAAATCTACAAAAATTTTTGAAGTTATTTCTATACTTAGACTTAACTTTGTAATCGATTTATATACAATTTTATTTTTGATTCTATTTTGTGTTTTTACATTGTCGATTACTGTGTGTTTTTCCAGTCTTCATATTTTTGTGTGTTTTTCCAGTCTTCATATTTTTGTGTGTTTTTCCAGTTTTCATATTTTTGTGTGTGTTTTATATTTTTTAATAAGCGTTTGCAAATTGTCCAGAACGCATTTATGTCACTGCTTAAATCAGAAGACTCAGAGCCTATTAGATCAAAAGGTTCAAATCCATTAGAAGACACCACAATGTCTGAAAAAATCACGCTAAATGTCCTAACTAAATTTATTAAAGGCTATAATGGTGACAGGGAAACTCTCCCTGCATTTCTCACCAATTGCGATAACGCAATGTCGCTCGCGACTTCCGATCAAAAAAATGTTCTCTGTAAATACATACTATCGCAACTTGAGGGTAAAGCCCAAGTCGCTTGCAGCCTTAAAACGTTTTCCACCTGGGACGAAATTAAATTATTTCTAAAATCGACCTTTGGCGAAAAGAAACACGCCACACATCTGTTAGTCGATTTACAGAATTGTAAACAGTTAAGCTCTGAAGACGTTACAAAATTTTCACTACGCGTAGAAGCAATTCTAACTAGGATTCAGTCAGATACTCATTATTGCTGTAAGGATAAAAACGAGCTTCCAGGTAGAATAGCCGCTATGGAAGATCTAGCTTTAAATACGTTTATTCTTGGTTTAAACCCATATATATCCAATATTATAAGGTGCAAAAATCCTTGTAATTTAAATGAGGCGATTCAATACGCCATTCAAGAAGAGAAGTTATATAATTTGTCAAAATCAAGTAGTAGCTCTTCTCAGAAATTTATTAAGAGGTGTTCAATTTGTAACAAAATTGGGCACAATTCGCATGAGTGTTACAAAAATAAAAATTTACACTCTAGAGATAGAACCACATTCCATAAATCGTATCATATTAATCATTCTACTAATTCTAACGGTTCTATGTTTTGCAATTATTGCAAGTCTGCGGGTCATTTGATACAAGAGTGTCGCAAATTACAATACCGCAACAAACAAAGTGCGCATAATAATAAAGCACATTTTTCACGTGGGAAACCCACTTTGCCGCACCAAGCAAATTCTAACGCGAATAACGCTAATGTAAAGTTATGTGATTATCAGAATAATTTAAACGAAGAATGATTTCGGATGCGTGCCTGCCGAAATCTTATGTTAGAAATGGCACAAAATTTAATTGTTCTATTTTTACCAATTGCACCGAATCACATAATTGTAAACATTATTCACCTCGGAATATACCGAGTTCACCTCCAAATACTAGGAGTTTAATTAATTATTCATCTCGGACAAGTAAGCCGAGTTTATCTCAGTCTCACCTGAGTTCTAATTATTCATCTCGGACAAGTAAGCCGAGTTCATCTCAGTCTCAACTGAGTTGTAATTGTTCATCTCGGAATAAACCGAGTTCACCTCAGGATCACCTGAGTTTACAAAATTCACCTCGGACACAAAAGCCGAGTTCACCTCAGGATCACCTGAGTTTACAAAGTTCCCCTCGGACCAAAAGGCCGAGTTCACCTCCGGACTCTCGGAGTTTAATGAATAATTCATCTCGGAATAAACCGAGTTCATCTCAGGATCACCTGAGTTTACAAAATTCACCTCGGACACAAAAGCCGAGTTCACCTCAGGTTCACCTGAGTTCACATTCGTCAAATAAAAATAAGACGAATTCTTTTACACCTCGAGAGGAAAAACCTCCGAGTTCTTTTAATGCATCTCTGTCAAACGACAAGAGTTCCATTGAATTTATTGCATCTCAACCGTCACAAAACGACGTTAAGTTGAGTCATAATTATTTACAAAATTCACCTCGGGATAAACCGAGTTCTTCTACATTCATAAATACCCAAAGTGGTACATCTCGAAAATCGAGTTCTTATTCTACTAATTATGACAAGCATCAGCCAAAAAAGGCGTCTTGTACTTTAAATCCTACTATATTATGTTGTGAACCAAATGTTCAAAATAAATTAATTAATTCTAATTGTGATGAAAGTAGGAATATACATGTTTCTAACAATGAAACTTATACTAAAAAGGTATCTTTACCTCATACTTATTTAATTACGAGGCATTCTAAAGAGCAATTATGTTTTCTTATAGATACTGGATCAAGTATTAGCTTAGTAAAGCAGTCTAGTTTAATTAAAATTCCAGATCTATCTTCCGAAACTGTAAGGTTACGAGGAATAACCAATTCGGAAACTATTGTTGAGACATTGGGTACTTTTCAAATGGAATTTATGTTATCAAATGATACATTTAATTACAAATTCCACGTCACAATGGATGACGTCAATTTAAGAAACTACGATGGAATAATCGGTAGTGATTTCTTTAATAATTTTAAAGCAAATATAGATTATTTGTCAAAGTCATTGTCTATTAAAGGACATTCAATACCCATTGTTTATAATCAACCGACTTACATTGTACCGGCTCGCTCTGAAGCCGTTATCGAGTGCGCAGTATCAAATTACTCGCCCGAGTTATATGAAAATAACGAAGCTCTCGTATTAGATCACACCATATGTGAAGGTGTTTATGTCGCAAATTGCATTGTTAGTATTAAACCTAATAAAAGAATAAATATTTCTATTTTGAATACTACAGATTCTAATGTAGAAATTAAAGACTATTGTGTCAAATTGTCTCCTTTTCATAATTCCAATTCTTATGAACACGTAAAATCTATTTATACTACTAGTTCAAACCGTTTGGATAAGGTTTTAAATTCTATACGTTGTTCTCATCTAAATAGTGAAGAGGAAAAGTCACTTTTACAACTATGTTCCGAATATACGGACATTTTTCATATTGAAGGCGAACCTCTGTCTTTTACTAATGCTATCGAGCATTCAATCAATTCAGGAGATGCACCTCCTATTCATGTCAAGTCATATCGCTTCCCAGAAGTTCATAAGGAGGAAGTCGATTCGCAAATTCGTAAAATGCTCGATCAAAATATCATACGTCCTTCAATTTCGCCATGGAGTGCCCCAGTGTGGGTTGTCCCTAAGAAAATCGATGCTTCAGGCAAAAGAAAGTGGCGAATTGTTATCGACTATCGTCGACTTAATGACGTGACCGTTTCGGAGAGCTATCCGCTTCCTTTAATTACGGATATACTTGACCAATTAGGTCATTCTAAATATTTCAGTACCCTTGACCTTGCAAGCGGGTTTCATCAAATTAAAATGAGTTCCAATGATGCTCCCAAAACTGGTTTCACTGTTAGTACAAATTCAAGCACCTCTGGACATTATGAGTTTACGAGGATGCCTTTCGGGTTAAAAAATGCCCCTACTACTTTTCAACGCCTAATGAACACGGCGCTTTCGGGTCTTCAAGGTCTTCATTGTTATGTTTATTTAGACGACTGTATTATATATTCACATGACCTTGAATCACATATTTCTAAGCTAAGCCTTGTTTTTGACCGATTAAGAAAATTTAATCTCAAATTGCAACCGGACAAGTGTGAATTCTTGCGCCGAGAAGTTGCTTACTTAGGTCATATCATCACCGATAAAGGTGTTTCTCCAAATCCAGATAAGATCAAGGCTGTCGCTGAATTTCCTATCCCGAAGAATGTTAAACAAATAAAATCTTTCTTAGGCCTAGTCGGCTATTATCGTCGTTTTATTGAGAATTTTTCCAAGTTAACCAAACCGTTAACCTCTTTATTAAAAAAGGATGTACCATTTAATTGGAGTTCCAGTCAAAACGCTGCATTTCAAATTCTCAAAGAGAAGCTTACCACGGCTCCTTTATTACAATATCCAGATTTTTCGGCTCCGTTTATTGTCACAACGGATGCTTCTAATTATGCCGTAGGTGCAGTTCTCTCTCAAGGCGATATAGGTAAAGATAAACCTATCGCATATGCTTCTAGGACACTTAATAAGGCAGAAGGCAACTACTCCACTACGGAAAAAGAACTTCTAGCCGTTATTTTTGCCGTCAAAACTTTTCGTCCATATTTATTTGGTCGCAAATTTAAAATTGTGACGGATCACAGGCCTTTAGTCTGGCTTTTTAATGTTAAAGATCCCGGCAGTAGACTTATTCGTTGGCGCCTTAAACTCGAAGAATATGACTATGAAATAATTTATAAACAAGGTCGCCTTAATTCAAATGCCGATGCGCTATCACGTTGTCCTATTAATGCTATTGATATAGAGCGATTAAATAACTTATCTTATGAACAATATTTTAAAGCTCAATTTACAAATAAACTTCCAAGTTCAAATACTATTATTGAAGAACATTCTCAAGGTTTACATTTATCGAAGTTTAATTCAATTGGTTGTCCAGTCTCTTTAGACTTTGATTATTCTTTGCCACATTGCGAAGAAATACTATCGCAGCTCGATAATTCCGCTGACTTGTTAAATTCCGAGCGCGAACCTTTTACTGTTCATAAGCAAATAAATAAAAATAAAACTTATTACTTTTTATTTACAAAAGTTCATCATTATGAAGAAACTAAATTTAAAGATATATACAATTTATTAATTCTACTTAGAAATGATATTTTACAAAATAATTCAAATGTCACAGATCTCGCAATCTCTGACTTTACTGACCCATTTTCTAAGTTGTCTTATACTAAAATTTACAACATGATTTCCTATATTTTTAATGATACTAATATTAAAGTACATATTTACAAAAATCAAATGATTTACCCGACTCCAGTCGAGGTTCCAAAGATATTAAAAGAAAATCATGATTCGACTATCGCTGGTCACTTAGGTTCAAAGAGAATGTATAGTCGTATTAAAGCCTCTTATTATTGGAAGGGCATGCGCTCTGATATTGAGCAATATGTAAAGAAATGTAAATTATGCCAAGTTAATAAGCCTCTAAGGAAATCAAATAAAGCTCCAATGGAAATAACTTCCTCTTCTACAAGACCATTTGAACGACTAGCATTAGATGTCGTAGGTCCTTTACCCGAGGCTGGTTTTCAAGAATTTAAATATATTTTAACTTTACAAGATGATTTAACTAAATTCTCAAGTGCTTATCCTATGACTTCAGCTACGAGTGAAGAAATAGCTCGAAATCTCGTCCATTTTGTGGCTCATTTTGGTTTTCCAAAAACCATTTTAACTGATATGGGTACATGTTTTACTTCAGAATTATTTAAGCAATTAACTGAAATAATGAAAATTAAACCTTTATTCGCTACTCCATATCATCCACAAACAAATGGAGCACTTGAACGCTCTCATGCTACTTTGAAAGAATACCTTAAGTCTTTCGTAAATGAGAATCAAAACGATTGGCATTGTTACTTATTTACCGCAATATTATCTTATAATACTACACCTCATTGTACTACGGAATTCACTCCGCATGAGTTATTATATGGTTATAAACCTTCTATTCCGAATTCATTATATGATACTTCTAATTCTACTACTTACAATGAGTATATTCGCGCATTACAGTATAGAATGCGTTTTAGTCGAGATAAAGCTTTGCAAAATATTATTGACAGTAAAGAGAGATCTAAAAAGTACTATGATTCTAATTCTCGCGAAGTAACTTATAAAACAGGTGACATGGTTTATTTAAAGCAACATCATAGGTTGCGTAAAGCACTTTCCCCTGTATGGAAAGGCCCTTATAAAATTATAAAAGTTCATAACAAACATAATGTCACATTGCAAGTAGGTCGTAAACATATTAAATACCATACTAATGAAATTAAACCTGCTTCTCCATAATTTTAATTAGATACATTTCCTTTCAGAATTATGCGTTTTTACGAAATACGTGGAGAACTCAAGATTACTCCTATAGCTCATAGTCCTGGAATATATTTTGAGCCCGTTACTACGGTGCATTTTTATAATGACTATTGGAAAGTTATTACTAATATTAATGTTATTTCTGTAGAACCTTATCTTAATAATATTGAAAATTTATTGCATAAGTCGCAAAGTCTCTGTAATAAAATTCAGTCTAATTTTAGTGAATGTAAGGACATTTCCAGTCCAATTGAAGTTTTAATTCAATCTAATTATATCAAATTACAATCATTGTCTCATATTATTAATGAACAAACACCATCTAAAGTCATAAGATCTTTAGAATTCGGTGGAGAAATATTAAAGTTCTTCTTCGGTACTCTAGACGCGGATGACGCAAGAAAATATGACGCCGCCATAGAGTCATGTCAAAAGAGTGAATCAGAATTATTTAATTTAATGAAAGAAAATATGCATATTGTTAAATCTACTATTAATAATTTCAATTCTACTATTACTAAACTTAATCAAAATGAATTAAAGTTAAATACGCAATTAAATAATATGAATCAAATTCTATCTCAAGTAACTAAAGTCGATACGACAATTTATTATATTACAAGATTAAATAGCTTATTTAATATTATTGAAAGTTCTTTATTATGCATTTCTAATTTACTAGATACTACATTAAATGCTATTTTGTTTTCCAAGGTCAACATTTTGCATCCAAGTGTTATTACACCTTTAGATCTTTTAAACGAATTGAACAAGCATATTAATTTCGTTAATAAAAGATTAGATTTTCCAATTTCATTAGATATTCATAATATTCATACTTTAATTGATATTTCACAACTTACTTCATATTATTATAATAAAAAGATTATTTTTGTATTGCAAATTCCACTTATAAGTGCTGACAAATTTATTGTCTATAAAAATATTCCTTTACCGACTCCTCACGATGAGTCTCATGTTCAAACTTTTGCATTAATTCAACCTTCTAATTCATACACTGCTTTAAGCGATGACAGATTACATTATACTATGATGGACAATTTAAATAATTGTAAGAAAATAAATAATGATTTTTCTATTTGTGAACAAATTTCAATTTATTCTACTTTAAGTAATCCTAATTGTGAATCAATTTTGTTAACTGAAGTTATTTTATCATTACCTCCGCAATGTAATTCCAAAATATTATATGGTAATATAGATATATGGCAAAAGCTAAGAAATAATAAATGGATTTATGTACAGTCCGAAATAAATAAATTGACTGTTAAATGTAACGAAAATGATATTAATGACTATTCTATTGTTGGTACAGGTATCGCAAAGTTATCAAAGAATTGTATTGCATTCTCAAAAACAATTCAATTGATACCAACAAGTTCGTATTCCTTTGTGTTAAAGTCTCCTTTAGATATTAATTTTGATATAACAACTGATAACTGTTGTAAGAAGGAAACTTTCAATCATACTTTGCCTCACCTGGCACCTATTTCTCTGAGCAAAATTAATTTAGAATATTTAAAATATACAAATCATGATATTGATAATTTACAAAATGAATTAAATAATTTTCAGAAAGAGTCTCATTTTATTAAATATGGCACATATTATTCAAGTTTTACATATTTTCTAATTGTGTGCATATTTTGTTATATTTTATATAAAGTTTGTCGTTGCTTTAAAAATAAGCAGACTGATGCATGTTGCATTCAAATCTTTAATCAATGTTACAACAAAAAGGCTAAAAAGGACAATATAAAAATGTCCCAATCAATTGAGATGCATGAAATCTCTACATCTGATGATGATAAATCAGTTAAATCCATGCCGATAATGAATTCTAAACTTCAGAGATATGATAATGAAGTTAATTTTGCTCACTCCTCTAGAAGGAATCTGAATTTTTAATTTTGAAATAAAATGTATTTTTATACTTATATACAACAAATGTTATACAATGAATGTCATG
Organism: Clanis bilineata; assembly: GCA_036417725.1. Taxonomy (NCBI): domain Eukaryota; kingdom Metazoa; phylum Arthropoda; class Insecta; order Lepidoptera; family Sphingidae; genus Clanis; species Clanis bilineata. The sequence goes on from CM071161.1 coordinate 2,979,127, forward strand.
TTTTCTATGTTATTTTATTATTGATATTACATACTATCATTTACAGATAGTTTCTCTGAATTCATATTTTTTATATTATAATATTTTAAAGATAATTATTTTCAATGTTTTTACATACTATCAGATTTAAAGATAGTTTTATTTCTATAAATGCATACTATCAGAATATAAAGATAGTTTTTCAATTTTTATTATTTTTATACTGTCTTATAAAAGATAGTTTCATAAAATGTTTACCGCAACATTTTATTATTTGAAGTTAGTTTAGAAAAATGTTGAAGTTATATTTTCAACTTGTAATTGTAATTTCCATTTCAAATTGTAATTGTAATTTTTATAATTGTAAACTGACTTCCTAATTTCATTCGATTTTTATTATGTCCGATATTATGGACTTCGCTTCATTATTTTAAAGTATGAAGCTCCGTCAAAAAGGGGGAGCTGTTACAACCCTTAATTCTATGGTACTTTTGAAACGTCAGCATTTCACATTGTTTACCTAGTTGCTAGCTGTAGAAATGCTGAATTGCAATTTTATCTTTCCTTTTCAATTTTATTAAATTATTATAACAGTTAGTATCTGGCATTCGTGACGGGCGGTTCTCGCTTCTTTGGCGAACCCCTAATTTAGAAATCGGGAAGTCAAGTAAAAAGTGTGTTAGTGTAAATTCATTTAATTTTGAATAAACTAGTTGTAGCTTCAGTTCGTAGTTTTTTTTAAAAAGACAACCAGGACAGGTCGCCTAACAGAACGTAACGCGACAGCGAGCTGCCACTTTTCGTCGGTTGTCTGTGAGACCGTGGTATTAAACCGGTCGAGCCCGTCCATTCGTGCTGTAGACGTAACTGTCTACAGCGTGGCTCTACCACTGAATATAATAATAGTATACTTGTATAGATTCCTATTAACCTATTCAAAATACTCCATATCAAACACTAAGGAACTCAGACAGCCTCCGGCTGTGAAGCGAGAGGCCGCGGATTCGATTCCTGCATGCAGACAAATGTTTTTGTAGCCCACAGATATTTGCCCCCTATCACATCTGGGACGGAACTAAGCTCGGCGAAATGTAGGTGTTCTAGTTCACTAGGCGCCTTTGCCTACCCCTCCGGGGATGGCGTGAGCTTATGTATGTATGTATTAACTCTACTATATTAACTGGTCAGTACAAGGAGTAAATAAAGTAAAAGTTAGAAAACAGCTATACACAGTTCGTCGAAGTAGCAACGGGAAGTACCGCGCCGGCTTCCACCCGCGTCCGGCGACTTAACACCGGTTTCGTACACTATTTCACATTTACGGTCTCACACCTCGGGGAAGTTTTGTGTTCCAGAATGGATTTATTTTGTTTAGAGCCACGGTTTAGAGGTGGTGAATTTGAATAATAAATACATACGAATAGGGCTCGGTGCTTAGTAAGAATAACTTTGAAAGTACTCGAGTGGAGATGTATACAATTTTGATTATAACCTTTCATATTTTACCGTATAATTTAACATAGAATAGGTATTTAAAATGCAAAATCAAAATTACACTTAGTAACCTACACTAAAACATAATAGACCTTACTTATAAAAACAGTTTAGCTGAGCAAATGGCTAAGAATAAGCTGTCACATTTTTCCTTGTGTCACATCCTTTGAAAATAAAAGGGACAGAGGGATTTTGACGGGAAGTCTGACAGGGTGGACGTCGCTTGTTAAAATTATTATATTATTATTCTCTAGAGCTGTGTTTGTTGGTTTTAAGTGTTGTGGTTTTATGCATCAAACTTCAGTGAAGATGGACAGTATAATGTGGAAAATTTTTAACCGGTGATCTTCGATGAGATTTGCTTGGTGCGTTGGTTGGCTTTGTTCGGTCGATTCGCCGAGTGAAGGTCATCTGAGGGGCACTGGACTGGAAGGAATTACCGCCATAATCCCAGCAAGGCCATGAGATCATCCACATCTGGGTCTCATGGTCATTGTGAAAACATTGTGAAAACATAATTGCTCTATTTACCTTGACATTGGCTAAATCACCGCATATGCGTGGAAGCCATTATTTTAAAAAGAAGAAGAAAATGGACAGATTATTCTTTACCATTTCAGATTTCTGTTTAATTGTGAAGGAAAATAATATATTTATTTATTTATTTAATAATAACTTTAGAATTTATTTTTTATAAACTAGTTGTTACAAGCGACTTCGTTCGCGTGAAATTTCCCCCCTCCTCTCTTTGCCAATCCTTTTCTCTCCCCTTCCATTCCATCCCTTTAGGTTGGCCATGCTCCCATGATTCTTTTTGTGTCTAGTGTCTATGGGCGGTGGAAATCACTTACCATCAGGTGACCTATCTGCTCGTTTGCCAGTCTGCTATAAAAAAATACAATAGTAGTAAGATACAAGTGTATCGCCTCCTTGGTCTAGTGGCAGCATGTATGGGCTGTGGACCGGGAGGTCCTGGGATCGATTCCCAAGTCGGGCAAAGCAAATTTTCTAATTCAATTTTCCCAGGACTGTATCCCTCATAGGGGGTTGACGTCAAGCAGGGCAGCCGGTCGTAAAAACTGACCCAAATCCTCTCTGCAACATGTTTGAAAAAGTGTGTTGCGCGATAAGGGCAGTTAGAAAGAAAGAAAGAAAGTGGTAAGATACGAGTGTAATAACTAACAAGAAATGAAGTCTTAAAATTAGTTACACATCTACCTACGACTTCATGGACACAGGCGTGACCTTAATATCCTTGCTCCATCCACCAAAGTCGATATTGCCGACTCATCTACACTTATTTTTAAATCAAAAACCTGAGCCAACACTTTGTCCAAGATGAACGGTCAAGTGGTACAAGGATCCCCACTCTCTGCAGGAAGGGGCCGGAAATGGCGTCCCATCCGTTCCCTGAAGTCTTAATTTTTGCCCGCTTGTTTACTTTCCTCAAGACGTGTGTAATGTAGCTTGGTGTTATTTATGACGCCTGGAAATATGTTGGTTAAACGTATTTCTTTTATCCGAGCACGGCAAAGGGACTACTGATGGTATTCCCAGTGTACTACAAAAATCAGCCGAAAAACTTTTAATCGGTAGTTTATCGGTAGTCACCAGAATTGAGTACTTACCAAATTTTTTTTAATGAATTTTATATAAAATTTACATCGTCTAAAATATGGAGCAGAAAGAAATGCTGAAATATTCTCAAAAATAAAAAGTTATAAGCCTTTGAAGAGAAGTATAATCACGTCACGCCATAACGGTATGTGCGTTGGAAAGAGATACCAAGATGTCTACAATCTGCCCTCATTCCAGAATTTAAAATATGAATTACTGCCTCATTTTTCAACCAATTTCGATGCAGTTTTTACAGCAGGGTTTCTTTTTAGGTTTATTTGTATATAAATGTGTGTATAAAATCAAACATAGTCAAGTACCCAATAGTAGAAAAAGCTGTCTGAAGTCTGAAGAAGCAATTAGAGGGGCCTTCGACAAGGCAAGTGGATGACCGAGTGACAGGGACTCAAGAATGTATACCAAGAATCAAGTCATATTGTAAGTCCCTCAACAGAACCATACACTGATTCTGGAACAACAATGCACACAAGAAGTGTGGGTTTCTGTGGTTAAGTTTTAAGACCATGATCCTTATAAAAACATTTTAACTAAGCAAATGACTAAGAATAATCTGACACTTTTTTCTTGTGTCACATTATTGGAAAAGAAAAGGGACAGACTATTCGTAGCCATTTGCTCAGCTAAACTGTTTTAAAAGTAAGACCCAATGTGTAAAGTGGTCGCTGAGTCCCAAAACACAAGACTCGTGTTAAACTGTAAGGACTTTTCGTGTGATTATTGACTGTTATTTATTTATACATTTCACATTTAAAACATTGGTGACCAACAATATTTAGTAATACTACACTCTAATCCCACCTGTCCTGATTCACTACCTGAATCTACTAAAATTACAGCAGATAGAGCTGGCGTTGTTCCAAGCAGTTTCGCCTGATGACGCCCGCTAGGATTAACCGATGTTTGCACTACAACGGTTGTTGGTGCTTTACATGCTGTGTAACATGCTTTATTGAGATTTGTTGAGCGTGTGTTTTTACTATCAACAGTAAAGGATTATGGTGAGGAACATCAGCCACTGGTTAAAGGTTTTGTAGCAAACACGAAATCTACAGATTGGTTAAAATTAGGTACTGACAGTTTTCTTTCTGCTTCGCGTTATCGTGCTAATGCCTTATGTCAGGGTCTGCCTTCCTACTTCAGCTCTAGACAGATTGACTTCATTTCATCTGCAATCCGACTGCAAATTTGCAGTTTCAATGAAGTTCGAATGCAGTTTGTCCAAATGCATTTGAACTGCACTTTGACCGTGCAGACCGATTGCAATTGGTGTGCATTTCCAACGGTGTACTCATGACGATAAAGGGGTGTAGTTGAAATGTGGTCGGTGTTTTTAGAGCCTTAAGCACTTCCACTTCGCCCGGTCTTGAGCATCCTCCACGGTGGAAATATTGGTCTTCATATTATCTTCCTCCAAAACGTCTGTCTAGCTCCTAAACGTCATAACGCTTTTGTACCATCCACGGGAACGCACATTTTCGCGATCTGGTACAGACACCTGCGACTGACGAAGGGCTTCTGGGACGTCTCCTGGGGCTTCCTCAAAACATGATCATATCATTACCATACCAGTGACGTCAGGCAGACAGCCGGTCGTGAAAAAATCTTGTGCCGAAACGAAAGAAACAACAAAAATAAAAATGAAGTCCATTTTTATTGACCATGCTTATTCCATCATCAGCATCCTCATCTAAATTTCCAATCTGTGCCATTGTAATATAAAAAATCGACAAAGAACGCCAAAGGATAAATCATTTTTCACGTGAAATACGATCGCATAAAGCGTTTCCGAAAGCAATTAGTTCCTGTTACGACCGCAGACGTGGGACACGAAAAAACAATGGACCCGCACTGTACAAGGGAAACGCTGCGTTAGTGACATTTTGTGGGTAACACTTCGATATATTTTGTCGAAGGGGCAACACTATAAATAACTTAAACCTTCGCTTGTATCTTAAGGGTTAGACAGATCTGAATTAGAGAACTAGAGTGCCTATATTGAGATTATTTTCATCAGGGAAAAAAAATAGAAGTTATATTTTGCTTTTGTCTTTGCGATAATATTTTACGAGAGGTACAGTTATTTCATCATTATCATCAATTTATCGCTTTATAATTATAACAAGATAATCTTTGAAGCGATATTCGAAAACTAATGATTTGATAAGAGTCAACACAGAAAAAGTTAAACAATCCAGACATTCAAATTCTTCTCCCTCCAACAGATCTCATTTTACTTCTATGTAGGGTCGGCGTAACACACTTTTTCAAGCATGTAGCAGTCATGATTCTGTTTTTACACCAGCTGCCTTATGTCATCTGCCTCTGTTGAATTCAATCCGTTTTAAAAAAAAACTTTGTTCAATCTGCAAATTAAACAGAACCTCCCGAATACACAGCCCATATATTCTGCTACTGATCCTAGTAGGCACCAACCCAAACGAGATCATTAATGATAATCTATTATTAAAAGTAGCGGGTTTAGAAACGCTCCGTTATTCGAGATCAGTGCGTGAAAATCCTTAATAAAAATAAATATTGTAACATACAGGAACGTAGCGGGGTTTACGATATGACCACAATAATTTAATACCATCCCATGTATTTATTTAGCTACTATGTATTGAACAATGGCTTTATGGCAATACTGGTTATTCATAGATGATTCAACCTCCAATACAGTAGCTGGAGTACGAAAAACTAATGTAAATGTAAATGTATTCGAGTTCGCTGCACACTGATGACGTTTGGTTAATATTTCATACAAATTTCATAGACGCGCATCGAATTCGAATACATTTACGGTTGTCAGAAATGTTTCTGCTCAGGCCGCAGTCTACTTTGTCTTGACAAAGTCATTATAGGATTATGGAGAACGTCATTCATCATTTATTTGCTGTTCTGTTATTATCTATAGTAGAATATATACATATATTTACAAAGGAGCAGGTGAATTATCTGTTAGTAAAACCAAAAGAATATACGAAAAGAATCATAACACAGATGTACTTCATTCTAACAAAACCACTTAGTTGAAGTAAGATAAAGACATGAAAGGTTCCAATAAAGTAGACCTATTCTGCTACAAGCAGGAACTTACTACAGCAGGGTTACCACAACATCTTATAGCAGTATTATTATAATCGTACTTCGTTTGTTTTGTATGGGAATCGGTACAAGTAAGATGATAATAATACTGCTATAAGAGGTGGTGGTAACCCCCAGTATAGTCTACCACAACACAGCTGGATTTCATTCAATCAAAAAACTGGGATATACAAGTCGTGATGACGGATTAAACAAAACCACCATGTTTGGTTTTATGAAAGAAACCGCGATGTGGATTTTAGCTGCGGCTGGGCAGTTCGTTGCGGACGGATCGCTTTTGTGTGGCTGGTATTACTGCATTGTAGCGTAAAAAGTATTATAATATTACTTGCAGTATTTATACACACTCCCACCTGCTATATGGTTTTGCTTCAACAAATTGGCGTAGATATTTAGTCGGTTTATTATAGAGAGAGTAGAGTTATTTTGGTTGCAAGAAATGAAAGATACCTGAACCTGATATATATGATACCTGAACATCACAATGAGAATAAAACATACATACATACACATACATAAGCTCACGCCTGTATCCCCGAAGGGGTAGGCAGAGGCGCACTAGCGAACTAGAACACCCACATTTCGCCGAGCTTAGTTTCGTCCCAGATGTGATAGGGGGCGAGCCTATCGCCATATCGGGCACAAATTCCAGACTCCGGGCTGATATGAAAAAATCCAATATCACTTTGCCCGACCCGGGGATCGAACCCGACACCTCAGAACCGTAGTCGTACAGAAATACCACCCCGCCACCGAGGCAGGCGGTGAGAATAAAAGAGAATCAAAATCAGTTTTTTTAATGTTGTGTTTAGTAATTATTGAAAATTGCTCTCTACAATATTTAACCTCTTTCTTTGCCTCCTTGGTCTTGTAGGAGTGTATTGTGCTGGGGACCGGAAGGTCAGGACTAGACCCTCCAGAGAGGGGTTAACGTCAGGTAGGTAGCCGGTCGAGAGATTAGGCCGAATCATTGCTGTGATATGCGTGAAACGGTGTATTGCGCCGACTCTAAGGATGAGATTTATATAGCGAACTTCGACTAAGTCTGAGTCTAAGAAGCGAACTCAGTGAAGATTTGGAATTTTTAACTCCAACTTTGATTTAGTCATCAAAGATTTTATTGTAAAAAATGACTCGGACCAAGTTAAAGTACTATTTAAAAAATCCAAATCCTCTCAGACGTCATTTCTTCGACTTAGACTTAGTCGAAGTTCGCTCTATAGATAAATAAATAATAATAAATAACACCCAAGTCACATACATACTCCAGACCCCACACTAAAATCGAGTCTTGTGTCGTGGGTATCAGGAACTACGTGAGACTTTCGGTCGCACAACACCCAGACCCGAAACAATTATCTGTAGGCTATACAAACATTTGTCTCGGTGCGGGGATCGAATCCACGGCCTCTCGCTTCACAGCCGGCTATTCGCCCGCTGCGGCACGGAGGCTGTCGGATGATCTCAGCCTAAGTACGGGGGGGTAGGTAGAAAAAAATATATAAAGCATATTATTATAAAGAACTTCCATAGTGACCGTAGCTAATTAAATATCCTAACTTTACAAACGTGTACAAAGTAGATACTACGTAGGTGAAACGTTGAATAATGTTCCGCCGGCATGTGTTAGGAATTTTGCAGAAATTCAATAAAGCGCCGGAGTCTACCTTTTCCTACAATGTATGCGGTTGGGCTGAGGTGGTACTGTCAGCGAGTTGGGTGGATATTTTCTGTTTAAAATAATAAATAGGTTTTGTCTTTGATTTAATAACGAAAACTCTTCATCATCATCATCATCATCAGCCATAGGACGTCCACTGCTGAACATAGGCCTCTAAAAAAAAGAGAGTATAAATAACTCTTAATAAATAACTCTTAATAAGAGTTATTTATTAAGAGTTATTTATTTATATTTATAATGTGATAGAATACCCGAAAATGGAAAGTAATTTTATCGGAATTATTAATATAATCCAATACTACTCCTTTACTTTAGCAGTGGACGTCCTATGGCTGATGATGATGATGATGACTACTCCTTTATAGAGAAGTTAAGGAACTAAGCTCGGCGAAATGTGGGTGTTCTAGTTCGCTAGTACGCCTCTGCCTACATCTTCGGGGATACAGGCGTGAGCTTATGTTATTCTTACTAACATATTTTGCATAATTTTCCAACTGTTATAATAGCTTGTCTGTATATCGCTAATTTCCAACATTGACATTAGCAGAATCATCGCAAATGCGTGTGGAATCCATTAATTTTAAAAGAAAAAGAAATCGCTAATCGCTCACAACCCGGCGCAGCTTTCACGGCTATTTTAATTAACTCCGATACTGGAATTTTCTTTATTACCGACCACAGGAAAAGCGTTGCCTACAAAGGCGTTAATTGAGAGATGAAAATATAATTCGTTGCTAATATTTGTTAGTTCACGGTTTGGAATAGTTAATTTCTCTCATTGGGGTTTAAATTTACCAAAAGAAAGTTCAGCGGCCTGAGCAGGAAAATTTCTGACAACCGTAAATGTATTCGAACTCGATGCGCGTCTATGAAATTTGTGTGAAATATTAACCAAACGTCATCAGTGCGCAGCGAACTCGAATACATTTACATTAGTTTTTCTTGCTCGGGCTACTGTTTTATAGTACTGAAACAGATGCTGCGTGATACGTCCCTTCTGGAGAGACGAAAGCTAAACATTTTTAAAAGGAAAGCCGGTGTTAAGCAGTTCGTTTTAGTATTGAATACATCCTCACCCTTTTTTTGTTTACGCTGGGATTTATGGGAATGGTTATGTTGGACTTACCGGTCTTACGACCCAGCGTTTAGCCACCTGAGAAAGATGATTAACATCTAGGCAATCGCTGCGCCCCTGACACTATTTACGCCCTATACCGAAAATACCAACCAAAACCCCGCGATGGCGCTCATCGGCGCATTAAGAACGGCTCCGGGTTTCCCAAGACGAGAAGCGCCTTGGCTTCAGCCGGAGCCGATACTTCCTCACCCTTGCCCACTTGTCGATATGGCGAAAGGCGAAAGCTAGCCCTGTCACATCTGGGAGGGATAAAGCTCGGTCATAGTAGGTGTTCTAGTTCAATAGTTCGCTTCTGGCTACTCGTTCAGGGATACAAGCGTGAGCATATATAAGTTATATAAACTTTGCTAACAGTAGATAGCATCATATACTGATTTCTTAAGTTTACGTGTTATGTGTAATGTTATACATTGAAAGAAAACTATTTTTACGGATTCTATCACGATTTGGTTTTTAATTTTTATTCCCGACGTTTCGAAGGCTTTGCAGTCTTCGTGGTCACGGGTCAGACTGACCATACTCAACATCATACTTATTTTTCGTTATACTATTTTTATAATTCACATACCCCATGGTTTATCTAAACGAAACGATTTTTATGAGACTTTACAGAACTAACATACTTTTCTCTAGAAATGTAGAAAAAGAAAGTGTTAAATTTCGAGAATTTGTCGCTCTTCAAATTATCTGTTCCTATTGTGAATTAAAAGACAAAAATAAACTAAATAATACAGAAAAACAATCGTTAAACAGTTGTAATCCTCAAATAGATCAGGAAAGGGCATGTTGTTGGTCGATTCGTCGTAACTCAGAAACAAGTTAGAAACTTACAGCGATTTTCTATTTTAAACTTTTTGGTATATTTTAGAACGGTATGTGCTTTTGAAAGAATAGTTATAGCAAACATAGTAGTATCTCAAAATAAATATCATGAATAGAATGCTGGTATTTTAATGAATAAATATATAAAATATTATAACAACGTAATGATACAAATATTATACTCAAGAGTATAAGACCTAATTTTTGTAGAAATTATGTGTAGAATATATATTATAACTTAGCTAATAGTTTATTGAGTGTAGACGAAACATTACTAATGATTATAAAAAAAATACTTACTAGTTTCTTTTCTTTCTTTCTATGACTCTTAAACTCTAAATTTTATCTAAGAATGCCTATGTATTGGCCCCTCTACAAATAAAGATCAATTAACGCCCATCTCTTAAAAATTGTGACCCAAAATGGCGCGATAATTTCGTACCGCACCGCCCGCGCCAAAATCTACGATTATTCAAGGATTTACCGGCACGAATATTGTGTCGCGCTTAATTTGAAAATATGTGAATGAAAGAACATTTAATTGCGGCCACGGTCCCTACCATGGATGGCGAAATATTTATTTATTTGGAACAAGAAACACATATAAATAAATTAAATAAATAATAATAAATACACCCAACAGTCACACACATAGTCCTGACCCCACACTAGGTGTAACCTGTATCGTGGGTATCAGAAACTACGAGAGACGTTCGGTCTCACAACACCCAGACCCGAAACAAATATCTGTGGGCCACACAGACATTTGTCTCGATGCGGGAATCGAACCCGCAACCTCACGTTTCACAGCCCACTACTCGCCCGCTGCGCCACGAAGGCTGTCAATTGATATATTTATATTAAAAGCCAGCATCAAAGCCGAATGACTGTCTCTGTGGCTTAGTGATATTGCTCGCGCGGTACGACCACCGTCCTGAAGTCTCGGCTTCGATCCCCGGGTCGGGCAAAGTGATATTGAGATTTTCTATTTAGTACAGCCTGGAGTCTGGAATTTATGCTCGATATGCCAATAAGCTCGCCCTCTATCACATTTGGGCGGAAATAAGCTCGGCGAAATGTTGGTGTTCTAGTTCGCTAGTGCACCTCTGGCTACCCCTTCGGGGATGCAGGCGTGAGCTTATGTTATGTTTATAGCTTAACCATCCCACTTAGCCTGGAGTACTGATTTCAGATCCGTTCATAATATAGTAACATCTATTTGTGATTCATGATATCGATTCCAACCCATTACTACTACATTACATAACCATTAATCTTATCTATTTAATTTAACTAATATTATAAACTTGAAACGTTGTATGTATGTTGCACCTTCACGTCAGAACGGCTGAACGAATCTGGATGAAATTGGGCACCGAGATGGATTAGGTATAAATTAGAATAGCACACAAGCAAGTTTTGTCCCAAAAAATTGTACGGATACCATGGGACAAATTTGTTTGTTAATGGTCTAAGAGACCGTAGTATATCGACCTTCACTCATCTGATAACCAGATGTGACTTATTTTTATTAAATATCAATTTTACAAACACGCCTATAATAGCTTGCAATACGAAAAGTGTTCATCGCTATTATACAAATGTTTGTATGGCCCACAGATATTTGTTTCAAGTCTGGGTATTGTGAGACCGAAAGTCTCTTCTAGTCTCTGACACCCACGATACAGGTTATACTTAGTGTGGGGTTAGGACTAGGTGTATGACTGTTGGGTGTATTTAGGTGTATTTTATTTAATTAAAAATAGCTATGAACACATTTCAATGTGTTTGTAAATAAATGATATTATATAAAAAATATGAGTGCAGGTCGATGTACCAAGGTCTCCCCAACCACAATAAATTTTCACGCGAACGAAGTTGCGGGCAATACCAAGTTTTATATTAAACCGAATGAAACTACAACAGTCATCACAGCGACAAATAGTAAGGCCCAGAGGTCCTCTCGCATAAATTTATAACAGGGTCTTTATAAGGGTACGTTATTTATATTTAAACACGATAAAGACTTATGGGGCTTAATCGGGGCTTACTTATTACCTAACCACCAGCTTATTGGGCGTAATGGGCCATTAGGCTTTGCTTCGGATTAATATGTTATTAATATAATTTACAAGGTCTGTTATTGCTTTGACGCCAAAGGAGGATTTGGAGTAAATTCTGGTCACGATTTCTCTCGACGTATTTCCATGGATTTTCAACCAAATTAAAAAAAGAGGAAATCCTCAATTCGTCTCTATTTCTTTATGTATGTTACGCGATATATCCGCCAAATGTGGACCAATTTTCAAAATTATTTTTGTGTTCGATAGAGCTTATTTCAAGGGTAGTTCCATATACCTACCTCTTCAAGGATAAAGGCGTCAGTATATATATGTATGTATATGTTGACTGCCTCGGTGGCGTGGTAGTATTTCGGTACGACTACGATTCTGAGGTCTCGGGTTCGATCCCCGGGTCGGGCAAAGTGATATTGGATTTTTCCATATCAGCCCGGAGTCTGGAATTTGTGCCCGATATGGCGATAGGCTCGCCCCCTATCACATCTGGGACGGAACTAAGCTCGGCGAAATGTGGGTGTTCTAGTTCGCTAGTGCGCCTCTGCCTACCCCTTCGGGGATACAGGCGTGAGCTTATGTTATGTTATGTTATGTATATGTTGAAGTCGGTTGTTAACCTTTTTCTTAACCCTTTGGATTAAACTATTTTTACGGATTCTATCACAATTTGTTTTTAATTTTTATGCCCGACATTTCGAAAGCTTTGCAGCCTTCGTGGTCACGGGTCAGACTATATAGAATCCGTAAAAATAGTTTTATTCCAATGAATAACATTCGCGTAAACCTAAGAAATCATTTTTCTTAAACTTTAAAACTATTTGCAACAAATTTTAAAATTAATTACTCAGAATAGACCCCTAGATCTGAAAATTTTACCACCCACCAAGCCCTTTTATGATACCCAAAATCCAACAAATCAAGGCCCATTATAAAAGCGAATCACACGGTCAATAAGCCACAACAGTTAATGGAAAGCGACGGACAAACAAGTTTTAGTAGTTTAGTGGCCTTGTGTCACCTCTGATGGAGTGATAATGAATGAGTGTGGATTTGAAGTAGAAAAAATAAGGGGAAATTACTCGGGTACGTAGTACTGATTTCCCTCTACGGAGTGTTTCATAAAGTTGGTATCAATCTATACATATAAATAACATTGGAGTGTCTGTTTGTAATATTGAAATAACCGTTTTTTACTACATGTATATGAATATATATACGGTATATACACCAAAATAACATTTTTTTATTTTTTTGTCTGTCTGTTTGTTCCGGCTAATCTCTGAAATGGCTGGACCGATTTTGACGGTACTTTTATTGGCAGATAGCTGATGTTATAAAGAGTAACTTAGGCTACGTTTATTTTAGACATAATAAAAAAACGAAATAATTAAAGAATCGTCTGTTAGGCGGTACGGAGTTCGCCGAGTCAGCTAGTAATAACTAAACTTAAAGGGAAGATGGCTAGCAATTTAGCGGCAAAGTTAAGTAAAACATAAAGAACATAGTTGTTGAATAATGGAAACTTGAATTTGTGACGAAAAAAATGTTTCTGGCGTATTGGAACTGCTTCAGTATATTTGCAAACCATCTATGGGTAATTTATTATTTTTAGCATACACAAAGCCATTTTAAAGTATTCCAATTTTAAATAATGATAAAAAAATATTTTATTTTTTATTTTTTAACTTTATCATTACACTTTCAATCGTTTTCCCTGTATGTGGAATTATTAGGAATATTGTTACTGGTACCGACTTTCTGAAACAGCCAGTATATACTTTTAAGCAATTCAAAAAGAGGAGGTTCTTAATTTAGAAAATTAATTTATTTAACGGACAATAAATAGTATATGCCAAAGTTCGGTGAAATATGAATTTTTAATAACCTAACTTAGCTTCTAAATTGAGACGGTCGGGGTAAAGATCAAAGGTGTTATTGCTACAGCCATGAACTAAAGTTTTACCTTGGTGGTAATGCCTAAAAGTATCAGCTAGATGTTTTGAAACATTTAAACTAACAAAGTTATGACGAAAATAAATTCATTATCATACATTTGAAATCCACAACTATACATATTCAAAGGACATTTCCTTATTTTCTGACAAAAAAACTGATCAAAATTTTATTTGTTTTGACGGTCCAAAAATTCGAGACGAATAGACGAAATTTTTGAAATTCCTATACGATATGATTTCGATTGTCAAAATTATTCCCGCTAGGGCCTATGTATCCGTCCTGTATCCGTCTACTATAACTATCCAGTCACTATCCCGTGTCTTTACTAAAAGTAAGCATCTTAAGGTAAGTTAAACGACTGTCTTATAAATCAAGCTACAAACTAAATTACCCAATAAAATGATTATAGACATCGGGTCAACGAACTCGGCGCATCAATCCGAGAGTTTTAGGGATATCATAAACAACCTTTTTTACATTAAAAATGTTCGGTTTCGTCATTTCTAAAGGTTATTTCTATGTTTTCATGATAAGCATCATTTTATGGTAGATAACGGATGTACCGTTAAATAGATAAGTTTTTTTTATCCGAGTACGGAAAAATGATTACACTACACCTGCGAGCTTAGACAATTTGCTTATGCGCTAGTCGAATAGAATAAATGTATGGGAATGACATAAGAGTACGCCGCATATAGCGTACTTTTATGTCATCGCCATTATCATCATCAGCCGTAGGACGTCCACTGCTGAATATAGGCCTCCCCCAAAGATTTCCAGATCGACCTGTTGGAAGCGGCCTGCAACCAGCGACTTCCTGCGACCTTAATCAGTAGCCCGAGCACGAAAAACTAATGTAAATGTATTCGAGTTCGCTGCGCACTGATGACGTTTGGTTAATATTTCATACAAATTTCATAGACACGCATCGAGTTCGAATACATTTACGGTTGTCAGAAATTTTCCTGCTCAGGCCGCAGGTCGCCAATCGTCGTTGCTCGGTACCTGCCTGACTGCCTCGGTGGCGTGATGGTATTTCGGTACGACTACGGTTCTGAGGTCTCGGGTTCGATCCCCGGGTCGGCCAAAGTGATATTGGATTTTTTCATATCAGCCCGGAGTCTAGAATTTGTGCCCGATATGGCGATAGGCTCGCCCCCTATCACATCTGGGACGGAACTAAGCTCGGCGAAATGTGGGTGTTCTAGATCGCTAGTGCGCCTCTGCCTACCCCTTCGGGGATACAGGCGTGAGCTTATGTCAGTCGTCGTTTTATCATTTTTTTACTTTTATGTCATTCCCATACATTTATTCTATTCGGCTATTCTATTTGACTAGCGCATAAGCCACTTGTCTAAACCCAAGGTCAGTAGGCCAACCATGAGTTTTTTTGACATTACTGGCTAGCGATTCCGTAAAATATTTGTATAACACGAACGCCTCTACCAACTACGCGGGGAACTCACGTTTTTCATACAAATATTTTACGTCCTCGCTCGCAAAATACGTGCAACAAACTTATGGTTGATCTACAGAGCATTCTAAAATAATCAAAATTTAGAAACTTAGGGTGACTTGCAGCTAGGCGATAAACGACGTTTAATCGTAAAATAAACTCCATTTTGGCATCATTTCAGTTCAACGTCTTGCACGTCGTGGTTTTACCCTTCATCTCGATTTAAATAAACGTTTAACTTAAATGGGCATGGCCGCCGGTTTAAAGTCGCTAATCTTGATTTTATTGACAAACAACCAAAGAATTTAAACACAAAAAACATAGCCTTTTCACATTATTTCTTGTTGTTTAATGAAAATCTATGATAAAAATGGCTTTGTTTTTTACACTGAACATGATTTGGTATCGAACAAGGATGATGAATTCGTAAAATATATAAAAACTCAAGTTTTTTTACGAAGAGTATATAATTATCAATAACCCATACATACACCTTACAAACTAACATTGTATGTACATAATCTCTTGAAAAACCACATAATTACAACACTTCACTATTATGCACGATATTTGTGTGCGCACGTGTGGCACTAGTCCTTGGAAGCGGTGGTATACCAACCACGCCCGACCCGGCACGGCAGTAAAAAGTTTTCCTCAATGTCTCGTCGCACCTCGGTGCAGGATAGGTTTCGGCACACGCATCACAAACGCCTTGTAACTGGCGCAACTCCACACTTAGTTCATCACCATCAACGAGTACCTTGTTTTCTTGTGCACACTCGCACTCCGCAATGTTCTTCTTTTACAAAGTACATTAGTTATTCTATTTTCTAGGAGAGCGTTGTTTTCGAGATGACAAATTTCACTTAAGTTAACGAATTTCAAAGTTATTTCTTGATAAAATTTTATTATACCTCTATTATAGAAATTACCATTGTTGACAATAGACTTATATAGTTCGCGAACGAACCAGTGCGGAGGACAGCTCCCACAGAAGAAATGAACGAACTAGTTCCCAGATCTCTCGTTCTTTAGTTCGTTTGATAAGTTAGATAGAATCTAAGTCTTGAGTATCGTCCAAAGTAAGACCATTGGTTCTCATATCATTCTCTAAAAAGTCCAGCCAGCGCTTTTGAGGTCGTCTGGATTTCCTTAAAATAACGCTGACAGACCACGTATCGTACATATACACAGAAGTACTGGCCAAATGATGGTCTTGTTTTCGTAACGTAGTCAATAACCACTAGGGAAATATCGTACTTTTTTAAGCTATATTCAAATACGGTGCGCAGCACTTTTTAGTCTCACAGATGGGAACCCATCATAATATTTTCTTTTACTTTCTTCGATAAAAAATATTTGAAAACACTTATAAAATACTACGTTTACGCAACTCATGTACTTGATCTTTAGCACATTTCCTTTCAGTCGGCCATTTTCAAGCGGCCCCTAGACGCTGTTTGTCTTAGACATCAGCGTACATGAACACCCACGGTGGTTGCTGAACCTCCATAGTGAACGGGAAGGGTTTGGTGACGCCAAAAGCAGTCCGAATCAAAGACTTTGATCGGAAGAACATGTCTTCGATAACGTCAACATAAGCTTCTGGCACCCCTTTGAACCTTAGGGCCCACCAGATTACCCGTCGGGACACAAAGTTAAAAGCCTTCTGCAGATCCAGGAAAGCGATATGCAGAAGCTTTTTTTTTCAACATGCATGCCTCGCAAAACGATCTAATAGCAAACATTTGGTCCCTGGTCTGTCCCATGGGGGACCGGGTACGGGGGACAGGGTATGGACCCTGCAAGGCAAGAACCCAGGTTTCGCCAGCACCTAGTCCGTTACTCAGAAAAGTGTACCACATGCAGATAAGATTGGCTTAAACCTAAAGGTGTTGGTGGCCTACTGTGTAAGTAGGCCACCGTCATCGTTGGGTTCGTTTGGTAAGGGTTGTCCCTTAGACGCCGTCACTATTCCCCAAGTATGTACAAGTAAAAAAAAAACAGCAGCATATTATGAAAGAATAAAAAATAATTAATCCGGGAACATACATAAAAAAAGATTCCAACGAATTGTTAACCTCCTCTTTTTTAAGTCGGTTAATTCACCTCCTCCTTTTTTGAAGTCGATTAATTAATAACCTCCTCCTTTTTTAAAGTCGGTTAAAATTCGTGCAAATAATATTTTTTTAGCCTTTCTTTGGTGCGAGACGTGAACTATAAGAACGAACTAGTTCGTTGAGGAGCCGCGAACTAAAGTGACCATTCCTTATCGCGAAATATTATACGTATGTCTAGTTGACAAGTCGTAATCCAGACAACTGACACTAATTATTTTTTTTCAATTATGCCTTTCATCAATTAGGCCAAGGAAGCAACCACATACAGCCTCGTCGTATGTGTGTTTATATTACATGTATTCAAACTGAATTAAAACTAAATATTTGCCAACTATTGACACAAGAGAATCTATTGAAATATCATATAAAATAAAATACAATTCTTTATACGCGAAATTGTGATGATAGATGTTGCGAGACGGCACTATAGATAATAATATGAAATTTACGGAACGTAAATAATGAGTGATTGTTGGGATTTATTTTATTTTAATTTGCAAAAAATATTTTTTTATGCGAAATTGTGATTGTGGTTATATATTTTTTGTGAAACGGAACTTATGAATTTGGAGTAGTGAAGAGTGTAGGCATCTTGCCCGCGTTGCAAAATTTCCCGATTTATCGGGATATTTACTGATTTTGGTCATTGCTCACGATGTCCCGATGTAGCAGTCCTATCTGCCGAATTTTTGGATTTTCAACTAATGTAAAATAATATTCTTATAAAAAATGGAACATAATATTATTAATACGGCAAAACTAAAAGAAACCTGTAATACAATACAATACGGCCTATACGACAATACTACATACAATAAAATACGGCCATTCAACTTCGCGGTATATTAAAGCAAATTGTACTAAAATACCTTATAATAGAGTTTATTATTGTCTGGTGAGTATACAAGGGAAAATAAATAAATAACACCCAACTGTCACATACATAGTCCTAACCCCACACTAAGATCGAGTTTGGTGTCGTGGGTATCAGGAACTACGAGATACTTTCGGTCTCACAACACCCAGACCCGGAACAAATATCTGTGAGTCATACAAATAATTGTCTCGGTGCGGGGATCGAACCCGCGGCCTCTCGCTTCATAGCCGGCTGCTCGCCCTCTGCGCTACGGAGGCTGTCAAATGTCTCTGAAGATAACTTCGTTCGGGTTGTTTCCCAAATTGGATAACTTATACTTGCTTTAGTCGTTCATTATAGTCCATTCATAGAATTGCATGCACATGTCATAGAAATATAACACATAGAACGACAGTACACGGCCGCGGCGTGAAGGCTTTCCAAGTGAGACATTATTGTCTCACTACGTTGCACGGCGTCAGTATCCAAGGTTAAAACTTAGTTACGAAGAGCTCGCACAAAAATAACGGATTAAACTTTCCACTAAGTCAATGGTAGGTCTTCTGCACACAAAATGATGTATAGAAAACAACAATCAATGTTGTTACAATTTTAATAAATATGAGAAAATGTTCACGAAAATAGGTAGTAAGAGGTGGTAAGAAGACGAAAATGATTAATCAATGTACAATATATCAAACTATAAATGATTATATGTAACTTACTGATTATAATTAAATAAATTAACGCATTATTAACATAAACTACTTGTGTTTCATTCCGTATAAAAATCTCCCGATTTTCAGATGCCAAATCTAACGAGTTTTAATTTTACACTTTTGCAACACTGCATCTTACTCTATTCGCCGTTTTATTAATACACGATTCAGTCCTAAACGTCATTTAAATCAAATGTCCCATTAGTTGTCTTGCACATACACATTTCTGGTTCGATTTAAGAAATCCGAGTGTAGATTATTAATCCGCGATTTCATTACTTCTACTCATTCTTTACGTTCCATTAGATTCATATCTAAAGTTCCGTATCAAAACATCTATCATAACAATTTTGCATAAAACGAATTCTAGTTTGTTTTATATGATTTTTCAATAGATTCTCTTAAGTTAATAGTCGTCAAATGTTCACATGTAATACGAACACACATACTATGAGGCTAGTTATTTATTTTTATTAAGGAGTAACTAGGAGTAACTTTGCACTTTGTTAGCTCAAGCGGAATTTATCATCTCGTAAACAACTGCAGGGTTAACACCACCTCTTATAGCAGTATTATTATAATCGTTCTTCGTTTGTTTTGTATGGGAATCGGTACAAGTAAGATTATAATAAGACTGCTATAAGAGGTGGTGGTAACCCCCTATCTCCTAAAAATAGGAGAACATCGCGGAGTAGGCACATGACATGGTAGGCATAGGACATGGTAGAAAACATAATATAAGCTCACGCCTGTATCCCCGAAGGGGTAAGCAGAGGCGCACTAGCGAACTAGAACACCCACATTTCGCCGAGCTTAGTTCCGTTCCAGATGTGATAGACGACCACACAGCCGATAAGGCTATCCGATAAGCGAGAGGCCGCGGGTTCGATCCCCGCACCGAGACAAATGTTTGTATGACCTACAGATATTTGTTTCGAGTCTGGGTGTTGTGAGACCGAAAGTATCTCGTAGTTCCTGATACCCACGACACAAGTGTGGGGTCAGGACTATGTTTGTGACTGTTGAGTGTTATTATTATTATTATTTACATAAAACAACAAGAAATAATATGAGAATGTTATGTTGTTTGACATTCAATAATCGTGATTAGCCATTTAAACCGGCGGCCCCGATGATTTAACTTTGTCGTTTATTTTAATCCAGATAAGGGGTAAATCGACGACGTGCAAGACGTTTAACTGAAATGATTCCAAAATGGGGTTTATTACAAGATTCATCGTGGTTTACTGCGGAGCTGCGAGTGAATTCGGGACAACTAATATGACATTTGATTTTAATCAAGTTTAGGACAAAGTCGGGGACTAATAAAATGGCGATTATAGTGAAATCCCTGCAAGTCGCCCTAAAAAGTTAATTAGTTTAACCAAAATATGAAAGTTTTGAGTGGTAGAGCCACGATGTAGACAGTTACGTCTACAGCACGAATGGGCCGGCTCGACCAGTTTGATACCACTGTCTCACAGAAAATAATAATAATAATAAATACAATAAGTAAGTAATAAGTAATAAGTTGCCAATAAGCCTGATATTGTGGTAGTAGATCGATTGGCGCGCCGGGCAATACTTGTTGATGTCACCATTCCGCATGATGAAAATCTCGTTAAGGCCGAAAAAGACAAGATGTCCAAATACTTAGATCGGGCACACGAGATTTCCGACATGTGGGATGTAGAATCAACAATCATTGTCCCGATAGTCGTTTCCGCTAATGGGTTGATAGCAAAGAGCCTCGACCAACACCTTAAGAGGCTCTCAATTGCGTTGGGTCAAGAGCCAGATACAGAAGGCAGTGTTATTGGACACGGCCCGCATTGTGAGGCGGTTCCTCACTCTGAGCCCCTAACCACCGGTGGCTTGGGTCTCAAGCCTCGTCATCGGGAGGGTGATATTTATTTATTTTTATATTTTTAAATGTATTTATTTTTATATAATTTATATTTAAAAATGTAAAAAAAATAATTGAAATAAATGAGGAATACAATAATAAAGATCATGCAAATAGAAGAAAATAACACAGCCCAGCATCATAACATTACACCTACAACTGAACATCAGTGAAACACCTCGCCACTGCATTTACTTGTCAACGTCCCGTAAATGCAGTTAATACCAGCTAAGCAGCTGAGAATATTGAAATATAATGTTAATAATACACGCAACAGTAACACACCTAGTCCTGACCCCACACTAGGTATAACCTGTATCGTGGGTGTCAGGGACTATGAGAGACTTTCGGTCTCACAACACCCAGACTTGAAACAAATATCTGTGGGCCACACTAACATTTGTCTTAATAAACGTAAAGTGGCAGCTCGCTGTCACGTTTTATACCGTGTGTGACATTTCCAGTGGTCCAACTCCCTCCTTCCCTTTCGCAATCCCTAATTCCCTCCTTTTAGGTTGGCAACGCACCCATGATTCTTTTTGTGACATGGCTGTCTATGGGCGATGGAGATCACTTACCATCAGGTGACCCATATGCTCGTTTGCCAGTCTCTGCTATAAAAATAACATTCATCCAGTTATAATTTGGCCGAGATAATAATATGATAATAACTTAACAGACCGACTTCAAATCCGATCGCGATCAAATTATTATTATATGGGACCACCCTTGAAATAAGCTCTATCGAACACAAAAAGAATTTTGAAAATCGGTCCACATTTGGCGGAGATATCGCGTAACATACATAAAAACAGACGAATTAAGAACCTCCTCCTTTTTGGAAGTTGGTCGAAAATAAGTGGGGTTCAAGTTTTTAAACTTATGGCTATTGTACTAGAAACATCGTCATCCGTAGATAGCTAGAGAAAGGCTGGTAGGTTAGCTAGTATAGGGCCTCACGCACCAATCCCAACTGCTTCCAGTATTTCCAGTCAATCCCCTGCCACCATTCCTGCTATATGCCATTCACATACACTCTATTCCTATCTCCCCTTATCACCCTATCTTAGCCATCCCATCGTTATTATGTCCATACTTGCCTGCCTATCGTCACATTCTAATATATAATGTAAATTATATTAATCCTAATTTAAAAATTTAGTTGTGTTGACTTGTCATAAGTGCTTTCTTATATGCCTACGTGATCAATAAAGATTTTTTTTTTATTTTAAATGTTTTATGCAAGTGAATCCGCGAGCAAAAACTAGTACATAAAGTTCCATAATCTCGCATTTCTCAATTACGGCTCCAAACGAATAAGTCAACAACCTCAAAATATATTTCATAATTTTTTAAAACCCATTAATATTTTTTATTCTATTTTTCAATAATTACATGGCCAGCTCATTGATTTACGACTGAGGAAATTAATTCGGAATATTTAACGTTTTTTACGATTGTATAATAAAGTGGCGTTGGTAAGATCGTAAAATGAGTTATTAATAAAGCGTACAATGTCAAAGAAGCACACAGACCGACAAACTGTGGCTGCTTCCAAATTCATCATTTTTGTAATATAAAGGTTATATTGTATAGGAATAATTATAATATATATATTATTAATTTTAATAGTACAGTTTGGTATGGTTTTATTCTCCAAAAAAAATTTCCAATAACAAATTAACTAAATAACATGCTCTAATCATTCCTATGTGTACTTTCTATAGAACAATTTTCGTAAGGCTACTTGACAGTTTTAAAGCAATTTCTTATCATTGGTATTATGTTTTTTTTTATAGCAGAGATTGGCAAACGAGCAGATGGGTCACCTGATGGTAAGTGATCTCCACCGCCCATAGACACCCAAGACACAAAAAGAATCATGGGTGCGTTACCAACCTAACAGGAGGGAATGGAAGGGAAGAGAAGGGGATTGGGAAAGGGAGTGGGGAAATGGGTCACCGGAAATCTCACTCAGCGAACGAAACGCGACAGCAAGCTGCCACTTTACGTCGGTTTTCTGTGAGATGGTATTATGTGAACAGAGTAATATTAATCAATGGAATTATTATTGTGAATGAATGATTATATGACTAGCTAAACGTTTATAACCGAATTATACTCGTGTGAACAATCCATTATAAATAAATAACACCCAACTGTCACATACATGGTCCTGATCCGACACTAAGATCGAGTCTTGTGTCGTCGGTATCAGGAACTACGAGAGACTTTCGGCCTCACAACACCCAGACCCGAAACAAATATCTGTGGACCACACAAATATTTGTCTCGGTGCGGAGATTGAACCAGCGGCCTCTTGCTTCACAGCCGCTGCGCCACGGAGGTTGTCTGATTATGCGAAGTAAATACAAAATGTTACACTAATTTCTACAGAATGGATAATATTATGTACATCTCATCCTGAAAATAAAGGTAAATAGGAATTTAAAAGTTATATCATTTTACTAGGAACGTTATAACGCAATTGGGCGTCATGAGGCGAATGAGACAAAAAATGTCGCCCCGGGTGGGCTCGAACCACCAACCTTTCGGTTAACAGCCGAACGCGCTAACCATTGCGCCACGGAGGCTGATGGGTAGACAGATGAAATTAATTTATTGCTGATAGAGTCACGTAAGTTTTCTACGAGATAAAGAAAATTATTTGACCCTTGAAGTAATACTGTCGGGTGAAATTTTAAGCTAATCACAATCCCATCGATATTAAATCCACAAAAACACATTAGGTCATATACACATATTATCGGTGGTAGTATATTGATGGTTCTCTTTTCTTCTTCTCTTATCTTTCTTTTCTTTCTCTTTATAAAGTTTATTTCTTTCTTTCTTCTTTCTTTATATGGCAGTGGTGATTATCTTCCTATCCAGGTGCGTGGTGGCCATTAGTCGGTGAACTTTGCACTACATTTAAATTAATAAAAACTTAACCACCCGAATTCAAATCCAATCGTGACCAAATTTTAAATGGATCTTCCTTGAAATAAGCTCTTTCGAACACAAAAATAATTTTGAAAATTGAAAGAAAGAAAGAAACAACAATTTAGAACAACCATTTACGACAGAATTGGTCCATATTTGGCGAAGATATCGCGTAACATACATAAAAAATACAGACAAATTGAGGACCTCCTCCTTTTTTGAAGTCGGTTGAAAGCTGGAAGAAATACGACCCAAATTATTCGTTTTCCAGCAATCTCTTATTTAGTACAGAGTAGTATAGAAATCTGTCTTCATAACATAACATAAGCTCACGCCTGTATCCCCGAAGGGGTAGGCAGAGGTGCACTAGCGATCTAGAATACCCACATTTCGCCGAGCTTAGTTCCGTCCCAGATGTGGTAGGGGGCGAGCCTATCGCCATATCGGGCACAAATTCCAGACTCCGGACTGATATGGAAAAATCCAATATCACTTTGCCCGACCCGGGGATCGAACCCGAGACCTCAGAACCGTAGTCGTACTGAAATACCACCACGCCACCGAGGAAATCTGTCCGAGTAAATTCTAGATTCTAGAGACGCTTAAATATTGTAGAAACATTTTTCTAATTCAGCCTGCCTACCTACAAGCCTCCGTGGCGCAATGGTTAGCGCGTTCGGCTGTTAACCGAAAGGTTGGTGGTTCGAGCCCACCCGGGGGCGGTTTATTTTATTGTTTGAAACCATTGATGAGTAATAATTGAAAATGAGTTTTAAAGTTTATATTATTACAGTTTAAAATGTTTTAAAGATATATTTTTATCTTACCTCAGCAACTTGATTCCTAAATCATCTGGGCCTTAATTCCCTTACTCATAATAATAATTATGAACGCGCAACGCGGTCGCATCGCGTTTATTTGATGAACTTCTCGTGAAAAAGTATATTTTATACTATTATATTTTAGTTCATATATCACTAACATGACGAGGTGTTTATTACTCACTCATATGACTCAAGCCCCTAATAATAAAAATCTCGGACAATACAAAAGGTGGTTAAATAATAATAATAATATTATTATAATCATAAATAAACCAATAAATATGGTTATACTCCGTGAAAATTTGCAATTTCGCGGTCCGTTGACTAACACTATTTTACAATAATCACAAGTTTAAATACTTGACGGACCGACTTCATAATTAATCCAATTGTGATCATTCCTGGAATGACTTCAAATCCGATCGTGACCAAATTTATATGGGACCACCCTTAAAATAAGCTCCTTCGAACACAAAAAGAATTTTGAAAATCGGTCCACATTTGGCGGAGATATCGCGTAACATACATAAAAAACGACGAATTGAGGACCTCCTCCTTTTTGGGAAGTCGGTCAAAAATTGGTCTACATTCGGCGGAGATTACGCGTAAAAAATACAGACGAATTGAGGACCTTCTCCTTTTTAAAATCTTGAAAATAACGTGTAAAATTAAATACCTACCGGTATAGAAAATCGAAACGCAACTGACCGCCGAGCTTTATCATAAAACCATAAATTAAACGACATAAAGTGAGGCAATCAATGTCACCAAAATAAAAAGCTGGTACATGTTTTAATAACAGTAAAGTTTATGGATCGTTCGGGAATTTATAGTTGCGCTCGTTTTAATTTGGGACGTAAAACGTTAGCATTCCCCTTAAACGTTCTAAATGGATAATTGAATTTTTGTAATGTGAAATAAAAATATTTTTGATGTCGCGTATTTTTTACTAGAAGATGTATTCTGGTCATAAAATTGAGATAGTAAATTATTATTTAGCAATAATTGACGTTGGAGAAGGAAATCGCTGTGTTAATGCATAAAGAAAACATTAAAGTTTATTGAAATTTTATATAAATAACTGTATTTTAATTTTAATTTTCAAAAAAATTTGGATATGTTATCAGTCTAATTCGTTAATTTAGTTAAATTAATTTGTATTATCTTTATAAAATAGTATTTTTTTTTAATTATATACTATTTGCACACAGTCGTCACCTGTAATTACAATGGCATTAGCTAACGATGTTTTATTTTAAGTATTTCATTTATTCAATTATAATTATATGATGTACATTGTGTTGGTGATCAATAAATAAATAAAAAAAATTACGGATTCGATCGTGATTTGTTTTGTATTTATTTTATTTTTAGTACCGATGTTTCTAACGACGCGAATTTATGAAGAGATTGATGAAAGTAGATGAAGCGAAAGTAATATGTCAGAATAGGGTGAAGTAGAAATCCATAGTCTCTGCCTACCTCTATAGGATACAGGCGTGATATTATGTATGTATGTATATTTCTAAAGCTTTGCAGCCTTCGTGGTCACGGGTCAGACTCGTGTCAGTCAGGACAGTCTAAAAATAAAATAAATACAAAACAAATCGCGATAGAATCCGTAAAAACTAGTTTTGTTTTATATATTTGCGTAAACCTAAGAAATCGTTATGAAAGTTCATATTCTTGCTATACGGTGTGACATGGTCTTTCATTCAAATATAATTTCCATTCAAATCCAACATTTCTATTAATTCTTGTAAATAGAAAAGTTTAAAGTGGAAAGTCAATACTATCTAGCAGCCAAAACCAATTATTTTTATTAATTGTCATGCACGTTTCTCCGAAATTTTTGATAGGAATTTATTTATAATAATTGGTATAATAAATTACAATAAAAAGACAGTCGAAACAGTCGAACTGACCCATTCGTGCTGTAGTCTTAACCATGTACAGCGTGGCTCTACCACTAAAAAAAAGGCATCTTTAGAAGTCAAATAATCCACATAAACCTATAAAAAAAGTTCCTAATCTCCAAAAAGAAATCGAACAAACAGGCTAATAAAAAAAGCTATCATCTATTGAGATTACAGAAGCTCACGCCTGTATCCGCGAAGGGGTAGGCAGAGGCGCACTAGCGAACTAGTACACACACATTCGCCGTGCTTAGTTCCGTCCCAGATGTGATAGGGGGCGACCCTATAGCCATATCGGGCACAAATTCCAGACTCCGGGCTGATATGGAAAAATCCAATATCACTTTGCCCGACCCGGGGATCGAACCCGAGACCTCAGGCTTAACTATGTACAACGTGGCTCTACCACTAAAAAAAAAGATATCTTTAGAAGTAAAAAATGTCCATATTAACCTACATAAACGCTTCTAATCTCCAAAAAAAAATCTAACAAATAGGCTATTAATAAATACCATCTATTATCACCGTTTAATTGGTGTTGTCCTGCTCTAATGATCGCTATTACGGTTCAGTATAATTCACTCGGACTCCTGTTAGGATAAAACGCTTCCGACTCAAACTGGTTTAGTTGAAGGGCGGAGTTTAGAGTTAATGAAGTTTGACTTTCGTCTGGTTATTTTATAATCACAAGTTTAAAAACTTCATGCCGACTTCAAATCCGATCGTGACCAAATATGGGACCACCCTTGAAATAAGCTCTATCGAACCCAAATGAATTTTGAAAATCGGTCCATATTTGGCGGAGATGTCGCGTAACATACATAATAAAATACTAACGAATTGAGGACCTTCTCCTTTTTGGAAGTCGGTCGAAAAAAAACACCGACAAAATATGGGTTTATCAGTGGTCACCAGAATCGTGTCGGACTATTTATGGTACTTCATTCTCCGAAAAGGGATGAAACAAAACGAGGGGCTTGTAACAACACAAGCGGCAGCCAAAAGTGTGTTGTACCGCCGCGCCGCCTCTTTACGGGATAGAAGCAGGTTCAAAATATGTGATAGGAAGATATCCACGCGGGAGAAACCGCGAGCAAACATAACACATAACATAAGCTTACACCTGTATCCCCGTAGGTGCACTAGCGAACTAGAACACCCACATTTCGACGAGCTTAGTTCCGTCCCAGATCTGATAGGGGGCGAACCTATCGCCATATCGGGCACAAATTCCAGACTCCGGGCTGATATGGAAAAATCTAATATCACTTTGCCCGACCCGGGGATCGAACCCGAGACCTCAGGACGGTAGTCATACCGAAATACAACTCCGCCACCGAGGCAGTCCAGCACCGCGAGCAAGTCTTGTGATGTTATATTTTATAGACCAAAGTCTAATAAAGGAAAAAGACGTGACTCATATTTCAAATTGAACATTCCTCTGCAGTCTGGAGGATCCATAAAATGACAATGTACGAGAATCGCAAAACAATGTTTCAAATAGTTTCAGAATTTTCATCACTCAGACCGCTTTTGCGATGTATTTCGTAACAAGTATGTATTTGATCTATTTTATCATCTATTTTTGGGTTTGAATATTTACGGGATTGACAGCCTCCGTGGCGCAGCAGACGAGAAGTCGGCTGTGAAGCGAGAGGTCGCGGGTTAGATTCCCGCATTGAGAAAAATGTTTGTGTGGCCCACAGATATTTGTTTCAAGTCTGTGTTGTGAGACCGAAAGTTTCTCATAGTCTCTGTCACCCACGATACAGGTTATACCTAGTGTGGGGTTAGAACTACGTATGTAACTATTTGGTGTATTTATTTATTTAAATGTAGCATGTGGTTTATGGTGGGTGTTCTACATAGTTCTCTACATCACGTCTGCTTACCCCTTTGGGGATAAAGACGTGAGTCTATGCATGCAGCACGAATGGCTTTCGAATATTTTCCCCTAGTAAGTTTAGACTGTTTTTGATTCTTGAAAATGAGTTTTCATTTGAACACCAGCGTCACTTGCGGAAAAATTAACTAAAATAAATACATGCAGTAAATGAAAAATATCGTTGTGTCCAGTGTCTGAGATATGATATTAAAGTCAGTCTACCACTCATTTTAGGTCTAAAGTCGAATGTCTGACACTCGTTCTCAGGTAGGGTCTAAGGCCGCGGTCTCGAACTGATCGGGCGCAGAGCGGCGGCGGCGCCGGCGCGACGAGCGGCGCGTTGGAATGCATAGATTTAAATGGAACTGCGAGCATAAGTGGCTTATGCGCTAGTCGAATGGAATAGTCGAATATAATAAATGTACGGGAATGACATAAGTGTACGCGATATATAGCGGACTCTTCTGGCGGATTCCCGTATATTTACTATTCTATTTGAGTAGCGCATAAGCCACTTGGCTAAGCCCACTGGCCTCGAAGACATCGGCGCGCCGATTAGTTTAACAATACGTTGCCATGCCGCTCCCCGTGCCGCCACCGCCGCCGCTGATTTCGTGTCCACAGCCTAACATTCAATTCCTTAGTGACGTCGAGTGTCTGACACGGGATCTCGAAGTCGGTATGTTGGAGTTGGATAAAGTGTGTGACATTCAATCTCACTCTCGGGTCGAGTATCAGGTACATAGAGTGGGTATTTTAGACATACCGTTAGGTAGTCTATGCCCAGAACTGCCTCGGCTGCTCGAGTGCCTCGTAATTGTATTGCGTGCACGGTACGTCTTCCGTCCTAAGGTCTTATATTCGATTCCCGGTCGAGTAAAATAATATTGGATTTAGGCCTAGTACATCTGGAACAACAACAGTCGTTTACAACAGGTCGGTCTGGAAATCTTTGGGGGAGGCCTATGTCTAGCAATGGACGTTCTGTGGCTTATAATGATGATAACATCTGGAACAGCAATAAGCCCGGCAAATGTGGGTGTTCTAGTTCGCCTCTGCTTACCTCTTCGGGGGTATAGGTGTGTCTATGTATGTATGCCTAAAATGGCCAATGACTGGCACATGCGTCATATTCGTGAACGGGTGCTGCTTGTGTGAACTGTTCTACTCGGTTTACTTATAAACTGTAATGGTTTACATTTTCAGGACCTACATATATGTATATTTCATATACTCGAGCATTTGATCATGCATGTACATCAATCCATGTGACATTAAATGTTAATTATTTTATTAGTCATTATCATTGGTGATATTATAATTATTTTTAGTGTAAATATGATCTTGTTTTATTTTCCTCTTGGTTCTTGGGGCTTCTTCTCAGAACAGGCTTATCCGAGGAACCGGATTCAATGATGAATGCCCCTAATGGCCTATTTATTGATAAATAATTGAATTTGAAATGATTATCAATTTTTGAATTAAAAGCAGCGATACGTCAGTTGGGAATGGTACGGACTGCCGAGACGAGTGTCGGAGGTTCGAGACCGACCCACACGAGCACAAACCTCTGACTTTTCTATGTTAAGCGTGTTTTCATTGTGCAAAATAATTGCTAGAACGGTGAAGGAAAACATCGCGAGGAACCCTGCATACCCGAGAATTTCTCCATAAGAATTCCGAAGGAATGTGAAACCTACCAACCCGCATTAGGCCAGCGTGGTAGACTAAGGCCTACCCCTTCTCCTTAGTGGAGGAGGCCCGTGCCCAGCAGTGGGATAGTAATATTACAGGGCTTATATTATTTTTATTTTTTTAATTAATTGTTGCTAAGGATCTTTTACATCAGTAGCCACACCAAATGCACCGCGTCGTGAACCTATCATTACAAGTGCCGCCCACCTCGTAATTTACGACGTACAATCGAAACTTACAGATGACACTTTAATTATATTGCCTATTAATAATGCTGACATGTTAATTCTGATAGCGTAGGTGGATACATCGTGAGCGGTCTTGAATTGTTTTTATAGTGTGAATTGATGGGGAATCAGCAGGGTTACCACCACCTCTTATAGCAGTATTATTATAATCGTTCTTCGTTTGTTTTATATGGGACTCGGTACAAGGTACAATAATATTGCTATAAGAGGTGGTGGTAACCCCCCTGAGGGCTTAGCATGAATAATTTGGAATACGACGTCCGTCTGAGGTCTCGGGTTCGGTCCCCGGGTCGGGCAAAGTGATATTGGATTTTTCCAGATCAGCCCAAAGTCGGGTATTTGTGCCCGATATAGCGATAGGCTCGCCCCCTATCACATCTGGGACGGAACTAAGCTCGGCGAAATGAGGGTGTTCTAGTTCGCTGGTGCGCCTCTGTCTACCCATTTGGAGATACAGGAGTGAGCTTATGTTTAATTTTGAATAATTGGAATTAAGATCGATGGGTCTTCGAGTTATGACGGTTTGTGAAAATGACGATAGTCAATCTACATTTGACTAATAGCGTCTCTCAATGAACTAAAATAGATGTATAGAGAAAACTCAAACTGTCACCGCTTTCATACAAATAATATGAGCGCGCATCCAAATTATTTTGGTTAAAATTTCATACTAAAATTATGAGCGTGTCATTCAGCTTGATTTGAATACGACTAGCGACTATCAAAACGTAATTAGTTGTTTGCGATTTTTAGGCCCAATTCTTCACCTCGCATACCTTTAATTACCATACATGATTATTCTAAGTGTGTTTTATGACAATGAAACATCGATATATTAATTATTTACCTAGATGTACAGTTGACGCTCGGAAAACGGGACAGCAAAGAAGTGCCTCGTCGAAGTCGATATAATTCTAAATTTCAAAATTCCAATTAAAGAACGCTTGCTCATTTCGTTTAAAAACCTACTTTATAAGACGTGCTTAGGGTTATATTTGTGTTGATTTAATTACAACTTGTGATCGTTTTCTTTGTTTTATTTCTGAGACCACTTTTTAGGAGGATATTTTCAAAGAACTGTGCATCTAGGGTATAATATATTGATGCAATGAAACATCAAAGAACGATGTAAATACACTCAATTATAAAAAGTGTCGTAACTCTTACTTTATTGGAGACTAGCTTTTGCCCGCGGCTTCGCTCGCGTATTCTGTAGGGTCAACGGTAAAAACATTTGATTTGTCGATCCACCCTGTCGTTTTAGACTAAATATTTTACAACGGGGCGACTCAGATATTGATTTTGAAGTAAATCGGCAAAGAAAACAAAATGGCGGCCACTTTTGACAGTTTTGACATCGGTTCCGTCGTTTGGAACCACGGAGCGACCCAGATATCGATTTTGAAGTCAGTCGGCCCATAATCAAAGAAAAACAAAAAAGCGGCCACTTTTGACAATTCTGACACCGGTGCCGACGTTTGGAACTACGGGGCAACCCAGATATAGATTTTGAAGTCAATCGGCCCAGAAACAAAGAAAACCAAAATGGCGGCCAGTTTTGACATCGGCTTTGTCGTTTGGAACCACGGGGCGATTTGAAAATCACTTTCAGGCTTCATAGAACTCCTAACAATCGCACACATAATGCAAAAATATCCGTTTCTTTTGATAGAGTTGGCGATTTGAATAAAACAAAGCCTAAATGTTGTCCCAAGATGTGGTCTACGATTTTCTATCCAGTTCCATCAAATTACTTTGGTGGTTTTCATTTGATACGTGTACCAACACACACACACACAGACAGACAGACAGACAAAAATTCTAAAAATGATAAAAATTTATTCTAATGCTAATTCTAAGCCCCCCCAATTAATTTTTTGCAAATCTAAACAATGTACAGACACGCGAAATTTACATTCTTATTATATGTATTGATGATATTGATAGAAGAAACGAAATATTGACTATGCTAAATACTTTATACATTAAAAAATAAATTAGTAGTTATAAGGCAATATTTTGCCATAATTTTTATTGCTCTAGTGGGCGAATCCAATGAAAACTAGTTATAAACGTCTCAATTACACTCGGTGGACAATGAAGCCCCGCCTGCAGGCATCACGTTTAAAGTTTCAAATTATAACTCACATTGAGAAATAGTTAATGCTCTAACTCAATTAAAGTGTTATAAAGTTATGAACGTATTATATTAAGTGGGCGTACACTAATTTTTGGTTTACATGGTGTGAGAGAGTTAAGAGTATTAGTTTCTGTCATTGCTCTTTTTGTAGAAAGTGTGTACTGGTATAAGATGCATTTACCCATTTTTGTATGGTAAAGCCACGCTGTAGACAGTTACGTTTACAGCACGAATGGGCCGGCTCGACCAGTTTGATACTACTGTCTCACAGAAAACCGACGTAATTTGGCAGCTTGCTGTCGCGTTTCGTTCGGTGAATGAGATTTCCGGTGGCCCATTTCCCCCCTCCCTTTCCCTTTCCCTTCTCCTTCCCCTTCATTCTCTCCTTTTAGGTTGGCAACGCATCCATGATTCTTTTTGTGTCTTGGGTGTCTATGGGCGGTGGAGATCACTTACCATCAGGTGACCCATCTGCTCGTTTGTCAGTCACAGCTATAAAAAAAATATGTGTGTGTGTACGTGGTGATGAATTCATCTGTATTTTTAATGTACATATATGTATTACGCAATATCTCCCGCCTCCTTGTTCTAGTGGCAGCATATATGGGCTGTGGATCGGAAGGTCGTGGGTTCGATTCCCAGGTCGGGCAAAGCGAATTTTCTAATTTAATTTGCTCGGGACTGGATCCCTCAGAAGGGGTTGACGTCAGGCAGGCAGCCGGTAAAAATAAGCTGAATATAATTCTGTAACATGCATTAAAAAGTGTGTTACACCGACCCCCCATTAAGGTGGGATAAGGGCAGGTAGAAATATTACGTACTATCTCCCGCAAATGTGGATTCCCAATTTATTTGCGTTGGATAGAGCTTATTTCAAGGAGCTTATTCATTTGGTCAAAGTTGTATAAGTTGGTCTTTAAATTTTGTTATTAATTTTAAAAGGGTTTTTACAATTTAAATATACAAATATAAGAACATTTTAAGACTGCCTCGGTGGCGTGGCGGTATTTCGGTACGACTACGGTTCTGAGGTCTCGGGTTCGATCCCTGGGTCGGGCAAAGTAATATTGGATTTTTCCATATTAGCCCGGAGTCTGGAATTTGTGCTCGATATGGCGATAGGCTCGCCCCCTATCACATCTCGGACTGAACTAAGCTCGGCGAAATGTCGTTGTTCTAGTTCGCTAGTGCGCCTCTGCCTACCCCTTCGGGGATACAGGCGCGAGCTTATGTTAATGTATGTTGTGTTAAGAACATTTTGAAGTCTTGTTTTTATGTTTTTGAACTTATGATTATTTTCATGTATGTTACTCGATATTTTATGTTACGATATGTTCCATTCGATATATCACTATCACTACATAGTATAAAAAAAGTAGCTTCCCGCTGTCTGTCTGTCCCTATGTCCCTATGGCTTAGATCTTTAAAATTACGCAACAGAATTTGATGCGAATTTTAGATAGATAGATAGTGATTCAAGATGAAGGTTTATATGTATAAAACATGCATAATATTTTAAGAGCTTCCGTAGCGTGCGATGTTATGCATATGTGACGATGACGAAGCTGCGCGGGTCAGCTGCAGGTCGATTCTCTAAGGTTTCATTTGTGAAAACAACGTTGCGGCATCGTTGCGGCAACGATGTTTTCATTTTTGTATTCAGCAAGGTACAAAGCGCACGCACTAGCGCTATGTGTGATGACGGCGCTTATGCGAACTAGCTCTCTCGAGCGAGGCGTTTGACATAAAGGTATGGAAAATGGTATTCTCTGAGACCCAACAACGTTGAACGCTCCGTCGATCTCAACGATGTGCGCTGCGGGAGCTCGTCGTCGATCGCAACGTTGTGGCGTTTCTTATAGAATCGACCTGCTGGTGTTATTTAATAAATTAAGATGCTTTCCTTCCCATCTTTGTGTCACAGTGATTTCATAGATCATTTGAACGCTTATCCAGATCCTCGCCTCGCTCTCTGTTTACCACAAACACTATTCCCAAATAAACTTACCTGCCATACGGCACGGCGACCTGTTAAATAAAGGAATTTATTTGAAACTTGAAAATACCTGTGACGCCAGATTTTCCATGGAATCCGGATGCTTTCCGAGCTCTTCGCACATTAAACCTGCTGTTGAAATACCAACTTTATCCTATTGAAATAAGGGACAGTGTACCTTGAATGTGTGCAAGGTTCGAACAGCTCTGTGGTGGACGAAATTCAATATATTAGCTAACAAATACGTCCGTATATTATGTTGGTTTATTTTGTAAGTTTCGCTCGGTTGGTATATAAATATGATTATCTAACTCGATTTCGTCTTCCGTTTCCTATGCGTTATTAGGCTTATTAACTGCTCTTATTCAGTTTGTTATGCTCCTGTCTGTAAAAGCTTGTCGATTGTACCTAGTATTGTGATAGGTTCGCCCCCTATCACATCTGGGACGAAACTAACCTCGACAAAATGTGGGTGTTCTAGTTCAGTAGTGCGCCTCTGCCTACCCCTATGGGGATACCGACATGAGTTTATGTATATGCAATTTCTAATAAAATACCACCAAGATTTAGGCTAAGATCTATAGAGCGAACTTCGAGTAAGTCTGTGTCAAAGAAACGAACTGAGTGAAAATTTGGAATTTTTAAATCGAACTTCGATTTAGTTCGAGCCATTTTTTACAAGAAAAACAGACTGACAGACAGACTAAGCAAAGATTTTCATGTAAAAAACGACTCGGACTAAGTCAAGGTTCGATTTCGAAATTCCAAATCCTCACCGAGTTCGTTTCTTTAACTAAGACTTAGTCGAAGTTCGCTCTATAGAACTTAGCCCAAATCTTGATGGTATTTTATTAGAAATTGCATATACATAAGCTTATGCCGGTATCCTTGCAAGGGTAGGCATAGGCGCACTACTGAACTAGAACACCCACATTCTGCCGAGCTTAGTTTCATCCCAGATGTGATAGGGGGCGAACCTATCTCAATACAAGGTACAATTGACAAGGTTTTAAAGATAGCAGCATAACAAAACTGAATAAGTGCAGTTACCAAAGACATTTAACATAACAACATAAGCTCACGCCTGTATCCCCGAAGGGGTAGGCAGAGGCGCACTAGCGAACTAGAACACCCACATTTCGCCGAACTAAGTTCCGTGCCAGGTGTGATAGGGGGCGAGCCTATCGCCATATCGGGCACAAATTCCAGACTCCGGGCTGATATAGAAAAATCCAATATCACTTTGCCCGACCCGGAGACCGAACCCGAGACCTCAGAACCGTAGTCGTACCGAAATACCACCACGCCACCGAGGCAGACATTTAACAGTATAGAGGTATGTCTAGACGGGACAACAGCACAAAACTTGTGATCCAAAAGTTATGACCTCGTGGTCATAAGTCGCTCAGTTTATTTTAAATATACGCGCGCCAGGTCGGCCAGCGTAATAATATTGAGAAACTTGTCTTACGTGATTCTTAACCATTCACAGAACATTCTAGGGTGTAAATTGTAATAATCGCCCTCGCATTGTAATAAGTGGTTGATGGCGGTACTGAAGTTTGAGATCAGTTTTTTTTGTATAGAATCTTGCTTGATAGCCACTCTATAGTTAGTAATATTAAATCTCATCAGGAGGGTTACCACGACCTCTTATAGCAGTATTATTATAATCGTTCTTCGTTTGTTTTGTATGGGAATCGGTACAAGTCAAATTATAATAATACTGCTATAAGAGGTGGTGGTAACACCCCTGTTACAATGATATTATCATTAAATTTTATTACAATACAATTTACAAAATCATCGCCTACACAAAGCAGATATCTTATAGAAATGTTAAAAACATATTTTATAATAATACAAAAAAGCTCTCCGGCTAAACTTAAAAGCTTACACAAGCTTTGAAGTCAAAGGAATATTTCATACAGTAATACTATCTCTGGATGTTAAGGAATAGGGAGAATTCTCTTCATATTATTTCATGTAAGTTTTATGTAGCGTTTTAGGGTCCCGATGGCTTAAAATAAAAGTCAGATATTATTGCTACCAGAAAATAATTTAAGCACTTTAGGGCGACTTGCACCTCTATTAGGAACCTTTAGTTCGTCATAACCTCTAGTTAAATTGATAAAAAAATGACTGACATGTAACTTATTACATGAAATATACTACATGTAATTACAGGAAATATTTGAATAACATTTAATTAATCACATGTCATTCACATTTTTTTTACCGACTTCCAAAAAAGAGGAGGTCCTTAATTCGTCTGTATTTTTTTATGTGTGTTATTCAATTGAACTTGAGGTTAGGGCTAACTGTAGGTTAGTAATAGCGGTGCAAGTCGCCCTAAATGATAAAATCTATACTACTTTGGGAGCAATTTTTTTACTATAGAAAAGCTGGTAGACAAACAAACTGATATGGTATTGCGGGTATCAGGAACTTCGAAGATCTTAAGGTCTCATAACACCCAGACCTGAAACAAATTTCTTGATCACAAATACATTCTTGAAGTCGCACGGTTGACCTTCTTCTTCTTTTAAAAATAATGGCTTCCATGCATATGCGATGATTTAGCCAATGTCAAGGTAAATAGAGCAATTATGTTTTCACAATGACCCAGATGTGGATGATCTCAAGGCCCTGCTGGGTAATTCCTTCCAGTGCGGTGCCTCTTTGAGATGACCTTTACTCGGCGAATCATCCGAACAAAGCCAGCCAACGCACCAAGCAAAACTCATCGAAGGTCATCGGTTAATAAGTTTCTACATTATACTGTCCATCTTCACTGAAGTTTGATGCATTAAACCACATCACTTAAAGCCAACAAACACAGCTCTAGAGAATAATATGAAATGATTTTAACAAGCGACGCCCACCATGTCAGACTTCCCGTCAAAATCCCCACCGTTGATCTCTCGTTCCTAATCCGACTACAGCAGCACCACAGAGTCGAAAAACAGAAAAGTCTCATCAATAACTACTGTTTCTTAAACAGTTGAAATAACACGTCAAAACGACATTCGCAAAACGTACTCCACTCATATGAAAATGTATGTGTAAATAAGTTAAAGGTGTCGGATTAGGGAACGTGCTTAGCGCCAAGATTTGTGCCATATTTACCTGTCTGAATATTTTAGAATGCTCTCTGGCACTGGTTTAGTTACACGAGCATTATTTTCTTACTGTCTGCTCACGCCTTGTATTCTCGACGTGGTAGGCAGAGCGTACTAGCGCACTAGAACACATTTCAGCGAACTTAGTTCTGTCCCAGATGTGATAGGGGGCGAGCCTATCGCCCATATTAGCACAAATTTCAGACTGTGTTGATACTAAAAATCAAATATCACTTCGCCCGACCTGGGAATCGAACCCAGGACCTCCCGTTCCACAGAGCATATATGCTGTTACTAGACCAAGGAGGTAACTTCTCTATAAAGTATCATTATTCTCTCTCTAAAGCATTATCTATTCTACAATATAATATTAGTTTGCTGACTTCAGCTGTTTTATCACGCGGTAATCGATAAAAATATATATATCACTTTTTTAATATTATGATACAAAGCGTCAACTGAAAAACAGCGATAGCTCAGTTGAGGATGGACTGGAGGTGGACTGCCGAGACGAGTGTCGGAGTTTCGAGACCAACCCCAAAATAGAGCGCACCTCTGACTTTTCTACAAATGTCAAGGGTTTTTTCATTGTGAATTATCGCTTGCTATAACAGTGAAGGAAAACGGCGAGAGGAAACCTGCATACTCAAGAATTCTCCACAAGAAGTTCGAAGGTATGTGAAGTCTACCAATTCGCATTAGGCCAGCGTGGTAGACTAAGGCCTAACCCCTTTCATAAGTAGAGGCCTCCCGTGCCCAGTAAGGGACAGTAATATTACAGGGCAGTTGAAAAAAAAAATACAAAGCCTGCGACTTTAAATCGCCCGTCTGTCTTGTGTCTAACCTTATTACTTTTTACATTGATAAATTGATAGACAGGTTACTTTTTTACGTAATCTAAAGAACACTTTACCTTTGGGATCATAAGGGAGATAGAAAAATATATTAGAGTAAATTCGTTAATACACTTTCGGTGTAAAATAACATCCACAATATGAAAGGATGCTCGTATTAGTGATGAAGGTGGTAACTTCTCTGAAGAAGCTGTTACTAGATTCTTTCTTTCTACCTTATCCCACCTTAATGTGGGGTCGGCACACTTTTTCAAGCGTGTTGCAGAAAGGATTTGGCTAAGTTTTCACGACTGGTTGCCTGCTTGACGTGAATCCCCTCTGTCGAGTAATAAATAAATAAATACACCCAACAGTCACACACCTAGTCCTGACCCCACACTAGGTATAACCTGTATCGTGGGTATCAGAAACTATGAGAGACTCGGTCTCACAACACCCAGACTTGAAACAAATATCTGTGGCCACACAAACATTTGTCTCAATGCGGGAATCGAACCCGCGGCCTCTCGCTTCACAGTAGGCTACTCGCCCACTGCGCCACGGAGGCTGTCTAATAATTTTACGGGCAAATTAAATTAGAAAATTTGCTTTGCCCGACTTGGGAATCGAACCCACGACCTCCCGGTCTACAGCCAATATGCTGCCGCTAGACCAAGGAGGCACTAAGCTGTTACTAGATAATTAAATAAGAATGAACATATTTAAAAACAGAGATGGGTAAACGACTGCCTCGGTGGCGTAGTTGTATTTCAGTATGACTACCGTCCTGAGGTCTCGGGTTCGATCCCCGGGTCGGGCAAAGTAATATTGGATTTTTCCATATCAGCCCGGAGTCTGGAATTTGTGCCCGATATGGTGTTAGGCTCGCCCCCTATCACATCTGGGACGGAAGTAAACTCGGCAAATGTGGGTGTTCTAGTTTGCTAGTGCGCCTCTGCCTACCCCTTCGGGGATACAGGCATGAGTTTATGTTTATGATATGGGTAAATGAGCAGCTGGCTCACTTGATGGTAAGTGATCTCTACCAGTCAGACACCTACGAGATTAAAATAATCATGTATGCGTGGTCATCCTAAAAGGGAATTTGGAAAGATTTTGGGCTATTGGAAATCTCACTTACCTAACGAAATGCAACAGCCTTTGCGACCGACTTCCAAAAAGGAGAAGGTCCTCAATTCGTCTGTATTTTTTTTATGTATGTTACGCGATATCTCCGCTGAATGTGGACCGATCTTCAAAATTCTTTTTGTGTTCGATAGAGCTTCTTTCAAGGGTCCCATATAAATTTGGTTACGATCGGAGTCGAAGTCGGTCCGTCAAGTTTTTTTAAGTAAATTTTCTGTGAGTTTTTAGTATATATGATATTAATTCTATGTGGTATTAATCATACGGAATTTTATCCCATTCAGAACGATATTGTAGCAATACGAATTCGTTTGTAAATATTTTTCACGGTTGGGCTTCAGCCCGCCTAGCATGCGCGCCACGAGAAAATTTTGTCTACGCTTTTTATCGTGTTATAACCGGTTTTGTCTATTTGTTTACGGACATTAACATGCATCCTTGTTTATTTTCATACAATATTGTCGACAACATGTAGACAACATATCGACAGTAGATTATCGAGATATATCGTGGCGCGCATGCCAGGCGGGCAGGTTACTAATCTAACGTTTATGAACAATAGCAAAATCATGATTAAAAGTGCTTAGATTTAAGAGCAAATAATTAAGGTTTGGCGCTATAACCTCCTCGTAAAATGCCAAAAAATATCGCCCCCGGGTGGGCTCGAACCACCAACCTTTCGGTTAACAGCCGAACGCGCTAACCATTGCGCCACGGAGGCTGACGGGTAGACAAACGAAATTCTCATATACATTTGATTGATAGTTCGTTTTACGGTTCGGATAATTACTTTTATGTGGAAAATCAGCAAAATGTTTAACCACAGCTTATACTAGATGTAATAGAATAGGTACTGAATGTAAGAGAAAAACTTCCCAAAAAAAAATTTAAATTCAAATCAAATCACTTATTCTGCAAATAGGATATTTTATATCAGTTTTACATGTCAATTACGAGTATATATTAAAATAATGATTGCGTCGGCATCGTGGCTATTCTTGAGAAGAAATGCCGAAACAAACTCAAGGGTTATCGCCTCTTTTAAATCTAGATATGGGGTAGTTTTGGTATACCAGGATCTCCGCCTAAGCCTGAATGACTTTCCAATATCGATCCTGAACCGCACACTCTGTGAGGTCATGACATGAAATTTTAAACGATCGGCATGAGTGCGTAGCGAATACCATTCGAATACCGGGTCGACCTCATGTTTGGCCTATATATGTAACATATGTAAACGGGGCAACATCACGAAACTTGTGATCCAAAAGTTGTGACAAAGGTCATAAGTCACTCACTCATATTTGAAACTAACGCGCGCAAGGTCGTGTCAGCGTGACATGTTTAGACTTTAAAATTATCTTACGTTTCTTGAACATTTACAGAGCATCTTAGGGTGTAATAGTAAAGAGCGCCTTCGCATTGTAATAAGTGGTACATGGCGTTAGTGACGTTTGTTTTTTTTTGTATGGAATCTTGCTTAATAGCCCCTCTATAGTCTATATAGTATTAAATCTCTTCATCATAGCAACCGCACTCTCGTTTCGAATTTCGATTTACGGCCGGTTTCAATAAACGATCTCAGTTTAGAGTGCAGATAGATCGCGATTATGAACCAATCAAATCAAGTCATTTTACGGAGTCATGTTCAAACTGTGTTCTTATTGGTTAATTTTTGTAATCTATCTGCACATTCGAACTGAGATTGTTTATTGGAACCGGGCGTTACAGTATAACTTAACTGCTCGTCCAAATAACTTAGCTAAGTTTCCAAACACTAAGGGTCACCTGAACGGCCAATAGAATTTATGAACTTAGAACTCGAATTAATTCAGTTAGGAAACTTGGTTGAACTCTCGGCGGGCAGTGTGGCGCCAATTAAACGAAGTTTTCACTGTAAACTCGTGCACTGGACATCCCAAAGCTGGGAATGGTTTGCACTTGCTTATTATTACATTATTTTAATATAGTGTTGTTGTTAAAATTGTGGTTACAGTCTCTGCAGCATTATAAATATGCATATTACACTCAGTGGTGTAATTTAAAATATAACTGTGTCTAGTTTTTAGGAGATTTAAAAGATAATTAAATCTGGAGTTCCCTAGAGATGTTTTTCTATTTTTAATTCAGCTGTATATGTCTGTGAAATTGTGTGTGTTTAAATAAATATTACACTATTACAGCCTCTCGTAAAAACGATGAGAAATCCTTTCTGCAACATGCATGAAAGCGTGTGTGACCCCGTATTAAGGTGGGATAAGGGCAGGTAGAAAGAATTATACTATTAATTAGTGTCCTTCGAAGGTTGTTGTCTGAAGTGTTAATTGTTAAAAGTTGTTCAAATGACATTTTCTTAGAACATCCATGACTCTCGTGCGACTATTGGCGTCCTATCACTTGTCAATGAGAACTAAGAAATTATGATTTTATGTTTAACTAGCTGACCCGGCGAACTTCATTCCGCCTAAAAGTCGATTCTTAAATTTTTTATTTATTTTTATAATGTCTAAAATAAATGTAGCCTAATCTATGCCTATCTGCCAATAAAAGTCAAAATCGGTCCAGCCATTTCAGAGATTAGCCGGAACAAACAGACAGACAAAAATTGTAAAAAATGTTATTTTGATGTATATACCGTATATATATTCATATACATGTAGTAAAAAACGGTTCTTTCAATATTACAAACAGACACTCCAATTTCATATATATGTATAGACGATTTTAAATTTTTACTTTTAAGTCCATAAGATTTCACACACATAAACTTCCCACCCGACCTGGGAATCGAACCCAGGAACTCCAAGAACAACCTATAAACGCTGCCATTAGACCAAGGAGGCGATATATGCCAATCTACAACAATATACATAGGAAATACTTTATAAACTCATATTTCTATACAGTATGATAATAATCTTACAATTTGAATAGAAACTCACGAGACGCTTTGCAAAATCAAATAAAACCCAAAATCTAGACGGTTACGACTCGCGTGGGCAGTAAACTTGTAATTTCCCCAGAGTTAACGTTTTGATATGTTACCATATAAAACGGACTCTATCTAATGAATAACTCTTCATAAAGGTTTATTGGTGTCGACGCTGTGAATTCTAATAGAGTATGAATTTGTGAAACAATGTTTCAAATAAACATCAGCCTGTATATGCGGAAATGAAGTTGTTATATTAATGACGACGCCTATTGTAGTATATTATTTTAGTGTTTTACTGAAACCAAATTAGTTCTTAATAATAAAAAATCTTTCTTTCACGCTTATCGTACCTCAAAGTACGGTAGAGTCAATACAATTTTTAAGCATGTTGTAGAAATGATTTGGCTTATTTTTTACGACAGGTTGACGCTCTTCTGGAGAATCCAATCCCAAGGAAATCATAACATACATAACATAAGCTCACGCCTGTATCCCCGAAGGGGTAAGCAGAGGCCCACTAGCCTACTAGTACACCCACATTTCGTCGAGCCCAAGCAAATCTTGATAGAAAACCACTCAAATGACCCGAGTGACCCGGGAATCGAACCCAAGTCCTCCAGACATACATAATATGCGCTATCACTAGACCGGAAAGACGATATAACTCCATAACAATGAATTCTTAATAAGAATACTTGACTGCAATGATAGCGTTATTGTATTACTTATATTGCTTGCGTGGTACCGTTCTGAGGTCGCAGGTTCAGTACCCGGGTAGGGTAACTTTTTTCTATTCTGTATCAGACCGGAGTCTGAAATGTGTCTGA
The DNA here is from genome assembly GCA_036417725.1 of Clanis bilineata. Taxonomy (NCBI): domain Eukaryota; kingdom Metazoa; phylum Arthropoda; class Insecta; order Lepidoptera; family Sphingidae; genus Clanis; species Clanis bilineata. The sequence continues at coordinate 3,022,585 of CM071161.1, forward strand.
TATGGCGATTGGCTCACCCACGTCTGGGATGGAAATAAGCTCGACGAAATGTGTTCGTCTCTGTCCTTCAGGGATCCAGGCGTGAGCTTATATAACTTCAACTTAACCAACTTCAAACGTAAAAAGCACCGAACATAAATAAAGTCAGAAGATTTAACACTGCTGTTGGCGAGATGCGTATCGACTGAATGTATTGCTGCCACGCCAGTATGGACGTCCGACTGGCCGGGATGTATGGCTGTAGCGTATATACACAACAGCACGAAAATTGTGATACAAAAGTTGTGACCTCATGGTCATAAGTCATTCATTCGTATTTGAGGTCGTGCCACATAATATATTATTTACTTAGATGCACAGTTGACGCTCGGAAAATGGGACAGCAAAGAAGTGCTTAAGCACTCGTTTTGACTACAGTCGGACGTCGATGGAATTCTAAATTTCAAAATTCAAATTAAAGAACGCTTGCTCATTTCGTTTAAAAACCTACTTTATAACGCGTGCTTAAGGTTATATTTGTGTTGATTTAATTACAACTTGTGATCGTTTTCTTTGTTTTATTTCTGAGACCATTTTTTTAGAAGGATATTTGCAAAGAACTGTGCATCTAGGGTATAATATATTGATGTCGTGCCAGCATAATAATATTTAGACAATAACATTGTCTTTTTTATAGCAGAGATTGGCAGAGCAGATGGGTCACCTGATGGTAAATGATCTCCACCGCCCATAGACACCCAAAACAAAAAAGAATCATGGGTGCGTTGCCAACCTAAAAGGAGAGAATGGAAGGGGAGGGAAAAGGGATTGAGATTGGGAAAGGGAGGGGGAAAATGGGCGACCGGAAATCTCACTCACCGAGCAAGTTGCCACTTTACGTCGTTTTTCTGTGAGACAGTGGTATCTAACCTGTCGAGCCGGCCCATTCGTGCTGTAGACGTTACTGAGTACAGCATAGCTCTACTCAAAAAAAATTATCCTAACTAATATTATAAACGTGAAAGTTTGTGAGCATGTAGGAATATGTTTTTACTCTTTTACTCTTTTTGTTCTCCTTTTGCATACAGTAGGACGCCGATAGAATTCTAAATTTCAAAATTCAAATTTAAGAACGCTTGCTCAATTCATTTATAAAGCTACTTTATAACACTTGCATAGGGTTATATTTGTTTTGATGTAATTAGAACTTGTGATCTTTTTCTTTGTTTATTCCTGAGACCACTTTTTAGGAGGATATTTGCAAGGAACTGTGCATCTAGGGTATATTATATTGATGTACTTTACAGTAAAGTAGATACATCACATAGCTACTATTCATCCCGGAAAAATGTACGGTTCCTGTGGGATAGATCTAATAATTTCTACGCGGGCGATGCTGCGAGAAACAGCTAGTAATTTAATAAACACTACCTCTGAATACCTTTTTATAGGTATCCTATAAAGACTCAGAACACTTTCAGAGCTCGAACGATTTTCAAAACTCAGGCGCCCGACCACGAATCGTTCGATGGGCAGATTTGAAATTGGAAGCTATAAAGGCTGCAACCGACCGGATGTCGGACTCGCAGCTCCATCAGATCCATATCACGACAGACTCCCGCCACGCCAGCGGATTCATTTCCGGTCGACTTGCATTTTGAATTTTAGAATTTCATTCCCACGAAATGGGTCACTGTGATGTGATTTTTATATTGATCGGTAAGTATAGTGCTTCAGTCATATTTTTGAAATATTTTCACAGGTTGTGAAACGCGAGGGCGCGGGTTCGATTCCCGCACCGAGACCAATGTTTGTGTGACTCTCAGATATTTGTTTTGGGTCTGAGTATTTGAGACCAAGTCTCTCATAGTTTCTGATATCCACAATACGGGTTATACTTAGTGTGGGGTCAGGAGTATGACGTATGTGACTATTGTGTGTATTTAGTTATTTTACTGGTTACAGGTTTTCAAATATTTTTCGTCTGACTGCAAAAGAAGGAGGTAATGAAAATCGTCTGTATTTTTCGACTAACTTCAAGAAAGGAGCAGCGGCCTGAGTAGGAAAATTTCTGACAACCGTAAATGTATTCGAACTCGATGCGCGTCTATGAAATTTGTATGAAATATTACCAAACGTCATCAGTGCGCAGCGAACTCGAATACATTTACATTAGTTTTTCGTACTCGGGATACGGGTCCTCAATTGAGGACGTCCTAGACGAATTCGTCTGAATTTTTAAGGAACTTTAGTCGCGTAATCGTATCTCCAAATGTGGACTGATTTTCAAAATTATTTTTGTGTTCGATATACCTTATTTCAAGGGTGGTCCCACATTTTGGTCACGATAAGAAAAGTTTTGAATTCGGTCCGTTATTTATGTATGTTATGATATCTCCGCCACATGTGGACCGATTTTTAAGATTATTATTTGGTTCGATACAGTTTATTCTAAATATAGCGACTACGTAAAATAATCTGTTTGAAAAACGGTAATTCCCCGGGTAACCGCTAGAGGCGTTTGGGTGTTTATCATTCAAATACTTCATGTACTTACAATGGTCACAACAATACCTTATTACAAACAGAAATGTACGAGCTATAGTGTCATTTTTCCGAATGATAAAAAGCACTTAAAATCTAAGCTATACATACAAGAACAGTAAGCTGGTAAGAAATTAGATTAGGGTGTGTCTGCTAGGCTTTCACACGGCCACACTGGGGCGACAAGCTCTGAAGGGGATGGTATAACACGGTACAAAAATTCAGGAGCATGGATAATTTTGAAATAAAACAGTTTTTATTGAATCTACTGCAATTCGTTCATATTTTTTAGCCTCGACATTTCTTGTATCCTCTTTTTAACGGATGATCTCAAGTATTAGCTAAATAAACATTATTTTTCTCTAATTTCTTTCTTTCTTCATCCGAAAAAGAAATCGTGATAGAATTTGTAAAAAAAAAAAATTTTATTAGAATTCGTAAAGTTAAGAAATCGTTATCTATTCAAACATTTTCTGCTGTCTTTTGTGTGATAAGATTTACAAAGGTAAGAAAATATTCACTGACAGAATCATTGGTGCATGGCTCAGACATGCCTTTGGAATTACTTGACTGGTTAAGATTATCTTCATCATCGTCTTCAGCTATAGGACGTTTACTACTGGACATAGTCCTCCCTCAAAGAGGTTAATGTTATCATCATCATCATCAGCCACAGGGCGTCCACTGGTGGACATAGGCCTTTCCTAAACATTTTCAGATCGACCTGGATGCGGCCTGCATCCACCGATTTAAGGTTATATTGTAAATTTATTTTTTATTGATTTCTTTTACACCTGCCTTTATTGATTTTATGGCAATTTTGAGTTCTGTTACTTACATACATTTTTTTTATTATATCTTTTCATTAATTACAATTACAATAAAATTGTTTATTAAGAACACGAATAAATCAACATACCAGTCAGATTTCAAAAAGTCTTCTTCCATTCTTTCTTTTTATTTCTTTAAAGGTGTCTAGGTGTCTTCATGAGTGCATTGCTCATGCTGTTTGTAATAAAGTTTACATTGAAATAAAACTATTTTTACGGATTCTATCACGATTTGTTTTATAATTATGTTTTTCGACCGACTTCCAAAAAGGACCTTCCTCAATTCATCTGTATTTTTTATGTATGTTACGCGCTATCTCCGCCAAATGTGGACTGATTTTCAAAATTATTTTTGTGTTCGATAGAGCTTCTTTCAAGGGTGGTCCCATATAAATTTTGTCACGATCGGATTTGAGGTCGGTCCGTTAAGTTTTTAAACTTGTGATTATTTAAAGTTTACAGTAACTTATACGTTATAGCCTATTTATTGAAGTTTTTGCCTAACATGCATTTGCCTCACATCACAATTTACGATCCTCAACTTAAAATCCCAAAATCCTGCACTTCTGCACCCCACAATACTCTGAGACGCGCCGTCATTGTGAGCTCTGAGCAAATTAAATACACCTTCTGTACAGGACACCGAGTGGTACAGTTAAAGCGTTATATTGGCGACAATAATTAGATTTTGTTGTAATATGGCATTGCCCTGTTGTCCTGCCTTTGTACTGCACAATGTCTATAGCCGAGGATCTTAAGTGGATTTAGAGGTTATATGTAAGCATTTTTATTGGTTGTAGATAGTTGGTTATAATATTTTGTTATATTTATTTATGTTTAGACTGCCTCGGTGGCGTGGTTGCATTTCGGTACGACTACCGTCCTGAGGCTTCGATCCCCGGGTCGGGTAAAATGATATTGGATTTTTCTGTATCAGCTTGGAATCTTGTATTTGTGCCCGATATGGCAATAGGCTCGACCCCTATCACATCTGGGACGAAACTAAACTCGGCGAAATGTAGGTGTTCTAGTTCGCTAGTGCGCCTCTGCCTATCCTTTTGGGGATTAAGGCGTGAGCCTGTGTTATTTATGTTCAGCATACTTGGAGAATAGGTATAGCAAAAGTTGAGTCACTTGATTACTCTAACAGATTCATCATCATCATCATCATCAGCCATAGGACGTCCACTGCTGAACATAGGCCTCCCCCAAAGATTTCCAGATCATATACAGCTAATTTAAATATTCGTTTACTGCTTATTGGATCACTTTCATATGGAATCGACGCAATGCATTTTTTCAATCATGCCCAAAGTATTTGGCTTCAAATTTGCCACCGGCTGTCTGTTTAACCTCAATTTCCCTCTGGGGATCAAGTCCCATGCATATGATGTTGGAAAAACGACCCGCCAGACCAGAGAATCGAACACGGACTTCCTGGCTCATAGCTCATATATTACTAGACTGCGGAATTAAACATTGTCATCTAGAATATTTAAACCTTCCGCTCCATTTGAAGATGACCACACCATTTAGGTTTAAAGTCAACAACAGCGCCGGTATAACAAATGGCCGGCACTACTTGATGTTTCAGCCAATGTTTTACCATTAATCAAATTATGGACCGAGCGGCGTTAACAAGTCGGGGATTTCTGATAATAAATTAAAAACAAATAAGGTCTGTTCGCACTCTACGGGCTTATGCGGTTTGCATAAACGGAAAGCGAGGCGGATCGGTTTGGGGTTAATTTTGCTTAACAAAGTTACGTATTTGTTTGTCTAGATTATTGTAACTGGGTTTATCATAAGGTTTTTGAACAACAAAAAATTGGCTTACACCCTCATTCTTGAAGGGGTTACAGAGATGCAGTTACTAGCACACCTACATTTTGCCGTCTTTTTTATTTTGTTTCAGGTACCAAATAGGTTTTTGAAAAGGTTCTTATAGAGAGAATTCCATACTGGAAGGTGATACTTTCGGGCGAATATTTGTTTCCTTGTCCTTCCTTTATGTAAATCCATAGAGCACAAACTGGTAAACGAGCTAATGGGTCATCTGAGGGTAAGTGATCTACACCGCCCATAGACACCCAAGACTCGAAAAGAATGATGGGTGCATGGCCGCGTTATCACATATATTTGAAATACAGTGACTGCCTCGGTGGCGTAGTTGTATTTCGGGTCGACTACCAGCCTGAGGTCTTAGGTTCGATCCCCAGGTCGGGCAAAAGTGGTATTAGATTTTAATATCAGCCTGGAGTCTGGAATTTGTGCCCGATATGGCGATAGGCTCGCCCCCTATCACATCTGGGGCGGAACTTACTCGGCGAAATGTGGCTGTTCTAATTCACTAGTGCGCTTCTGCCTACCCCTCCGGGGATACAGGCGTGAACTTATGTTATCTGTTATATGTGAAGTAGTATACTTATAGGTACTATATTTAGTATATTCAGCGATGCCCTCGAATGCATGTGAACCAACCATCCGAAAACAATGCACAAAGCTCCTTTCAGCCAATGAACCCAAATAGTCGTTACCAATTTATACGGCTGTTACCAGTCCATTAATTCATGATAAAATTGCCACGTTCGCGGTAAAAACAAAGAGTATATAGTTTTGGTTATTCTTTCCCCTGAAGTCTGAGTTTTGGGACAGCCAGCTGTTGTTTTACTATTCAGTAGTCCGAGCACGAAAAACTAATGTACATGTAAATGTATTCGAGTTCGCTGCGCACTGATGACGTTTGGTTAATATTTCATACAAATTTCATAGACGCGCATCGAGTTCGAATACATTTACAGTTGTCACATATTTTCCTGCTCAGGCCGCTGTTTTGCAATGAAATTGGGTGCTAGATATTATGAGCATTATTTATAAAAAACAGTTTAGCTGGGCAAATGGCTAAGAATAGCCTGTCACTTTTTTCCTTGTGTCACATTGTTTGAAAATAAAAAGCATAGGCTATTCTTTCTGGCTCAGTTGAACTGTTTTTATAAGTAAGGCCTTATATTGTGTCGAACGACCTGATAAAGGTAGCAGGAAGGCGCTGGATACACGCTGCTTCAAACAGATACGATCTGGAAATCTTTGGGGGAGGTCTATGTCCAGCATGGTCGTCCTGGGGCTGATGATGATGCGTCAATTTGTAATAAGCTACATAAATGGTTAACAAGAAACTTGAGATACTTAAGGGTGCTAATCGTCTTTTATAAAAAAAATGGCCCCACTGATTTATCAATGTCAAGTGGTATATTAGCTACTATTACTAGCTGGTAGGTTAGCTAGGATAGGGCCTCACGCACCAATCCCAACTGCTTCCAGTATTTCCAGTCAATCCCCTGCCACCATTCCTGCCATATGCCATTCCCATACAATCCATTCCCTTACACTCTATTCCTGTTTCCCCTTATCACCCTATTTTAGCCATCCCATCGTTATTATGTCCATACTTGCCTGCCTGTTGTCAAATTTAAATATGTAATGTAAATTATATTAATCCTAATTTAAAAATTTACTTGTGTTGACTTGTCATAAGTGCTTTTTTACATGCCTACGTGATCAATAAAGATTTTTTTTTATAGTACGGTGTGTTCATAAGGAAAACAGATTAAGCTGATTTCAAAGTACTTTTGAAGTTTAAGCATAGATTCCTTCCAGGACTGTGCTAGGCGATTTTGTCCAAGAGCAAGGCAATTGTTTTAGCACATAAACCCACATCACTTTTAAGTAATAAACGCAGAAAGCCTTAATAAGGAATAAATTAAATTACCATCAAAACTCGTAAATTACCGTCATACTAAAAATTTAATATAGCAATTTCGTCATCAAGAAACCAGTAAAATTTATAACAATCCTGGTGTTATGAACGTTGAAATACAAAGGAGATAACATTCAACATCAACCCACCTATTCGTTTACCACTCTTTCATAAAAACAGCACCTGTATACAGAAAAGTATACGCAAGGAATAAAACAGACTTTCTCAAAGGCTTTGTCAAGAAGTTTGTGGGTTGTCATAAAAAACTCATAATATTCAGCATTCAACAAGATTTCATGAAAATGTAACGAGTGGAAAGGCAAACAAGTTTACAACATTATTATTTGACGACTACTGGTGCAAAGCCTATTTCTGTAAGCAATATTTTTGCATTATTTAAGATTAGGTTAATATTTGTAACAAAGATATTCAACAGTGCATATGTAGACGGGACAACAACGCGAAACTTGTGATACTGAAGTTGTGACCTCGTGGTCAATAAGTCACTCAAAAAAAGACTGCCTCGGTGGCGTGGTTGTATTTCGGTACCACAACCGTCCTGAGGTCTCGGGTTCGATCCACGGGTCGGGCAAAGTGATATTTGAATTTTTCCATATCAGCCCGGAGTCTGGAATTTGTGCCCGATATGGCGATAGGCTCGCCCCCTATCACATCTGGGACGGAACTAAGCTCGGCGAAATGTGGGTGTTCTAGTTCGCTAGGGCGCCTCTGCCTACCCTTTCGGGGATACAGGCGTGAGCTTACGTTCGTATTTGAAATATACGCGCGCAAAGTCGTGCCATCGTAATTATGTTTAGACAATAAAATCTTACGTGATTCTTGAACATTCACAAAACATTCTAAGGTGTAATTGTCATAAGCGTCCTCGCATTGTAATAAGTGGTAAACGGCGTTACTGACATTTGAGATTTTTACATACATACATACATAAGCTCACGCCTGTATTCCCGAAGGGGTAGGCAGAGGCGCACTAGCGAACTAGAACACCCACATTTCGCCGAGCTTAGTTCCGTCCCAGATGTGATAGGGGGCGAGCCTATCGCCATATCGGGTACAAATTCCAGACTCCGAGCTGATATGGAAAAATCCAATATCACTTTGCCCGACCCGGGAATCGAACCCGAGACCTCAGAATGTTAGTCGTACCTAAATACAACCACGCCACCGAGGCAGTCAACATTTGAGATTTTTTTTTATGGTAACTTGCTTTATAGCCCCTCTCTAGTTAGTAATATTAAATTTCTTTGGTTTGAATCAACAACTAACTTTACAAATATTGATTTAATTAAATCAGTCCCTGAAGCTCTTCATATAGCAATGTGTAAGCATGTTGCAGAATAGATTTGGTTTTAAGTTTTTACGACTAATAGACGCCAACTTCCTCGGGGGTAGGAGGTGGGGGGACAGTTCTGGGAAAATTGTGTCTGGAAAAAGGTGTTGATCTATGTGGGATACAAACTTATGATCCCCAGTCTACAGCCCATCATCATCATCAGCCATAGGACATCCACTTCTGAACATAGGCCTCCCCCAAAGATTTCCAGATCGAAGCGGCCTGCATCTAGCAACTTATAACAATAACGACAGCCCATACAAGCTATTATTAGACCAAGTATGCCAAAAGTCACTAAAGCGAATCATAAATATTGATATTTCATCTTTAAACTCTCGCCAAATATTTTACTTTAAAATAATTCTACAAAACCATTTGAAACTCAACAATGCACAAAGAAATATTTTGTAAATCTTGAAGTCACAAGAATGCTGGACAAGACATCAAAGCGACATTAAGGAGTATGAAAAAAGCCAAAAATAAGACTCGAGCATACTCCAGTTTCCAAGCGGAGGCCGCGTTTTGTTGTGGAAATAAAGAAACCTTTCAAGAAAGGAGTCTTAAAAATATAATTAAAGAGTATTTTTGGTCATGTCTGAAGCCATTTTCTTTGGGAAGACCTTCTAAGCTAAAGGTAAGGACGATATACAAAAGTATATCGCCTTCTTATAAATATTCATTGAACTAATTAGATAAGAACTAAATAAAATTGCTCGGAAACTTATCATTGCTCCGAATATTCTTTTAATATCACCGCAAATAATATTTTAGATGTTTTTTATCTAGAACAAGTAGGGGTTGTTAACGGTCTGTTCTCAAATAAAGTCATTGACACAGATTCTCGATCAGAATTGATAAATGAAATATAGATTTTTTATTTGGCAATTAAATTGAATTAGAGTAAATAAGCTACAAAACTTGAAATAATCTACTGAACCATTGTTAAGATTAATCATTACAAGAGAGTAAACAAAAGGTAGTGTCGTCAACAAAACTGTCCAGTAAACTATCGATAAAAATCAATTTTTAAAAAACGACCGGCACACTCGTAGTCGTATCGAATACACGGCACGTTGCGAATAAACAATATGGCGGACTCGCGTGATTTACGCGCCGCGAGGATATTGTTGAAATTCACGTCGATAGCGCTTTTGTTTTGCCGTCTAGCTTCTTATCGCCTGGTAGTGTTGGGATAGTATCGATGGACTTTTTATTGTACGCATTTTATTCCTTTGCAATATTGTTTAATATAGATTTTCTTTAATCGAAACCTGTATGTTAAAATATCTTTAATTATGACCTTGTACTTTTATCCAATAGCCTTTATTTTGCTAAGCGATATGAATAATATGATATACCATGTTAATTGATATTGTAAACGCTAGGCTGTTTGTTGATTGATAATTTGTTAAAAAATATAAAATTACTGAAAATACATTAACTGAAGCAAGACGCTATTTTAATCAATTCACTATTTAATATATTCCATAGACATCTAAAAACATAATTGTCATTGTAACATTAACTTGATTCCTTTCTTAGCTTATTTTTTTTTCTATAGTTTATATCGATAGTTTTAATAACATCACTACCAATGGACAGTAAGCCCTCCTCGCATAGAAAAGGCAAAATATTAAACGCATTCCGATGCAGTATCGCGGGGTGTTATTTATGGGGTTCAAAACCATAATCTATTTATAATCTATGGTAAACAGAGGTGTCGTGCCATTTGTTTCGCAACCTGCTGTTTGTTTACGGTTTGCACATGACTTGTAAATATTGAACTTTTGCTGACGATTGTTGAAACATAATTACCATAGGACAGTGTTATACAGTATATCTGAATTTATCAAGATTATGATAATATTCGATATAGATTAGAAACAAGCAGCAATAGAGTATCTTGACCCAAATTAGCTGTGTCTTGATTCCTTTAGTGAAGTGAAGTGATATTGGATTTTTTCATATCAGGCCGGAGTTTGGAATTTGTGCCCGATATGGCGATAGGCTCGCCCCCTATCACATCTGGGACGGAACTAAGCTCGGCGAAATGTGGGTGTTCTAGTTCGCTACGGCGCCTTTGCCTACCCCTCCAGGGATACAGGCGTAATTATGTTATGTTATATTGATTTCCTTTTTGTGTTTGGGATGTTATATGTTTATCACTAAATGTTCACACTCACATACTCACGATGTTTTTCTTCGTCGTTATAGCAAGCGATAATTCATAAAGAAAGCACAATCAACATAAAAAAGTCAGAGGTGTGTGCCATCATGATAGGTCTCGAACCTCCGTCACTCGTCTCAGAAGTCCGTACCATTCCCAACTGAGCTATCGCTGCTTCGACTCTACAATATATATTATCTAGGACTCAAGTCCAACTAATCATTATCAAATCGGTATAGAGTTTTTTTTATAGCAGCGACTGGCAAACGAGCAGATGGGTCACCTGATGGTAAGTGATCTGCATCGACCATAAACACCCAAGACAAGAAAATCATGGATGCGTTCCCAACCTCAAAGGAGAGAAATAGGGATTGAGAAAGGGAGGGGGGAATTAGGCCACCGGAAATCTCACTCACCGAATGAAACGCGACAGCAAACTGCCACTTTACGTCGGTTTTCTGTGAGACAGTGGTATCAAACTGGTCGAGCCGGCCCATTCGTGCTGTAGACGTAACTGTCTACAGCGTGGCTCTACCACTCGTGTCGCACGATGGTACGAGATAAACAACAAATTATTTCCTACACTGCCTCGGTGGCGTGGTGGTATTTCGGTACAACTATCGTCCTGAGGTCTCGGTTCGATCCCCGGGTCGGGCAAAGTGATATTGGATTTTTCCATATAAGCCCGGAGTCTGGAATTTGTGCCCAATATGGCGATAGGCTCGCCCCCTATCACATCTGGGACGGAACTAAGCTCGGCGAAACGTGGGTGTTCCAGTTCGCTAGTGCGCCTCTGCCTACCCCTTCGGGGATACAGGCGTGAGCTTATGTTATGTTATTTCCTACACATTTCCAGCTTCAAGTTTATTTCCATAAAAATACTAAACACAAAAGTCCTCAAGGCTTTAAACGTAATGACTCCTAACGTCCTATTACGTCGGGATAAATGATACATTTTTCGCGCATTTCTCGGTCTCTTTAAATTTTCCGCCACCTTAACCCAAGAGGGGCGTAATGACGTTTACACCTAACAATGACGTCATAAAGCGAGACCAAGCGTACCGTAATATCTTTAAAGCCTTCGTCACACCTGAGGTCCGTACCATTGGCAAGTTTTGAAGATTAAAGTTGCTGAAGTATAATGCAGATTTATCAATTTATTTTGGAGAATCTGTATCTTTTCAATACTTTAGCAACTAATTTTTGACCGACTTCCAAAAAAGAGAAGGTCCTCAATTCGTCTGTATTTGATGTATGTTACGCGATATATCCGCCAAATGTGGACCGATTTTCAAAATTCTTTGTGTTCGGTAGAACTTATTTCAAGGGTGGTCCATATAAAATTGGTCACGATCGGATTTGAAGTCGATCCGTTGAGTTATTAAATTTGTGATTATGTAACATAGTATTGTATTCTAGACAAGTTCTTGCTTGGACCTCGTTTATAATCGCAATAGTTGACTGATTTAAGTATTATTATCATAGTGACTTCCTTTTTGTCATGTCAAACGAACCTTGTTAGCAATAGTCAAAGACAAAAAGTAATATTCAACTAGTAAAATGATGAAAACTTAACTGACCAACTATGGGACCACCCGTGAAATAAGCTCGAACACAAGAATTTTTAAAATCGGTCCACATTTGGCCGAGATGTCGCATAACATAGCAAAAACATAAATACAAACGAATTGAGGACCTTCTCCTTTTTAGAATTCAGTCGAAAATAAAAAGGAACATAACATAACATAAGCTCACGCCTGTATCCCTGAAGAGGTAGGCAGAGGTGCATTAGCGAACTAGAACACCCACATTTCGCCGAGCTTAGTTCCGTCCCAGATGTGATAGGGGGCGAGCCTATCGCCATATCGGGCACAAATTCCAGACTCCGAGCTGATATGGAAAAATCCAATATCAATTTGCCCGACCCGGGGATCGAACCCGAGACCTCAGGACGGTAGTCATACCGAAATACAACTACGCCACCGAGGCAGTCAATAAAAAGGAAAGAGTCTTGAATTGTTGTCAGGTACAGTAAAGTCACGTAATCGATATCTGTAAAAGAAGAAAACATATTTATAAACAATGGTAGTGGTCATTTAACAGCGAGTTCGCCAAATAGCGTTTTTAATTATAAACCGAGATATAAAAACTATGAGCCGGGCTGGGATCAAGGCGTTAATGAATGTAAATGTACGAAATATACTTAGCATACAAACAGGGTCTCAGAATCTGTGAACTGCTTAAGAATACCGAATTATGGAGATTGGGGTAAATAGAAAGATATAATATTAATACAGGAAGAAGTTTTGGTGAGACTCGTGGAATCTTGGAATACAAAAATGGCTATTACAAATATTGCCTTAGACAATGTTTTTATCTTGACACTACATTTGATCATCAATGATGTCACTTATTGAGAATTATTGCATCTTCCAACGGTTACCGCAATCATACCAGCATGTTGATTATAGTTCAGCATTATTTATCATCATCATTAGCCGCAGTGCGCCAACTGCTGAACAAAGGCCTACTGGAAAAATCCAGATCCTCTGCGGAGAGGTCAGCCTCTACATCTGATTATAGTTCACACATAACATCACACATTAACATAAGCTCACGCCTGTATCCCCGAAGGGGTAGGCAGAGGCGCACTAGGCAACTAGTAAACCCACATTTCGCCGAGCTTAGTTCCGTCCCAGATGTGATAGGGGCGAGCCTATCGTCATATCTGGCACAAATTCCAGACTCCGGGCTGATATGGAAAAATCTAATATCACTTTGCCCGACTCGGGGATCGAATCCGAGACCTCAGGACAGTAGTCGTACCGAAATACAACCACGCCACCGAGGTAGTCAGGCTGTGATTATAATTCAGTAGCATTCAAATACATAAAAATCCTACATAATTAAAAAGAAGCTCAAATACTCAATATCAGACGCATAATCCTCAACGAATACAAACAAATAACTCAAAATAACCTAATATCAACTGAACCGCAGCCATTCCGTATCCTAAAAGAAGTCCCTCAACCGCATCGGGTAATGAACCAAGACTTACATCTAAAACAAATTAATTAAGAGAGTGACGGGCATTGGGTATCAAATGCACAAACGTTATCAGGGGCAATCAATTTCACTGCACAGCGTGTAGTCCGCGCGAACAAGCTCGATACAGGGAGCGCTGATAGTAAAACTTGGGTGGTGTTCGATGTGGGTGATAGCGTTTTGAATTTGGATGGAGATTAATAATTAATAGGTTCGAGTGGGAATTTTGACAACCGAAATCCTATCGATATACTATCGATCCTAGCTGCACGCTGATGAAATGCTGTTAAAATTTGTCGAAAATGCCATAATCGCGTATCGACCTCGATTCGAATGTGATTTTCAAAATTATTTCTGCTCGGACCGCAGCCTATTAGTAAAAACCGCAAATAAATAACAAAGTGGCTTAGTAAATATGACGTCGATACTAACAGTCCAGTTGATGTAAAAGAGATATATCATCATACCGACTTTTAAAATAATACATTTGACATGACTTGTCATTTTATCTATAATTACAATATTATTATTAATATTTTACTCCTGGTACAAGCTTGACGATTGCTACTAACAGTTGGTTGATTACAATTCTTCCAAATTATGTATTTTTCTTAATATAGAGGTATTATGATTAAATAACTAAGAAAAAAGTTACTAGGAAAAAAGCAGTTCCTAAAAAATAGTTTATGGCTTTCTGACTTACTCGTAGCCTCGCTCTTAATAGTAATATCTAAATAAAAAATTACAAATGCTCATTTAGTTACAAAATTCATTTCAAATGAAGATGAAAATTTGTATGATGGCATTACAATATCTTTGGGGGAGGCCTATGTTCAGCAGTGGACGTGGCTGATGATGATGATGATTACAATATCATTTTATAAAAATCTCAAATTATAAAAAATCCTCATAAGCTCCCAACTTACAGCGCACGTTTATCGCGATACTAAGAGACAATAGCACCATTATTCCAAGGCGAGCGAGTTAACAATGAACTGGGCCTTGATTAAGCGGTACCATGCTGATCGTAAATTATTTCGTACTTTACAAAACCGAAAACAGTTGGAAAAAACAATGGCCTGTGTTTTAGCTATTGTGTTGAGGGAAGTAAATGAAGCTAGAAATATTAATGCATAGGTGATTCCACAGGGGTTTTACGTCATAGACAGGAATTAGTGCGACATTCTTGGGAGTCGCTGTATGCAGTTCGCTTCCAACAGGTCGATCTGGAAATTTTTGAGGGAGGCCTATGTTCAGCAGTGGACGTCATATGGCTGATGATGAGAGATTTTTTATAGTACATAGTTTGTTTTATAGCAGAGACTGGCAAACGAGCAGATGGGTCACTTGATGGTAAGTGATCTCCACCACCCATAGACACCAAAGACACACAAATAATCATGGGTGCGTTGCCAACCTAAAAGGAGAAAATGCAAGGGGAGGGAAAAAGAGGTTGGGAAAGGAAGGGGAGATATGGGCCACCGGCATATAGTATAGCAGACGCTTTGTTACATAAACGATGTCATCTAATGGTAACAGATCTTCACTGTCCTTATGCTGTATTATCAAAAGCATGTCTTTGAGGATCTTCAAAATTCTCACCCACCATAAGAAATACAATATCAGCTGCTAATTTACGTCGGTTGTCTGTGAAACTACAATACTCCAATCCAGCCTTCTAATTCAATTTAAAGATGTGTCTCCTGCACATGTTTTTCTCGAACAAAACATAAAAACACCGAATGGCAGACACGTCCAAGCTATTTTTAAAATCGGCAACTTTCTAACAGTTGCTAAATTTATGTCTAAAGGTACTAAGCATATACTGGTTGATCGTGGAATGTGATTAGGGGAAACAAATAACTGAGGCCTGAGTAGGAATATTATTAACAATCGAATTCGTCAAAGTCATAGAAAAATACCTCCCCCATCTAGGAATCGAATCGAGGACCTCTCGGTTTACAGCCTATATCCGCTGCGACCACGGAGGCGGCAAAATTACTATTGTTGTTAACCATAGTTAATTTAACATAAACACAATACATATAAAAGACCATTCCCACAGGCCGGCCGCGACGCGACGTTTCGCGTACCGCCGACGTATCGGGACACGAGCGTACGTGCGCTGATTTATGCGTGGACAGACGACACGCCGGCACACGGCGATAAATATAATTGTGCCGCTCTGACCCACCCAGGGAGCGGTTCTGCGGCAAGTGTGTAAGGGTCTTTACATATTGCAACAATTCTGCGGTAATTAGATTGGACTATGATTTAGCATGAAGTCGCTGGATGCAAGCCGCTTCCAACAGGTCGATCTGGAAATCTTTGGGGGAGGCGTATTTTCAGCAGTGGACGTCCTATGGCTGATGATGATGATGACGATAATGATTTAGCGTGAATAGAATAGCATAAAGCTTACTTCTATCTTAATGTTATTTTCAGTTAAACTTTCCATCTGCCTTTATCCTACTTTAACGTGGGGATGCGTCGTGTTGCGGCAATACACTTTTTTCAAACATGTTATTGCGAAAGTATTTGACAAATTAACATAGATTATATAACTGGCTGCCTTACTTCCCTCTTCTTTGGTGTAGTGGCTATGCATAAGGTCTGTAGACGGACCGGTCCTGGGTTTAAATTCCACGTGGGGCAATGCGGTTTAAGACCATTTCCCGGGACTAAATATTTCAAAAAGAGTGGACGCCTGGCAGGCGGCTGTTCATAAATTAACCTGAATCATTTCTCCAATGTATACTCTTATACATTAACATAAATATATGTCACATAAACGTATCGGCCACCGGAGGCCGAGCCGCCTGTCACTATTTACAAATATTTTACGTCGATATCACATTGGTTGGGATAAAAAAGGTGGAAAAAACTAATATCAAATATTTATTACGGAAATATATTAAAAATTAGAAAAATAACGTACATAATAGTATAATTTTGGTTAAACAGCAGATAATGTAATAAAAAATATTACTTCAAGTTGTTCAGGATGCACGAACCCTTACCCTATAGTTGTACTTCAGGCAATACTCAGGAAGACGGTTACATTAAGTGAACTTGCTTTTGATGTTTCCCAAGAATTTCAGCCAAAGCATAACAAGCCTTATGAATCTAGATATAGAGACAACAACAGCTGCAGAAGTAACTTTGTAGAATAAAGACTGCTGTTCTACAACCATGTAAGTTATTTTTGCATTTGTGTAATTTTATTGGAAAAGACACTATTGATGAGATAAATATCTAAGATAATTTAAAGGACTTTCTTTCTTTCTACCTGCCCTTATCCCACCTTAATATGGGGTCGGCGCAACACACTTTTTCAAACATGTTGCAGAAAGGATTTGGCTAAGTTACGACCGGCTGCCTGTCTGACGTCATCCCCCTCTGAGGTATCCAGTCCCGGGAAAATTAAATTATAAAATTAGCTTTGCCCGATCTGGGAAACGAACCCACGACTCCGGTTCACAGCCCATATGTGCTGCCACTAGACTAAGGAGACGACAAAGGACAATTAATACAATTTATTATCATGAAATAATTTTGGATATAAATTTTCGAAATTACTAAAAGTAAAAGAATTGTCACAAATCTATATTGTTTAATACAAAGATAAAAGACGAAAGGTTGATAAATCTGATTGTATAATTATGAAGAGTTAAGGCGTTGTAGAATTGTTAGTTAAACTCATTGCCATAAAAACCTACATAATGGTAGGTAATGCAGATAGGATGATTAAGATTTCAAACCTCAATGGGAGTTAAACAAAAGTAAGAAATTAAACTAGTTGATGTTAAAGGTTGTAGCAATCAATGACGAATGTGATAATTGTATCGTCTACCAAAATAATGAAACCCGCTGGAATTAATAGAGATACTTATTTAAGCAAATTAATGTAAAGAATTGAAATTTGTTTGTGTACTTATACATTTTTTAGTTGTAAATCCTGAAACCGAGACATAACAGTCTGTAGTAAAATACTTGTATTGCTTTGCTACAATGTAAGTGTAATAAATATTTTTTTAATTACCATTCAACTACAATATCTTGAAAGAGATATTATTTTTGGCAATCTTTATAGGTGATATAAATTACACATTTATGTGATTGCTAAGATTAAATTGAATTTAGACTTTTATCTGATAGTCACTGAAACCGATAAACAATTAACGAAGCTGCTTCAAAAATCATTAAACATTCCGATTAGTTTTAGCATGGAAGTCAAAATGAATATAATTAGTTTTTTTATTATTTTGATTGGCGTCGCTACAGTTAATGCATTAAGAAGTTATGATGGTTATAAAGTTTATGAAGTAGAACCTAAGAATAAAGATGAAGTAAATGTTCTCACTGAAGCACAAGAGACTGGAGTGGGAGAGTTCTGGGAAGACTATTTTGATGTACACCATAAAGTAAGAATAATGGTATCACCAGACAAACGAGAGATGTTTCTTGCTAAAATGAAGGCAGCTAATATAAAGGTCAAAGAAAATATTTCTGATGTGCAGAAGTAAGTGCTTTTCTAAATCTTGTTCAACTTATACCAGAAATCTTGAATAACATTTTAACATGATTGATGACAGATGTAAGAGTGCCGATACATTAATATTGGTGTGTGGTTTTGAATGGTGACCTTTGAAGATGTAATCATAATTGTGATTATTTGAATTTAAAAATTAATTTTTCCTATCGAGTGTAAATTAACAATTATTAATGCTGTTCTAAAGGATTTCGCCAATTTTCGCCAATGTGATGATTATATTATTTTTTATTATTACCAAATTTTAGAGCAATTGAACACCAGATGACTCCAACAGCAAGAAGCGTCCAAAGCGAGTCTTTCTTAGGTTTAACTTGGGATAAATACCACAATCTTACCGTCATTTATGCTTGGCTTGACGCGGTAGTCGCGGCATATCCTGGAATTGTATCACCTGTTGTTATGGGAAGATCTGTTGAGAACAGAGAGATCAGAGGAATCAAAATAAACTACAAACCGAATAGCAATAATAGTACTAAAAACATTGGAGTGATTGAAAGTGCTCTTCATTCGAGGGAATGGATTTGTCCCGCAACCGTTACTTGGATTATAAAAGAGTTTTTGACGAGCACTAATCCAGCTGTTAGAGCAATGGCTGAGGATGTAGAGTGGCATATATTTCCCGTTGTAAATCCTGATGGATACGAATATACGTTTACCACAGTGAGTATACTTTCTAACTATAATTATCTATCATCTCATTTTGAAGCCTGAAGGTGTCACCAGCTTTTGTCACCTGCATTTATTTAGCTATGGACTGAGAATCATTACATTATACCTAGTTTTATACGTAGTCTATAGTAGTTATACAACGTTTTGTCTTATTTTCTGTAACTTTGAATATGGAATGCCATAGAAAAATAAAATATTGTATCATTTTTAAAGAACTAGTTTGAGATGACCTAGATCAATAGAACCATGGCACGTACAACCGCACAAAAATTTGACAATTAAAAATATTACCTCCACCTTATCTTAATATTGTGTACCTTACAAAAGTAATCTATCACTGAATTAAAAGATTAGGTACAATTACATTTAGTTTGTACAATGATAAAGGAATTAATATTTTACCGACTTTAATCATTGACGCCGATAATCCTAATAATAATGCTGTATTATCTGTGAACGTTTTGCCACGTACCAAGGATAAAAAATACTCTTTTTCCGAGGCAGTTGGGTAAAAAACAGAACGACTAGCACCTTGTTATGATGATGGTAGTGGTTCAAAATGATAAGTTCCGAGTTATGGCAATAAGTATTTATTAGTTTGATAACCGACTTTGCAACCAATAATCACAAGTTTAGAAACCGAAAATGATTATCAGATCTTAACCGAAGTCATATGGGATAATTTTGAACTCAGTGGCCTTATCAGAAATATATTTGACAATCGAATTCTTATCGAGCTGGATGCGTGCCTATGACGTTTGTGTGTAATATTAAAAATGACGTTGGAATCGCTCCGCTTAAAGAATATTAACCAAAGGTCATCAGCGGGTTCAGACAAGTGGCTTAAACGCTAGTCGAATAGAATAGTCGAATACGAACGCTATATGCGGCGTACTCTTATGTCATTCCCATACATTTATTCTATTCGACTAGCGCATAAGCCATTTGTCTAAACCCGCAGTACCCAGCGAGCTAGATACGAATTCGATTGTCAAAAATATTCCTGCAAGGGCCGCAGTTGAAAACGGTAGTCAAATTACCATTGCGCAGATTTTTCTTATCATTATGAAAAACGCTTTATATATGTTTATGGCGTTATTATGATTTGGACAGAACGCATAGATATACATTAAGTACCTAGATAATATTGATTTCAAAATATCGTTATAACATTATGGTGTTCATTAACAGCATCGTATGTGGAGGAAAAACCGTAGTCCAGAAAGCTTTCAGTCGTGTGCACCATACGGACAGCCTGATGATATGAGCCATGGCGTTGACTTGAACAGAAACTTCGATTTTGTATGGATGTGTACGTATTTCTACTTATACATTTTATTATTTAAATAATTAATATTGTCTCGTTACTAGGTTAGTAGTAAAATATATGTATACTCATGCCAAATTATAGCCCTATAGTAATTATTGTCTCTGAAATAAAGTTGTCAGACAGACAGACGGACGGACATGGCGACACTATAAGGATTCCTTTTTTGCCATTTGGCTTCGGAACCCTAATAATCACAAGGTTAAAAACTTAACTGACCGACTTCCAATTTACTGATCGTGACCAAATATGGGACCACCCTCGAAATAAGCTCTATCGAACACAAAAAGAATTTTGAAAATCGGTCCACATTTGGCGGAGATATCGAGTAACATACATAAAAAAAATACCGACGAATTGAGGACCTCCTCCTTTTTGAGAAGTCGGCCGAAAATGAACAATAATTGTATACATTTTAGTACCTCATTAAGTGTTTTAATGTTATAGTTCCTGTCTATAATATAATATTGAAAGTCACAGTTACTGAAATTTTACTCATAGTTTTTCAGCCTTGAGGCTGCCATCAGCGAAAATAAGACAATACCATTTTAATATTGTTCCAACTTTCCAGCCATAGGAGCATCAAATAACTCCTGCACAAACACATTTGCGGGTCCAGCACCATTCTCCGAGCCGGAATCACGAGCTATAGCCCAATACGTGCTGAACATGAATCAGCAGGGAAAGCTGATCTACTATCTCGCCTTCCACTCCTACACCCAGCTGTTCATCATACCTTACAGCCATGTGACTGGCGCTGACGTCCTTCAAAACAGCAATTACGCTGACATGGTTAGTATTTTCATATTTCATAAATTCTCGGGTATGCAGGTTTCCTCACGATATTTTCCTTCCCGTTATAGCAAGCGATAATACACTTAATATACAATGAAAATACACTTAACAAAGAAAAGTCAGAGGTGTATGCTCCATTTTGGGATTGGATTTGAACTTCCGACACTTGTCTCGGCAGTCCCTACTATGCCCAACTGCGGCTTGAGCAGGAAAATTTCTGACAACTGTAAATGTATTCGAACTCGATGCGCGTCTATGAAATCTGTATGAATTATTAACCAAACGTCATCAGTGCGCAGCGAACTCGAATACATTTACATTTACATTAGTTTTTCGTGCTCGAGCTACTGAGCTATCGCTGCTTCTTTCAGCTGCTGCTACTTTCGTAAGTCAGATGAAAAAGTTATCTAATTCTCAAATTAGTGAGGTCGCATTGTTGACGTAACAGTGTCGTAATCGTAATCATATTATCGTATATCAAAGAGAATATACCACTACGCTTATCGTATATCATAATCAACATAAAGCTAATTTACTAAGCATATAAAATTATATAAAGTTGTAACAATTTATTTGATTTTGTTTACCAGTATGAGATTGCCATAAGAAGTGCAGATGCAGTAGAGAAAAGATTTGGCACACCATACCGAGTTGGAGTTTCAGCGGAGATTTTGTGTAAGTATGATATATTTCATTAATTTAGTTCATTATAGGATTGACGAAAGAGATACACAAAACGAGTGTGGAAGGAAAAGTCGGTAAAGGTCGACCGCATCGCACATATTTTAGCCAAGTTGATAATATACTAACTAAGGGAAAGATAAAAAGTACCCTTAACCGACGCGAATGTATGAAGAGATTGATGAAAGTAGATGAAGCGAAAGTAGTGTGTCAGAATCGGGCGAAGTGGAAATCCATAGTCTCTGCCTACCCCTATGGGATACAGGCGTGATATTATGTATGTATGTATGTATTATAGGTTACTACGATATAGAGACTGGTAAAGGGATCAAAGGCCCTAGCACGAATAACTTTTGATTATGTATTCGAATTTAGCGCTGGTCGTGTATAAAAGAAATTCCAAATTTTATTCTAAAGGATCGGTCGATCGACAAGTATCAGAAATAGACATAGATTAACACCAATATTTGCATTCCATAATCCCAATAAGTATTTTGTTTTATGCCATCATAGCTACAGGCAAGGAAAAGAGAGTTCCGCCAAAAAAAAACTCCCTGTAATCTTATTATGTTTAGCCACAGAATATCTATTGATAATGATTGGCTTTCCCCAAATTAAAAAAAAATTCCAAACCGACCCTTTTGGAAGAGCCAGGAATTTGCATTATCATGCTCGCTTAAATTTCAGATGCAATAAGTGGTGGTGGATTTGATTGGGTCAAATACGCGACAGATGCTCCTGTCGTACTGCTCTTCGAGCTAAGAGACCTTGGGGAGTACGGCTTCCTTCTTCCACCAGAACAGATAATTCCCAACAACTTGGAGACCATGGATGGTCTTATTGAGATGGATAAGACCACAAGACTACTCGGATATTATTCTGCTGGAACGACTAATGTTCTGTCTATTGTTCTTCTTACTTTAGGCAGTTTACTCTGTGTTTTATTTAATTGATAGACGGTATTATTATTTACACAAATATATTATCTGTAAGTGACAGGTTCATGTTTTATTTCAAAAGATATCGTAATGACTTTTACAATAGAGTAAAAGATTATTTAATTTCATCAATATATTTACACGTTAGTAAGACGAACAACGTGCTTTATGTGATATGATATTACATTTTTAGGCAATTATCTGATAATTTTTGACACTGATAAAAATTAAAACACTTAATCAATAGATAATTTGGGCATTTCGAATGGTTTCAGTACGGAAGGCAAAATGAATTTGATTCGTTGTTTAATTATTTTTATTGGTGTATCCATAGCAAATGGCTTGAGAAATTATGATGGTCACAAAGTGTATAAAGTAGAACCTAGGAATAAAGATGAAGTGCATATCCTTGCTGAAGTACAAGAGGTTGGAATGGGTGAATTCTGGGAAGACTATTTTGATGTAAACCACAAAGTAAGAATAATGATACCAGCTGATAACCAAGAAGCGTTCCTTGCAAAAATGAAGTCTGCTAATATGGAAGTCACTGAAACTATATCAGATGTTCAGAAGTATGTATTTTGGATCGATCATTTTATCACACATATCAATAATTTACTTGTTTAGTTACATAATGGTGGGTATCATTAATTTATTTCAAGCAGAAAATTATCATGTTTTATGTATTCGAATATATTTTTATACTCTATAAGATGAAAACTTTTGGATTTCATTACATTTGTAGTAGAAATCATTTGCCTGTTGACTAAGTGAAATCCCTATATTAATAATTGTATGTTTGCTATTTACTATACTATTTTACTTATTGTAATTTGCAATAAACCAATACACTGTCACCACAGTTAAATAATTGTTGTCATAAATTTCAGAGCAATTGAATACCAAATGACACCAGCAACAAGAAACGACCAAAACGCCGAAACATTCTATGGTTTAAGTTGGGACAGATACCATAATCTCACTGTCATTTATGATTGGCTTGATCAGTTAGTAGCAGCATATCCTGATATCGTCTCTCCAATTACTATGGGAAGATCTGTTGAGAACAGAGAGATAAGAGGAATTAAAATAAATTACATACCGAATAGAGATAATAGAACTAATAACATTGGTATGATTGAAAGTACTCTCCATTCGAGAGAGTGGATTTGCCCCGCAACCGTTACTTGGATTATAAAAGAGTTTTTAACCAGTACTAACCCAGCTATTAGAGCAATGGCTGAGGATTTAGAATGGCATATATTCCCTGTTGTGAATCCTGATGGATATGAATATACATTTACCACAGTAAGTATTTTAAATTAATAACTAGACACAAGAGACATACACCTACAGCTTACTCCACACTAGACTTAACTTCTATCGCGGGTATCAGAAACTACAAGAGATTTACCATCCCACAACATCTAGACCCGATACAATTATATCATACAACCATAATGTTTTAGTGCTGGGAGTAAACCAGCGGTCTCTTGTTTCATAATCGGCTATTCTTTCCCGGCGCTACAAGTGTGTTTCGTCTGTGAATCCCAAAGTCTATCGTAGGCTCTCATACCTACCAAATTTTGTTTGTGAGTCCGAGAGCTGAGATAATGTGTGTGGCTGTTGGGTTATTTATTATTTATTCAAAACTAGTCAGTATTTTCTGACTGAAAATATCAATATGTCTTTAATCACAGCATCGGATGTGGAGAAAGAATCGTAGTCCTGAGAGTATTAAATCATGCGCGCCGTACGAACAGCCCGATGACATGAGCCATGGAGTGGATTTGAACAGAAACTTCGATTTTGTTTGGATGTGTATGTAATTTAATAATCTTACATGTTTTATTGCATTAATAGTATATCATATTCTTACTGTTTTAAAGATGGGTAAGCATTGTAACATTAATAAAGTAACAATTATCTGTAATATTAAAAACCAAATTAACCAACTAACCGACTGCCTCCGTGGCGTGGTGGTATTTCGGTACGATTACGGTTCTGAGGTCTCGGGTTCGATCCCCGGGTCGGGCAAAGTGATATTGGATTTTTTCATATCAGTCCGGAGTCTGGAATTTGTGCCCGATATGGCGATAGGCTCGCCCCCTATCACATCTGGGACGGAACTAAGCTCGGCGAAATGTGGGTGTACTAGCTCGCTAGTGCGCCACTGCCTACCCCTTCAGGGATACAGGCGTGAGCTTATGTTATGTCAAATTACAAACTACGTAACTAACCAAAATACAAATTAGCTATTTTTTCCAGCTGTAGGAGCATCAAACAATTCCTGCACAAATACATTTGCTGGTCCAGTACCATTCTCTGAGCCGGAATCAAGATCTATTGCTCAATATGTGCTCAACTTGAACCAGGCAGGAAATCTCATCTACTACCTGGCTTTCCACTCATTTACACAGCTAATCATCATGCCTTATAGCCATGTTAGTGGCCATGAAGTTCTTCTGAACAGCAATTATGCTGACATGGTAAGTTTTCGCATTATCTCATTTAGGATTTTATTATTCGTCCATAATATTTCACATTTTTTTTTTACTGATTTCTTTTACACCTGCCATTATTGATTTTATGGAAATTTTGAGTTCTGTTACTTACATATATGTTTTTTTATTATATCTTTTCATTAATTACAATTTATTCTTATTTTATGATTATTGTATTTTAATTATATTATACTAACATTAATATTATTATGGATGGTTTTACACTCATATATATTTTATATTATATTATACATATATATTTATTAATTACATTAATTATTACCTTATCTTCTTTGCTTGCGTAACGTAAATTTTCGATTCGGCCATAATATCTTGGGCTCTTTGACACATTATATTAATTCTTTTATTGTGAGGTAAGAGTGCTAATAGTCACGGGCGGCTCGGCCTCCGGTGGCCCATACGCTTATGGAACATATGTATATATGAGCCGCCTCCAACTTTCTACCAAGAAAATCTAACATGACAATAATGGGTTATAAAAGTGTTCTTCACCAACCGTTAAGTCCTAGATTTTTGTCACTTCAATAAGTATTCGTTAACCGTTAAATAAAACTAGTTGGTGTGCTAAATTCCTAAGATTTTTACAATATAAATCAGGAGTACCTACTCATATAATTAATTTGCAATTATCGATCTGCAGGGTTACCACCACCTCTTATAGCAGTATTATTATAATCGTTCTTCGTTTGTTTTGTACGGGAATCGGAACAAGTAAGATTATAATAATACTGCTATAAGAGGTGGTGGTAACCCCCCTGAAAATCTTTAGGGCAGGCCTATGTCCAGCAGTGGTCGTCCTGTGGCTGATGATGATGATGATATAATTAAGTACAATATTAAATTTAATATTTTAACAGTATGAAATCGCAAAACGAAGTGCTGATGCGGTGGCCAAGAGGTTTGGTACACCATACCGAGTTGGCGTCTCAGCGGATGTAATGTGTAAGTTGTATTGATAAGATTTCAATTTCAATATTATCGGATAGTTATTACTATCGTCTAAACTAAAGATCATACATTATTTCCGATTATTATTAACCCTGATGGGATGATCACCATCGTGCTCATGATACTAAACCTAGGTATGATTCAGACTAGTCGCGTTTCGAGGTTAGAGAATCTATATCCAATAACCTCAGGCAGGCCAGCATCATTCTGCCGATCTTCATGGGATTCAATAATCCCCGAAGGACAAGATAATATTAACTGTACTTCATTATCAATCTAATACCTCTCCGCCTCCGTGGCGCAGCGGGCGAGCCGGCTGTGAAGCGAAAGGCCGCGGGTTCGATTCCCGCATTGAGACAAATGTTTTTGTGGCCCACAGATATTTCTTTCAAGTCTGGGTGTTGTTTGTTTCAAGACCGAAAGTCTCTCATAGTCTCTGACACCCACGATACAGGTTATACCTAGTGTGCGGTCAGGACTAGGTGTGTGACTGTGGGTGTATTTATTGATGTATTATTTATTACTCTTAAGTCATTATTCCGAGTAAGGATAAAAAAAATGCCAAATTTTATCCTTTCAACTTTTGTTAACAATTTCTAGATCTTAATATTATCATCGACATTGTAATTGTAGATCCGATGAGTGGAACCAGCTTTGATTGGGTAAAATATGCAACAAATGTTCCTGTCACGTATCTTCTGGAACTCAGGGATCTTGGGGAGTATGGCTTCCTTCTACCGCCAGAACAGATCATTCCCAATAATTTGGAAATCATGGATGGTCTCATTGAAATGGACAGGACCACTAGAATCATGGGATATTATTCGGCTGGCAGTAAAACTGCTCTCTCTCTGGCTCTCCTTGCTTTGACTGCATTCGTTTGTGTATTGTTTAATTGATAGGTAATTTTATAATAATTTACTAAATGTGATGTTTCGAGATTATCATTATCACGTTCATAAAATATAACAAAATGCAAACCTTTCCTATTATTTTTATATTTATTTCTGCTGTTGGTTATTATAATTTATGAAATATGGTAATCCAAAACTCAATGAGTATTTTTTACAAAATAAAGGTCGGTGTGCCTCTAAAAAAATATTGTTTTCTTTTGTATTTTCGTCAAATCCAAGAACATAATTTTTTGAACATCATTTGAGAAACATATTTTTACCTAAAGAATTTTTGAATCGAGTAGCTAGAACAAGCTCATTGAGACTGCAGAACTGACTGTCTTTTCGTAATTATATGAGTGAATTTTTCTTATCTATAAATATTCGTTGTCAATATTTTATCTAGCAGCAAATATTATGATGATAATATGTTATCATCATACGTTTCATAAATTACGGTTTCGTATCCATGCTTGGTTGGTGTACTTAAAATGATAAGGCATGGGGTAGCAGTATGTGTAACGGACTACCGAGTTACGGTTCCAAGAGATGCTGGTTCAAACCCAGTATGCGATGCTTTCTCCTTCGAATCGAAGTTACATTTATTTTTTGTTATAGACTAATAAGTTGTTACCTAGTTTCTATCAGTTTACATGATCTGAGTACTGAACTATGATCTTAACCTTCTCGCTACGAGAAAAGCACATGCTGCACAGTAAAACATGGCTGTTATTATTTAAAAGCCCCAGTGACCGATACGAGAGATTTTTTTTTGAATATACTTATATTTGATTCGGTGGCTGTAGTAGAAATATTTTTGACAAATATTAACCAAACGTCTCGTCTGGATATTGTGTGATCAAAACTGTGTCGTAATTTTATTTAGCTTTTACTACGTATTATGTCCATGGTTACATGTAACATTTCCTCCATATTTTAACAGGTGGTCTACCAAAATTATGTATTATTGCACGCCACTGAAGAGTATAATTTTAAGAACAAAAGATTTTTTATAAGTATTACCTTGAATTTGCAATAAATATTGTAGAACCATTGAATGGTAAATGGTTATGGTGCAACAACCATTGTTCAACACGCAGTATCGTCATTTGGAATATCAGAATAACGTCATAAGAAAAATAAATATTTGCATTACTCTGGAAAAGTATGTACATTATGTTTTCGGTAATTCATTATTAATATTTGTCACGAGGTAAAACGAAAAAATGTTAAAATATGGTTTATCGAATTAAGCAATAACGTAATCATATCTGTTTATTGCTCTTAATTTCACAACACCTTAATCTTTACGATTATGATTACCAACCTCAGTTCTAATAGTCGTTTTATACTGAATAGTCTACCATATTTATAAATACAAAATGATTTTGAAAATATTGTCGTTGCTAGTATTAGCTACAGTAAGTCATGCTATGACAAGTTACGAGAACTACAAAGTGTATAATGTAATTCCAAAAAATGAAGTAGACGTAGAAAGGTTAAATGGTTTGAAGAAAGACGGATATGATTTTTGGACTGAAGTGGTTACTGTTGACAAGCCAGCTAGAATCATGGTGTCTCCTGCACAAGATAATGAATTCGTATTATACACAAAAGCAGCTGGTTTGGCTGCTAATGTGTCTATTTCAAATGTACAAGAGTAAGTTTAATTATGTTGTGGACAATATTCCTTCAAACTTATATTAATTCACCAGAGTAGATAATTAGTATAAGTACATATTACATATCTCATCTTAACGTGGGATCGGCGCAAAACACTTTTTCAAGCATGCTGCAGGAAGCACTTGGTCAAGTTTTTACGATCGGCCGCCTGCCTGACGTCAACCCCTTCTGGAGGATCCAGACTCGGGAAAATTAATTTAGAAAATTCGCTCGGCCCGACCTGGGAATCGAACCCACGTTCTCCCGGTCCACAGCCGATATATGCTGCCACCAGAACAAGAAGGCGACTATCTGTGTGAAAATAAATAAAATGAAAGTAAAATAAAACTATAGACTAGCGCATCTAAAAATCTTTCTTGCAGATTAATAGAGGCACAAATGCGACCAGCACGCAATGCAGACCGAAGCGTAATACTTGGGTCACTAAGCTGGGATAGATACTACAGCTTTGAACAGATCCACGCCTGGTTGGATGAGCTAGTAACAATATACCCGGGAATTGTTACTACTCAAGTGATCGGGCGATCATATGAAGGCCGAGAGCTTAAAGGTGTTGTCATAGACTTCAAAGCAGGCCAGAGAGGAGATAATCCTCTCATAGCTATGATAGAAGGTGGTATCCATGCTAGAGAATGGATCTCGCCAGCCACAGTAACTTGGATTATTAAAGAGTTCCTAACAAGCGATGACGTTGAAATCAGAGCTTTGGCTGAGAACTTCATATGGCATATTTTTCCTGTGGTCAACCCTGACGGATATGCGTACACCTTTTCAACGGTAAGAAACTTTGTTTAAACCTACTTTAAAGTCCATTTATTGGAATGTGTTTTTCATAAAGAAAATTTATTCTTGTTTATACCACAACATTATATCATCATCACGGATATAGGCCAAATACAATTATGTAAAATACTCGTACTACAATATACTATTAACATAATATATTCCACCACAAACCACCTAGAGTCGTTATGTATTTAAAATAAATAGCGTTACAATTTGATTGGATAGTGTTTTATTCAACAGACCCGTATGTGGAGGAAGAATAGAAACCCAACAAATCACGTCGCATGTGGTTCTGGTGACGACTTTGGCAATGGAATCGACTTAAATAGAAATTTCGATTACGTTTGGATGAGTAAGTAAATGTTTACTAGTTATTATTTTAAAATTCCTAACCGAACAGATGTGTCCGCGGGATTGATTGCCAAACTGGCACTTTTTTTATAGCTGAGACTGGCAAACGAGCAAATGTGTCACCTACTGGTAAGTGATCTCTACCGCCCATATACACCTAAGACACAAAAATAATCATGGATGCGTTGCCAACCTAAAAGGAGGGAATGGAAGGGGAAGGAAAAGGGATTATGGGGGAAATGGGCCACTGGAAATCTTATTCACCGAATGAAATACAACAACAAGCTGCCACTTTACGTCGGTTTTATGTGAGACAGTGGTATCAAACTGGTCGAGCCAGCCCATTCGTGCTGTAGACGTAACTCTCTACAGCGTGGCTCTACCACTCAGATGCTCGGCACTGCTGTAGATGTATGTTTTTGTTCTTGATCTTCAGGATACAAGATTTCAGTTTTAACACGTTCAATTTTTAATGTGTTCAAAACACGTTTTTTAATGTGTTCAATGAAACAATGATTCAGAAGGATCAGCCTTATCAAATATATTATTTACAGCAACTGGCGCCTCCTCCAACCCATGTGATGAGACCTTTGCTGGACCAACAGCATCATCAGAACTAGAAGCCCAGGCCATCATGCAATATGTCTTCAGCCTGAAACAGAGAGGAAACTTATTGTACTATTTTGCTTTCCACTCGTACTCCCAAATGATATTAATTCCTTATAGTCATGTATCTGGATTTGATGTTTTACAAGCACCTAATTACGCGGATATGGTAAGCATAATCTTCATAAAAGACCGTTGAATGATAATATTTGAGTACGTATTTGAATGTCTGTACGTTTGTATTTGTTATGCATTTGAATTGATCTAATAGCCTGCACATGATATTGTCAAAAAGTCAAAGAAATGTGCATAGCAGTAATCGAGATGCACGCTTAATTCGAATATGTACTCGAAAGTTATTCATGCTACGGCCTGAGTTATCTATATGTATGCAATTGTAACTTTTCGTTATTTTATTTTTGAATCTTTTCCATTCAAGTTTCTTTGCATTTTATTAGGAACTGTGAATCTCGGAGTTACCGAAATGATTCTCTTTAAATTTTTTATTTGAAAACTACACATGAGTGCCCGCGTTTTGTGCAATAGGGTTGCTCCCTATCACATTATACGTAAATAAGCTCAACGAAATGTAGATAATATGTAATTAACTTTTGCCTACCTCTTTGAGGATATAGTCATGTGCTTATGTTATCTATTTTTTTTAGTATGAAATCGCCATTCGGGGAGCTGATAAATTAAGAGCCAGACATGGTACTAGCTACGTTGTGGGAACATCAGCTGAAATTCTATGTAAGTAAAAACAAACAAGTATATATTTGTTAGTATTGATCTGTATAGCATAATTATATGGGACCTCATGGAGATAGAAGGAAAAGAAGAAAGTAATTTAAAAAAGAAGACATACAAAAATAAAAACAAATTACACAGTAACTATACCAATTAACAACAGGTAATAAATACTGTGTCACACTATGTATCAGAAAAGGTCTGTGGCCCTAGCAGGAATTTTGACAATCGAATTCGAATCGAGCTCGATGCACGTCTTTTTTTATAGGACAAACTGGCAAATGAGCAGATGGATCACCTGAAGGTAAGTGATCTCCAGCGCCCATAGACACGCAAGACACAAAACGAATCATGGGTTCGTTGCCAAACTAAAAAGACGAATGGAAGGGCAGGGAAAAGGGATTAGGAAGGGGGAATTGCTCCACCAGAAATCTCACTCACCAAACGAAACGCGACAGCAAGCTGCTGCAATACGTCAGTTTTCTGTGAGACAGTGGTATCAAACCGGTCTAGCCGGCCCATTCGTGCTGTAGTTGTAATTGTCTACAGCGTGGCTCTACCACTCAATGCCAATGCAAATGCCGTGTCTAATGCCATTTGTATAAAATATTGACCAAATGTCATCAATGTGAAGCGAGCTCAATACGAATTCGAATGCTCGGGCCACTGGACTGAGCATACGCCAAGCAAAGTTTACGAATAAATTATAATGTAATAAATTAAAAAATATAGACGAATTTTAGGACCTCCTAGTTGTCGTTGGTGTTTGAGATATAGGAGAAGAATATACGCGTGGTTTTATTGCTTACTCTGTTTGCAGATGAGGTCAGTGGTTCCAGCTTCGACTGGGTTAAGGGTGTTGCTGAGGTTCCCATTGTCTATCTCTTCGAGCTAAGAGACGTCGGAGAATTTGGATTCTTGCTACCCACCGAACAAATCATCCCCAACAATGAAGAAATTGTCGACTGCCTCTTAGAAATGGACAGGTCTGCCAGGGATTTAGGATATTATTCTGGAAGTAGTTCTGTTTATGTTTCTGTTATGTCGTTAGTCACAAGTGTAGTATTTTTAATACTTTTGCAATAAATTATTTTAAACAGTGAAAAGATTTTTAGATCACCCAACAGTTCTATTGTCTTGACCCCACTAGTAGTTAGGGATGCTTGTTATGTTTCTTTTTGTAATATTTCCTTTGGCTTACTTTTTCAAATCGAGTTCCAATAAATAAGAGTAATTTATAGCGAAACAAACTTTAGCTTCCCTTATAAAAATGTTCTCCCTTCACCAGTACTAGAGTATCAGGAACTACTTTACAGGACTTTAGATCACATTACACGTTTTATTTTCGCAGATTTGACTTGTATTTAGTTTTGAATGTTATGATGGTAAAGAAAATCGCACTACCAACTTATATAATTTTACCCTTTACGTTGGTCTCTTTTAGACGCTCAGTGGTTCATTTTATAATCAATCAAACTATGCCCAGTCAATAAAACTGTCTATAAGTTATATCGACGCTTTATACAAATACCAAAATAATGAGGATTATTATAATATCTTTCTATAAAAGAATAAGTACTTCTACGTACGTACGAATTCTCTTCTAACGATTTAAGGAAATAACAGAATTGGCTATAAGTTACAATGTGGCTTTAAATATAGTAAATACACATAATATAAAAACTTATCACATCCATTAAAACATAAAATTTATCATACAGTACATTTATTGCTCTCAATATTTATTTTTTATGGTGTTGATTACAAACCTCAGTACATTAAATTATTCCAAACGAAACGGTTTTGTTTGCTTGACCACAAAAATGATGTGGAAAGTTCTAATTTTAATAGTTCTTGCAACGCTAAGTAGTGGAATGAAAAGTTACGATAATTACAAAGTCTATAATGTGATTCCAAAAACCGCAGTAGATGTGGAAAGACTG
Organism: Clanis bilineata; assembly: GCA_036417725.1. Taxonomy (NCBI): domain Eukaryota; kingdom Metazoa; phylum Arthropoda; class Insecta; order Lepidoptera; family Sphingidae; genus Clanis; species Clanis bilineata. The sequence continues at coordinate 3,055,708 of CM071161.1, forward strand.
AATGGTTTAAAGAAACATGGCTACGATTTCTGGACCGATGTGGTCACAGTTAACAAACCAACTAGGATCATGGTGTCGCCTGCACAAGAAGTTGAATTTATTTCGTACACACATGCAGCTGGCTTGGCCGCCAATGTCACTATTACAAACGTACAAAAGTAAGTATTTATTTTTTATATAGCGGATCATGGCAAATATACTGATTTTATGGTATGTAGATTACCTGACGGTAAGTGATTTCTACCAACCAATATTTCGCAAATAGATCCTAGAATCGAAAAATAGTTTTCACAAACCCACAATTTTTTTGAAAGACCTATCCAACGATACTCCACATCATAGGATAGTCGAGAAAAATTTAATCCCCGCTTTACATGTAGAGTAGGCACACTAGAAAAAAATATTTTTCAAAATTTTATATACCGTGTTTATACAATGCCTGTTTGGTTACTAAAAATTTAGGCTTCTAGTTTTATACACAAGGAGGTTGTAGGGGGTCGATAATGGCCTGGATCGCTTCGAGAAAAGGATGGTACGGCCATGCCGCTTTTTTGCTGTACTTGGCGGGGGCATTGCTGTGCCTCCAGATTATGCCGTTTTCTTAGGGTGGTTGATATTCATGCTAAATTACTCTAGAGGTAGCTCTCTAGTACTAATAGTCTCTGAGCTAATCCGCGGTCTGACAGACAGACGGACGGACGTGGCGAAACTACCTCTATAAGGGTTCCTTTTTGCCATTTGGCTTCGGAACCCTGAAAATACTATCTTATACATATGCGGAAAAATTAAGGTAGAAGACCAGTTTACAACACCTGTACAAATATTTTTCAATTAGTCATCATTCTATAATTCGCAATAATAACATGAATTTTAATAATATTTTTGGGTTCTAGAAAACATAACATCAACAATAAATTGTATTATGGATCATTTACTGACGATTACAAATGTTAATTTCATAATACATTACAATACATAGGAATTACATAACGTAAACATACATAGACGCACGTCTGTATCCTCAAAGGGGTCCTCCACTAACATTTCGCCGAGATAAAATATATCCGTACCAGATGTGATAGAGAACTAAGCGTAATTAGGAATGAAGAAGGTAGAGTGCTAGCTAATGAAAGAGAAGCCCTGCATCGTTGGAAGTGTTACTTCGAACAACTTTTTGAGTGCGGCAGTGAGAGTACGACTAGAGAAGGGAGTACTGTAGCCCACTCACAGGACGATGCAGGCATGGACATTACGGAAGATGAAATAGTGAATGCGATGAAAGGTATGAAGTTGGGTAAGGCTGCGGGGTATGACAGGGTTACCGTTGACATGCTGAGAAGCGGCAAGAATATAGTGGTTAAATTGCTGTGGCTACTTTTTAATAGATGTTGGAGGGAAGGCCGAATGCCAGAGGACTGGAGCAAGGCTGTTATTGTCCCACTCTATAAAGGCAAAGGGTCACAGCAGGAATGCCGTAACTATCGAGGTATAAGCCTTCTTAGTGTCGTCGGTAAATTGTATGCAAAGATTTTGATTAATAGAGTGATGAATGTGACGGAAGAAAAAATGTGGGATGTGTAAGCAGGATTTAGAAGAGGAATGGGGTGCACAGATCAGGTCTTTTCTATAAGGTGCATCACTGAAAAATACTTGGCTAAGTCCAAAAAAGTATTTTGTGCCTTCATAGATCTAGAAAAGGCCTATGATCGTGTGTGGAGGGATGAACTGTGGTCAACACTATCTCTAGTGTATGGGGTGGAGGGCCGCCTGGTGCAGGCTTTGAAATCTCTATATGAGAATTCCAAAGCTTGTATCAGGGTAAATGGAGCGTACTCAGACTGGTTTAACATCTCTAGGGGTGTTAGACAGGGATGTGTCGCGTCTCCATGGCTCTTCAACCTTTACATGGATAGTTGTTTGGCAGGATTGAAAGAGATGGAATGTGGACTGAGAATGGATGAGCTACATGTCAAGTGTCTTCTTTACGCTGACGATCAAGTGTTACTTGCGCCGTCGGCGTGGGAGCTGCAAGACATGTTAGATGTAGTGAATGCCTCAATTAAGGACAAGGGAATGAAGGTGAATGTAAATAAGACGAAAGTTATGGTGATAGAAAGAGAGGAAGAAGTTACTGATTGTAACATAAGTATAGAAGGTGAGAAAGTAGAACAAGTGGAAGAGTTTGTATATTTGGGAAGTATGATAACTAGAGATGGAAAGTGTGATGGGGATATTGAAAGAAGAGTAGCGGCAGGTAATAAAGTGAACGGTGCCTTGCGCACAGTTGTGGGTAGTCAGGCGGTGTCGCAGATGGCGCGAATGGCTATCCACAATGGTGTGCTGATACCGACACTTACGTATGGAAGTGAGTGCTGGGTTTGGCAGAAGAAGCATGAAAGCCGAATAAATGCGGTGGAAATGCGTTCCCTACGGAGTATGTGTGGAGTCACCCTTGCTGATCGTGTGAGGAATAGCATGATAAGGGATCGCTGTAAGCTGAAGGATGATGTGGTGACTAGAATTGATAAAGGAATGTTGAGGTGGTTTGGGCACGTGGAGAGGATGGATGAAAGGCGACTTACGAAAGGTATTTATCGCGCAAAAGTAAATGGAAGGGTCGGAAGAGGGCGCCCGAGGAGAACATACATGGATCAAATAAGTGATCTTCTCCAAAAAGGGCAAGTGAGGAGTACCCTCAACCGGCGGAAATGTATGAAAAGATGCATGAGTGTGGAAGAGGCAAAAGAGGTGTGTCAGGATCGTAGCTTGTGGCGCTCAATAGTCTCTGCCTACCCCCATGGGATACAGGCGTGAGTGTGTATGTATGTATGTATGTATGTATGTGATAGAGACTTTATAGAATTCCAGACTCCGGGCTTATCATCATCATCATCATCAGCCATAGGATGTACATTGCTGAAAATAGGCGTCCGCTAAAGGTCGCAGGAATGCTGGATGCAGGCCGCTTCCAACAGGTCGATCTGGAAATCTTTGGGGGAGGCCTATGTTCCGGGCTTATACTGAATGGAATGAAAATGAAGATTAATTTGCCCGGGACTGGATCCGTGAGACGGGGTTGACGTCAGCCGGCCGTAAAAACGAAGCCAAATCCTCTCTGCAACATGCTTGAAAAGTGTGTTCGCTAACCCAACATTGAAATGGGACAGGTAGAAAGAAAAAAAGAACCCAGTCGATATATACTGCAGACAAAGTTGTTTACAGGTGATTATTTTATTTTATCCTTCATACAGACTAATAAACGAACAGCTGCAACCAGCAAATAACGCTGATCGAAGTGCGAGACTGGGCTCATTCAGTTGGGATAGATACTACAACCTTGAAGCTATCCATGCGTGGTTGGATGAACTGGCTACTCTGTATCCTGGAGTAGTTACTACTCAAGTTATTGGACGGTCATTAGAAGACCGTGAGATTAAAGGTATCGTCATTGACTTTAAAGCTGGTAATAGAGGAGACAATCCTCTAATAGCTATGATTGAAGGAGGTATCCATGCTAGAGAATGGATCTCGCCAGCTACAGTGACCTGGATTATTAAAGAATTCCTAACAAGCGATAACGTTGAAGTTAGGGCTTTGGCAGAAAACTTCATATGGCATATATTCCCTGTGGTCAACCCAGATGGATATGCGTACACTTCATCAGGGGTAAGAAACTTGGAATCTATCGGCTTCGAAGTTCGATAATATAAGTTCTACTCTAGATAATAAATTGATTTTATTAAATAGGACCGTATGTGGAGAAAGAACAGAAACCCCGCCAATTACGTTGTATGCAGCTCTGGTGATACAGACCTTGGTAATGGAATTGATCTGAACAGGAATTTCGATTTTGTTTGGATGAGTAAGTTAAAAATATTTTTATTAAAACAATTACAATCTTGTAAAGTAGTTTATGTATAAGCAATTAGAATACTTTTACGCGACTAAACAAATGTTTATAAACTGTGGCTTGTTAATTGGTACAAATACTATATAAATAGTGATTCTGTTGTCATGTTTGTCTTTTCGTTTAAATGTTTCTTGTTAGTTCAAAAGCTATGTCAAAGAATTATTGTTCGCAAAGACCATTCTATTGACATTACTTATAATTATTATTAGCCAACAAACAAGGGTTTGTATGGTTTTTGTAAAATATTTTATTCTTCTGGCTTGTTTTTTTTTGTCAATTTACAGAAATTGCATAATTAAAAAAAATCACGGTAGGTCTTTTCTTATTATTCATTTTACGTGTCTTCGTATTATCAGATTTCGTATTATCTTGTAGACTGCCTCGGTGGCGTGGTGGTATTTCGGTACGACTACCGTTCTGAGGTCTCGGGTTCGATCCCCGGGTCGGGCAAAGTGATATTGGATTTTTCCATATCAGCCCGGAGTCTGGAATTTGTGCCCGATATGGCGATAGGCTCGCCCCCTATCACATCTGGGACGGAACTAGGCTCGGCGAAATGTGGGTGTTCTAGTTCGCTAGTGCGCCTCTGCCTACCCCTACGGGGATACAGGCGTGAGCTTATGTTATGTTATGTTATGTTATGTGTCGTATTATCATTTTCAGCGACTGGTGCTTCTTCCGAACCTTGCGCACAGACTTACGCTGGTCCTTCAGCTTCTTCTGAACTTGAAGCTCAGGCCATCATGCAACATGTGCTAAGTCTGAAGCAGAGGGGCAATTTCTTGTACTACTTCGCATTTCACTCTTATTCCCAAATGATCTTGGTACCCTACAGTCATGTATCTGGGTTTGATGTTCTGCAGGCAAATAATTATGCTGATATGGTTAGTTGAATAAGTTGTTTTTTCTTTATGTAGCAAAAAAATGTCAAATAATAAGATAAGTGAATGATCTCTAAGTCTACAGACACCCACGATACCAAAATAATCATCACGAACCTTAAAGGAAGATAAGAGGGATTAGGGAGGAAGGGGATTTGGGCTACCAAAAATCTCACTCATAGAACGAATTCCACCAGCGAGCTTCCACTTTACGTTGGCTTTCTGTGAGGCAGTGGTATTAAACAAGACAAGCCTCTTAAAGTTATTAAATGGATATAATATAATTTCAACTTATACAGCTATATTATTAAAAAAAAATCTTTTGCAGTATGAAATTGCTATTTATGGTGCTGAGAAGTTAAAAGCCAGGCACGGAACCAGCTACGAAGTGGGAACATCGGCCGAAATTTTGTGTAAGTAAGAATTAAGAGGTGGAATTAAATAATCAGCAGTGAACGACCTATGGCTGACGATGATGTTGATGGTATATTAAGATAAAAAGAAAGTTTCAAAATTATAATATTATTCTTTTTCACGGCAATGAATTGATAAAACTAAAAAAATCTATGAAGTTTCAACAGGTTTCAAAAACGTTAAATATTTAAGTGAAGAACCTTGGATGTATACATTTATCTAAGTTGCTAATAATAAAATTAGCGAGCTGCAACTTCACGTCGATTTTCAGCGAGACCGTGGTATCGAACGGGTCGAATGACCCACTTGTGCTTTAGACATAAACGGCTGGCAGGAACTCTACCACTTCAAATATTTTATTATTATCGTTTTAGATGAAGTCAGTGGTTCGAGCTTCGACTGGGTGAAAGGTGTCGCTGAGATTCCTATCGTCTACCTCTTCGAGTTGAGAGACGTTGGCGAGTATGGATTCTTACTACCGTCAGAGCAGATCATCCCCAACAACGAGGAAATCATGGACTGCCTTCTAGAGATGGATAAATATACCAGATATCTAAGATATTACGAATATTCTGGAGCTACTTCGTATACTTCTATTATGTCGTTGGTGATAAGCTTGGTGTTTTTGGTGCTCTTGAAGTAATATGTTACTCTTATTGTTAAATGTGGGAATAAATTATAATAACCTAAACACTAAATTATTCCGTTTCTTTATTTTGATATGACTTATAATTCCACCGAAATTGAGTTAAAAAGTACGCTAATCACTAATCGAATCGTAGTCGAAATCGAATCGAGTTTTAAAAGTCAGGGGACTGGGCTTTTTGTAAGTAACCATGTGACGTCACTTTGACGGCAGTAGATGCGCTACGACTCTTTTCATTCGAGTTCGACAAAAATACACCAAAAGTGATAATGGTCTCATCCGCACTAAATACGTACTCATAAAACAACCGGATATCTCCGAGGGGTGTATTAAAAATAAAACTAATATTTCACGCGCGCCATAAGTGAGTGAGATGTAAATAATAATAAATTACGACTCCCCCGACAACGTGACGCGTGACTGAAATCAAATGTCACAGCACACCACAAATCATAACTGTTTGGGGATAGTGTGAGGTATGGAGTTGTGTTGCCCTTAGAATTTTGTTTTTATCTGGGTACGGCAAAGTGACTACACCTGATGATAAGCGTAGTGCAGTTCAACAAAATCTAGCGACCACTGACAAACACTGTGTCAGTTGTCGCCAGAATCATGCCGACCTCTTTAGTTCATAAAAATGTATAAATACCTAACTTTCTTTTCTTTGTACCTGCCCTTATCCCACCTTAATGTGGCGTCGGCACAACACACTCTTTCAAGCAAGTTGCAGAAAGGATTTGGCTTAGTTTTTACGACCAGCTACCTTCTTGACGTCAATCCTCTCTGAGGGATCCAGTCCCGGGAAATTGAATTAGAAAATTTGAAAATTCATGATGCCTTGACGTTCCTAATATTCTTATTAATATGGACTGGATCCGCGGTTCTCAATAGCGATTAGAGATGGCGCCACTCATTCGATTGACGTGTAGTTAAGCGGTAGGAAAGTTGTAGGAATAAATTAAATAGTAGAGGTGTTGAGATAATCATTGATGACAATCATTATAGATATTAGGATATTTCATATTTCCTGTTCTAAATAATAAACTTAATGTATTATTGTGTGCAATAGTAAAAGCCGCTTGTGGGTGTAACACAGGATACATCAACACCTAGCTTGAAATAAGTTTTTATAACAATAGATACTCCACATCTTTTCGTGTTCTTAAGCTGAACACTTTCAATTTATATGATAATATCTGGTAATGATCCCATTTTTATTGTTTTCTCTTGTAACGTTGCGTAAAATTGGACTGTTTGCGGAACAAGAGGACTTTTTCAATTACGTTGCGTATGAGCAGAAATTAAAAGATAAAGAGGGAGATTTTTCTTCGTTTCTTTGTTTGACTGCCTCGGTAGCATGGTAGTATTTCAGTACGACTACGTCCTGAGGTCTCGGGTTCGATCCCCGGGTCGGACAAAGTGATAATCGATTTTTCCATATCAGCCTGGGTTCTGGAATTTGTCCCCGATATGGCGATAGACTCACCCCCTACCACATCTGGGACGTAACTTAGCTCGGCGAAATGTGGGTGCTCTAGTTCGCTACTGTGTATCTGCCTACCCATTCGGGGATACAGGCGTGAGATTTAGTTACGTTAATATCAGAAAGTTCTTCTTGATTAACTTCAGATTAACTATGCTTATACGTCTGCTTATATGTTTGTACGTCTTGTACCTGTACGTTACCAAACTTGTCTCAATAAATGATTATTTCTTTCTTTCAACCGAAAGATCCATTTGATACTGTTGGACGCTATAGAAATAATTAAGCATGTGTAATAGGTAGTCTCTATCTGGATTAGTTTCTATCTATTTAGATTTCTACAAGACAATGTAAAGTAAGAGCGTAAAACTTAGAAAAATAAAATTTCATATCGCAAACTTTAAGCTATTCTGAATTCAGCCCATCTAAGTTTACGATCTCATTTGTGTTATAAAAACAATAAATATGCAGATTTATAAATTGAGATTAAGCTGCTTATTTTAATTTTTTTACTCAAATGGAAAAACTGAACGCTTGTACCTCTAATTTTATTCTATTCTATTCTTTCTATCTAACTTTATCGCACTTCATAGCTTTTTAAGCATGTCTTAGAAAGTATTCGACTAAGTTTTTACGACCTACTGCCTATTTAACATCAACTCCACTTTTTGGGGGAATAGTACCGGAGCAATTATAAATTAAGATTAGAAAAATCGACTCTACAAAGGCAGTATAAGGGCAGTAAGAAAGAAAATGCTAAAAATACTGAACAGACAGAAGTAGGTAACGACTTTACTTTCAATTATTTATAGATTGCACAAACTATCAAAGCCATCTGTTCACACAAAAAAATTAAAACTACAGCAAAGACAACCCTTTCATGAACATCAATCATTCAATGGCATTAATGAGCTACCAAACACTTCCCTGGAACTGATTAAAAACCAGCACAAGAAGACCTCTAACACAAACATTTAATATGACAACATATAATTTTAACACTGGTCACAATTTTACTGAGATCCAGTTTACAATACAACCTAAAGATAGCAAGGGATCCATGTAATTTGGGTACGGTAAAAGTAAATCGACCAGCAACGCCTCAAACTGTTATAAAACTAATAAATAACTGACTTACGCAGTTATTGAAGCTTTAAAATTTTATGCTCGAGTACATTTGGAAGTTATTTTAGTGTGGAAACAGCGGTTATTTGTAATAATTAGTGATACGATGATCAAAGTGTGTTTATTGTGGAACGGAACTTGTTTTTGTCGTGTTCTGATGATTTATAACTGCGTAAAACTATCTAAAATTGACAAAATATTTTTGTTCCAGTATATTCTTGTTGATAAAGACAAAGATTTACAAGAAATTCACAAAGTGCTCGATTAGAGGATGCCGTTTTATAACTGGTCTTACATGCGAATGTAAGTAGATAAAACCGCAGTGTTTCTATCATTAAAGAGTAGATAGTAGTATAGTATCATTAAGATTATGCAAACAATCTATTTGAAGGACATTATAATTTTATTAGTGGTCATTGAATATACCTAGCAGCCACACAAATTGTTTTGAGCTCATAGCAAAAGCCTTGTGTCGTAGGTATCATGACAACCTTCGTCGCGCAGCAGGCAAGGAGCCGGCTATGAAGCCAGAGGTCGCTGGTTACATCCCCGCACCGAGACAAATATTTGTGTGGGCCACAGATATAGAAAGTCTCTCCTAGTTCCAGATTCGCACGACACAAAAAATAATATTAGTGTGGGGTCAGGACTATAATATGCATGACTGTTGGTTGGTATTCATTATTTTCAAGAATTACGAGAGACTATCGGTCTCACAAATTCACAACACCCAGACCCGAAATGAATATTTGTGTGCCACACAGTATTATATTTTACGGCTAAGCTAGTGTGCCTTAAGTTTCAAAGTATAGATGGTGGTACTATTCATGGGTAGTTTTATTGTTTATCATAAAGCGACTGGTTCGCCATCCGATTGTAATAAAAAAGAAAGCCTAATATCACGATAAAAGCATATTAATATCAGAAAGCTGTTCTTTCTTAGCTTCGGATTCACTATGAGAACTTTATGGTTCCATTAAAAAACATAGCTGCAGAAACATTTGTCCCATTTTTTGTCATTATAAGACCCCAAGGGTTTTCTCCAGTCATAATTTATATCGACATCTCCTCGCAAATGTGTGAAGTTAACTATTTTGACATTAGTTTAAATTATGGCAATACAACACCTTTCCACACGAATGTAAAGCTGTGTGCTTAGAAGCTACAGCGATTTAAAGAGGTACAGCGATTTTCACTACTACTTACCACTTGGCCTTATCCCGCTTTAAAGTGGGGTTGGCTCAACAAAAGTTTGCAGAAAGGATTAGACTTAGTATTATGACCGTCTGCTTAAATGATGTTAAACCTTCTGAGGGATTTAATTTCGGACACATCATAGGACAAACAAAAACATCGTAAGCAAAAACGATTTACTCGACCTGTGATGTGAACTCAGGACTGGAAGTCCCCAAAAATCTAAATCTAGAGGTAGATTCATAATTATGAAAGCCGGTGAGATTTTAAACAAAAAAAATATAGCCCATCCTTACGACAACTAAATAAATAAATGAATCACAGTCAAGCATCTTTATTACACAATAGAAATAAATAATTAAATACACTTTTTATTTATAGCTAAAACTTTCACTATTCGCGAAGTTTTCCGAAGTTAAACGAGGACGACAGTGTAGAGAGTATTTCGTCGTACAATATCACTTCGTTTAGCACGAATCCGCTCCTTGTCGATTTTAGACCTGTTAAATATTACTCCGCGATTTGGAATTCAGCCCTGGCGTCTCGTTCCTGTGAATAAAAGTCTTAAAAATAAAATATAATATATATATATTAACTAAGCTCACCCTTAAACCCGTGGAAAGGTTAGCAGTCCAATAATTACATCTCCTGGATGTGTATATATAAATTCTTTAATATGATTCAGAGCCGCTGATATTTTATAGTTTTTCTGCTCCTTTTTCCTTGGTTCTTAATGCGATAATAATTGACGCCAACTTGTCAACTACTTTCATTTCTCTTTTTTCAAATATTCGTATTCCGCGTTAGTATAAACCTCTTTTCCCCATATTAAAAAGGTTTGTAATAAATATATAAAATAATATTTTGTATTAAAATGTAAGGTGTGTAAATATTAAACATACCCCCGCCCGAGAAAGGCTAAAGCCTTTATCAAAAGGAAAACAAAACAACAAAACTTCTGTTTGAATTGCCGCATAATAATATACCGCGCCGCAAAATAAAAAAAAAAAACAACTAAAATGAAACGTTATTCCTGGATTTAGTCCAGAGGCAGTCTTGCTATTTTTACAACTGGCCTCATAAAATTCCCTGAGAGAGTTTTAAGTCTGACAGCTCTGACAACCCCATCTTTTCCAGGTAATAAATCTATAACCCGTCCGCGTCTCCACTTAAGAGCAGAAATATTTTCTTCTTTAATCAACACAAGATCCCCCACCTTTGGCGGATCCTTCGGTGTTGTCCATTTATTCCTATTTTGTAGACAGTGTAGGTACCGGTCACTCCACTGCCTCCAAAACCTTTGAGCTATAGCCTGAACTAACTTAAAACGACCTAAACGTGTATTAGTTACGTCCTCCAAATTATACTCTGGTACAGACAGTAAAGGCTTGCCAACCAAAAAATGTGCTGGTGTCAGCACTTCAAGATCACTAGGATCATTTGATAAAGGACACAGTGGTCGAGAGTTAAGAACCGCTTCAACTCTTGTAAACACTGTGGTCAGTTCTTCGTAGGTTAAAATCTGCTCCCCGATCATCCGTTTGATTAATGTTTTAGCAGATTTAACCGCCGCTTCAAACAAACCCCCAAAATGAGGCGCCCCAGGAATGTTGAACAGCCAAGTTATACCGCTTTTGGCTGCGACATTCATGAGACTATCCGCAACTTCTCTATTTAATAGATATTTATTAACCTCATGAAGGTGTTTGTTTGTCCCTACATAATTAGTACCGTTATCAGAACGTATCACGCTCGGAAGTCCACGCCGTGCTGTGAATCTCATCAGAGCGGCTGTAAATGCCTCTACCGTTAAATTACTAACAACCTCTAAATGCACTGCTTTCGTTGCAGAGCAAACAAATACACATAAATATGCCTTTAATACCTTAGCATTTCTAAGACGTGATGCTCTAATTGAAAATGGACCTGCAAAATCCGTTTGAACCGTATGAAATACACCAGTTGCATTTACCCTGTCACTTGGCAAGGCAGACATAATTGGTTCCACTGGCGTTGCCTTAGACCGAAAACACGAAATACATTTAAAAATACGACTTCGAATGGCTTGCCGAGCCGATAGGATCCAGAAATCCTTTTGTAAAATAGCTTGTAGGCCTGTCGCTCCAATATGACAATGAACCTTGTGTGTATGGTCGATAATCAATCTAGTTAGAGGGTGATCCTTGGGCAGAACGAGTGGATGCTTTGTTTGAAACGAAAGGTTTGAACGGTCTAAACGACCTCCTACACGCAGTAAACCCGAGCTATCTAAAAATGGAAGCAATCGCCTTAACCGTGTTGAACACTGTTTATTTCTTTTCAAACAATCTATGTCGTCAGCAAAGTCCGTTTGCTGAACTAATTTAACCAGACGTTCCAAAGCCAATTTGCGATCCCTTACCGTTAGAACCCCTGAAACTTTACTAGATAAATTCCTTGTATTGTGAATAAATCTAAAACAATAAGCTATAACCGACTGCAACATCATAAGTGAGCTGTACTTATTAAATATGGGATCCGGATCTACCTCTATAATTCCCATATGAACATTTACCGAAGATTTCCGCATTCCCGGTAAATCTTTTTCCTGTCTAAGCTTCTCTACTGGCCACGTTATTTTATCCCCTTTAAGCCACTGAGGTGTCCACCACATGGTACTCGTGAGCAAAACCGAGGCTCGACAACCCCGACTTGCCACGTCAGCAGGGTTCATTTGTGATGGTACATGCCGCCATTTTAATTCTAATCCGCAATTTACTATTTGGGATACCCGATTCCCTTCAAACGTTTGCAATGTATGAGGAGGCAATCGTAACCAAGAAAGAACAATAGTACTATCCGACCAACAATAAATATCTTTTATTTGAATGAGGTTTTTAATAGACTCAAAAACATACTTTATAAGCCGAGTTAACAAAGCAGCGCCTAACAATTCTAGTTTCGGTATTGTAACCTTTAACTTGGATGGTGCAACCCGCGATTTACCCATCATGATAGAAACCTTTACTGAGTTATTAACGTCCACAGATCTAAGATATACAACCGCGCTATATCCATTTTCAGAAGCATCAGAAAAACCGTGCAAAGAACAAATTTTCTTCGTGGTTAATGCAAAACGCTCAATACAAATGTTTTCGATCTTGGGTAAATCAGCTACAATACCAGACCATTCCGCTACCACATCCGGTGGTGGAGTTTCATCCCACGATAAACTTAACCTCCAAAGCCGCTGCATAAGAACCTTACCTTGAAATAGCACCGGTGCTATCCAGCCCAGAGGGTCGAAAGTCCTAGCCAAAGTCGATAGAACTATCCGTTTAGTACATTTCCCGGAATCTGACAATTTACAGTGATAAGAAAAGCTATCACTATTAGGATTCCATTCTACCCCTAAAATTTTATAGAAGCCTGACCCATCTACTTTATCAAAAGTTCGAGGTTTCTCCAAGTCTTCAACTGCGATATCTTCCAGCAAACGCTTATTATTTGAAACCCATTTGCTCAACTCAAAACCGCCAGAGAGAAGCAACTGAGTCAAATCCACCTTTAATTGTTTGGCTTCCATTTCTGTATCCGCGCCCCCTAATATATCATCCATATAAACAGATGACCTTAGAAGATCAGCTGCCGCCGGATACATATTTTCACCATCGTCAGCCAATTGACGCAGAGATCTAATCGCAAGATATGGACTGGACTTCATGCCATATGTAACAGTATTCAAAGCATACAATAGCAAAGGTTGATCCGATGACTCCCTCCAAAATATAAGCTGATACTTCCGATCATCTTCATGAATTACAATTTGCCGGAACATCATTTTTATGTCAGTAGTAAAAACATATTTAAACATCCGAAATCGACAAATTATCTCCATTATATCCCGTTGTAACTTTGGTCCCGCATGTAATGTGTCATTTAATGACACACCCGTAGTAGTTCCGCAACTAGCATCAAATACCACACGAATTTTCTCTGAACCCGCTTTAAAAATACCGTGGTGAGGTATTACATAACCGTTTCCTTCTGCATAATCGTCTGGTTCCCGGTCACAGACAGACATATGCCCCATACGTTCATAATCCCGCATAAATTGAATATATTTCTCACGCAATGGTGCGTTCAAAAGTAATCGCCTTTCCATTGACATGAACCGCTTCTTAGCTATTAAAATAGAGTCACCCAATTCCGGTCTATCCTCTAAAAATGGCAACCGCACCATGAATCTACCAGTCTCATCCTGCCGAAGATGAGTTTCCCTAAAATTCTTTTCACATTCAACATCTTTAGGGTTAATTACAATTTTATCTGGAATGTCTTCCACCTCCCAAAATTTCTCTAAAATTTGATCTGTGGTGACATGCGCCGAGAATAATTGTTGAGACCGATTACCAATAATCTGAGGAGCTGCATAGGTTACCGGGCCCATTATTACATATCCGAATATAGTATTCATTGCGGACGGTAAATAATCATTGATTTTTACACAACCGCCTATCATTATTTCGCACATGAGATCCGCACCTATTAATATATCTACATGTCGACTAACATAAAACTGATCATCTGCTAAATTAATACCTCTATACCATGTCGCCAAATTCTCAGATAGCGTTTCAGCTGGTAAGTTGTGGGTTATATTATTCAATACTACAGCATTTGTAACCAGTCTAGGATTTTCCGAAAACCTAGGACATAAAACTAAATTCACCCCTCCTTTACAATCACTTACTGGCCTTCCCCCTAATCCTGAAACGGAGACAATATCTGACTTAAATCGTTTTAAATTAAGCCTGATAGCACAATGTTCAGTGATAAAAGTACTTTGACTCCCCCCATCTAATAGTGCGCGCACTTCATGAAATTGACCGCATCTATCCATAACACGCACTATAGCCGTCGCTAGAAGCACAGTCCGCCGATACCCACCTAAACCCTTCCTTCTGTTGAATGCAGTTAAAGCCGCGCCGCCATCTACTACCGGTGCAGATGCGTGGCTTGGATCAACTCCCGATGCGCCTGACCGACTTGAGACCGCATTATGTGTGCGAGATTCCCCGACCGCTGATGGAACCCCGGACACCCCCCTAGTCGCAGCCGCCACCGGCAAATCAAAATGAATAAGATAATGGTGCTTAGTGGATTTGCATTTAAAACACGTCCAACTCGACGGGCATTCATTAATACTGTGCTTTCCTAAACATCTAAAGCAAAGCCGAAATTCTTTTATATGATCTTTGCGTTTACGTGGAGTCAAAGCTAAAAACTGTTCGCATTTTGATAAATGATGGCTCCCCCGTTTACAAAATAAACACCCTATTGATTCAGTTATTGATGTTACATGGTGTGCCCGTGAACTCATTGTACCATCTTTACCACTGAAACTTTCACCACTAGATTCCAATATTCTAACCTCATTTTCTAAAAACTGAATCAGATCAGAAAAACTAGGTAACTCTTTATCAATTACTTTAGCTTCAAACCGTTTTTTCAGACTAGTATCAAGCTTTTGAAAATTTATGTAAAATAAAAGATAAGACCATGCCGAAACTGGAAATTTCATCTTTTCCAATCCCTTAGTATTCTCTATGACAGTATTAAGAAGGGTTTCAAAGAGGAATAATTCTTTGTGACCCTCGTAGTACACAATAAATTATGTAATAGTTTATCCGCTAATAATCTTGTATTACCATATTGAGCTTTCAAAATATCTAAAGCAATTGAATAATTGTCCGCAGTAATAGACAAGTGTCTTGTCAGTATTTTTGGTTCCCCGGAAAGAGACCCAAGTAAATAATATAGCCTTTCAGTGTTTGATAATGTTGGGTCTTTTCCAACCAACGACTCAAACAAATCCATGAAAGATACAAATTCTTCTATTTTACCCGAAAAAGTCGAAAGCTGAACTCTTGGCAAGAGGGCCCGCTTGCCCCTTGGCTTATCCATTGAGGAAGCAGTACCATATTCAGAAGACTGACAGCTACCCTCCGGAAACAACTCTAAAAACTTTCGTTTTACATCATAATATTTTTGATTGTATGCTACATATTTTTTCGTAAACCCTTCTAAATCATCACCTTCTTCCAGGTTAGCCTGGAGTTCAATATGACTGGATGTAAACTCCGTATATATATCTTCCAAATCCGCATACCTTACTTTAAATTCATTTTTTTCCGCTTCCGAAATGAACTCTATTTGTGAGAGCTCATAGAGTTTGTCCAAATTTAATGAAGCAATATCATACTTCACCTTTAATAGTTTAGGTTGGCCTTTAGGAGGCATTTTCAAAATATACCTATTAAAATATTAAATATAATCTCTCTCAAAAAATTAACAATAAGCCAGCAATAAAAAACTACGTTATTTAATAATATTGCCAAACGAACAAAAAATAATAAATCAACTGGATTTGAACCCGCGTTCAACATCCAATGATCTAATCACCGCCGAGCTATCAAACGTTTTATGTTAGCTGTCACCGTTGTCAATTTTATTGACAAAAACCGGATTTCGAATTGCCTGGTTTCTAAGCAACAGACAAAAATCAATAATTCAAACAAAAAATGTTTGTAATATTTTATTTTCTTGATGAATAAAATATTATATCCGCACCGAAAATAATTACTGTATGTTTTGTATGTATGTTCAAAATATATACTAAATAAAGGGAGCAATCTAATAAAATATATGTAGCCCTACCGCAATATAATATAATTTGAGTTTCTCTGTAGAGTGTTTAACGAAAAATCGGCCCTTAACCGCTCGAAGCCGAAAAATAAATAAATTTATGAATTTTGAGCAATCAATATACTTATATCCGCCAAAGTATATTGTGCTATCCGCGTTTATGATACCGCATAAACTACAATAAGAACCGACCGCGACTTTTGTAACAGAACGAAACTCCAGGACTTGAGAATTCCAATGAAAACTATCCGAAATATCCGCTATAAAAATCCGACTCGAATTGGACCAAATGTTAAATATTACTCCGCGATTTGGAATTCAGCCCTGGCGTCTCGTTCCTGTGAATAAAAGTCTTAAAAATAAAATATAATATATATATATATTAACTAAGCTCACCCTTAAACCCGTGGAAAGGTTAGCAGTCCAATAATTACATCTCCTGGATGTGTATATATAAATTCTTTAATATGATTCAGAGCCGCTGATATTTTATAGTTTTTCTGCTCCTTTTTCCTTGGTTCTTAATGCGATAATAATTGACGCCAACTTGTCAACTACTTTCATTTCTCTTTTTTCAAATATTCGTATTCCGCGTTAGTATAAACCTCTTTTCCCCATATTAAAAAGGTTTGTAATAAATATATAAAATAATATTTTGTATTAAAATGTAAGGTGTGTAAATATTAAACAAGACCTATTTCATAGAAGTCAAAGAGACTCGAAGTTGTGCAAGCAAGTAAACTCCATGCGAAGTTGCGTGAGCGTGAAACGCCGTATATTGGTCTTCAGCAGACTTCGAAGTACTTCGTCGAGATAACTTCGCATAGAGCAAAGAAGATGATGAACCTCAACCTCCAACTCCTTGACAGTCTCATGATTAGTACCCGTTGATGCCTCTCTTCGAAGTCCTCTTAATTGCATTTATTTAGAGTCCTAACAGATCTTTATTGTATTATTAGTGTAGAAAACTGTATATTAATTATTGTAGTTGAAGAATAGTTCTTCGTATTATCTAGAAAATCAGCCTTTTGTTTAAAATATCCTCTTTAGTTTTCCGTATGTCGAGATCCATCTCCTGTTCTCTTCGACCGAGCCACTACCATTTCATAAGACACAGTTTTCAGGTCATACGCCCATCCGATCTTCGCACAGAGGTCTATAAACGTCTTGGTATAATTCAGAACCGTATTACCCAGTTCTGCACTCCTGTAATCCCATGGGAACACGTGGTGGAAATTGTGGTATCCTTCTCCAAGGGTTGCTAAAGCAACCGCATTACTTTCAGTGGACATAATGTTTTTATCATAAGGCTTTGTACCCCAGATGTGGGCAGCGCTGTTTACTAAGAAGAATACGTGGAAGTTTATGACGTATCTCATGAGCATCAAGTGATAGGAGTTGGAGAATGTTTCGCTCCAGCAGATTATTGGAATTATTGTTGGAACAATGAAACATATTGTAGGTATGAACGATTTTGAGTATCTGCAATGAGAACATTTCTTTAGTTTATTGTGTGTTTAGAGTCTTTTAAGTACACGAATTAAATCCATTTTAATTTAATGTGAACAAGGTGCTTATAGAACTGAATCCAGAAGAATAAACATTTACCAGTCAAGTTTATTTAATCAATTACCTTTATCTGAATCCACGCCGTAATAAAAACCGTTTGGTCGTATAATCGAGTCCAATTAGGAGATTTATTGGCAATCATCATTATCATCAGCCACAGAACGTCCAGTACTAGACATAGACCTCCCCCAAAGATTTCCAGATCGACCTGTTGGAAGCGGTCTGAATCCAGCGACTTCCTGCCACCTTTATCAAGTTTATTGGCAATACTCAAAATAAAATTTTTGGGAACTTACTTGTGCTGAAAATTCAATACAGGATTGCTGAACAGATCCGACAAGTCGATATCCTTGCCCCTTCTTTTCACTTCTGGATGTTTCTTTACAAATAGCCAACCAATATGTGAATAGAAGAATCCTCGTGACGCATTATGTGGATCTGCATCTGTATCACTATACTTATGATGAACCCTGTGATCTCTGACCCAATGTGTTACTCTTTGGTTAGCGATAGATACGAAGAGCATAAGAATGATTTGGAGTGGCATTTTCGCTTTGAAGGATTTATGTGACCAGAGTCGATGAGCACCTGCTGTTACTCCGATTGTGGCTGCCACGTATGATAAATATGCTGTGGAAACATTTTCATTAGTTATATATATTATGGTAAAAGCGAATGTTACGTGTTTGGAACCTTATTTCTGTTTTCAAATTTTTATGTGTACTATTTTGTATTGTATTTTGGGTCTAAGGACTTTGAAGACAGTGAGTGAAATTGACAATCGCAGTATCAGTTATGTACTCATTATTTCAAAGTTGTGGATTTTGTATGTAAGCTTGCACTTTGGATTTTATCTTCTAGCGAGCTGCTCGGTTATATCATGCAGATAAAACTTTCATTAAATTTCAAAATATTTTTAATATTATTTAAGAACATAATAAGTACATAACTGGAACAGAAAGAAACAGTAATTAATAATTATTAATAATTACAAAAGAATGGCCATTAAGACCAGATGATTAAATAACACTTGTTTTAATTGTTCACGACGACACAATCACATGGTTACTGTTATTTAAATGATATACTGGATAAATACCTACCAAAAAGTATTGTCTGCCATTTCGCAGAGGTGAAGCAAAGATAGATTCCATAAAATGCTGCCAGGTGGAGGTAAGTTATTATAAATATGTTCTTGTACACTATTTCGTACTCCCTAGGTCCAGCTTGTGGTGCTTTTAGTATTGTGATGTCGTCTCCATCCGAATTTTCTATTTCTGGTAAATAGCTGTCAGTATCTTTTGAAGAATTTGGTGCCATTTTCAATAACACTGAAGTGGAAAATGGTAAATGTAAAAAGATAACATAAACATAAACATAACCTCACGCCTGTATCCGTAGGGGTAGGGGTAGGCAGAGGCGCACTAGCGAAGTAGAACACCAACATTTGGCCGAGCTTAGTTCCGTCCCAGAGCGATAGGGTGCGAGCTCATCGCCATATCGGGCACAAATTCCAGACTCCGAATGATATGAAAAAATCCAATATCACTTTGCCCGACCCGGGGATCGAACCGGGACCTCAGAACCGTAGTCGTACTGAAATACTACCACGCCACCGAGGCAGTACAAGATAACAGACGATTATAATAGCAAGGCTGGTAAAAGTTGTGCTGACAATGTAACCCTGATAATGCAGTGGAGTTATTCTGATATAGAGTAAATAAAAATATCCGCTTCGTCTATCAATATACGCTTTCTCGTTTTTTTTTGCTTCCGAAATGATACCTTTTTTCTAGCATTCGTTTGGGGAATAATAAACTGGCGCTTGCTGTAATTATGTGAAAGTTTGTGACTTCCTTTCGAGTATTTTTTGTGTGAATTCTTGTCGTTCTTAGTTGTTAATTAGTGCAGTAAATTAGTGGGGATCGTTAGCAGATTGTTTTTTAGATTCTATAAATGCAGGAATGTTAAACCGATTGATGCTGCTTATCGGTATAGAGATAGCGATTTAGGCTAACAGAGGTTCTGAGTTCTAATCTCAGTTTTTGTTTAATTTGAAAGCAGTTTATAGATCTGATACGTCCAGTCGTCCTTGGTCAAATCAGTATTTGGAATTTTTCGATTTGGAAACAAACAACCAAGAGCCGTAAGTTGATTTAAAATAGGTTAGTTATAAATTATAGCTATATTTGCGCAAGAAACATGGTGAAATATAACCACTTTTCAGTTTATTTGTACCTATTTTTTTTAGGATACTATCTACTATATAATAACTATATACCTCTATAAAGGGCTTGTAAATACATCTTATATAATATGAAATTAATAATATTATAACTTTTTTGAATTGTGACTTAACTGCGACAGTTAAAAATATTAATATAGTAAAACTGCAATCGTTGCTCCGGAAATTGAAAAATCCAACAATAATTTCGATGCTAATGTTATTCTGAAAGCGTATTCAAAACCATTTTACTATTTTATAAATACAAAGTCTGGACTACCTCGGTGGCGTGATTGTATTTCGGTACGACCACCGTCCTGAGGTTTTATGTTCGATCCCCAGGTCGGGCAAAGTGATATTGGATTTTTCCATATCAACCCGGAGTCTGGAATTTGTGTCCGTTACAATATAGGCTCGCCCCTATCACATCTGGGACGGAACTAAGCTCGGCGAAATGTGGGTGTTCTAGTACTCTAGTGTGCCTTTGCCTACCCCTGTAGTGATTAATATCTTCCAAATTTTACCTAGCATCAAATTCAAGTAGCACAATTATATTGTAGAGCAATCTTCGAAATCTTAGTCTAGGAAGGTCCCTAACCGCAAGTCAACCAGTGCTTGCCTAGTGAAATCTGGCTCAAATTCACCAACGCTTCGGTAGTTAGCAAATAGTTTTGGTAATCGCTCCCTTATTAATTTGGAAACTATTTTGCACGGCCCGCTCTTTGCTAAGTTGTCGTTTAGATGGAAATTCCTGTTAGTGGGAGTCCACGCTTTTCTTTCTCTAGATTTCAAAAATGGATATTGATGTTATTTATAACAATTAATATCTGCTGCCCGAGACTCCGTTCTCGTGAAATTTATTGTTGGGAAAAAAGTGGCCTGTGTTTAAATCCGATGTGTCAGCTACCTCTATCAGAATGGTTAGAATGGTCAAGCCGTTTCAGCGAGAAGGAGTAACATATAAACACACGCACAAACTTTCGCCTTTATAATTGTGATTTCTTATTTTTGAGTAGTAGAGCCACGCTGTAGACAGTAACGTCTACAGCACGAATGGGCCGGCTCGACCGGTTTAATACCACAGTCTCACAGAAAACCGACGTAAAGTGGCAGCTTGCTGTCGCGTTTCGTACGGTGAGTGAGATTTCCGGTGGCCCATTTCCCCCCTTCCTTTCCCAATCCCTTTTTCCCTCCCTTCCATTTCCTCCTTTTAGGTTGGCAACGCACCCATGATTCTTTTTGTGTCTTGGGTGTCTATGGGCGGTCGAGATCACTTACCATCAGGTGAACCATCTGCTCGTTTGCCAATCTCTTTTATAAAAAAAAGAAAGATAATGCAGACGTTTTGGGGCCGAAGCCAGAGCACATAGCATACATACATAAGCTCAAGCTGGTATCCCCGCAAGGGTAGGCAAATTGGAGTACTAGAACACCCAAATTCCACTGAGCTAAAGTAATTCCCCCGCTCCTTCCCAAATCACTATTGCCCTCCTTTCAGTCTGGCTACGCACCCATGATTCTTTTTGTGGGAATCACTTACCGTCAGGTGACCCACCTGATCGTTTGCCAGCAAAGAGATTTAATATTACTAACTATAGATGGGCTATCAAGCAAGTTCACATATAAAAAAAAATAATCTCAAACTTTACTAACGCCATCTACCACTTATTACAATGTGAGGGCGCTTATAACAATTTACACCCTAGAATGTTCTATGAATGTTCAAGAATCACGTAATTTTATTGTCTAAACATTATTACACTGGCACGACCTTGCGCACGTGTATGTCAAGTAAGACTGAGCGATTTATGTTCACGAGGTCACAACTTTTGGATCTCAAATATCGTGCTATTGCCCGGTGTATTTCCCAGTCTCTGCAATAAAAAAAGAAGCGTCGGATTGAAAAACTTCTCAGTCGTAAATACTATAAAAATACCATAAATAGTAAATTCCTATACACGTGGATACGAAGTGGAATCTAGTAAGCGGAAACCGGCATACTCCCGGCCACAACTCGGTAATTGATGGGGAAGCGACGCACCGTTTCGTCAGCTGTCCGCACACGATGACATCTGAGATGATGTTTCAATGGCCTCTTTATAGCCGACGATACGATTTATCTTGGTCGTGTCGTGGCATTTTTTATTTTATAAAGATTTTATTAATAAAAACTTGTACATAACTAACCTTTAAATATGGACTATATTATTAAAAATAATAGAAAGCAATTTATTATTTTAAGTAATATGTACCTCTATGCATGTAATAATTATTTTCAAAAAGACAAATCAATTTATCCCGATAAACGATAAGTTGTTTCTCTGATGAATGCTATTAAAATAAACATTAATTATTATTATCTATAGAGAGATAGTCTTAATTCAGGGATGATTTTATCAAACATCAAAATTATGTTCCAGTTAAAAGTTTAAGGATAATTGAAAAATCTGTAAAAACCCAATTATGTATAGTTTTCTAGTCTTCAAAATTAAGTGTCACCTTACGTTAAAGCAATTAGACGAAAATTTAGACCTGTATTTTTTTATCAGAGCACCGCAAAGCCTATACACTACACCTGCAAGCGCAGGTTGTAAGCGCAAGGCATTCCAAAAAAACAGCAACAGACAGACAATTGGTTTATTTGTGGTCACCAGAATCATGCCGGCCTATTTATGCTTCTTCACACTCCGAAGAAGGAAGAAGTTAATCGAGGAGCTTGCGAGAAAACATGATGACATATGAATGTACACCCATATCCTTCCCAACCAATCATCAAATCACATCGCAAGCTCCTTGAGAGAGAAGGAAATAAAATTGCCGAAAAATAAGATTCACAAATGTCGTGCCTTATAAAGTATTATGAAAATATTAAAACCGATGTTGCGACGCGGCGGGCGCATGCTATTTGGACGGGTGTTTTGAAAGGTTATGATTTTAGTTTATTATTTATAGTTATGGTTTACTAATTCTTTATTTGTCACGAGTCACCAATGTTACATTAATGGACTTCGCCGTTGAAATGTTTAAATGTTGTCTTAATGTTGTTAGAATATAATAAATAACATGATAAATATTTAGGAGATACGTTGAATTGTTATGATTAGAAATATTGTAAGAATGTATAATTATTTTTAATGAGATAATGTTTTTGGGCACATTGGGCACTGGGAAATTTAGTATTATATGTCGCTTCCTTGGTCCAGCGGGAGGTCCTGGGTTCGATTCCCAGGTCGGGCAAAGCAAATTTTTTTAATGTAATTTATAATTCCGGGACCGGATACCTAAAAGGGGGTGACGTCAGGCAGGCAACCAGTTGTAAAAAACTTTGCCAACTTCTTTCTGCAACATAGTTGAAAGAGTGTTGCGCCGACCCCACATTAAGGTGGGATAAGGGCAAGTAGAAAGAAAGAAAGTTTAGAGTATCGATGTTAGGTACTTGTATGTTGAATTTTTTTGAATTAGAAATATATTTGTGAGTGTGTGTGATTATTTTTAATGAGATAATGATTTTAGGCACATTAGGCATTGCGAAGCTTAATATTTTATCACCAGAATGGTCAAATGCTACTCAACTTTAACGGCTTCTTATATTAATTTTCGACATACAATTTTGACA
Organism: Clanis bilineata; assembly: GCA_036417725.1. Classification (NCBI taxonomy): domain Eukaryota; kingdom Metazoa; phylum Arthropoda; class Insecta; order Lepidoptera; family Sphingidae; genus Clanis; species Clanis bilineata. The sequence continues at coordinate 3,079,457 of CM071161.1, forward strand.
GGTAAAACGGCCTTAAACGATATAAGGCGACCTTAAGTGTATGAGCATTTGGCGGTATATCTAGTAATAAAGTTTTTGTTTGCTTTTATTATATTATTCTACTTTCTTCGTACCTGCCCTAATTCCACCTTAATGTGGGGTCGGCACAACACACTTTTACAAGCATGTTGCAGAAAGGATTTAACTTAGTTTTTACGACCGGCTGCCTACCTTACGTCATCCCCCCATCTAGGGGATACATACATACATACATAAACTCACACCTGTTTTCCGTTGGGGTAGGCAGAGACTAAGGAGCGCCAATTGCCTCGGTTCAAATACACCTCTTTCGCTTCTTCCACAGTCATCAGTCTTTTCATGCACGCTCGTCTGTTACGAGAACTACTTATTTGGCCCTTTTTCAGGAGATCACTAATTTGGTCCTTAAAGGTACGTCTAGGACGTCCTCGGCCGATACTACCATTCACTTCCGCTACATAAATTTCTTTCGTCAGTCTACTTTCATCCATCTTTTCCACGTGGCCAAACCACCGAAGCATTCCTTTCTCAATTCTCATCACTACATCTTTCTTCAATCCACATTTCTCTCTTATGCTGCAACTCCTCACTCTATCATTGAACTTCAGCCTAGGGGATACAGTCCTGATACCATGTTAAAGTTACATCATTCACAATTTTTTACCAAAGCACTTTTTTACTCAGTATTTGAAATGTCACAATATCCATCAAACAAATATCCATCACATGTCGAAAAAAAAGCGTCACACTATTTGTACGATTGTTCCCGAACAAAACATGGCTACTCCATTAGCGGGCCCCGTCAAGTCACCTCTACCATTGACAGATGATGCCATTCCGTCCGGGAATCGAACCCGGCACCGGGGGAACGCGCCTAACGATCCGTATGATTTATTACTGTCATTACTGAACTACGATTCCGAAATGAAAAGTTGCCAAATGCGATACGATCGAGAATCTGCTCTGGGTCGGTGGGTGTAAAAGTCATTTTCGATCAGCTATTGTTAAATTGAATGCGACATTCTGGAGTTGTGAAAAGAAAATACCTTTATAACGTTGGTGATAATTATCTTTTAGAATTTCCACGTAAAGTCTAATGGCGATCTTTCTACGCGTAATCAGTTTTTATAAGGAGCGAAGTGAAGAAAAAAGATTTCGTATCTTATGAATATATCTTTATCATTAAAAAGTTTATTATTTTAGCAAGTGTATATGGGCTGTGGACCGGGAGGTTCTGGTTTCGATTCCCAGGTCGGCAAAAGCGAATTTTCTAAAATAATTTGCCCGGGACTGGATCGCTTAGAGAGTGTTGAGGTCAGCAGGCAGCCGGTCGTAAAACATAGTCAAATCCTTTCTGCAATATGCTTGAAAAAGTGTATTACGCCGACCCCCCATTAAGGTGGGATAAGGACAGGTAGAAAGAAAGATATAGTTGTCTCGACATAGGAATCGACGCGCGGCCTCGCACACCTGTTTACTCTCCACAAACCTCCAAAATTAGTTCTACTTTCGAGCTGTGGAAGGACAGACAGACCGACATAAAGGCGGCATTCAAGTCGCGGCAAGTTTCAAACAATATAAAGTTTAGTGAGTCAGAAAGTTTGTGCGGTTTCAGTCGCTCTTTATCATGCAAATATGGACCGGTTTATGCAAGATTGTTTTATCGGTTATACACAAAATATTTATTGAATCCGTAAAATGAATGATTTGGTGGCGTGGTTGTGTTGCGGTACGACTACCGTCCTGAGGTCTCGGGTTCGATCCCGGGTCGGGCAAAGTGGTTATTGATTTTTCCATATCAGCCCGGAGTCTGGAATTTGTGCCCGATATGGCGATAGGCTCGCCCCCTATCACATCTGGGACGAAACTAAGCTCGGCGAAATGTGGGTGTATTAGTTCGCTGGTGCGCCTCTGCCTACCCCTTCGGGGATACAGGCGTGAGCTTATGTTATGTTATCCGTAAAATTAATGTTGAAATTTAGATTCCTTAAAATTTTTACTCTACCACCAGTTCAGAAGGTTCTCCAGAAAAAAAACGGTCTAGAAACTCAAGCGTTGCTCTTTTTAACACCAGTTTATAATCAGTTTCTAATACCGAAAATACTTTTAAATCAGAACAACTAAACTATGTTTTTTTTTTTATATAGCAAAGACTGGCAAACGAGCAGATGGGTCTCCTGATGGTAAGTGATCTCCACCGCCCATAGACACCTAAGATACAAACATGGGTGCATTGCCAACCTAAAAGGAGTGAATGGACGGGGAGGGAAAAAGGATTGGGAAAGGGAGGGGGGAATAGGACCATCGGAAATCTAACTCATCGAACGAAACGCGACAGCAAGCTGCCACTTTACATCGGTTTTCTGTAAGACAGTGGTATATCCGGTCGCGCCGGCCTTTCGTGCTGTAGACATTATTGTCTACAGCGTGGCTCTACCACTCAAAACTTTTGTTTACGGGGCTACATTATAAGCATCTAAATACCTATAACGAGCAAATATTTTTATTATCTGATAACAATTTTTGACAGACACGCGTAACGATAATTAGGTTATCAGGATTACCTTGATAAAGCGATAAAACAATAATATTCGGCGATATGATATCACGGGTTGTAATAACTGCATGCCTGGTTGGCGTAGTGGTATTGCGTGCACGGTATGAATATCGTCCTGAAATCTCGGGTTCGAACCCCGGATCGGGCAGTAATATTGGATTTTTCATTATCAGCCTGGGGTTTGGAATTTGTGCCTGATATAGTGATAGAATCCCCTATACCATCTGGGACGAAAATTTTTGGGCGAAATGTGGGTGTTCTACTTCGCTAGAACGCCTCTGCCTACCCCTACGGAGATACAGGCGTGAGTTTATGTTATGTGTTATATTTTAAATTTATTTTTCTTTTTGTGCCCGATTTGGCGATAGGCTCGCCCCCTATCACGGAATGGAACTAAGCTCGGCGAAACGTGGATGTACTAGTTCGCTAGTGCACCTCTGCCTAGCCCTTTGGGGATACAGGCGTGAGCATACGTTAACTTTTTCTTTTTATAATTGTGTATTTAAAAATGTAATAAAAAGTATTTTTTAAATAAAGAGTGCTGTACAGAAAGGTTGTGTAATATTAATTGATTTCCAGATTTTTCGGAGAGAAAATCCTAATTTAATAGTTTTGAAATATTATTTTGTCTTTAAATATATATAACCTTCGGATATTAATTTCTTTTTTTTGTTGAAAAAAAAAAACTATTTTATACGGATTCTATCACGATTTGCTTTTATTTTTAGTCCCGCCATTAATAGAAATAAAAATAAATCTTGATAGAATCCATATAAAATAGTTATTTCAATGTATAACATTCGCGTACTTTTAAGAAATCAGTGTAAAAACCATTTTGTATTTTTTTCTTTAAAATTACGAAACTAATTTAAACTTTAATTTGCTAACTTGTTATTTTTAATTAAATCCTTTTTACGCAGATTTATATTAACCTACCTTGCTAATAAACTCCTAAATAAGAATTAACCAATTCCATTATTATCATTTGTATAATCCTTAATGGTGAGAATTAAGCAAGACGTTAAGTGTTTAACAGGAATATGATTTATATGGCAATTTGTAATTCTAAGCAAATAATATAAATCATGGCTTGGTTAGCTTTCGCGTAATCCTTTCCCAAACACCATCTCAGATATTGTGTACAGCGTACAGTACGTCGTACGTACTGACTGCCTCCGTGGCATGGTCGTATTTCGGTACGACTACGGTTCTAAGGTCTCGGGTTCGATCCCCGGTTCGGGCACGGTGATATTGGATTTTTCCATATCAGCCCGGAGTCTGGAATTTGTGCCCGATATAGCGATAGGCTCGCCCCCTATCACATCTGGGACGGAACTAAGCTCGGCGAAATGTGCATGTTCTAGTTCGCTAGTACGCCTCTGCCTACCCCTTCGGGGATACAGGCGTGAGCTTATGTTATGTCATGTTATGTTATCAGCATTGGTCCAAGAAGTTTGAATTATATATTTTTTTATTGAAACTGCAGATATTTTGTTATAATTATAATGATGAAAAAAGATTTTGCGTCTAGTTACCGTATCTTTATTAAATTATAGTTATAGGGCCTTACTTAAAACAGCATTTTTAGCTGAGCAAATGGTTACGAATAACCTGTCACTTTTTTCCTTGCGCTACATTGTTTAAAAATGAAAGGGACAACCTATGGTATAAAGATAAGCAGTGCTTAAATATTTTTAAAAGTAAGGGGCATAATACTTAACCCGTCGGAGAAAGCACATATATACATATGTTACATAAGCGTTTGGGCCACCGGAGGCCGAGCCGCCCGTGACTATTTAAAACAATAAAATTCGAACTTTGCCGACTAATGAATATCGAATATTGTTCATTGTAACTTAATTTCTTTAAAGGCAAATAAAATAATACTTACACAATGGTTTTTATTTGCGTTAATAATTAATTTGCTACACTACACTATAATTTTATACAGCACTTGAAAAAATATGAATGACAGGTGTATGGAAGTGAACATTGTTCATCAAAATCTTTAACTTCGAGTATATGAGTTGTGTGTAGTATTGATAATAATATTAACCCTGTAATAATACTGTCCCACTGCTGGGCACGGCCTCCTCTACTAATGAGAGGGGTTAGGCCTTAGTCTACCACGTTGGCCTAATGCGGGTTGGTAGACTTCACATACCTTCGAAATTCTTGTGGCCCACAGATATTTGTTTCGGGTATGGGCGTTTGAGATCGAAAGTCTCTCGTAGTTCCTGACACCCACGACACAAGACTCGATCTTAGTGTGGGGTCAGGAATATGTGTGTGAATGTTGGGTGTTATTTTTTTTTTAAATCATTTACGCAGAACCAAAATCATATTAAATACTAAACAAAAACATACCGCGGTTTTAATTTAATATAAAACTTCTGATGTTACTGTTTATTGTCAATTAATTACTTTTGGTGGCCATAAAATTAATTTTCGGCAAAATCCCAAAATATATGCATACAATAGAGATGAATTGTTTAAAAGTTCTGGGTATAAAATTTGTAACAACTAGCTTCAATTTTATATTTGTTCGAAATATTTAAAAGTTTTAAATACAAAAGAACGGGGTAATTGTAGCAGTGACATGAACGAACAAGATGGTCTTATAATCTTACGCCCGGATGGTGAAACGCTACTCAACTTTAACGGATTCTTACATTGATTTTCGCCATACAACTTTGACGGATAAGGCGGCCTTAATCGACATAAGGCGACCTTAAGTGTATGAACATTCGGCGGTATATGTATTTTAACTCGTTTATAATGCCGATAGAATAGGTGAAAGAAGTTTTAAAATCGTTGCAGCAGTTTTAAGCCTATTCATTAAAAAAAAACTTAACTCTTTATAATAATATAACATAACCAAGTTCTCACCTGTATCCCCGAAGCGGTAGGCAGAAGCGCACTAGTGAACTAAAACACGCACATTTTTCCGAGCTTAGTTTCGTCCCAGATGTATAGGGGGCGAGCCCATCGCCATATCGGGCACAAATTCCAGACTCCGGGCTGATATAGAAAAATGTAATATCACATTGCTCGACCCGGGATCGATCCCGAGACCTCAGGACGGTAGTCGTACCGCATACAACCACGTACCGGCAGTCAGGCAGTATTTTCATTTATAGTACACATAGACTAGTGTAAAAGACTTGGTTAAAACGTGCCTCTTATATGCACTATAATTGCTACACAACTTTACTGTATATCTCAAACTAGTTGTGTACACTTCGAGCTCCAAAGGGAGACTAACTCAATAATGATAGCTCCCGCTCTTTTATACCTTTTGCTTTAGTTAATAAAGAAATACCTTCTACAAATATTATGAATTACTTGGAGGGTAGTTAATATAAATATAATTAACATACTACCCCTCAATATCGTGTACTAAATCACAACAATTATCCGAATTCGTAACACTAGCTAACCCGGCGAACTTCGTTCCGTTTAAAAGGCGATTCATTAATTGTTTTTTATTATGATACCTACTTAATTTAATTTTATTTTTACTTATTCCGAATTATTATTAAGTTATGTTTTTATTAACAATAGCTGTACCCGACTTCGACCGGGAGGCGCCTGACGTGATGGCCCAGTGGTGGCATGCACGTGAGCTGCGCGCGGTACTGGACAGTGCTTGGACATTGCAATATTATTTTATTTTTCTAAAATAAAATATTTTTTCTAAAATAAACGTAGCCTAAGTTACTCCTTATTGTATCAGCTACCTGGCAATAAAAGTTCCGTCAAAATAGGTCCAGCCATTTCAGAGATTAGCCGGAACAAACAGACAGACAGACAAAAATTGTAAAAAAAAAATATTTTGGTATATTTACCGTATATATATTCAAGTACATGTAGAAAAAAACGGTTAATTCAATACTACAAACAGACACTACAATTTTATTTTTATGTATAAATGTATAGATAATATAAATTAAAGATATAGATGCGAATTAAAAAAATATTGCAAGTCTACTTATCAACTTATTCACAACTGATTTATAAAATCGATTCCATATAAAAATAATTTAAAGAATGTTACCTTTACAGTAATGTACGGCCGAAGTAAAGCTCAGTGGAGGAGTGAAGACGATGCAAGTAACGCATCGTTTTATACATCGTATTGTATGCATAACTGAATTTAACCAGTTGGCCATGTTTCCATACCAAATATGCGAGTTAACACTCAGTTTTCGGCAATCATTAAGCATGAGATCTGTAGAGCGAACTTAGTTTAAGTTTGAGATCTATAGAGCGAACTTCAACTAAGTCTTAGTCAAAGAAACGAACTCGGTGAGGATTTCGCATTTTCAAATCGAACTTTGACCTAATCCGAGTCATTATTTTTTTACTGCTTCGGTGGCGTGGTGGTATTTCGGTACGACTACGGTTCTGAGGTCTCGGGTTCGATCCCCGGGTCGGGCAAAGTGATATTGGATTTTTCCATATCAGCCCGGAGTCTGGAATTTGTGCCCGATATGGCGATAGGCTCGCCCCCTATCACATCTGGGACGGAACTAAGCTCGGCGAAATGTGGGTGTTTTAGTTGGCTAGTGCGCCTCTGCCTACCCCTTCGGGGATACAGGCGTGAGCTTATGTTATGTTATATGTTATTTTTTTACAAAAAAGACCTTTGCTTAGTAAAAGTGTGTATAGATCAAGCTAGATTTCAGCTAAAGATCTGCATTGGTCCAAGAAGTTTGAATTTCATATTTTTTGGTAGAAACTGCAATTTTTTACAAGAAAATCTTTGCTTAGTCTGTTTTTCTTGTAAAAATGACTCGGAATAAGTCAAAATTCGATTTAACAATTCCAAATCCTCACTGAGTTCTTTACTTAGACTTAGTCAAAGTTCGCTTTATAGATCTCAGCCTGAGTCAGAGAAACGAACTCAGTGAGGATTTGGAATTCTTAAATCAAACTTTGATGTACCCGATCCATTTTTTATAAGAAAAACAGACTGACAGACAGACTAAGCAAAAAATTTCTTGTACAAAATGATTCGTACTAAGTCAAAGTTTGATTTAAAATTTCAAACCCTGACTGAGTTTGTTTCTTTCTAAGACATTCAACAGTATATAGACGGGACAACAGCACAAAAGTGTGATCCAAAAGTTATGACGTAGTGGTCATAAGTCGCTCAGTTTATTTGAAACTAGCTGACCCGCGCAGCTTCGTCTGCGTATGAGAGAGAGGGTTAAAAGAGTGAGTCGTAGGTATCTATAATCCAATAATTCTAAAGGAGGTAATGCGATGATCTACTTCGGCCGTCAGTCACCCCGTCTCTCACCCCGTCAGTCACACCGTCTGTCACCCATTTGTCGCCCCTTTTGGCACCCGTCTGTCACCCCGTCTGTCACCACGTCGGTCACCCGTCTGTCACCCCGTATGTCACCCTGCCTGTCACCCCGTCTGTCACCCGTCTGTCACCCAGTCGGTCACCCGTCTGTCACCCCATCTGTCACCCCGCCTGTCACCACGTCGGTCACCCGTCAGTCACCCCGTCTGTCATTCGTCTGTCACCCAGTCGGTCACCCAATCTGTCACCCCGTCTGTTACCCCGTCAGTCGCCCAGTCATTCCTGACGTTGGTCACCCCGTCAGTAGTATAGGGATTAACCGTACCCAGAGCAAGTATGGAGACCTTTGAATGTATGGGGTGAGGTAGCTCCATAGTCTGCACCAGTGTCGGTCATAGGTACTGCCCGCGAATAAACTTAATTAGGTCGCGAATTAAATTAATTGGGCCGCGGATTAAATTAATTGAGTCGCGGATTAAATTAATTGGGCCGCGGATAAAATTAATTGAGTCGCGAAAAAATCTTATTGGTTCCCATTCTTATTGGAGCGCGAAAAAATTTCTTATTCTGCCGTGGGTTACTTTTATTGGGTCACGGATTTCTTTAATGAAATCGTATATAAAACTTATTATTTCCCATATAAATCTTATTGGATTATAAGGATATTGGTGTTACATTGTTATTGCACATCGGTTCATTGTATTGGTTCCACGGCATCGTTTTGTCACACCCCCATGGATAAGTTGTTAGGTCCACGTGTTATAGGATCGCGGATAATCTTGATTACGTCGCGAATCTAAATCGCGGGTTTTATGTTATTACCTCGTGACTCAGTATGTTACGTTACTTTTCGCCGGAACGCGATCACATACAGAACTTTATACTTTGAACATGCTTTTTGTATCACGTAATAATTGCGTCATCAATCAATTTAATCCAACCACCGACTACTTTATTACGACGTGAGTCGTTTAGGTAGCGTCCCAATTGCAAAACCTCGCAATATTCCGCGGGCTAGATACGGGCGGTGTTTCATTTGTGACAGGTTACTACATATAGGTAATAGGTATTGCATTGATTCGCAATACGATCAACATATTCTGCGTCCCTTGAAGGTGAATTAACCTTATATCAAGTTAATACCTATTATTGATTACATTTATAAATATCCAATTAAATTTATACCTAGTGCAGATTAGTTTTATAATGGTCTTCATTTTAATTTATTCTTTCGACTCCACACGTGGCCTGCCGAGAGGCAATTTGTCCTTCTAAAAGGTTTATAATTCAAATATTCGAACAAAAGACACATTTTTGTATCACCCTTTTTATAAACAATTAACTGAAGTTTCTTATTGTTATAAGAGAAATCGGGTCTTCATTGTTTAAATGAACAAAGAATTCATGATGCATATTAACGTCGAGTCGTGTTTAAACGTGTTTGTCTGTTAAAATTAAGGATACTCATGGAATTTTGTACCTGTTTTTATTGTGCAATTTATATTTATTACCTCCCAACTCCACATGTGGTCTCCTTAGAGGCAATTTGTCCTTCTAAATGGCTCATAATTCCAAGATTCAAACAAAAGATTGACACATTTTTGTATCGCTCTTTTTATAAACAATCAACCGAAGTTTCTCATTGTCATAAGAGAAATCGGGTCTTTTATTTAACCGAACAAAGAATTCATAACGCATCTTAACGTTTGGGTCATGTCTATACGTGTTTGTCTGGTAAAATAACCATTTCTTCCCCATATAAAAGACACACCGAAATTATTTTGCACCGTATTCCAAGCTGTGCTCTACACTACATAACATCTCCAAAGTTCCTGACCAGTGAAGTGTTAAAAGAGTGACGCTGCTATAAAATGAATGTAAGTAACTATTATACATGTTTCTTATACTGTTGATATTGTTTTGTACAAAGGACATCATATGTGTAATACTTAGTATTAAAATACTTCTGTTATCTGATTACTGTATTGATTGTAATTATTTTAACATACATTATTCCATGTTTATACTTATCTCTAAACTGTTATTTAATATACTGTTTTCTATTGTTTCAGTTCTCTGAAAACACCTTTAAGAATTATTATTATGAAGATAATGTCGACGAACCAAGTGATCAAGAGGAAGGAACTCTCGCTTTCAAAGTAAAAAAGGCGATATCAAAAAGACCTCACAGCATTGATGAGTTTTTTGAAAAACCCAAGAAGAAGAAACTTACAAAAAAGTCATCGAGTGTTGGTCGATCTACGAGTGGTGGAATATCGTACATAACGTCGAACAAAGACGACAGTGCTGACGCGTCGCATCTTATCAAAATTGAAGTTTATGATGTGAACAAAATAAAAAATGTTGCACAAACGGAGCAATGGAAACACGCTGACGTGCGTGTTAAATTTTTTACGGAGAGTGAAGCCGACCGAAATTTGCTAAGTGTGAGAGACATTATATATAATATCACCAAACAATTGGCTACCCAAGAAGAGTGTAAAAAGTTTTTTATAGATACCGACAAATAAGCTAGCGTTATATTTTTATTTTAATATTCTTTGTAATCATTTTAATAGTGTATAGAGGTATAAGTATTGTTTTGTAATTAATTGATTTGTCTTTTTGCTATATGAAATAATTGTCTTATTGAAAAAGTTGTTGTACAGGATTATAATTTTTTAGAGTAAGGATATATGATCATTATCGTAATTTGAATAGTAGAGCAATTGCAAATGTTTATAAATTAACTAAAAATCGAAATTAACTGCACAACAAACAATTATCACCATGGATAATTTAAACTGTGATTTCTACGACTGGCATCTCGTCGCCCTTCTTGACAACATCGAATCAATGGATCTGATGTCAACATTATTCGATGCTGAACTCTACGGGCTTTGTGTCGAAACAGAACAAAATCATACTGAAACGTAAGTAAACTTGTTATTACATGTTTTAGTAGTATCAGGAGGGGATACGTCTATTGAGTATTTAAAAAGACAAGGACGTATCTTAATGTCATTTCTTAATTTTTCGAGTAGCAATTTCTTTCTAAAACTATCCAAAAATGTATCACACCCTTGACATTAATAGTTTATCCCAAAGTGACATTGCGAGATTAAATAAAAATCTTATTTTAAAAAAATTTAATCGATTTATACGACTTTGGTATCTACAAAATGTTTTACCGAAATCAATGTTGGACGATCCTGATATTATTCCGTATTACACACCATGTAAAGGACATAGAACTGCAAGTGTTAGTAGATTCAATGAAGATGAGATTGATGGTGTTTTGCCAATGCAAGCATATTGTTCACGATGTACTTAAATAAAAAAAAAAATGTTAGTAAATTCAATTTATTTATAATGTCTGATGTTATGGGATGGTAAGGTTTGATAATTTTTTTGTTTCATTTTCTTATTAGATCTAAACAAAATGGAGGTACAATGAAGAGGCCAGCGCAATCGATATTGATTGAGGGTGAACCTGCAAGAAAGAGGATAAATCTTGAACTTGAAGCTCCTTTATCATCATCACCGTCAGCTAGCTCCATACAAAATGTAAGTACAGAAAACAGTGATAAAGTTCTATGTCCTGAGTGTCATATACTTGTATCAAAAAAGTATATGATGAATCATTTAAAAAGTAATACACATAAAAATAATTTCATAAGGAGAGATAATGAATTCGCAAACGTTCAAATAATTGATAGTGCATTCGGTAATAGAATTCTTACGTATAGAATAAAATCTAACGGAACTTCTGGTCAAACATTTGAAACACCCGAGTTGTTTTTACAAAAGACTAAAGATTTAATATATAAATTATTAGAACGATCCATCTCAGAACACTTAGTCTTGAAAGTTAATTTCATTCTTAATGCAGACTTTATACAAGAAACCAAAAATATATCTAATAATTTTGACTTTCAGATTTCTAATTATCTTATTTGTCAAGGAGATGATAAAGATATTATTTTTCCGTTTATAGCTTCTGAAATAATTAAGAAAATATCAAATTTTGAAAAAAAAGGTAGTGGGTGGAGTTTAGTTAAAATAAATCACTTGGATATAAATGTTAACAGATTTATCCCATTACGTGGATCATCATATATAGATTTACCCTTAGATATTAAACGTAAGAAGGCTATAATCAATGTAAAAAATACTGATCATGAATGTTTTCGTTGGGCAGTATTGTCGGGTTTATACCCAGCCACTCATAGCTCTAATAGGGTATCATCTTATATACTGCATAAAAACAAGTTAAAATTTGGTAATTTATGTTTTCCTATAAAAATCAATGAAATTCATAAATTTGAGAAACTAAACAGTATAAGTATAAATGTTTTTGGGTTGCATTATGATTCAAAGAGAAAGATTAATAATGTAGTAGGTCCATTACATTTAACAAAACATAGAAGAAATACTCATTTAAACTTATTGTACATAACTAAAGGGAGTAACGGTCATTATTGTTATATTAAAAACCTTTCGAGATTAGTATCTAAACAATTATCAACATCAGAACATGCAGTTCATATTTGTGATGGTTGTTTGTTACATTTCACATCATCCAAAAATTTACAACGCCATCAAGAAAATGATTGTTTTAACGTTTGCACAGATTTACCATCGGAAAATGATAAGAAAAGAAATTGGTTTAATGAACTAATTCCAACGAATCAAATCTCATTTAATAATTATGAACGTAAGTTAAGAGTTCCATTTGTGATATATGCTGACTTTGAAGCCTTTTTAAACCCAATACAAAGTTGTTCTAATAATCCAAATAAATCTTCAACTGCTAGTATACAAAAACATGAAATGTATAGTTTTGGTTATTATGTTAAGTGTTCGTACAATGATAATTTATCAGTGTATAGATCGTATACCGGAAGAGAGTGCGCACAAACATTTATGAAATTAATTAAAGAAGATTTAGAAAATATATGTAAAAAGAATTCATTTAACAAATCACCACTACCATTAACCAATGAAAATAAAATGAACATCAAACAAAGCAAGACATGTTATATCTGTAATAATTATTTAAATGAAGATGTCACAATTTGTTATAATTGGCATACTGGTATGTATGAAGGTGTCGCTCATCAACTTTGTTCCGAGAAGTACAAGACACCTAATTTTGTACCAATATTTTTTCATAATTTGAGTAATTATGATGCACATTTTATAGTACATGGTCTCAATTTTGAGGGTGGTGAAATAGAACTTATTCCAGAGAATAAGGAGAAATATATTTCTTTTTCTAAAGTTTTGCATATTAATAACCGAGTTATAAAATTACGATTTCTTGATTCTTATAAATTCATGTCCAGTAGTCTTGATAAATTAGCTCAAAACTTACTGCCTGAACAATTTCATGAACTTCACTTACAATATCCATCTCATGAAGACTTTAAACGATTAATACGGAAAGGTGTTTATCCATACGAGTACATGACTTCATTTGATTCATTAAACATAACTTACCTTCCTACACGCAATAAATTTTATAGTTCTTTAAATGATAATAACATTTCTGAAAATGATTACAATCATGCTCAAGATGTATGGAATCACTTTAATTGTAAAAATATGGGTGATTATTCTAACCTTTATTTAAAAACTGATGTATTACTACTGGCGGACGTATTTGAAAATTTTAGGAATGTGTGTCTTAAAACGTATGGCTTAGATCCTGCTCATTACTTTACAGCTCCCGGATTGAGTTGGGATGCTATGTTAATTTACACTAAAATTAATTTAGAGCTCCTAACAGATATCAATAAAATTACTTTTATCGCGAATAATATTAGGGGTGGTATTTCACAATGCAGTAATAGACATGCTAAGGCTAATAATTTATTTATGATAGATTATGATTGTAATAAACCATCCTCTTTTCTCATGTACCTAGATGCAAACAATCTTTATGGGTGGGCTATGTCTCAGTGTCTTCCAACTGCTAAATTTGAATGGGTAGATGTAAAAACAGATTTTAACGTCCCTGATGATGCTGAACATGGTTATATTTTAGAAGTAGATTTGGAGTATCCCGAATTGTTACATGATATTCACTCAGATTTTCCCTTTTGTCCTGAAAACATATGTTTAGGAAATAGCAAACATAGAAAACTAATCCCCAATTTAAATAATAAAAAGAACTATGTTATCCATTATAGAAATCTTAAACAATGTATAAAAAATGGTCTACGATTACTTAAAGTTCACAGAGTTCTTAAGTTTCAACAATCTCCGTGGTTAAAATGCTATATAGATTTAAACACACATATGCGTTCGTTAGCAACTTCAGACTTCGAAAAAGATTTTTTTAAACTTATGAACAATTCCGTTTTTGGTAAAACAATGGAGAATGTAATGAAAAGAGTGAATGTTAAATTAGTTAACCATTGGTTAAACCATGGGAAATCTCAAGGAGCTCAATCTTTAATAGCTAGACCTGAATTCCATAGTCTTACAATATTTTCGGAAAATTTAGTTGCTGTTCAATTAAAGAAGACAAAAGTTTTATATAATAAACCAATATACCTCGGTTTTTGTATATTGGATCTATCAAAGACATTAATGTACGAATTTCATTATGATTACATGAAATCGAAATATCGAGACAATCTCAAGTTACTCTATACGGACACTGATAGCTTAATATATCAAATATTTACTGAAAATTTCTATAACGATATTAAAATTGACTTAGAAAATTATTTTGACACATCTGACTATCCTCCTGATAATGAATATGGAATACCATTAATTAACAAAAAGAAGTTAGGATTCTTCAAAGATGAAAACAATGGAAATATTCTTAAGGAATTCGTAGGCCTACGTTCAAAAATGTATGCAATGGATGTACAAAATAAATGTATATGTAAAGCAAAGGGTGTTAATAAAAGTGTTACGAAAAATTTTTGTCTTTCTGATTATAGGTCTTGTTTATATGATAACAAAACGTTGTATAGTGAAATGTTAAGATTTAAATCAATAAAACATGTTATATATACACAAAAAATTAATAAAATATCTTTATCTTATAATGATACAAAACGTTATATATTAAAAAATTCTACTGATACACTTGCATGGGGACATTACAAAATAAAGGACATTTAATTTCATCATGACTTTCTGTACAAATAAAGTATGGAACCGTTATAGTGAATATTTTTTGTAGCATAAAATAATATTGTAGCTGGTAAAATAAATTTATAACATTACGTATGTGTCTATATTGATTTATATTAGTTTTAATTTTTATGCGATTTTGTGAACAACTGAAATATGTACACCTAGGTAATATTTTAGAAATTATTATACATATATAAGATATTATTTTCACCAATGTGTTTTATTCATTCCAATATCCCCCAAAGGATTACACGTGTATATAAAATGTTCCATTTTATTCATCCTTTTACTGCAATAGTCGCAGGTCCGAGTGGTTGTGGAAAGTCTAATTTTGTGACAAACTTCATTAAATACAATAAAGAGTTATGTAACAGAACTTTCAACCAAATAACTTGGTGTTTTGATGAAATGCAACCATTGTATAATTTACCGAACGTGAACTATTTTCAAGGTATACCAGATTTGAACATGTTCGATGGAAACGAAGCAAACCTTATTATCATTGATGATCTTATGAGAGAATCTGACGGTCGCATTGTCGATATATTTACTAAAGGTAGTCATCATAGAAACTTAAGTGTATTTTACATTACTCAAAATTTATTTCATCAGGGTAAAGGTCAAAGAGACATTTCTTTAAATTCAAGTTATATAATTTATTTCAAAAACCCTCGAGATAAAACTCAAATTAGATATTTAGCACGTCAAGTTTCACCTGAAAACAGCAAATTCATCGAAGATGCATATAAAGATGCTACTAAAGAAGCACATGGATATTTGATGATTGATTTAAAACAAGACACTTTTGATATGTGTCGAATTAAATCCAAAATATTTCCTTCTGAAGGTTATTGTACAGTATATATTCCCAAGAAAGAGTTTAAATACGTCAAGAACCAAGAAATACCCATCATTTACAAATGATGGATCGACGCCTCAAGACGCATAAAGATTTGTTATCCGCTCTATATAAACTAAAACCAAAACATCAACAAGCTCTTTTAAAATCCTGTAGCGAAAACGAAATTAATTTTATCTGTGAGTGTATACACAACGTATTACAAGGAAATATAATTCTCGAAGAAAAATCAAAGAATAAACTAAAAAAGTTTAAAAATTTATTACGGAAGTTAGTACGTAAAAGTACAAATAAAATACGCAAGACTATAATAGTCCAAAAGGTGGTGCATTTCTACCGATTATATTGGGTTCCATATTGAGTGGATTAGTGAGTGGATTGATTTAAAATGGAACACGCAAAAAAAATGCTGCTGGTTGAACCAGGCTTAATCGATAAAATAAATAAAAAAAGAAATGAAAATCCTTCCTCTCGCTTGGACGTGGAAATGCAAAATATTTTGGATAGTGATATGGATGATAGAAAAAAATGTAAATTGTACTTACAAATTTTACATAGATATCTCCACTTTATGGAAGAAAATCGTCGACCGTTTGAGATTCCTGTAATTTCAAATAATGATTTTGATGAAACCACGGTTGAAACTTTAAAAAATTCAAATATAAGCAATGACATCAAAAATAAAGATCTAGTTGCCGTCCAGACATTGAATAATGAAGATAATCAAGAAGAAAGTACTTTACTAGAAAGAAACCCTCCTTATACAAAAAATAAAATTCTAAGCTTGATACCTAAATCATATTTGAAAAAAGGTGAGTTATTATTGGATTCCGTGTCATTAAGTAAAAATAAAATTTTCTGGAACGATGATGGTACAGTTATGATAGATAATGAAGTAATCCCCGAAAGTAATATTATAGATTTAGTGAATGATATGCTACGACCATTAAAAAGAAATGATCCAGTAGGTTGGGAAAAATTTGCTAAAGCGTTAAAAGACTTAAAAATACCATTAACCTATATTGGAAACCCCAAAAGACGTGAATACATTGTTCAAATTCAAAAAGATATCGGAGAATCTCTTACAAAAAACAAAGATATATTTTTATCACCAAGAGGCAACGATAAGCATATAAAAAAAATAAAGAAAAAAATTGATTGGGAAAAATGGACCCCTTATTAGAAATAAATCGCATGTACTATGATGTATCACACCCGGCTGGATATGGCAGTATTGAAAAATTATCAAAAGCAATGAAAGGTAAAATGAATAAAGAAGATGTTAAAAAATGGTTACAGACCCAGGAAACGTATACACTTCATAAACCAGTACAAAGAAAATTCCCTCGTAACAGATACATTCTATCTAATTTAAATGAACTTTGGCAAGCTGATTTAAGTGATATGAGAACTTATTCTAACGATAATAAAGGTTTTAATTACATCCTTTGTGTTATTGATGTATTCAGTAAATACGCATTTGCTAGACCCATGAAGAAGAAAAATTCGGAAACAATAAAACAATGTTTTGATAGTATATTTAAAGAAGCGAATACAACTCCAACACACATACAATCTGATAAAGGTACTGAGTTTATTTCAAAAGATGTACAGAGATACTTTAAATCAAAAAATATAAATTACTATACAACAAATAATCCTGATATTAAAGCAAGTATTGTAGAAAGATTTCAAAGAACTCTTAAAATGAAGATGTGGCGTTATTTCACGCATAAAAATACTCATAAATATATTGATGTTTTGCAGGATTTGATACACTCTTATAACCATAGTTTCCATTCTAGTATAAAAATGTGTCCTTGTGATGTTAATTTTAACAATATAATGACAGTTTGGACAAATTTATATGATAGGAAAAACAATTATAAATCATATGAAACTATCCAACCTAAGTTAAATGTTGGTGATCATGTAAGAATAACCAAATATAAACATATATTTCAAAAAGGTTATGAATCTAATTGGAGTGACGAAATATTTATAATATCTTCTGTAATAGAACGAAAACCTTGGGTTGTTTACACTATTAAAGATTTAGATGGAGAAGAGGTAGTAGGAACCTTTTATGAACGAGAGTTACAAAACGTAATTTATGACCCCACCATAGAACATAAGATAGATAAAATAATTCGCTCTCGTTACACTGGTAACAGACGCGAAGTGTTAGTTAAGTGGAAAGGTTATCCGAATAAGTTTAATAGTTGGATTTCAGCTTCTAGTATAAAACAAATATGAATAAAGATTTCTATTTAACTTTACTTAGTAATAGTTCAGTGGAATATTTTCCTGATAACAAAACAGCAAGATTTTCAACAAAATTACCTAAACCTATAATATTGGAGGGGGAATGGTGTGTAGGAATTGTTGAATTTCAATATCCATGTACCATGCTTACTGTTCAAGATCATGAAAACATTGTGTACATTACAAGAATGACTACAATGCCTAATCAAGAATCTACAGTATCCTGTCACAAACAGATGTATATACCTATCACAAACTATGATAACATTCACCATCTACTAACAGCATTGAACAACGTTAAGGAAAAAATTGATTTTAATTATGATGAATTTTCTAAGTTTGTATCGGTTTCTGTGTTAGACGACTCCATAAAGTCTTTAAAATTATCACCTAAATTAAGTTTACAACTAGGATTTGAGCCAAATAGAGACCTTGTAGAAAACAATTATGCAACAAGTCCTGCAAATTTACATTTGGGCTTACCATCTCAACTATTTGTCTACTGTGATATAGTGGAACCACAAATTGTTGGTGACGTAATGACTCCCCTTCTAAGAATTATACCATTAGATCTTTCAAACTACATCTATGGTGCAAATAAAATGCATGTTTTATCACCACCTCATTATTTATCTGTAATGCGTAGACAATTTGACACCATCGAAATAGATATAAGATCAGACACGGGTCAAAAGATACCATTCCAATTTGGAACTGTGTGTGTTAAACTTCATTTCAAAAAATTATAATGCATTCTCAACATAATAATATTACTTGTCCTTATGAACGCTATTATTCTCATCAAGCTGGTTCTGGTATAGGAGTGGTTTATAAAGGAGCACCATACCAAAAGGGTCATGGAATTGGTAGTTTTCTTGGAGGATTATTTAGATCAGTTTTACCATTACTATCTGGTGGTGTTCGAGCTATTGGTAAAGAAGCATTAAGTGCCGGTGTAGGTCTTTTGACAGATATGGTTAGTGCACGACCCATGGAAGATTCGATTAAGACACGTCTAAAGGAAGCTGGTTCAAATTTAAAACGAAAAGCTGATGAAAAAATAGACAGGATCAATATGTCTGGATCGGGATATATAACAAAACGAAAACGTTTGTCTGCATTCAGTCCATCGTTGACTTCCAAACTGAAAGCTACCAAAAAATCAAAATTTAACTCGAAACAAATCAAAGATATTTTTTCTAATTAAGAAATATGTCATTTTTACATAGTCACTCTTGTGAATGCATTAAGTCAGAATTGGATTTGTTTGCATTACCATCTACTCAAACTAGTATTGAAAGTGGAATATGGATCCATTACAAACCTATTTCATCTCTTGCTGATGATGGTCCCATAGAATTTCAAGTGCCCGGAGCAGGTGATGACTATATAGATCTATCTCATACACTGATCCATGTAAAAGCTAAGATATTGCATCAAGATAATACTAAATTAATGTCATCAACAGTTGTGGCTCCAGTTAATAACTGGTTGCATTCACTCTTCAGTCAACTTGATGTTTATTTAAATCAAAAACTAGTATCACCACCCAATAATACATATGCCTATCGTGCATATATTGAAAATTTGCTGAACTATGCTCCTGCAGCTAAAAAGTCTCATCTTACTTGTGGACTATGGTATGAAGATACAGCTGGAAAAATGGATTCTACTGATGAAACCAATAAAGGATTTATTAAAAGACAAGAATTGGCAAGTGAAAGTAAAGAAATAGAAATGATTGGACACTTACATGGTGATTTATTCAACCAAGAAAAATTTTTAATTAACGGTGTTGATATGTGTGTTAAATTAGTTCGTTCTAGGGAAAACTTCAATTTAATGGCTTCTTTAGCTGATACTAAATTAAAAGTATCGATTACAGATGCAACTCTTATTATTCGTAGAGCTCGAATCAATCCAACCGTGTTGCTTGCACATCAAAAAGTGTTAGCATCTACTTCAGCTAAATATCCAATCACACGGGCTGAAGTAAAAGTTTTAACTATACCATCAGGTGTTCAAGGAAAAACTCTTGACAACATTTTTCTGGGACAAGTACCCAAAAGGTGTATAGTGGGATTTGTAAACAATGCAGCCTTCAATGGAAACCTAACTAAGAACCCATTTAACTTTGAAAATTATGATATTAATACATTTTGTTTATATATAGATGGTAATCAAATACCATCAAAAGCTTTACAACCATCATTTGGGAGCAATATTTATACAACGGTCTATCACACACTATTTTCTGGTACAGGTATTCATTTTCTTAATGAAGGTAATGGGATATCCCGAGAACAATATGCTAATGGATATTGTATGTTAGCATTTGACTTAACACCTGATTTATCAGCGAATTCTTCCAATCATTGGAATCTGATTAAACATGGAAGTGTGCGATTAGAGGTTCGTTTTGAAACAGCTTTGATACAAACCATTAACTGTATTGTGTATGCAGAGTTTGATAATGTTATAGAAATAGATAAAAACCGTAATATTTCTGTGGACTATAGTAGTTAAGCAAGAAATGTTTATAGATTAAGTATAAATTACTTTTATTAATTGTCTCCACGGTCTTTCCTGTACTCACTTTGAACTGTTTAATAAAATACGAAACTAAATAAGTTATTTGTTTTACTGTTATTAGTCCTTGTAACCCCACAAATTGAGATACATATTTTAAAATAGAAAGTACTATTATAATCAGTTGCTAACATTATTGATGACATTACTTCTTTGTCTTTCAACTGGATAAGAATTCTGCAACAATTCCGTGAAATAACATGAATACATTAGAAATACAGACCTACTTAAAGAAAATTGATTCAAGTATCGAATATAACGTATATGGAGCTAATCGTTTGCCAATATATGTTGTAAATCCCACTTACATAGTAAGTAATTTGGATACTGATAATAAACCAGGATCCCACTGGATCGCCATACATATCGATAAGAATGGTTTAGGTCAGTATTTTGATTCATATGGGCGACCGCCTCAAGGATATCATAGGATGTTTTTAACAAGAAATTCAAGAATGTGGAATTATAATACTAATCGAATTCAAACTGACTGGACTACAGTTTGTGGTGAATACTGTGTAATGTATTTGTATTACAAATATCATGATATGAGTTTGAAAGATTTTCAACATTTATTTTGTAATGATACTATGTTAAATGATGTATTATTATCTGATTTGTTTCAATCATG
This sequence comes from Clanis bilineata, assembly GCA_036417725.1. Taxonomy (NCBI): domain Eukaryota; kingdom Metazoa; phylum Arthropoda; class Insecta; order Lepidoptera; family Sphingidae; genus Clanis; species Clanis bilineata. The sequence goes on from CM071161.1 coordinate 3,100,848, forward strand.
TTTTGAAATAAATAAATGAAATCCAAATATATAGAGTTTATTGAACTTTTTATTCAATTTCGAAAATCTTATATTACTTTACAATTCAAATTACGATAATGATCATATATCCTTACTCTAAAAAAATATAATCCTGTACAACAACTTTTTCAATAAGACAATTATTTCATATAGCAAAAAGACAAATCAATTAATTACAAAACAATACTTATACCTCTATACACTATTAAAATGATTACAAAGAATATTAAAATAAAAATATAACGCTAGCTTATTTGTCGGTATCTATAAAAAACTTTTTACACTCTTCTTGGGTAGCCAATTGTTTGGTGATATTATATATAATGTCTCTCACACTTAGCAAATTTCGGTCGGCTTCACTCTCCGTAAAAAATTTAACACGCACGTCAGCGTGTTTCCATTGCTCCGTTTGTGCAACATTTTTTATTTTGTTCACATCATAAACTTCAATTTTTTTTAAGATGCGACGCGTCAGCACTGTCGTCTTTGTTCGACGTTATGTACGATATTCCACCACTCGTAGATCGACCAACACTCGATGACTTTTTTGTAAGTTTCTTCTTCTTGGGTTTTTCAAAAAACTCATCAATGCTGTGAGGTCTTTTTGATATCGCCTTTTTTACTTTGAAAGCGAGAGTTCCTTCCTCTTGATCACTTGGTTCGTCGACATTATCTTCATAATAATAATTCTTAAAGGTGTTTTCAGAGAACTGAAACAATAGAAAACAGTATATTAAATAACAGTTTAGAGATAAGTATAAACATGGAATAATGTATGTTAAAATAATTACAATCAATACAGTAATCAGATAACAGAAGTATTTTAATACTAAGTATTACACATATGATGTCCTTTGTACAAAACAATATCAACAGTATAAGAAACATGTATAATAGTTACTTACATTCATTTTATAGCAGCGTCACTCTTTTAACACTTCACTGGTCAGGAACTTTGGAGATGTTATGTAGTGTAGAGCACAGCTTGGAATACGGTGCAAAATAATTTCGGTGTGTCTTTTATATGGGGAAGAAATGGTTATTTTACCAGACAAACACGTATAGACATGACCCAAACGTTAAGATGCGTTATGAATTCTTTGTTCGGTTAAATAAAAGACCCGATTTCTCTTATGACAATGAGAAACTTCGGTTGATTGTTTATAAAAAGAGCGATACAAAAATGTGTCAATCTTTTGTTTGAATCTTGGAATTATGAGCCATTTAGAAGGACAAATTGCCTCTAAGGAGACCACATGTGGAGTTGGGAGGTAATAAATATAAATTGCACAATAAAAACAGGTACAAAATTCCATGAGTATCCTTAATTTTAACAGACAAACACGTTTAAACACGACTCGACGTTAATATGCATCATGAATTCTTTGTTCATTTAAACAATGAAGACCCGATTTCTCTTATAACAATAAGAAACTTCAGTTAATTGTTTATAAAAAGGGTGATACAAAAATGTGTCTTTTGTTCGAATATTTGAATTATAAACCTTTTAGAAGGACAAATTGCCTCTCGGCAGGCCACGTGTGGAGTCGAAAGAATAAATTAAAATGAAGACCATTATAAAACTAATCTGCACTAGGTATAAATTTAATTGGATATTTATAAATGTAATCAATAATAGGTATTAACTTGATATAAGGTTAATTCACCTTCAAGGGACGCAGAATATGTTGATCGTATTGCGAATCAATGCAATACCTATTACCTATATGTAGTAACCTGTCACAAATGAAACACCGCCCGTATCTAGCCCGCGGAATATTGCGAGGTTTTGCAATTGGGACGCTACCTAAACGACTCACGTCGTAATAAAGTAGTCGGTGGTTGGATTAAATTGATTGATGACGCAATTATTACGTGATACAAAAAGCATGTTCAAAGTATAAAGTTCTGTATGTGATCGCGTTCCGGCGAAAAGTAACGTAACATACTGAGTCACGAGGTAATAACATAAAACCCGCGATTTAGATTCGCGACGTAATCAAGATTATCCGCGATCCTATAACACGTGGACCTAACAACTTATCCATGGGGGTGTGACAAAACGATGCCGTGGAACCAATACAATGAACCGATGTGCAATAACAATGTAACACCAATATCCTTATAATCCAATAAGATTTATATGGGAAATAATAAGTTTTATATACGATTTCATTAAAGAAATCCGTGACCCAATAAAAGTAACCCACGGCAGAATAAGAAATTTTTTCGCGCTCCAATAAGAATGGGAACCAATAAGATTTTTTCGCGACTCAATTAATTTTATCCGCGGCCCAATTAATTTAATCCGCGACTCAATTAATTTAATCCGCGACCCAATTAATTTAATTCGCGACCTAATTAAGTTTATTCGCGGGCAGTACCTATGACCGACACTGGTGCAGACTATGGAGCTACCTCACCCCATACATTCAAAGGTCTCCATACTTGCTCTGGGTACGGTTAATCCCTATACTACTCCCGTCAGTCATCCCATCAGTCACCCCATCAATCACCCCGTCAGTCACCCCGTCAGTCATCCCATCAGTCATCCCATCAATCATCCCGTCAGTCACCCCTTAGTCACCCTACCATTGATACCGTCGGTCAATACTAAAATAATTTTTCGAATGGAACCAGTAGTTTCTGAGATATAAATTTCCCCGCTAGCAGCATTATTTATTTTTGCTCCGCTCCTATTGGTCATAGCGTGATGTTATATAGCCTCTAGCCACCGTCGATAATTGGGCTATCCAACACAAACAAAATTTTTCAAATCGAACCAGTAGTTCCTGAGATTAGCGCGTTCAATCAAACAAACAAACAAACAAACTGTTCAGCTTTATAATATTACTAGCTGACCCGCGCAACTTCGTCTGCGTATGAGAGAGAGGGTTGAAAGAGTGAGTCTTAGGCACCTATAGCACAATAAGCACAATAATTCTAAAAGAGGTAATGGGATGATCTACTTCGGCCGTCAGTCACACCGTCAGTCACACCGTCTGTCAAACCGTCTGTCACCCCGTCTCTTACCCCGTTAGTCACACCCTCTGTCACACCGTCTGTCACTCCGTCTGTCATCCCGCCTGTCACCTTGTCTGTCACCCAGTCGGTCACCCCATCTGTCATCCAGTCGGTCACCCCATCTGCCACCCCGTCTGTCACCCCGTCATTCACCTCGTCAGTCACTCCGTCCGCCACCCCATCAGTCAGCCTGTCAGTCACCCCGTCATTCCTCACGTCGGTCACGCCGTCAGTCATCCCATTAGTCACTCCATCAATCACCCCGTCAGTCACCCCTTAGTCACCCTACCATTCATCCCCTTGGTCAACACTAAAATAATTTTTCTAATGGAACCAGTAGTTTCTGAGATATAAAATTCCCCGCTAGCAGCATTTTTCATTTCTGCTCCGCTTCTATTGGTCATGGCGTGATGTTATACAGCCTATAGCCACCGTCGATAATTGGGCTATCCAACACAAAAATAATTTTTCAATTCGAACCAGTAGTTTCTGTCTGAGATATAAATTTTCCCGATTTGGTAACATTTTTCATTTCTGCTTCGCTCCTATTGGTCAAAGCGTGATGTTATATAGCCTATAGCCATCTTCGATGAATAGGCTATCCAACACAAAAATAATTTTTCAATTCGAATCAGTAGTTTCTGAGATATCGCCTTCCCCGTTTTTAAACATTTTTCATTTCTGCTCCGCTCCTATTGGTCATAGCGTGATGATATATAGCCTATAGCCACCGTCGATAATTGGGCTATCCAACACAAATAGAATTTTTCAAATCGAACCCGTAGTTCCTGAGATTAGCGCGTTCAATCAAACAAACAAACAACCAAACAAACTCTTCAGCTTTATAATATTAGTATAGATAGTATAGATATACGCGCGCCAGGTGGGCCAGCGTAATAATATTGAGAGAATAAACGTATCTTACGTGATTCTTAACCATTCACAAAACACATTCATTATTGTTGTTTTCAATAAAGCTTTTTGAGTGGGGCGCCACGCTGTAGACAGTTACGTCTACAGCACGAATAGGCCGTCTCGACCGGATTGATACCATTGTCTCACAGAAAACCGACGTAGACTGGCAGCTTGCTGTCGCGTTTCGTTCGGTGAGTGAGATTTTCGGTGGCCCTTTTCCCTCCTCCCATTCCCATTCCCTTTGCGTCCCTTTCTATTCCCTCCTTTTAGGTTGGCAACGCACCCATGATACGTTTTGTGTCTTGGGGGTCTATGGGCGGTGGAGATCACTTACCATCAGATGACCCAGATGGGTCACCTGATCGTTAGCCAGTCTTTGCTATAAAAAAAATGTGGACTCATTTTCAAGATTCTTTTGTGTTCGATAGAGCTTATTCCAAGGGTAGTCCAATATAAATTTGGTCACGATCAGATAAGTTTTCAAGTCGGTCCATTAAGTTTTTAAACTTGTGATTATTTTGCTTTATGGTTTACAAAAAGTCATGTTGTATACATTTTATTATCATTATACATTTTCATCATCATCATCATCATCATCATCATCATCAGCCATAGGACGTCCACTGCTGAACATAGGTCTCCCCCAAAGATTTCAAAGATCCAACAGCTCGGTTTGGAAATATACAATTATATACATTTCACTTATTTTACACTTGTAAATTTTCCTTTCATACCCACAAACTTTTGTGGTTACCTACTGTATATTTGCAGCTATTTTAGTCAATTTATTATTGTTCATTACACATTGTTTATACAGCTTTTCATCATTGTACATTTCTGTGGTACACTTTATTTTGTAATGTTATGTCGATGATATTTTTAGGTCTTCAGTCTTATATGGGATCGCGTTTATCTCTGTTTCGTTACGAACACTCGATTTTGTTAAGTTACCAATCCCAAAACTTGACTAATTTTTTTAAATTAATTTCGTATGAAATTTTCGGCGTTAAAATATAGAACAAAATTAAAATTTGAAATATTTTCAAAAATAAAAAAGTTATAAGCCTTTAAAGTTTGGTGTAACCTTCAAACTGCGGGAAAGAGAAGTTTCAGTATATCGTCACGACATAACGATGCGTGCGTGCGTTGGAAAGGGATAACAAGATATCTCCAATATTATTCATTCTCCATTCTCCACTCCACAATTTAAAATATGAATTGCTACCTCATTTTTCAACCAATTGCGATGCAGTTTTTACAGAAAGGTTTATTTTTCGTTTTATTTGCTATTACAAATAAAAATATTTATAAAATCAACCATAGTCAAGTACCCAATTATAAAATCAACATAAATAATTTTACACATCAGTATCGGAGACTCCATACATCACGATTCCTTCTAGCCTATCTTTGCCAAAATTTTATTAACATGGTGTTAATTAACTTTTTATTACATCGTACTTTGTATGTTAATGTAAATGTAGTGCAATTATGGTCAAAAAGCTACCGACAGACAATAAATAAAAAATAAAATAAATACACCCAACAGTCACACACCTAGTCCTGACCCCACACTAGGTGAGTGTCAGACTATGAGAGACTTTCGGTCTCACAACACCCAGACCGATGGACACTAATATGCGCCCTCGTTTATTTTTAAACAGTATTGTATACAACATATAGACAACATCTCGACTGTCGATTATCGAGATATCTCGTGGCGCGCATGCTAGGCGGGCTGGGTTCGATTCCCAGGGGAAAGCGAATTTTCTAACTTAATTTACCCGGAACTAGATCCCTTTAAATCCTTTCTGCAACATGCGTGAAAAAGTGTGTTGCGCCGACCCCACATTAAGGTGGGATAAGGGCAGGTAGAAAGAAATATATAGTTGTCTGGACACAGGAATCGTGTGACCTGTCCTTAGTACTTTTTATATGCCTACATGACCAGTAAACATTTTGTTAAGCAACAATAAGCAAATTCATTTACTAAGAACCATTAATTAGTTAACCAGGTGGGTTTGGTTGTTAATCAACTAAACGACGTGGCCACACGAGCTTTTATGACTGATATAATATGTCAGACACACCCAGATTCTATGCAGTTAGAAAACAGTAGGTCGGTGCCAGTATGGTTAAATGTTGACCAAATGATATTATTATAGACTGTGCAATCGTTTATGAAAGATTCTCTAGATTGATAGACAGACTGCTCGATAAAGGTCGCAGGAAGTCTTTGGATCAAAGACATTAAACGAAATTATAGACCGGGCATCACCACAAAACTAGCAATCCATAACTTTAGACTAAGTGGTAATTTATTGGTCACATGCAATGATATATTATATACCTAGATGCACAGTTGACGCTCGGAAAATGGGACAGCAAAGAAGTGCTTAAGCACTACTTTTGCATACAGTCGAACGCCGATAGAATTCTAAATTTCAAAATTCAAATTTAAAACGCTTGCTCATTTCGTTTAAAAAGCTACTTTATATCATTGGCATAGGGTTATAATTATGTCGATTTAATTAGAACTTCTGATATTTTCCTTTGTTTTATTACTGAGACCATTTTTTATGACGATATTTGCAAAGAACTGTGCATCTAGGATATATTAAATCGATGGTCACATGCCACACAGTACAGTTTGATTCATCCATGCCACAGGACGTAGACGCGTTGCAAGAAATAAATTATTTTCAAAGAAATTACGCCGAGTTTGAGTTGAGTAATACGATCTTGCAAGTCGCGTTAAGGTAAAAAAGATGGACCAAACTATAGTTTTATTTACACATAAATCACATAAGCTTAGTTCAGTCCCAGGTATGATAGGGGGCGAGCCTATCGCCATATCCGTCACAAATTCCAGACTCCGGGCTGATATGGAAAAATCCAATATCACTTTGTCCGACCCGGGGATCGAACCCGAGACCTCAGAACCGTAGTCGTACCGAAATACCACCACGCCACCGAGGCAGTCATAGTTTTATTTATATAATAGATAGTGATTTAAGTTTGAAAAAGAATAAAATATATATTTTCCTCAGATGATTTTAGAAATTTATTTATCTTCTAATAAACTTCTTTAAAAATATCTAAAAAGTGGTATCAGGTATAAAACAAACAAAAAGTACTCGTGTTATAAAGTAGCTTTTTAAACAAAATAATCAAGCGTTCTTAAATTTGAATTTTGAAATTTAGAATTCTATCGACGTCCGACTGTAGGGAAAAAGGAGTGCTTAAACACTCGTTTGTTCCATTTTCCGACCGTCAACTATGCATATAATAATATATCTATGGAGTAAATGGGTTCATTCTACAGAATGTCGTAATGGGACGAACCTTCTTTTCGGAATTCGGACAGTCACTGTAATATAATTTGGTTTCCCGCATTATGTTTTGTTTGCTATAACCGATGGCTATAACCCATCACTTTGTTATACTATTCATACAAGTGCTATGCACTGAGTCATCATCATCAGTAATTAACTAATTTTGAAGGGGCGAAGCCTCAAAATATGCTTCTGGCTTCGCTGATGATTGGTTGATGCAAAGACTTCTATGTATTTACTAGACAAGCTGTTTCGAAGTAAAATTGTGGCACATGACGGCGAGTGTTTGACGTTTCACGGCTAAGGAAAAGAGCAGATTTCTATAGTGAGTTGAGGTCGATTAACAGAGACTTAGTACGCACATTCTATGTACCAAACAGCCAGTCTATTAGTATACATAGAAGTCTTTGGGTTGATGATTTCGGAAGACAATAAAAAATAGCAGACAATTACTTGAATTATACTTTGAAAAATCTTTGTTCTTTCCACCCGTCCTTAAACTACTTTAATGTAGTGTTACCGCAATTTGATTTCGGCTTAGTTTAGTTCTGCAATAGCCATTTGCTTTACTTCCAGACTCGGCTTAATCCTTCTTTGAAAAACCATTTTACCCCACCGGAATTGTACTCAAGACGGTTCATAACGATATACCGAGTGGCGCCGACGTAACGACATTAAATCATACCAGCATCGAGAACAATTTGTCTACGCTTTTTGTCCTATTATAACCGGTTTTATCTATTTGTCTACGGACACTAACATGCGTCTTTGTTTATTTTCATACAATATTGTAGACAAGATGGAATATTGCTGCGGTGGATGTGCAATGTTACACGACTAGATCGTATACGTAACGTGCACATCCGTGGCAGTCTTGGCGTCCGTGACGTGGCAGATAAATTGCAGGAATGTCGCTTAAGATGGTATGGGCACGTTTTGCGGAAACCACAGGAGTACGTCGGTCGCATGTGTCTGGCCCAGATCGTACCAGGGTTGCGTTCCCGTGGACGGCCCAAAAAGCGCTGGCTGGACGTTTTGGAGGAGGATATGAGAGCTAATGGCCTTACCACTGAGGATGCTCAAGACCGGGCGAAGTGGAAGCGTTTAAGTAGGAAGGCGGACCCTGGCAGAAGGCCGGGATAACGCCAGGCAGAAAGAAAGAAAGATTGTAGACAAGATGTAGACAACATCTCGACAGTCGATTGTCGGGATATCCCGTGGCGCGCATGCTAAGTGGGCTGATATACCTTACAACGTTGCAAGGCTTTGTATCAAAAATCAGTCGAATAGATGAAATAGTTTAGCCACAGGATTGATTTTTAGTTTTGTAAATTTTTGCATATGATGTACGGTCGGATGACCTAAAACAGCTGATATTATCGGTCATAGACTTTTGTCGATATCAAACATGAACGGACTTGTCTGGCATGCCTTCAATGAGGTTCACGCGCCGCGTACCTACTGAAGTTTACCTACATGTAGATTTTCGCGCATTATACCGGTTTTTCACAGTATAAAAATTAAGTTCTAAAAATTATATTTTTCAGTATCGACGTTATCGTTTTTTTTTAGGCGATAGGCTTGCCCCCCCTAACATCAGGGACAGAACTAAGCCCAGCGAAATGCGAGTGTTCTAGTTCGCTACTGCGCCTATGCTTACCCCTTCGAGGATACCGGCTTGAGCTTATATTATGTTAATGTTAAAACGATTACAGTTGAATATACGTTTAAATTCTGAGGCAAATAAATATAAAACAACAAATAATATAAAACACAGAACTATTTATGTAAAACCTCTTGTAAACTAGAATACGTGATAAAATGCAAACTTAAAATCACGTATAACAAACATACCTAAGCTGTAATTAAGTAAATGAAAATGCAAAATACGGAGTAAACAAACAGTTTGACAGAGACAAAATGAATCAAAAGTGTAATTTAATTAGCTAAAACGTGAGATAAAAGAGCTGTACAGTGCAGCGTCTCGTTCAGGTTTGAAGGTAATATATATTATGAAGGTAAGTTTTTGAGAAGTATGTAAAGTTTGCGAGAAGTGAAAGATTTGGGATACGAAGATGTTGTAGCTAGAAATAAAGATGGCCGGGATGGATACTTTTATTACTAGTAATATCCCTTGAGACTAACCTACCGAAAAAAGGAAAGGACGGAAGATCCAGAAGGAAAAAAAACAAAATCTCTCATCATATGTAGCATAACAGCTAGTTTTAAATATATAATTATTTGATGTGTGTAAATTATAATAGGTTCCGAAGTTTTAAATATTCATGCCTTCAAACAAGCTTTTTACCTATCTATTATTAGTGTATTTTTTTTCTTTTTAAAATGATACTTCTTTAGAATCTATTGCAGTGAGTTGCAGTGGAGTGAGTGCAGTAGGTTGCAATGGGTTGTAGTGGAGTACAGTGGGGTGCAGTGCAGTGCAGTGCAGTGCAGTGCCGTGTAGTGTGAAAGTTCATATGTAGGTAAAGTCTCATTTCAACCGCGTGTGAACTGCACACATAGACTTTTTGTTATTATAATATGCCTTCTTGTTTTTATCAGTATAAGTACACTTATTTAGCGTCATAACTGAACTCATTCATAATCATAAAATTATTTCGGGTTATTAGACATTTCTCATGATATTTAATGGGCCAGGAAAGGCCTTGAAGATTTACGGGGCTCGCATAAATTTTGCCAATTGGTACACACGCCCTGTTGCTTAGGAAAAGTTTGTATGGAGATTTATTTTTATATAATACTAAGATTTAAGGTTGAACACCTTGTGGTAACTGGTGACCAACTTCCATAATAATCATCATCAGCCATAGTACATCACTGCTAACCATAGGCCTCCCCCAAAGATTTCCAGATCGACTCGTTGGAAGCGGCCTGTATCCAGCGACTTCCTGCGACCTTTATCAAGTCGTAGGTCCACCTTGCAAATGGAAATATGCGGTCTATAGTCATCGACAATACTAACAGGAACCAACCTGCGATTGGCTGTTAGGAATCCTACTTTTTTTTTGTTAATCGAGAAAGTTCTATTTTTCTGGACTAAAATACCGTCTTCAAAATCAAAATCATGGAAAGCTATCAGCGATCAGAGAGTAACATGGATACTTTTCCCGTTCCCGTGGAATAGTTTTTTTTTATAGCAGAGACTGGCAAACGAGCATATGGGTCACCTGATGGTAAGTGATCTCCACCGCCCCTATGAGTGTATATACAACCAAGACACAAAAATAATCCTGAGTGCGTTGGCAACCTAAAAGGAGAGAAATAGGGATTGGGAAATGGAGGGGGATAATTAAGATAAAGTCCACCGGAATTTAGTTTTTAAAATTTTTATGTGACCAATGTTGCGATCAGTATAATTTTTGAGTGGTAGAGCCACACTGTAGACAGTTACGTCTACAGCACGAATGGGCCGGCTCGACCGGTTTGATACCACTGTCTCATAGAAAACCGACGTAAAGTGGTAGCTTGCTGTCGCGTTTCGTTCGATGAGTGAGATATCCGGTGGCCCATTTCCCCCCTCCCTTTCCTAATCACTTTCCCCTCCCCTTCCATTCCCTCCTTTTAGGTTGAGAACGTACCCATGATTATTTTTGTGTCTTGGGTGTCTATGGGCGGTGGAGAAAACTTACCATCAGGTAACCCATCTGCTCGTTTGTCACTCTCTATTTAAAAAAAAAAGATCAACAGCTAGTCAAATATTGAGGTATAATAAAAAATCGAAAGTGTTGATTTCTGTAAAAGTTTAATAGCGTACCAACAAACCACAATTTCCAAAGGACAACTCCGGTCATCCGACCCTTAATAGTGGACGAGATTTATTGCCACCCCATAAATCTGGGGGCTGACTTACATGCACTTATATGGCAGGGATGAACACTGAGGTAAGGGTTGATATGGGTGCCATATGCTTCCACATAATATATTGGTATATTTGTGTAGCGATATTACACGGTAGATGTTTAATGTTTCAAAGACTTTTATAGTTTGAATTTAGTTTGCAGTCTGAATTTGATTTCTGGTTTATTCTAATATTTAAGCTTATTTGGGCAGAAACCCTCTTGTTCTACCTTCGTCTTTCTAGTCTTCTTCTTTATATGCCAATTCTTTGAATTTTTCTATTGATAAGATACTCTAGATCTATAACTTTGTTTACCATTCTAGGAAGTAGGCATGTAATTTTTAAATATGAATCTATTGTACTCATTTGAAACTTGGAAGTTCTTGGAAAATATATTTTGTCGCCAAAATGTTGTATGAAATTATAACGGAATAAAGTTTCATTTATAAACGTAAGGAAACTAATGCTAGTAAATCTAAAGCCGCTTTTAATAGGTCGGTATAATAATGGCGGGAGGCTTATGTTCAGTCGTGGACATCCTGTGGCAGATGATGAAATCATAGATTATTATTACTCAAATTATCTATGCCATGTAACTTCTGATTTTTCCGATAAGTCAAATGCAATGACAAAATTGACGCAGTCATCATAACATAAGAACGGCGATAGGAATTTCTCGAACTATGGAAATAAAAGTTCTTGCATCGATCCTAATATTTTTTGCAAATTTCCGAATGTGTCAGAGTAAAAGATACGATGGTTATTCGTTATTCACCGCCACACCAATGGACGTGGAACATTTGAAGTTTCTACAAAATCTGGAGAAGCAGAAGTACATGGACGTTGTGTTTTGGAAGAGACCGTATAAGCTGTTCACCGATGTTCAGTTTGTTGTGAATCCTAGTGACAAAGACCTGTTCATGGAGAGAGCTCATCATTTCCGACTGGATGCTAAGTTGCTATTGGGTGATCTTCAACAGTAATATACGTTTTGTTATATAGCTAAGCAGATTAAATTCCTTTAACTGTGTTTTGTATAACTAAAATACAGATCGTCAAGGATTACAATGCCATAGACTACTCATTATTTAAGAAGTAATATTCTTGCCTGATATCTTCCTCATAATAGCAGCGTATAGGGGCTGTGGGCCAGGCGGTCCTGGATTCAAATCCCAGATCAATATGATTTTCGTTCAAAATCTAATACTCTACTGATCTAGACTTAATTAAAACAATAAATTATGCTAATAAAAATATTATTGCGTTAGGTAGGCTGTTCATTGAGGTTACTAATACATCATCCAATTTTACAATTACAATTAAAAGCGACTAATAGTTGAGTCTTGTATGTTTATGACCTAATTCAAATCTACTACTTGCCAATTGCCTTATGCATTTTCAAACAAAAGCTAAATAGCACATTTCCCCATACATTTAACGTCAATGTATTATTCCAGAGCGTTCGAACAGCAGAGCGTCCGCAGTTACCACCGACTGCGAGTCGAAACATTCTCCTGGGAGAATTACCACACTTTATCCGACATTTACCAATGGCTGGCAGATATTGCCTTGAAATACCCTTCAATAATAGAACTGGCATCTATTGGCAAGTCTACAGAGGGTAGAGATATATTCGTAGTCGGTCTAAAGACGTTAGGTGCAAAGCCAGTGGTGATTGTGGAAGGAGGTATCCATGGTAACGAGTGGATTGCGGTTGAGTTTGTAACGTATTTGATATACCAACTGGTGCATAGTAGAAGCAATCGTATACAGGAGTTGGTGGGGCGATATCACTGGTACCTCATTCCTATTGTTAATCCAGATGGATTTGAATACAGTCATACTACGGTGAGTGTATTTCTCAAAGAGAGAAGGAGAGTTATCCATTCATGTACCTTTATGTGATAAAAGACCCTACTCTAGGTCTCTCATGTGTGACTTTTCGATTCGAAAACCGTAAACACAAATTGTTTTTGCTTGATATAGAATTTGAAAACAGAGAACCTTAAGGTTTTTAGGCTAAGCGAGTAGTTATGAGGTATTATTATTAAATTTGATCCTATTGCTGGTCACGGGCCTCCTTTAATGAGAGCTTTGAGACCTTACTCATATAAGCTGGCATAATCATTATTTTTCTTTTCAATTAGAACATAATATATTTTTGAATAGGATCGATTGTGGATGAAGAACAGACGAAGTGTGGGCAATGGACACGGCGTCGATTTGAACAAGAATTTTGACTACAGTTTTGGAAGTAAGTGCCTTGTATCTAACAAATATTCGAAGTCCAAATTTTTAACTATCGGAATTTTACTATAGATTCTGTTCCGATTTTTTTATTGGATTTATATCGCCGTTGATATATATAAATAAAAAAATCGTATTAAAATATAGTACATGGGCAACTCGTAATTTGTTTGGGTTTTTTAGAAGTCCAGAATGATTATTTTAACCCTTTATTCAAATCTTTCTTGTATTTCTGTGTTGGAACAATATACTCGAAATAAATTGATTGAACTGGAGTATGCCACAACACTCATATTTTATTAGACTAGTTGAGTAGGTAAGGTTTTTACATCTTCGTTATACATTAGTATCTGAAAACAGTAACTACGATGTTTCTTATGACTAACTTTTTGACTACATGTCAGTTGAGTTGTTTGAATGAATATGTAATTTTTGCCAGGATTCCCCAATTTTCTAAATACTTGGTCTATTTTTTCTAGAACATGCAACCAGTTCTGACCCAAGAGACGACTACTATTGCGGTCCAAATTTCTTTTCGGAGCCAGAGACAAAGGCCCTTAACGAGTTTATCCATATGAAAGGAGATAACCTGAAGTTCTATTTCTCATTTCATGCTTACGGTCAGAAGATTATCATACCTTATGGTGACAGGATAAACCATGTCGATAATTATGGTGAAATGGTGAGTTTTGAAATGATGAACTATATCACCAAACGTATAGACAATACAGCTAATGTTCCTGTGATTGTATTCGCTGATATGTTTTCTGTCGGTTAATGAGAAGGAGCGAGCCTTTCGTCAATTCAGATACATATTCAAATTGCGGAAAATTCGTGTGTAATCTTTCGAACAAATATCGGGTTTCTAAAAGGGTGATAAAATTGACAAATACTATTTAAACATTCGAGATACAATTCAAATGTATCAAAAGTATAACTATAACAACCATTAATAATTATTAAATGAATATAGTAACGCCCGAATTGTCAAACGCTACTCAACTTTAACGGCTTCTTAAATTGATTTTCGTCATACAATTATGATAGATAAGGCGGCCTTAAACGACATAAGGCGATCTTAAGTGTATGAACATTCGGCGGTTAGACTAGTATAATAGCAAATCTATTTCAATGGATTTGTAATAAGATTTGTCAGAAGTTGGTTTAGGAAAAATGATGGGATTGCTCCATGGCCTCGCAATAGTTGTATTCAGAATGTTCAGATATTACATTTGCTTACTAGAAAAGTCTTCACAAATTTCAATCTTATTCTTCCCCTACAATAGACCGCTTTTCCTTCAATGTAACGCCAACTTCGCTCATATTTCATATCCACTACATATAAAACTAACTGGTACACATATTTCCCACTAATATCGTGCCTGTACAGTATAAATGTAAAAATATGTTATCATTCACAGGAAAATTATGGCAAACAAGCTATATTGAAAATGTATAAATTACATGGTGTCAAATACAGCGTCGGAACCACTTATGACACTTTAGGTGAGAGGGACTATGGACTCTATTATGTAGAGAGTAGAGTTTGTTGTTCAATTATTGTTATAAGTAAGGACAGTTCTTGATATAAAGTATGTGTTTCGTTTGATGTAGGTTTGCGGATTTCCGGCAACAGTGCCAGCTGGGTGAAGAAAAATCTCAAAGTAAAGTGGGTACATTATGTTTTTTTCATCTGCCTTTATGTTATGTGTAAGAGTATTAGAAGATGCCTTATTGATCCCATTAAAATAATATGGAGATTATTTGATATTTTTTGTCTGAGGAAATGTATTTTTATAATGTTGAACTAAATTTTTGCTTGTTTTTGCTGTTAAATGTGTTATTATTACAAGAGAGTTACAGAAAAGATTTAACTTAGTTTTTACGATCGACTACCCGTCTGACGCTAATCCTCCTCTAGGACCCAGTACCAGGCCATTTTTATAAATTAATACACCCAACAGTCACACACCTAGTCCTGACCCCACACTAGGTATAACCTGTACCGTGGGTATCAGACACAATGAGAAATTTACGGTCTCACAACACCCAGACTTGAAACAAATATCTGTGAGCCACACAAACATTTGTCTCAATGCGGGAATCGAACCTCCGGCCTCGCTTCGCAGCCGGCTACTCGCCCACTGCGCCACGGCGGCTGTCAATTATGTTAGAAAAATACTCGCCCAACTTGTAAATCGAACCCAGGACCTCCCGGTTCACAGGCCATATACACTGCCGTTAGATCAAGGAGGCGATAGTTATAGAAAAATAATATCACGATTCTATGTTCTTACAGATACGTTTTTACATTTTTACTACGTGATAATGGTACGTATGGCCACGCGTTGCCCGCTGACCAAATCCTGCCTACATGTGAAGAGACCATGGAAGGCTTGATGGAAATAATGACGGCTAAGCCAAGAAAAGTTAGAACTTTGTTTGGTGCTGCGTCTGTTCCCAGAATCAGTGTGCTGTTGATACTAGTCTGTTTAGTTTTGAAATAAATGATATTGGTAAATGGTGCTCTTTCGATGAAGTTAATGGAGTTAAGGAATCAATGGTATATCTGCCAAAGACGCTCAAGAGCAGGCGAAGTGATCGACATTAGAAATGAGGATGAATCCTTGCACTAAGCCGGAATAAACACAATTAGAAATAAATAAGAGTGTGTGTTAGGTTTAAGGATATTGTCTAGGTACAAGATACCACTTTGGTTAACCAAAGAATGAATATTCAATGAAACTGAATCTCTCTCCCTATAGATGCATCAGGCAGTAATGATAAAAATGCCAACATTTGGCAAACAAGCTTATTACTGCAAAATGCTAGAACAGTAATTGATATTTTGCGAAAGCCCTAAATTCTATAAGTGTTAGGAAACCCCACAAGTCTTAGACACCCTTACAGCACCAGAGAGCATTTTTCCTCGTATATTTCAAACACCAACATATATACGAGGAGATAGACTGCAGGTGGCATCCTAATAGGCCATTATGGGAGCCAAGACACCGAGAGTTGGTTGCCAGCCAAGCGACTCGCCTCCTTAATGTAGTTCTAAGACACTGGATGATATAATATGTAAATGATCAAACTAATATCCTGGCTAAACTCCTAATGCGGTGGTAGTTTGGAATTTAAGCAATGTTGGTGCAGACTGCAGAGAGACTTCGATATCTAAACGTGTCTTAATTGTACCAAACCCGCTAATGACCAGTATTACGGTAACTACTGAACTAGATGCTCACGTCTTAACTTTTTTTACACTGATTTTACCTTTATCTGTCTTATTGTTATGACTTATGTCATCATTCAAAATGCAAAATCAACAAAGTCACGATAATAGTTTTGGTTGAGATTTTCTAATATTTTACGTCAATGGATTTTCTAAAACGACTCTTACAATTGCCTAGAAAGTAAAACATTATGAAGACGATAATATTTATACATCTTTCTTTTATAATAAATCATTGTTTATGCAAAAAATATTGTAATTATACGTTATATAGAGGAATTCCCGTTACTGAAGATCATTTGGACTTTTTCAATAATTTAAGTAAAATGTTTGATGTGAGTTTTTGGAGGCATCCTGGCACATTGCACAGACCAGTAGAGTTTACTATAAGCCCTCAAGATAAGAACATGTTTCTCCAAAAGGCTCACGAACACGGAGTGTATCTGACGACGATTATGCCCGACGTACAAAAGTAAGTGAATACAGATGTAGGTTTTGTTATACTGTGAGTAATATATCTCATAACTCCCATATTTTGTGATAAATACATGTAGATTACACATAGACTCGACTCATAATAAGTCTTATGTCGTGGATATTAGACACTGCGAGAGACTTTTGCTCTCATAAATCAGAACACCCGATCTCGAAACAATTTTTAGCTCACCCAAACACTTATCTCAGTACCATTGAACCAGTGACTTTTCGTTTTTCATCCGAATACTGATCTGCTATAATACTGCTTAATTTACAGCAGAGGCACCATGTTTGGGTTCATTGGAATGATTTCAATAAATTGATCATAGATAATCAGAGTTTGTCTATGTCCAGCAGTGGACAGATACAGGCTAATGATGATGATGATGATGTTGAATCAGAGTTTGATGATGTAGTAGTAGATATTGGGGACTTTTAAGGAGTAAGAGTTTTAGAGATTTTTAAGTCGAGCAATTTTTAATTTATAGTTATTTGCAGTCAGTCCGTTATGGGCAATACCAATCAGTCGAGCATTTAGGTAGAGACATTAATTAGGACACCACATAAACTATAATCTTCCAGGGCCTTCGACATGCAAACAGTTAAGACCTACATTAGAAGAAGGATGGAAACATTCGACTGGCGTAATTACTACAGGCTGGCTGATATTTATAGTTGGATGAAAGACCTAAACAGAGCCCATCCTCGAGTGACTCAATTGGCAAGCATTGGAAAAACGCATGAGAACAGAGATATTATGGCTATTAGGGTTGTACTAAATGGATCTAATGTGAGGTAAGCTAAATGCCACTTAGGTGAAGCAAGATTATTATGGATGTAGACGTGAATATATCAGAAAACTATCATTACGCGATCTTGACAAAGTCTCATAACGGAATGTTATGGTACGTTGTAAATAAAAGTTTTATTATTTTTATGCACAAGTCGTACGAGAATCTCATTTCATCTAAACATGGGGTTTTACCTGTCAATAAAGGTAGTCAGTAGGTGATTATGAGATTAATGATCAGATCATTCAATTGCTGTAAGGATTTGACTACTTTTTACGACCAGTTGCTTGCCTGACGTCAACCCTCTTTGTAGAATTGACAAATTATGTTAGAAAATCAGCTTTACTCGACTTGGAATTTGAACCCAGGACTTCCCAATCCAGTCCATATACGTAGCACATAGCTCAAAATGAGGAGGATCTCAACTCGTTAGTATTTTTATGTTCATATGTTACTCGATATCATCGTCAAATATGAACGGATTTTTAAGAACCTTGTGTTCAATATAGCTCAAGGATGCTCTTATATAAAGGTCAAAATCGAAGAAATTTTGAAGTTTTTGTGATGATTTCAGATCTACAGTAATAGTTGAAGGTGGTATCCACGCCAGGGAGTGGATATCTCCCGCCTTCGTGACTTTCTTTATAAACGAGATCCTGCGGTCTCACCGTTCCAGTGACGTGGAGTTGAAGAAAATAGCGATGACTTATGAGTGGTTCTTTGTACCAGTTCTGAATCCTGATGGATATGAATACACCCACGTTGCGGTTTGACTTATGATTATATTTAGTTGAAAGGATTTTCGTCTGCTTTTAGTCGCTTGTGCACTGGTGGCAGCATCGTAGGTGCGGTTCGGTTCTGGGTTCGAATCCTAGGTCAGGAAAGCGATATTTATAACACGGTAGCCAGGCCAAAAGTCTGTGATTGGATCCTCCGGAGAAGGTTGCGGTCAGCCAACCAGTGGATTGTAAAAACTAATCCGATTATTTTATGCAATATGTTTCAAAAAGTGTGTATCACCGACCCCACATTGTACTGGAATAAGGAGACGGATTTTGGCATCTTTATGTTCTTTCTTGTTTCTTATAAGAAAACGGCTGCAATACAAGATTGTTATATAGTGTGCAGTCAAGATGATTCCTGTGAGTGTTAAAAGTAAATCAAATAATTTCAGCAATTATCAATTTCAGGATCGAATGTGGAGGAAAAACCGTAGAGGTCAGTTTGGGGTAGATTTAAACAGAAATTTTGCACATAGCTTTGGAAGTACGTAAACATATTATTGTTGTAAGAATTATATATTATAATACTGTTATTATAGTATGATTTATAAATAAATGCACATCTATTTTCAGAAATAGGAGCTACCTTCGACAAGACTTCGGAAATATATTGTGGTCAAAGCGCTTTCTCGGAACCTGAGGCTTTAGCTATGGCCAAACTGGTGCAAGCTAATAGCAAAAACCTGGAGTATTACCTAGCATTTCATTCTTATGCACAGTGCATGATCATACCCTATGCTGATAAACCAAGGCATGTCGAAAACTATCATGAGGTGGTAAGTGACATGAGATTTGAAAGATTTTAAAGTGATCATGGCAAAGTGGCTAGACTATACCTGATGGTAAGTGCAGTGCAGTCCCAAAAACAGCTACGAACAAGGGTGTCACCAGAATCTTGTCGGATTATTTATGCCTCTTCACATTCCGAAGACGCAAGAAACAGATCGGAGGCTTGCGACAAGGCAGGAGTATGACCGATACGGACACAGGATTGTACCCCATACCCGCTACAATCAACTATCAAGTCATGCCGCAAGCCCCTCAAAACAACCGGTTATACTAGTGTATTACCAGTTCTCTTGAGGAGCTAGTACTGATCCTGGAACGCGAACCACACAGTATGGGTCACTATGGCAGGTTTTAGCACCATGTAGGTATACGGTAATATCCTACCACCAGATGTACCACCAACCAACTATCAAGTCATGCCGCAAGCCCCTCAAAACAACCGGTTATACTAGTGTATTACCAGTTCTCTTGAGGAGCTAGTACTGATCCTGGAACGCGAACCACACAGTATGGGTCACTATGGCAGGTTTTAGCACCATGTAGGTATACGGTAATATCCTACCACCAGATGTACCACCAACCAACTATCAAGTCATGCCGCAAGCCCCTCAAAACAACCGGTTATACTAGTGTATTACCAGTTCTCTTGAGGAGCTAGTACTGATCCTGGAACGCGAACCACACAGTATGGGTCACTATGGCAGGTTTTAGCACCATGTAGGTATACGGTAATATCCTACCACCAGATGTACCACCAACCAACTATCAAGTCATGCCGCAAGCCCCTCAAAAGAACCGGTTATACTAGTGTATAACCAATTATCTTGAGGAGCTAGTACTGATCCTGGAACGCGAACCCCATAGTGTGGGTAATTATGGCAGGTTTTAGCACCAGGTATACGGTAATATCCTACCACCAGATGTACCACCAACTAACTATTAAGTCATTTCGCAAACCCTCAAAACAATCGGATATATAGTGCTTGGCAATTTACACAAGGAGCGTGATTCTTTCGTGATTCTCAATTTACTGTGGCAGGTTTCACCACCAACCTACATCCGGCAGTGAATATCCTGTGATAATGGTGATTTAAGTTAGCTATGGGTGATGTAACTAGTATAAGGCATTAAGACCATATTGTATGTTATAGTATAAAATGGGAACACAGGCAGCTGATCGGATAGCCAACAGATACAAGACGTACTATAGTGTCGGCACAGCTTATGATACTGTGGGTAGGTACGATAATACCAATAATTATTACTGAACTGGTAAGTATTTTCAAGGGGGCTTAAAAAGGAGGGCGTTTTGTACAATAATAATAATAAACACCTTAAGAGGTTCTGGCTGAAAACCGAAAACCATGGGCCCCTTATTTTTTTTTTTATAGCAGAGATTGGTAAACGAACAGATGGGTCACCTGATGGTAAGTGATCTCTACCGCCCATAGACACCCAAGACACAAAAAGAATCATGAGTGCGTTGCCAACCTAAAAGGAGGGAATGGAAGGGGAGGGAAGGGGATTGGGAAAGGGAGTGGAGAAATGGGCCACCGGAAATCTCACTCACCGAACGAAACGCGACAGCAAGCTGCCACTTTACGTCGGTTTTCTGTGAGACAGTGGTATCTAACCGGGCGAGCCGGCCCATCCGTGCTATAGACGTTACTGTCTACAGCGTGGCTCTACCACTTGTAATATCTGTTAATTTCGTTTCAAAAAATCGAATTCGGCACCACCATCGCCATCACCATAATCGCCGTCAACGTGAGTTTCGACTTTCATAACACGTGAGTAAAAAGTTACCAAAGAAATGAAAACAACCCAACTGAACATTAATTTCAATTGATCTTGATCACAAAACAATAAAAAATTAATAAAGAGTCACTAATGAGGCGGCAGAAGTACACAATTGCAACAAAAAATAAACTTACGTAAAAAATTAAATACCAAAGTTACCGTAAGTTATTGTAAAATACCGGTATTATACGGTGACGTTGGTATTATACGGTAGTTTTACAACTATACTCTTGATACTCGATTCGAATTTGACTTCGATTCGACTTCATTTAGTGATTTAAAATTCCATAGAGATAAAAGTGCACTAATGTCACGTTAAAAATTACCAAATGACAAGTTCTCGAATCTAATGCAACACTAGCGCACTTTTTAACTCTATTTCGGTGAAATTCTAAGTCAATAAATGAAATCGAATTGAAGTTAAATTCGAATCAAGTGTCAAGAGTCAGGGGGCTGCAGGTCGATTCTCTAAGAAACGCCACATCGTTGCGATCGACGACGAGCTCCCGCAGCGCACATCGTTGAGATCGACGGAGAGTTCAACGTTGTAGAGTCTTAGAGAATACCATTTTCCATACATTTATGTCAAACGCCTCGCTCCAGAGAGCTAGTTCGCATAAGCGCCGTCATCACGCATAGCGCTAGTGCGTGCGCTTTGTACCTTGCTGAATACAAAAATGAATACATCGTTGCCGCAACGATGCCGCAACGTTGTTTTCACAAATGAAACCTTAGAGAATCGACCTGCAGTTTGATTTATGAATGATCATGTTAGAAACAATATTGACTTTGATATCACATTCTATATCAGTGCGGCTGTTTGGCATTTTTGTTTTTATTTTTACTTTTTATTAAATTTAATCGATGATAAATAATTTTCCTTTATTCCTCACAGGCTATATGACTTCAGGTATAAGTGGGTGTTGGGTCAAGAGGATGTTTAGGGTTCCGTAAGTAATTTTATTAAATCAATAATTATTTGTAACTGGTTATTTAATAACAGTAGTGATATAAAATTATCACATTACCTGATCGTTACACAGGAATTTTAACATTTTGCTATTTTGATTACACCTAATTCTCATGTAGTAAATGTATGCAAATTTATACCATCAAATCTAAAAATGTGATTAAAGGTGATAAAAATCGATATAAGCATTTTTAACGAGCGTTGTTCAAATTATAGAAAACTGGCATGTAAAATCATTTATAGGCATTTTTAGTGATGGATTATAATTTACGACTGTCCAAACAATCTTAATTTTTCATGTTTTTAGGGGTCAGTAAGACAGGCGAACACCAAGGACATTTACAGTGTTCTATCACCTAGCATTTCATATAATTCGTTACAAAGTACGCGTTATTTCTATAGAACGTCTATATTAAAGTCTTAAAGGCTGTAAGTTACTAGTATCAATGCGATATTTGATCAGATGTATTCTGCCTAGACCTCGCTTTTCAACAGGAATATAACTAAATTCTTCAATATTAAGAGCGTTTAGACTCGCGATGGAAATAACGGCGTCTGTCATTAGGTTATCTCGCTTAGGCTTTTTTTACAAAGCTATTATTTTAAGTCGCTATTTAAAGCTTTTTTGAATTTGTGCCCGTTATGGCGATAGACTCGCCCCCTATCACATCTAGGACGGAACTAAGCTCGGCGAAATGTGGGTGTACTAAATCGCTAGTGCGCCTCTGCCTATCCCTTCGAGGATACAAGCGTGAGCTTATGTTATTATTGATACCAACTTTATTAAACACTCTGTATAGTACCAGGAAAATGATTATCGAATGCACGTTCCACATGTCAGTTACCTCATATGCCAGTTCCAAACATTTAGATATTATAATTATACTGCCTAGGATTGCCTCGGTGGCTTAGTGGTATTGCGTGCGCGTTACGCCTACCGTCCTGAGGTCTCGGGTTCGATCCCCAGGTTGGAAAAGTGATATTGGATTTTTCAGTATCAGTTTGGAGTCTGGAATTTGTACCTGATATGGCGATAGGCCCGCCCCCTATAACATCTGGGATGGAATTAACCTCGGTGAAATGTGCGTGTTCGGGTTCGCTAGTGCGCCTCTGCCTACCCCTAGGCGTGAGCTTATTTTATGTCATATCATTTTTTTCGGCTTTCACGAAGTTCTTGTCATGTGGAATCGTGACATCAACAAACATTGCCCGGCGCGCAATCGATCTACTACCATGTCAGGCTTATTGGCAACAATAGTCCTGTCCGTGAAAACAGATCGATCCCAATAGAGCGTTGCATGACTATTTTCGAGAACTGGTCAAGAACCATAATGATAATAAAGCACCTCAGAACCCACAAGGCAATATGGAAGAGCAAGCTGATGTATAATTTTGGCTACAAGTTTATGTCAATACAAATAATCGCCATTAGCAAGATACGAACGTCTGATAGATGCCCGGGACAGTGCCTTGCTCGACAAATGCCGACCGTGGCGTCCTCCATCATGTAATTCTTATAGCTGTTCGTCTTGATAACTTCGTAATTGCAAAGACTCCCCTCGGTCTCTCCAAAAAGTCCCCGGAACGTAACCAAGCCATTGAAGCGATCGGCTCTACATGGAGCCATCGGCTATGTAGCTCTTTGCCCTTCCATATTTCTCTGTGTATTGTTTATTACTAATTTAAAAGAAGTATAAAGCGTACGTACGTGTACAAGCGAGGTGAAGCTAAGCACTAAATTGCTGCAGTGTTGATATCGGCAAACGAGAGGCACGCTACGGTACGCAAGCTCTTTTATAGGGGCGCTTGGATGACGCAGGTAAACTAGTTTGCGTGCGCGCATCGTCAGGATCTTAATACACTGAGTTATGGACTACTTCAGCTTGTATTAATCAACTGATATGCCTTTTGACAGCCTCCGTGGCGCAGCAGGCGAATAGTCGGCTGTGAAGCGAGAGGTCGCGGCCGATTCCTGCATTACGACAAATGTTTGTGTGGCCTACGGATATTTGTTTCAAGTCTGGGTGTTGTCAGACCGAAAGTCTCTCATAGTCTCCGACACCCACGATACAGATTATACCTAGTGTGGGATCAGGACTAGGTGTGTGACTGTGGATGTATTTATTTATTTCTTAATCTACAATTCTAAACTCATTGATCATCTGACTATTGCGCGCAACTTGACGTAATATAATGTCGCTCCACGTAGATGAGACGTCATATACCAAATCTTCACTCATTAATTGGGTGCTTGACTTTCTACCTGCCCTTATCCTACCGTAATGTGGGGTCGGCGCAACGCAATTTTTTAAGCTTGTTGCCGAAAGGATTAAGCTTAGTTGTACGACCGGTTGCTAGGACGATTTCAAACCCCTCTGGAGGATCCAGTCCTGGGAAAATTAAATTAGATAATTATTTTTTCCCGACCTGGGTATTGAACCCTCCACAGTCCACAGCTCATATATGCTGCCACTAGACCAAAGAGGCGACAATTGGGAGCTTGACTACGGTGATAAATATTATTGAATTTGCATAGAAAGTTTAATTTGTTATGGCGATCACATGTGCAAAAGTTTATTAAAAATAAACCAACATCGATATATTATTTACCTAGATGCACAGTTGACGCTCGGAAAATGGGACAGCAAAGTAGTGCTTAAGCACTCGTTTTTCATACAGTCCGACGCCGATGGAATTCTAAATTTCAAAATTCAAATTTAAGAACGCTTGTTCATTTCGTTTAAAAAGCTACTTTATTACACGTGCATAGGATTATATTTGTGTTGATTTAATTAGAACTTACGATCTTTTTCTTTGTTTTATTCCTGAGACCACTTTTTAGATCTTTGAGGATATTTGCAAAAAACTGTGCATCTAGGGTATATAATATTGATGTAAATGTAAAGGATAATTCTGTTTTATTAATTTAGGTATTTAATTTTTGTACCTCGCTTTAAACACCACTCATGAGTCACGAACACAGTGCCTGGCATAAACGTATATGTTTAATTAGGACGTATAACTGTTGCACAATAAACTGGCTATGATTTAAGGATTTACAGCTATCTTATTAGTTATTTTTTTCATATCTACATCGGTGGCGTGGTTGTATTTCGGTACGACTGCCGTCCTGAGGTCTCGGGTTCGATCCCCGGGTCGGGCAAAGTGATATTGGATTTTTCCATATCAGCCCGGAGTCTGGAATTTCTGTCCGATATGGCGATAGGCTCGCCCCCTGTCACATCTGGGACGGAACTAAGCTCGGCAAATTTGTGGGTGCACTAGTTGGCTTGTGCGCCTCTGTCTACACCTGTGAGGATACAGGCGTGAGTTTATGTTATGTTATGTTTTTCATATTTTTGTTTAAAACTCAACCTAACTTGAACGAGGATCTGATCGACGATCGATACCTAATCGACGAACTATCGATCGATGCTTTTGTTCATAGGAAATCTCGCTCACTGAACGAAACGCAATAGTGAGCTGTCATTTTAGTCCAGCTAGTAATTTTTGTCCAACTTTTTGTGGTATCAAACCGATTGAGTCGGCCAATTCGTGCTATAGACGTTACTGTCTACAACGTGGTTCAGCCACTTAAAAATGCATAAGATAAAATACTACTTATTAACCGATTTAAAAAAAGAGGACCTGTATGTAATATTGCCTAAATTGCATAATCGGACATGTTAGTCTATATGGGCTTCTGAACAGATGTGCCGATGTATGTTTGTCTACGTATATCTCGGATTTCATCGATGCCTTTTCAAAATAAAATAAAAAACTAAATAATAATGACAAAGACATGAAAAAGCACTTATGACAGGTCACAACAAACAAGGTCTAGGTACATTTACATAATAATTATATTATAACAGTATCAATTTAGAAAACAAGCAGGCAGGTAAAACACAATAACAAGGATGGGGCTACGGGGTTGTGATTTGTAGGAAAGGGAACAGGATGTAGCAGGCTAGTAGGGAATGACGGGAAAATAAAATAGGAAGCTTTTAGGATTTTACTGGAAATGTGGACAAGGAAAAAAACAAAAAATAACACCCAACTGTCACATACATAGTCCTGACCCCACACTAAGATCGAATCTTGTGTCGTGGGTATCAGGAACTACGAGAGGCTTTCGGTCTCAACACCCAGACCCGAAACAAATATCTATGGGCCACACAAATATTTGTCTTGGTGCGGGGATCGAAACTGCGGCCTCTCGCTTCACAGCCGTCTGCTCGCCCGCTGCGCCACGGATGCTGTCAAAATCACGAATCACATTTGATCTTCTTCGATCACAGCACCAAGTCCAAAGAATTTTCAGTTTTGGTTAAACTTTATTTTAGATACGTCTTAACAATGGAACTTCGCGACGATGGATACTACGGCTTCGCTTTACCCCCAAACCTGATCCTTCCAACTTGCTTAGAAACCATGGATGGGATGATATCCTTCTTAACCCCAAGATCGAAGAAGTACTCCAAGTTATACCAGCCATTTTCAGCTAAAGGGAATGATGATACAGTACTCGACAAAGTTGTATTGTTTTGTAATGTTATTTTGTTTATTATAGTACGATATTAATGTGTTGTTTCATTCAGGGGCTTGATTACTTGAAGACTGGTTTCATTTATTTTTATAGATGATTCAGATCACATCCAGCAACTTCCTGCTTCCTGACTTCAGAGACGGGAAGGTGAGTGTATGGCTGTGAAACGGCCACCGATTCGTATGATATCCACAATCGTTCATAGCATTAGGAAAATAAGATAAGATAGTAAGATACGTACTACAGCCGACTACTCACTTGTTGCGTCACGGAGGCTCTATGAAGTACCTACTAGGTATTCATGGTAATGCACAGATCACTCCTTCAACGGGACTGATATTAGTATCAGTACCTACCATTCACATTGTTATAAAATTAAGAAATTGTACAGTAATTGCAAACTAGACAGATGACCTACTAAAGGCCGCAGGAAGTCGCTGGATGCAGGCCGTTTCTAACAGGCTATAGGACGTCCACTGCTAGATATAGATCTAGCAGTGGACGTCCTATAGCTGATGATGATGGTATTAATTAGAGGTCTCGAAATAAGCCAAATAATCTATGGCACCATTAGCACAGGAAAACATAGATAGGTAAATCCTTGAAAAATATTATAGATACTTAAAATTCTTTAATAGATACTCATGGAATATAAAAACCAGTTGTTTCGTGCAGATACTATTTAGGTGCGATGTTGAGTAGCCGAACTTTATAATTTGAACTTTGAATCTATGGTTTTATACTGTATTGATGACTTAAGTCAGCTTTCAAAATATAAAAGCGATAAAAGCGAAATATTTTATAAGCAAACCTTTGAAGCAAACCACATTTTTTGCTGATAATATTATTATAAATGGCCTTTAAGCTCACTTGATTGTGAAAAATGACGAAATGCACATTAATTATAGCTTGTTGTATAACATTGAATTTGTGTTTATGCAAAAAGTATCATAATTACACGTTATACAGATGTATTCCAGTTAAGGAAGATCATTTGAACTTTATCCATAATTTAAGTAAAATATTAGATGTGAGTTTTTGGAGACCACCTGGTCTTCTGTACAGGCCAATAGACTTTACTGTGAGACCTGAAGATAGAGATTTGTTACTGCAAATGGCTGACGAAATTGGAATATATTTAACAACGATTATACCTGACGTACAGAAGTAAGTGCCTGTCGGAAGCGGCCCTATTATTAATAATAATGCATACTGATTTCTTAAGTTTACGCGAATATTATACACTGAAATAAAACTATTTTTACGGATTCTATCACGATTAGGTTTTAATTATTAGTCGACGGGTCAGAATGACCCGTGACAACGAAGACTGCAAAGCCTTCGAAACGTCGGGTATAATAATTAAAACCTAATCGTGATAGAATCCGTAAAAATAGTTTTATTTCAATAATAATGCATTTTACATTCGCTCGGTGGCCGGTTTTGGAGCCGTTACGGTGCTGTACCATGCTGTAAGCACGTATGAGTCGGCTTCGCACCCGGTAACGTACCATGATTCTTTTTGTGTCTTGGGTGTCTATGGGCGCTGGAGATCACTTACCACCAGGCGTCCTACCTGTTCGTTTGCCAATCACTGCTATAAAAAAAACTATGCTCATTAAGACTCGAAAGTCCATTCTCAATCATTTATGTGGCTTCAATGTTCTTCATGTTGGAATATCCAAAGCCTTGGTTTTCTCGATCATCTATATGATATACTTATTTCTCAGAGCCTTTGACTTCCAAACAGTAAACGTATACATCAGAAGCAAGATAGAAACATTTGATTGGCATAGCTACTTCAAGCTGGACGATATTTATAGCTGGTTGAAAGATCTGAGCAGAGCATACCCTGGGGAGACAGAATTGACTAGTATCGGGCGAACTCATGAGGGTAGGTATATTATGGCTATCAGGATTGTTTTAAGAGGTGCTAATCCGAGGCAAGTTAGTTTGTATCAAGTGGTAGATAGTGATATTGTATCGAATTTTATCTACACTACCGCATAAATTCGGTTTGCAGCTTCGAAATTGACCCGCTCTCAAACCTGTCTAATGAACTGAGAACTCATATGTGCCTGTTAGAATTGAAAGCTGCGTTTATCCTGCAACGAAATTTATCAATAATTATTATATACACGAATAATTTTGACATTCTATTACAAGCCTCTTTATTGTGTTAGCATGTAAATGAAATCTGAGTATTAACTGTATGAGTTTTGTGTACCAGGAGAAATCGTGTCTTCTACTCCGTATATTGACGATGTTTCTCCTTTTTCAGATCTACAGTAATAGTAGAAGGTGGAATCCATGCCAGGGAGTGGATTTCTCCTGCCTTTGTAACATACTTAATTAATGAGATCCTGCAGTCCCCTGCTTCAATGGACTCCACCCTGAGAGGAATAGCGAAGACATACGAATGGTTATTTGTACCTGTTCTGAATCCAGATGGATATGAATACACTCACGTTGAGGTTTGACTTTTGATCTATCGTTATTGTCTAGTAATCTCTTATCACGTTTTGGAGAATTCATATTTGGTGAATTTCCAATATCATCTTTAGCACTGAAGGAATTTATATAACTGTGATACGATAAGCAGTAGCTTCGATCGTCAGATGGGAATAAATGCATATTTAAAAAAAAAGTAGTGGTAAGCTTTGCAAAATGTCGAATTGGCCAATTTAGTGGTTAACCGACTATCCTTCTTATTTATTAATTATGTATTTATTTGGTATAATAATATGTAAATATTTATAACTAATATTAAATAATTATACAATGGATACTTTGATGTCAGGATCGAATGTGGAGAAAAAATCGTCGAGGACATTTTGGTGTTGATGTAAATCGAAATTTTGCACATAATTTTGGGAGTAAGTAAAACTTGGTAATTTAAAACATAGTCTAGATGCGAATCATTTTTCGACTTTCATTTCTATACTATTATTAGACGTCGACAATCCCTGGCAAGAGCCAAGGCTGCCTACAATGGAATGAGAAGATATATGAATCGAGAAGGGAAGAATTGGTATAAGCATAATAGTCTACAGGGCTATTACAGTACTTAATATAACTGCAACTTCTATCTTCAATGCTTCAGACGTAATATCTTCTTCTTTCTTCTCCCTTTATCCCACCTTAATGTGGGGTCAGCTCAACGCACGTTCCCAAGCTTGTTGCAGAAAGGATTTGGCTGCCTGCCTGACCTCAACCCCCTCTGAGGGATAATGATGTAATATCTATTAAACCGATATCACAAAATTAATTTCCAGCATTAGGAACTGCAGGCAGCAAGTTTTCGGAGACGTACTGTGGTCAGCACGCTTTCTCAGAACCTGAATCGGAGGCTATGGCCAAGCTAATACGAGCCAACAGCAAAAACGTGGAGTACTACTTGTCATTCCACTCTTATGGACAGTGCATGATAATACCGTATACTAATATGAAGAGGCATATCGAAAATTTTGATGAAGTGGTAAGGGTTTTTAATTTAGTAGGGTTACTGATGGACTCTTATAATAAACAGTCCATCGGGGGAGGTGAAAATTACTACTTCTTCTACCTGCCTTTATTCCAATACGATGTGGAGTCGGTGAAACCCCCCTCTTGAAACATGTTGCAGAAGCTATTTGGCTTAGGTTTTAACGACCTCAGGACGTCAGACCTCAGGACGGTAGTCGTATCACATGCTACTACATACTACGTCACTGAGGCAATGCGTTTATTATAATACTACCTTTTTTCCGCGGCTACGCCCGCGTGTGGGTGTGTCCCTTCGTATTTCGCCCCCTTAGGGGACGAATTTCTAAAAATCCTTTCTTGGTGCTCGCCTACGTCGTAAAAGAAAGCCGTGTGTAAAATTTCACATTCCTAGTTCCAATCACTTTGGATATACGATGATACGTCAGTCAGTCAATCAGTTTCTGCTATCTTATACCGCGGTATAAGAACCAGTAGAACGTATATTTTTTCTTTTCATTTTCTTAATTTTAGAGAAGAGCAAAAATACTCCGAGGATTTACCACTTCAAATGTTATGAGCAAAGACTTCTATGTATACTACTAGACTGGCTGTTCGGTACATATAATGTGAGCACTAAGTCTCTGTTAATCGACCTCAACTCACTATAGAAATCTGCTCTTTTCCTTAGCCGTGAAACGTCAAACACTCGCAGTCACGTGCCACAATTTTACTTCGAAACAGCTTGTCTAGTAAATACATAGAAGTCTTTGGTTATGAGCTCATTAATAGAGATGATACAGAATTGACGAAATATGACTATATTATTTTTATGATGACCTCGTTTTGGAGCACCTTGTGACCCTAATTATGAAAACAAAAACTATTTTTGACCTTTTTTGTAGATACGTTCATCAGCGCCCTGAGCAGGAAAATTTCTGACAACCGTAAATGTATTCGAACTCGATGCGCGTCTATGAAATTTGTATGAAATATTAACCAAACGTCAACAGTGCGCAGCGAACTCGAATACATTTACATTTACATTAGTTTTTCGTGCTCGGGCTACTGGTCCTTATACCGTGATATATACAGATAGATTATTTACAGCTTATTTTATATTGCAGTATAAAATGGGATCTCAAGCTGCTGATCGGATATCGTCTAGATATAAAACCTATTACTCTATCGGAACCTTATATGAAACTCTTGGTAAACTTCTTTATAGAAACATATTCATTACCGTCGCCTTCTTCGTGGCAGCATATATGAGCTGTGGACCGGGTGGTCCTAGATTCGATACCCAGGTCCACCCTGGAAAACCTAATATCACTTTCCTCCGACTTTATCCCGACGCGGGGATCGAACCCGACAGTTCAGGACGATAGTCGTACTGAAATACATCTACGCCACCGAGACAGTCATTATTATAATCATAAATATTTTATTCAAGGAAAAATAAAATTTTCATTTCTTCAAATATTTTTTTTATAGCAGAGATTGGCAAACGAGCAGATGGGTCACCTGATGGTAAGTGATCTCCACCACCCATAGACACCCAAGACACAAAAAGAATCATGGGTGCGTTGCCAACCTAAAAGGAGAAAATGGAAGGGGAGAGGAAAGGGAGGGGGGAAATGGGCCACTGAAAATCACACTCATCGAACGAAACGCGACAGCAAGCTGCCACTTTACGTCGGTTTTCTGTGAGATAGTGGTATCTAACCGGTCGAGCCGGCCCATTCGTGCTGTAGACATTACTGTCTATACAGCGTGGCTCTACCACTAACAGTATAATTTTGTATATTTCAGGATATATGACAGCTGGTGCAAGTGGATGTTGGGTGAAGAGAATGTTTAGGGTTCCGTATGTATTTATTTAATATTAAATAACATACATAACAGAAGCTCACGCCTGCATCCCCGAAGGGGTAGGCTGAGGAGCATTAGCGAACTAGAACACCCACATTTCGCCAAGCTTAGTTCCGTCCCAGATGCGATAGGGGGCGAGCCTATCGTCATATCACGCACAAATTTGTGACTCCGGAATGATACTCCAATTTCAATAGGTACCACTTTGCCCGACCCGGGGATCGAACCCGAGACCTTAGAACGATAGTCGTACGCGCGAGGAATACCACTACGCAACCGAGTCAGTGTACTTATTTATTATTAACTTTTAAGGTATTATATTAATAAATATGTATGCATACATATATACATACATAAACTCACGCCTGTTTCTCGTTGGAATAGGCAGAGACTAAGGAGCGCCAATTGCCTCGGTTCAAACACACCTCTTTCGCTTCTTCCACAGTCATCAGTCTTTTCATGCACGCTCGTCGGTTACGAGAACTCCTTATTTGGCCCTTATACATATGTATCTATGTGTACGTATTAATTTCAGATATGTGATAACATTTGAGCTTCGCGACGATGGATACTACGGCTTCGCTCTACCCCCAAACCTGATACTGCCGACTTGCTTGGAAACCATGGATGGATTAATATCCTTCCTCACTCCAAGGACAAACAAGTACTCGAAGCTAGACCAGCCTTTCTCAGCGGCGAACGGCGATACAATACTGAACAAAGTCGTAATTGTTTGTAACTTTATGCTCATTATAGTACATCATTGACTTGTTTGATTCTTATTTTTACATAACATAATCTCACGCCTGTATTCCCGAAGGGGTAGGCAGAGGCGCACTAGCCCACTAGTACACCCACATTTCGCCGAGCTTAGTTCCGTCCCAGATGTGACAGGGGGCGAGCCTATCGCCATATCGGGCACAAATTCCAGACTCCGGGCTGATATGGAAAAATCCAATATCAATTTGCCTGACTCGGGGATCGAACCTGAGACCTCAGGACGGTATTCGTACCGAAATACAACCACGCCATTGAAGCAGTCTTCTTCACCGAGGGTTCTTTTTTTTAACCAACTTTATCAAAAGACCTCTTCCTTTGATAAAGTTGGTTCTCATTTCGACTAACTCCGATATGCGGGGATCGATTTGGATGATTCTTTGTTCTTCCGAATTATTGTCAAGTCTAATAGTGAAAAATAATTTGTTACTCTCTTTGAGGTTGTTGCCTTTTCACTTGATCTGTATTAGCCATGGCATAGATTACATCCGTGTCTACAGGTCAAATTATTTTAGATTTTTTGAAATCGGTTTTTAAATACTGATTTCTTAAGTTGTGACAACGAAGACTGCAAAGCCTTCGAAACGTCGGGAATAATAATTAAAACCTAATCGTGATAGAATCCATAAGAATAGTTTTATTTCAATCGGTTTTTAAGTTTCTAACATTATTTTTAACCAATCACAGCCATGTGGCTACACTACACCTGATGCTTGATAGCAAAGTGCAATCCAAAAAACTAGGAACTTGGACTAGCAATGAGTTTATCGGTAGTTACTAGAATCATGCTGGCCAATCCTTCATTAGAGTTTGCGAATGTAAGCATATCCAGTTCCACTTTAATTCGATTGTCAAAATTATTCAAGCCTAGTAGCTCAACCATAAACTTTTTGGCATTTTACGGTAGCGACTGCGTGAAATATTTGGACAAACACCCGAACGCCCCTAGCGGTTATTAAGGGAATTGAATAGTTGGTAAAAAAGCTCATGGTCGAGCTACAAGTCTCAATTTTTGAAATGGTCTGGGAATCCCATGTAAGGCTTAACCCTAACCTCAACAAAATTTATTCAACTACATTTTCATATCACTTTCATAAAAATAATCAACTAGAAGAAAAATAGCATAAAAATGCTTCCACACAATTCCACACCTAATTTTTCAGCTAGAATGTAACTCTATATTAATGAACGCCCGAGAATGATGTTATCAAAGGTGGTAATATGACTAATGAACCGACTAATCGTTTAGCCGTCACGACAAATCGTCGGATGACGTGCCCGAACGTCATTTATTTCCAACCTTCCCACCAGTATAAATTGACCTACACTTTCTTACTTATCAATGCTGTTGCACGTGTCATCTTAGCTGGAATTTGGAAATGTAATTTAGCTGGTATTTTCTTGTGCTTGTTCAATTTCGACTTTAAGTTTTACGTGCTCGGTGGATTTTAGATTGGTTATGAAGACTAATATCATTTTAAGGATTCCATTGTATTGGAATTAATTGCTTATTACTCTTTTGTACTAAGTTAATGATTCCTAGTTCGCGTGTCTGTAGGTGAATAGAGCTATTTACCATATTAAGCCGCAGGTGGCTTTTATGTCATTAGTCTACGTAGGAACTTAGTCTCTTGTTAAATTGGCATTGCCTATCTAGATAACAGCTTTTGCTATGTGATGTTTAATACTTAAAGTAAGAACGAGTTCATCCAAGACTGTATTTAAAATGCGGAAAATTAAAAGACCAACTCATTGCTCAGTGATCCAAATTGAGTCTTAATTTTGAAAAAGACATATTTGCTTAAACATAAACTATACTGTACCTTCTTTATAATTTATTGTACTCAAGTATGTACAGAAATGTTGTGTATGGATAATTATGATATTTCTGGCATAGTTATGGCGAATACTATGTTCGGTCTCGTCTCATATACTTTAGCAAAACAGGCGAAATTCGCTACATCCCCTACACTGCAAGTTAAATCATCCCACGGTTAAAACTTAAATTATCACAAAAATCCGAGCTTGAGATAACATAAAAAATAACCACAACAAAATACGAGCCTCTTAAAACGTAGAAAAACATGTCTTGCCAAATATACTTTGCGCTTAGTTAAATTTTAATACAAGGCTCATTTCACTGTCTTTGTCGTTAAGTAGATGTTTGGGTAAAGCCGTGTTCTGAATAAAGATATTCATTTTTATAGTATAAGGCATAAATTGTTGCTTTATATTTTGTATTTCGCCCTTTTTATTTTTGTACGCAGGTGTGCTTTATATCTAAGATATAAAATCTCGAGTGTGACGATCTTTCGATAAGATTTTTTGACTGATTACAAATCAATGTTAAAAGTAGTTTAATCGGTCTAGCAGCTGAGAAATCGTTAGGTTCTGGAACAAAGTCCACGTTAAAAATCACAATCCCGAGATTATTTTTCTTTATTTCTTTATTCTTCTATGACGTTAACAAACGGATATAGATTAGCTCTGTTCTAGTTAAACCTCTAGCTACTTATTTAGAGCTACAAGCATGAACTTTCATGAATTATAAATTTACTCTAGTAGAATTACTAGCTAAACGGAGTAATTTAACATTTCATATGTTGCCACTTTTTCATAAAATTAAAATAGTACTGCGGTAAAAAGATCAAGATTATTTAAACATGTCAATTCAGTTAACCATTTCATTATTTCGTTTTCTAAAGTCCAACTTAAAGTCGTAATTCCTACCTAATGTGTTATTAGTACTGCATGTCTATTGAATTATAGTCATAGTTAATTACTGCATGGTAAGTTATGGCATGTCTACTGGAATTATAGTCATAGTTCATTATAAACAAAACTTACAAAATCTATGAATGCCTTGAACTTAATTTTTCTCAAATAATAAAAATAATATTTGTAATTATAATTGTCGTCATTTCCCGTATCTGTTGTGATTATTTACGCAAAATTATTGACACGGTCTTTTACTCGCTGGGTTAAGCTGAAATTTCTAAAAATACGCAATAAAATTCTAATTTTGCAAGCTAGCGTTGAGTTATTGTATCTTTGAAACACTTTGTTTTGGAAGTAGGCAACATTATTTTGGAAAGTGACATTTCGATCTGTCAGTTTATTCCGTTTAATTAGCCATTGGACTATATTTACATTTCAATATCAAAATGTAAGTCAAATATAATTCACCATTTAGAGACTTTGGATCACGGTACTCTAAAAAGGTCAAATAAAAAAACTAGCATTGGAAAATGAATGACCAACCAAATATCCAATGTGGACAGAAGCCAATACAAACTGTGCACAGTCTCGTTAAGTTTAATAATCGCCGGAGAATACTCTTGAATTAAGGGAAAATTTAAAGATACAGCTGAATTCTTGCCAACGGGCGAGTGGTACTCGTGCCGTCTCGACACTGTCCCCTCTAGGACAATAGTATTTAGTTTAGAGTTTTGCTTAACCTAGATTCTGAGACGGTACACTGTTGGAGGGTTTTTTAGTTTGTGCTGGTTGTTTATCGTGTTTAGATTTATGTAATCTTTTTAGGAAAATGTGGAAGAAAGATAGATAATGTAATTTTTTATCATATCATCATTTATCATTATCATTTATCAAGATTATAGAGGTAAAGCTCAGTTTATGAAACCATAAATTCAAAAATTCTTTAATTTTATATAATATAGTTGACTAAACATACCTACGTACCATTATTCTGCAAAACTTATTTGAAATACAAGTAGTAACCAAAAATATCTGGACATTAACAAAGGTTTTGATTTACCTATCGAATCTATTCATTTTATTTTTTTTATAGCAGAGATTGGCAAACGAGCAGATGGGTCACCTGATGGTAAGTGATCTCCACCGCCCATAGACACCCGAGACACAAAAAGAATCATCGATGCGTTGCCAACGTAAAAGGAGGAAATGGAAGGGGAGGGAAGGGGAGGGAAGGGGATTGGGAAAGGGAGTGGGGAAATGGGCCACCGGAAATCTCACTCAACGAACGAAACGCGACAGCAAGCTGCCACTTTACGTCGGTTTTCTGTGAGACAGTGGTATCTAACCGGTCGAGCCGGCCCATTATTCACTGCCCCGGTCATTTGGTAAAAACTAGAGCCTATCGTTTGTTAAGGTCACTTTGGTTAACGTTGTCCACATTCTCATTAGCTTCATCAACAAAGACTTTATTGATTTAAAAGAAAACAAGCTTCTATTTAGAAATATTTTCCAATAATTTTACAAAGACTCGGATAAAGGTTTTTGCAATATTCCTTAACAAAATGTACTAAGCTTAAGTCTCCTATGTTTACTCGTAATGCGGTCCCAGATCCTGGCGATGTTCCAGCAGGGATTAATTAATTGGAACACTGGGACACTTGCCGTCTTATTGTGGAGTAAGGAGTTTCGCATTTTTAACTACATACATTATAAAGTGTGTTTAATTGTACTGGAATGGGTCTTGGGAATTTGTGGGTAGAACTGGCAGTAAGATGGCGTCTCCGGGAATATTCTGAAAATTATACGGGGTGTTGCAGAAAGTTTGGTACCAATCACCATTCCATATACAAGGAGAATGATTTAAAGCTTAACGGTAAATTTAAAAAATACATTTAATAATAATTGACTGCCTCGGTGGCATGGTGGTATTGCGTGCGCGGTCCTATCCTCCTGAGGTCTCGGGTTCTATCCCCGGGTGATGTTTGATTTTTCAGTATCAGTTCGAAGTCTTGAATTTGTACTCGATATGGCGATAGGCCCCCTATCACATCTGGGCCGGAACTAAGCTCGGCGTAATGTGGGTGTTCTTTTGCTAGTGTGCCTCTGCCTACCCCTTCGGGGATACAGACATGAGCTTGTGTTTTAAAGTAATGCTTCATGTAATGTCTGATAAAACTGACAACACCACAGCCTCAACGCTTCCAGAACATCATAAATTACATTCTCCAAAATCCTGCGCATTAAAGCCACAAAACCACATTTATTTCACCGCACTTCAATTTCGTCGTGAAACGTTTAAGTCAGTTTACAACGTGTTGGTATCGCATTATTTTAGTTTTAGATGTCGAATCGTGCGGACAATAATTACGCGGTTTATGCGGCGGATTTAGCTTCATTGCGGTTTGTGGAGTGCACACGAGCGGGGATTTTGTGACGGTTTTGCTACTTATGTGTATTGGCAAACTTTCAGACACCATTTTATTTTTTATTTTATTTTATTTTATTTTATTAGGTACAGTTACAGACTACAGACTAAACAAAGGTAAAAATATATTACAAAATAAGCTTTTTAAGCCTGAAGCCCGATTACAACTATACGCAACAATTAATATGTATAAAATTGGTAACATCGCACAAAAGTTAGTGAGATAGGTTTATATTAAGGAAAGAATAAGATAATCTGTTATGTTACAAGCTTAAGCTATGATTACAAATTTTGAAGTACAGATTTTTTGAAAGCAGCAAAGCCAACGTTAAAAATATCACAGTCCATACCAATGTCATCATACAATTTGCACATTCTAATGAAGGGGTTGTTTTGTGAGACATTATTGGTAACGTGTGGTACACTGAACAACTGAGGAACTCGAACTGACCGTGTTGGTATCTTAAAGTATAATACCTCAACTAAATTGCAGTCAAACCGTCCATTGATGATTTTATGAAGAGTACAGAGATCGACTATTTTTCTTCGTTTATCCAATGAAACCAAATTGCATTTAGTTAGTCTATCACTATATTCAGGTAATTTACGCCGTAGACCATACTTAGTGCACAATGATCGGACGAATCTACGTTGAATGGATTCTATCCTATCACTATGTGTGTGGTATATGGGTGACCATATGGAGGAGCAATACTCCAGAGTACACCTTACCAAGCTAACATAGAGAGTTACGAGAGAAGAGATGTTCCTGAAAGGTTTGCCGATGCGGAGGATAAATGATAAATTCTTGTTTGCTTTACTGCAAATATGATCGTAATGATCCCTAAATGATAGTCTGGAGTCAAAAAAGATACCCAGGTCCCGCACAGTATCGACACGGTTTACTCTTACCCCGTTAATAAAGTAATTATACATATGAATATTTTTGTTTTTGGAAAAAGTTATCACGTTACATTTTTTTATATTTAGTTCCATGTCGTTATCGGCACACCAATCAGAAACAACGTCAATATCATGCTGTAGAGCCATACACTGCCCATGGTGGTCAATAATTCGAAAAATTTTGATATCATCCGCATACGCCAGACATTCACTATCGATAATGTTCAGTAAATCGTTGATAAATATTAAAAAGAGTAGCGGACCCAGGTTAGAACCTTGAGGTACGCCTGAGGTGGCCAAAAATGGGACAGAATCATATCCGTAAAGTGCAACTAGCTGAGATCTATTCAAAAGGTATGACTTTAACCAACGCTGGAGATCTCCGTGAATTCCAAGGTGCTCGATTTTTTGCAACAACACTTTGTGATTCACGCGATCGAAAGCCTTGGAAAAGTCACTATAAAAGGAGTCAACTTGTTTTTTGACATTAAATGCATTACAGAGGAAATTGGTGTAAAGAAGAAGATTTGTATATGTCGACCTACCTGAAACAAATCCGTGTTGCTTTGGACTCAGTAAACACTTGACATGATTGTATAAATGACGGTATATGAGACTTTCAAATATCTTAGCAAACCAGCTGAGTATAGAGATGGGACGGTAATTTGTGATATCGTGTGGGTCGCCTGACTTATGAATAGGCGTTATTTTTGCTATTTTCCATAGAGACGGAAAAACTCCTGCACGCAAAGATTTATTATAAATTAATGTCAGCGGCCCAGCTAAGACAGTAGCACAAAAACGAATGAAGATAGGTGGTATACCGTCCGGACCAGCGTTCTTAGTAATATCAATGTTTTTAAGTTCTAATAGAACCTGGCTTTCGTGAAAGGTTAGTTTGTTTATAGCAAATGTTGACGGGGGAAATTTAGGTTTGTAGGAGCTGATGTTGTTTGTATTGTAAGTAGAAGAAAAGTATTCAGCAAATAGGTTGACAATATCAGATCCATTTTTAGCCACCTTATTACGGTAAAACATGGAATTCGGAATTTTGTTAGTGATACGCTTATTTTTGGTGTATCTCCAAAAGGCTTTGATGCTAATTTTAAGTTTATCTTCAATGCTAGAAATATACTTATTAAGACATTCACTCATTAAAGTTTTTGCTCTAGATCTGAGCATGGAAAATGCGTCATAATCGCGAGAATTCTGAAATCGCTTGTAGCGTGAATGAAACTTATTTTTGTTTCTAAGAACCTTTCTTAGGCCGTTAGAAAACCAGGCGGGATATTTGTTAGATCTATGTTTAATCTTAGGGGTGTTTTTGTTCAGGGAGGTTGTGAGAACGTTATAAAATAATTGAACAAAGTCGTCACAGGCGAGGTCAGTGGCAGTGGTGACCCAATCAATCTTCGAAAGATCTTCGGCACATTTTGTAAAATCCGTCCTACGAAAGTTTAGTACTTCAAGCGAAGGGCAGGTGTGTAAGGAAGGGCTCTCGTCAACAAATATAATTTCGATGGAAGGATGATGGGCGTCTAAGCGACTTATGGGTAAAGTTTGTATCACCCGGGTTGTGTCAGATTTAGATGTGAGGACAAGATCAAGTAGTCTATTATTTTTATTTAATATAGTGTTGATTTGCTTTATAGACGTAAAATGGCAGAAATCGTAGAGTGCACTAGATTTGTCACAATTTGAGCTCAAAGGACAGCTGTAGTCGGCTGACCAGGTTGTGTTACCAAGATTAAAGTCGCCTATAATACATGCAACTTGGTGTGGGTGTTGATCAATTATAGTTTTACATTTAGACATATACTCGACAAAAATATAAGAAGGTAAATAGTCTGGTAAATACACTGTACATAAGTTAATACAGGTTTTACTATTTAATTTTATTTGTACCCATAGGTCCTCAACCAAATTAGACTGCCAGTCAGAACGAGGTGTGACTTCAAACATCTTCGAGACAGCTATGAGAACCCCTCCCCCATGTCGCTTATTAAACTTACGCAAAAAGTTTTTATCGCGGTCCCTACGCATAACAAAGTATCGGTTATCGAATAATTCCGACGAGCTAATAGAATCATTGAGCCACGTCTCACTTAAACAAATTATATGAAAGTCATTGCAAAGAACAGCGCTATAGATTTCGTTGGCTTTGCTCTTCATTCCCCTGATGTTTTGGTAGTAAATAGAAAAGAGGGAAGCCATTAATAAATTTTAAACAAGCCAAAAAACATTGAATAAATGACATTAGGAACTAAAAACTAAACATGTACCAAATTAAGTTATTAGTTTTAAGCAGTCTCTATTTTTGATATGAATATACTGCGAATCCGGGTTTTTTCTCACGTATATGCGGCCATTGCGTATCCAGACAAACTTGTAGGCGAGCTCTTTGGCCTTCTTTCTGGCAGCGGCGTGTAGAAATTTGTTATTTGGAGAAAGATGTTCGGAAACATATATTTGTCTTTTTTCACCAGCTATTCCTAGTAGTGCCGAGTTAAGTTTATCACTGGGGTTGGCTTTATTGAATCTGTAGACTGCTGAATAGAATTCATCTCTACCTTTTGTGGTTTTAAATTTAACAATTATGTTCCGTGGAAGCTTACTCTCCCTATTTAGTTTAGCGACTCTCATGCAGCCAACTATATCATCCTCACCAACGCTGTGACCGATGACATTCGCACATTGCTGAATTATAATAGGTAAGTTCTCGTTCCGATACTCGGGAACACCTTGTATTTCCAAATTGTTTTCACGAAGATGCTGCTCAACGTTATTGAGACGTTCCGAAAGTTCATGGATGGAAGTGGTTAAGGCCATATTTTCACTTGTGAGATGATGGTTGTCTTTAGATAGGGTTTCAATTTTATGCTTCATTTCATCATGCATTTCGCTGAGAAACTCAACAGATTTGCGAAGCTCTTCCAACTCGCCTTTAAAAATAGCAAATTCCTTCTTTATTATATCGGAGAGTATGGTAGGTAACTCACCTTTTATTGCCTTGAGTATTTGTTCGTATATGACTGAGGTAAGGCTTAGATCTGTCAGTAGTTGAGAACTAGCGCAGGATGTTTCTGGCGAGAAAGTTGGCTGTTTCTTACGAAGAGTGATATTTACTTGATCGTGACTCTCCTCGACATCAGTGCTGTTACTTGAGCTACATGCGACTGGATCTAGGTTGGATGTACCGCGTACAGGCGTATTAGTATTTCCGGTTTTGGGTCTTTTACTAGTACATTCTTGACAAATCCATTTTTTCTTATTTGCATTAGTCATGTTGCGAAATCGTTTTTCAGGGATTTGTGCGCAGTCAAGATCGTAGAATTGGAAGCATTTGTGACATTGTAAGTATACAGATGTTGCGATACTATTGAGACAGCCCGCGCAAGAGCCTACGCTAGACGCCATCTACGATAATCGCGACGAACCAATATGAAGTTAGACAAGTAGGTTGATGATGCGCTTTACCAAATAATCTAGGAAATGAGCAGTAGATGTCGCTGTACTTAAAGAAATTGCTCTTTAGCCGAATCCAACACGAATATTGGCATGGGGCGTCGGCGTATTGCTGGCCTGAAGGAACGGCGGTGATTTTGACTCACTAGGTGATGGTTCGAGCCCCGCTCCGATGCAAGTGTCTTCAAGGGTTAATATTGCAACAATATAATTCTCACCAATTCCTGTAAGCTCACACCCACTGTCGCCATATGTGTCTCGCTTTCGCCGCCCACTGGGAGGAGAGTTCCTTAAGCTTTGTGCAAGAATAAACGAGAGGTACCGATTTGAATACGTCGACCAATAAAAATACAAAATTTGAGAAATAAATAAACGTGCGGACGACGCGTGCGCACTCTACCAAAGCCGAGACGCGAAATGTTGTATTAGTCTGCTACAATAGTTGCCGTGGATTACAG
Organism: Clanis bilineata; assembly: GCA_036417725.1. Taxonomy (NCBI): domain Eukaryota; kingdom Metazoa; phylum Arthropoda; class Insecta; order Lepidoptera; family Sphingidae; genus Clanis; species Clanis bilineata. The sequence goes on from CM071161.1 coordinate 3,143,722, forward strand.
TGATTTACCAGAATAGATTTTGTATGAAGATATACTAGTGGTAGAGCCACGCTGTAGACAGTAACGTCTACAGCATGAATGGCTGGTTCGACTTTTTTGATACGACTGTCTCACACTTTCTGTTCTGAAATAATGTTGCTTACTTTCAAACATAGTGATTGATCTAGTTAAATTTTTATCATTCAAAGAAACAACACAGCACTACGTTGCAAAATTAAAAAAAAACGTATTTTTAGAAATTTCCTCTTAATCCTTCGACTAAATGTCTGTGTAAATAATTTTGCGTAAATAATCACAACAGATACGAAATGATAATGAAAATTACAAATATTAGTTTTATTATTTGAGAAAAATTATGTTCGGCATATTCATAGCTTTTGTAAGTTTTGTTTATAATTAAACATGATTAAAATTCCAGTGGACATGTCATAACTTAGCATGCAGTAATTTATTATAACTCAATAGAGATGCAGTACTAATCACACATTACGCAGGAATTACGACTTTGAGTTGGACTTTAGAAAATCAAAGAATGAAATTGTTCACGCATTGAAATAATTAAATAATCTTGATCTTTTCATCGCACCACTGTTTAAATTTCATCAAAAAGTGGCAACATTCGAAATGTCAGTTTACTCCGTGTAATTAGAAATTCTACTATATAGGTATGTGCTTCAAGCTTGTAGCCATCAATATAATATACCCTAGATGCACAGTTCTTTGCAAATATCGTCCTAAAAAGAGGTCTCAGGAATAAAACAAAGAAAAAGATCGTAAGTTCTAAGTAAATCAAACACAAATATAACCCTATGCACGTGTTATAAAGTAGCTTTTTAAACGAAATGAGCAAGCGTTCTTAAATTCGAATTTTCAAATTTAGAATTCTATCGGCGTCCAACTGTAGGGAAAAGGAGTGCTTAAGCACTTCTTTGCTATCCCATTTTCCGAGCGTCAACTGTGCATCTAGGTAAATAATATGCTTGTAGCATTCTAGCCGCTCGTCTACATCGTCACATGACGTCGAAAGTAAGCTGTGTGTCGCGATGCAACGCAAGACAAACGACGTCCCATCGGTGAGCGAACATTTATCACAATTAGCGATGACCACGCGACTATTGCAACTGACTTCACTGGGGACTCTTCATATCCCATTTGTATTTCTCTTTGCACGGGATTCATTTTAGAATTTAAATGTTCTTACGATTATATCTTGATGTTTTTACTTTGTGGGGGTTTTTTCAACAACGTTATTACAATTGTAATACGTTTCACGTTATTTAAACGTTAGTTTCAGCAATAATAACACGTCGAATAGATTTGGTTTACTATTTCATTATATACTCTTGAACCATAGATTCTTTCTACATCATCATTTATTTCGCGTCTGGGCGTTGTGGGTCTGTAAGTCTTCATAATTTTTAATACTTACGATACAAGTTATACCTAGTGTGAGGACAGAACTAAATGTGTCTATTGGATTTGTTCTATTTATTGTCACTACTTTGGCTCCAATGGAGAATCATCAACTATCAAGTCTACATCTTAAAACCGATGTCAGACAACTTTTTTTACTTCACAATCGTTCAAGGCATTGTAACTGTCTATGCGTTTCGAGACAAGAACTACGTATTTTTATTGGCAAACAATAAATTGTCCAAAACGTCTGCACAAAAACGTAAGTGTAAATTACATCGTACATTTATCAAGCACGTCTCTTCTTGCCACAATAACACGGTTGACTTCATCTTGGAATAATTCTCTTTGTTTCTTGCAGGCGGCGTTTGCTGTTTTTTGTTACGGCCTATGTGATAGTCTTGAGCGAAATTATGTCGGCTCGTCTGTCCCTGCAAGCAGGAAAATGGGAAACTGGTTCCTAACAAAGCATTTTAAGCTACGAGTTGGAACCCAAGAATGGATGGATGATAACCTTTTGAGTGGTAGAGCCAAGCTGTAGACATAACTGTCTACGTTACGTCTACAGCATGAATAGGCCGGCTCTACCGGTTTGAGTCCACTGTCTTCCAGGAAACCGATGTAATGTGGCAGCACGCTGTCGCGTTTTATTCGGTGATTGAGATTTCTGAATGCCCAATTCCCCCTCCTACATTTCCTAATCCCTATTCCCTCCCCTTAATTCCCTCCTTTTAAATTGGTAACATATCCATTTATTATTTTTGTGTCTTGGATATGGGCGGTGTATTTGCCAGTTTCAGCTATAAAAAAAAACTGGGGGTACTCCCCGCTATCAAGTTTAGTTTTTTCTTCTCCACCTTTTCTCCGCCTTTTTTTCGAGGTATGAAGCAGCTTGGCTGTGCCTCTGCTATACTTACACTGTACTCACCCTTACAAATAAGTGTTGTGTAATGACTTTATAATTGCAGGATTTCAGAAAGACCATTTCATCCTTACAATTTTAACATACATACTGACATTCATTCCTATAAGGGCAGCTAGAAAAATACAGAACTTGGGCAATGAGCATCAATGTTTCAACAAGCAAATTTCCATCATCATAATTGTTAAAAGATGAACTTATAACAATACAACAGTTGCACTTCTATGTTTATCTTGGACCACCAGCACTTCTGTTTGCAGCGTTCGAAGACTCACTGAACTCGCTCTCGCCGCATCCTATACTCCAATCCACACGCATCCAGTCGTACATCACGGCATGTCGTTAAGAGCAGGAGGTGGTCCAATAAATCAGTGCTGTGGCGTTCGCGACGTCCGTGTGCACTCGCTAATGCGTGCCTTTGTAATGAATGAGATCACGTGGACGATTGGGATACTATTTTTGTTTATATTCAAAGGAATTTGGTGGTTTCTGTCAAGTTGTCTTGGTTGAATTACCAGGAGTATTCTGGGCTTAGAATTAAAATAGATATTTTGTAATTCCAAATATGAAGACACACGATGTCTTTTTTATAAAAGAAGGAGCAAACAAGCGAGAGCATCTTTGCCGTAACAAGGCTGATATTGTAGCTTATACTTTTTGCTCCTTAGCTTTTTTAGTAAAGATTGGCAACAAAACTGGTTGGTTATGTGATGGTGAGTGATCTCCGATCTTTATACAAATCTACAATACAAAATAATCATCATTATCTAAGGCAGGGAACAGGAATTAAGAAGGTAATCTGAGTTAGGTATCCGATAACCTCACTTATCAAACGAAACGTAAAAACGAGCTACTATCACGTCAGTTTTGTATAAAATAATAATATAGAACTGATTGAGCTGGCGCATTCCTGTTGTAATCACCGTCTACACAGTCACCTTACTAAACAAACTAGTGAATAATCACAAGCTTAAAAACTTTACGGACCGGCTTCAAAACTTATCCAATCGTGACCAAATCTATACGGGACCACCCTTAGAATAAGCTCTATCAAACAGAAAAAGAATCTTGAAAATCGATCCACATTTGGCGGAGATATCGCGTAACATACATAAACAAAAATTACAAACGAATTGAGGACCTCCACTCGAGAACTTTTCTGCGTCATCGGCATGCATGCACGCATCGCTGGATGCAGGCCGCTTCCAACGGGTCGTTCTGGAAATCTTTGAGCCTACTTCAGCAGCGGACGTCCTATGGCTTATGATGATGATGATAAGGTCCTCCTCCTTTTTTCGAAGACGGTCGATAACACAAATAATATAGTGATACTTTTACATCAGAATGAAATGAGAGATCTTAAAATACAAACACAAAACATGACGAATGCTTAACACATGTTTTAGCAAGACAATACAGTAAACAAAACAACAGTGACTGCCGTGAAGCATATCATCCTGACCCTGCGAAGTGATCCATCAAACTGGCGCATTAATTTATTTGATGCCAACTCAGTGTCTAACATTGTTTTGATCTACTGGCACTTCGCTAATGTGATGCTAGTTTTAATTGGGATCTGCTACAGCTTTATTAATGTTAAATAGGATTACGACTATTGTTTTTCGATGATCGAAATCGAGACCTCAGGACGGTACTCGGTTCGTATTCTAGTTCTCTAGATTATATTTACCTGCCTTTTCAGGGATCTGCGTGACTACGTGTATGTATATATAACAGGAATACCTTAAATTCACGCATTTTCGCATTGGGGTATGCAATAATCACAAGTTTAAAAACTTAAAAGACGGAGTTCAAATCCGATCGTGACCAAATTTATATTGGACCATCCTTGAATATAAGCTCTATATAATTTTGAAAATCGGTCGCCTCTTTGGTCTATTGGCAGCATGTATGGGCTGTAGACCGGGAGGTCCTGGGTTCGATTCCCAGGTCGGGCGAAGTAAATTTTCTAATTTAATTTGCCCGGGACTGGATCCCTCATAGGCGGTTGACGTCAGGCAGGCGGCCGGTCGTAAAAACTGAGCCAAATCCTCTTTGCAACATGCTTGAAAAAGTGTGTTGCGCCGACCCCACATTAAAGTGGAATAAGGGCAGGTAGAAAAACGAATTGAGGAGCTTCTCCTTTTTGGAAGTCGGTCGGAAAGCAAATTTCCACTTCCACGATTCATGCCAAATATTGTTTATTAATAAAATTTAAAGTTGTTTATTGCCCCTCTTTCATAATAAACATTATAAAACATATAATTTAACTGTTTGTAAAGTTTAATAAGAGCAAGAAATTAAAATTACCCGAAACTTTGACAACTCAATTAAAGATATTCCAGTGTTACGAAATTATTAATTGGCTGCGAATTTGATGAAATATTTTCTAAAAACTTCGTTCGTCACGAGAAATTAAAAGTTACTCATGGAAGAAGTCATTTCATTCTTAAAATACATCCCACCCTTCCATCGCACATTGTTACTTTTCGACCAACTTCAAAAAAGGAGAAGGTCCTCAATTCGTCTCGTTTGTCCTCAGTTTAATGTCAGTCCTCTGTGGAATTTGTGCCCGATATGGCGATAGGCTCGCCCCCTATCACATCTGGGACGAAACTAAGCTCGGCGAAATGTGGGTGTTCTAGTTGGCTAGTGCACCTCTGCCTACCCCTTCGGGGATACAGGCGTGAACTTATGTTATGTTATGTTATGTCCTCAGTTGGTCCTCAATTCGTTTTTTATTCATGTTTCCCCTATATCTCCGCCAAATGTGAACCGATTTTGAAAATTATTTTTGTGTTCGATAGAGCTTTCTCCAACGATGGTCTCATAAGTTGGTGACGATAAGATAAGTTTCGAAGTCGGTACGTTAAGTTTTTGTTAGACAAAATTTCTTTCCTGACCTACGAATCGAACTCAGGATCTCCTGGACTTTAGACCATCCATAGTTCCATACAGAACGCTGTCTAGACCAAACAGACAAGCATTAAAGTTAAACTGCTGATAGAGTCAAACTCCGCCATCGTTGGTAGATACTCTTTTCTTTCTTTCTACCTGCTGTAATCCCACGTATAATGTGGGGTCAAGCATGTTGCAGGAAGGACTTGGCTTAGTTTTTACGACCGGCTGCCTACCTGGCTAAGGAGGGTTCAGTCTCAAGCAAATCAAATTATAAAAGTCGCATTGGGAACCTGGGAGTATATATCTACCTCAAATGCTGGCAACGCATCCATGATTCCCCTGGCATTGTTAATGTTTATGGGCGGCGGTGATCACCATCAGGTGACCCATTTGCTCGTTTGCCCCTATAAAAAAATAGAAACCAGGACCTCTTGGTCTACAGATCATATAGGCTTCCAGTAGACCCTAGTAGATACTCTTCTTTTAATATTTATGAGCTCAGATGTTAACTTCGAATTAATTATATATAAACCTCAGTTGACCCCGATGTCGTGACTGTGCAGACAATTTGCTTTTCAAAACAGAATGCAAAACTGCGAGACGTTATTAAAAATGTATCGGATGCTGGGCGATATGAAAATGCTTCGCGAATTCTTAGGATATCGTATAAGTTTATATTCCTACTGATTTAAATAATGATTGTTTTTATTACTGCCGCGGTGGCGTGGTTGTATTTCGGTATGACTACTGTCCTGAGGTCTCGGGTTCGATCCCCGGGTCGGGCAAAGTGATATTGGATTTTTCCATATCAGTTGGGAGTCTGGAATTTGTGCCCGATATGGCGATAGGCTCGCTCCCTATCACATCTGGGACGGAACTATGCTGGGCGAAATGTGGGTGTACTAGTTGGCTAGTGCGCCTCTGACTACACCTTCGAGGATACAGGTGTGAGCTTATGTGTATGTATGTGTATATGTGTGTTTTTATTACAGCATAATTGCTGTGTCTCGATAAGAGTCGCCTCTTTGATCTTTTCAATGTTGGGTGTGACTAGAAGGTACTAGATTCGAATCCCATGTCGGAAATATGATTTTTATTGTACGATTTGGCCAGAACTGGAACCCCAGGAAGGAATTGTTGTTGCGCTGGTGGACTTTCGTAAAATCTAACTCAAACCCTTTCCGCAATATCCTTGAAATGTGTGTTGCACCGACTGCACTGAAATGTAGTCCATAGGCGGTAAGAGAGAGCCAAAAAACGAAACAGAACCAATCCCCTATTGTTTAAATAAACAACAATAAAACACATTACAAACAATGAAAATCAAATTTCGGCCCGGTTAATTTCCGTTACGAAATAAAACGCCCGCTGAAGTCGGCCTGTCAAAATGTCAACAGTTAAAAATGAACTGCAAAGAGCCCGGTTTAACCGATCCGACGCTAATTACCAACAGGCAATCAATCTTGTACATACGGCTAGTGATGTTCCAAGATTGGTCGGATATATCCGCCTTTGCGGATATCTTAAGTAATTTTCGACCGACTTCCAAAAAGGAGAAGGTCCTCAATTTGTCTGTATTTTTTTAGGTATGTTACGCGATATCTCCGCCAAAACAATTATTTTTGTATTCGATAGAACTTATTTCAATGGTGGTCCCATATAAATTTGGTCACGAACGGGTTGGAAGTCGGTCTGTTAAGTTTTTAAACTTGTGATTATTGTATTATACTGCCTCGGTGACCTAGTTTGTGCTCACGGTACGTCTACTAATTGTGGTCTCAAGTTCAATCCCTGGGTCGGGCAAAATGATGTTGGGTTTTTTATTCAGTATCAGCTCGAAGTTTGGAATTTATGTTCCGCAATTCCGTTTAGGTATGTACTCGTATGTACTTTCCAACATCACGCGTTTTACCTGACTGAATATTAAAGATTGGCGAGTCTCTGGAAATGCAAAACTATCTTTACCTCACAACGAAATTAATCAAATAGACAGATAGAGAGGAGCTGAAAATATTTATTTTTGTATGTACATTATATGTGTTTTGATCTTTTGTGTATGGGAATTATTTTCACTGAAATTCTTAAAGGAAAATTGATTTTGTAAGCTTCACTTTTACGAGCATATTAAGAGATATTTTACGCGTTATTTGAGATATTTTACGCGTTATTTGAGATATTTTACGCATTATTTATAATATCTGAGATATTATTAGATTGTCATCTTCTTTTGCCACCTGTCTTTTTCCATGTCAATGTTGGGGCGTAATACATTTTTCCAAGCAAGTTGCTTTAGTTTTAGTTTTCATGACCGGCTATTTATTCGACATCAACCCCGTTTCGGAGAATTTTAGGCTTATTTTCGTATAAGTATGCTGATGAATTATAATTTATGATGTTGATGCCATGAGAAAACATGCATTTCATTCAAAACGATACATCAGCTCTGAAACGAAGTGTACCCCGAAACAATATGAGACCGTTTTTACTTAACTACGCAACGTATGTACGTGTTTATTTATTAGCAAACACCCCTAAATTGTAACCCTACCCTACTCTTATCAAAAACGGCGGATAAACCCTTTTTTACCGCAGCCCTAATCCCCCAACAAATTGTCATTGTGACCGCGTCCCGACACCAGCTTAATTGCCGACGCACATTAACGAATTTATGAACACTCATTACATTGTTATTATATTTTTTCTTGTAATTAACAATAATATCCGCAGTATTAAAATAAACAAGTAGTAATTAATTATTGGTATTCAGTGCGGTGGTACTTAGTTCTTTGTAGCGGCAGTCATAGGCAGTATCGCTCAGGCCAGCGACTCGCTTGTGTAGTCACATGCAATAAAAAATAAACAAATTTTGTGAATTGTTTTATTAACATTGCCCCATTAGTCTAATGGTGGCCGTTTTTTTTTCATAATAATAAATAATAAATTACACCCAACAGTCACACAGATAGTCCTGACCCCAGACTCAGATCGAGTCTTGTGTCATGGATATCAGGAACTACGAGAGACTTTCGGTCCCTCAACACCCAGACCCGAAAAAATATCTGTGGGCCACACAAACATTTGTCTTGGTGCGGGAATCGAACTCACGGCCTCCCACTTCACAGCCGGCTACTCGCCCGCTGCGCCACGGAGGTTTTCGATAATGTAACAGTTTTCATGAAAACTAATTGATCGGGATTGGAATTTATGCTCGACACGGCTGTGATATCGTTTTCGCCGATTAAGATACTTATCCGCGTCCGTTGCTCGTATCTATTACATTATGAAAATGAAGTAAACTCGACGAATAGTATAGCAATTGCATCGCCATCTACCCCTTCAAGAGCATAAATGTGAAAGCTTATGGCAAAACTTTAATATATACGAGAACTTTGTGGGAGGAGAATAAGTAAGAAAAATCTCATTGTGCTTTGCATATTCTCAAGATAATGGGCCTTACTTATAAAAACAGTTTAGCTGAGCAAATGGCTAAGAATAGTCTGTCACTTTTTTCCTTGTGTCACATCCTTTGAAAATAAAAGGGACAGCCTATTTTTTACCATTTGCTCAGTTAAACTGTTTTTATAAGTAAGCCCCATTATTTCCATGAATGGCTTGAACAAACTGACAAGCTGACTTACGATATTGAGCACAAATTGACATTCAGAATGCCCAATTCAAATGTATGTGAATAATTATTAATGTCTAACACAAAGGTTAGTCAATAACTAAATACCACAAAACGTATTAGGCAATCTACCTCTACATGCCAGTTTCGTACAATATTGTAAGTCAACATATCAACTTATACACCCAAGGCACAGCATTATACTGTATTTTATATCCAAAGATAGTAATATGCGATGCGAAGATAAATTCAAGATAATTATATTTACATCGTATTCTACAAGCTCGAAAAATTTCTTTGATAAATTAATTTCTTAATCAGTGATAAATTCTACAGCCCGCTTCACCATTCGATTAGATAACATCGTATTACCCGAAAATGTTGAATTATACTTATTACTGAACATTTCAGCTATTATAGATAGCATTGTAATTTAATCGAATTTTAAAGATTATTGGAATGTAAAATTGTATTCAGTTAGTGACAAGTGTTATGCTAAAATAATTAAAATGTTACTCAAATTAACAGTTTTTGCTGTTTTAAATGTTTTAGTTGTAGCAGAAAAGGTTAGATATGATAATTACACTTTATACAAAGTACATCCAAGTAGTGAAGAACATGTATTGTTTCTAAAAGATTTACATGAATTGAACAATGGTTTGGATTTCTGGGTTCCTCCCAGTGAAGTGGGGGAGTATGTCAGTGTCGTCGCCCCTCCAGAATTGAGAAGTGATTTTGAACATTCCTTGGTTAAGAGAAGTATACACTCCGAGCTCATGTTGGAAAATATTCAAGAGTAAGTATATTATACTATTTGTGACACAGAATAGTCTGTTCCTACGATGAGGGAAAATAGCATTTCTCATGCAGATCGCTGATTCATTGTCTATACGCCTGAATGACGTAACAAGCAAGTTGCTATTCTTGTTATAACTGAAAATACTATAAACAACATCACCAAGTTTATTGAATTAATAAATATTGCATTGCACTGGCCTAATCATCATGAGATCTAAAATGTTAAGACCTCTTATGGACTGCACAGTGAGTGCTTAGGTATATACTGTTACTTGATGATTGAAATGTTTTGAAAATGATATCATCTATAAGTAGTGGATTACTTACTATCAGATGATTTGCCAGTCTCTGCTATGAAAAAAATGTCTAATATTCCAGAGCCTTCGACGCTCAACTCATGAGCAGGAGGAAACGTTCGGCGTCTCATGAAATGTTTTGGACTAACTATCAACCTCTGGAGGATATTATCGACTGGTTTGAATATTTAGCTCAGAGGCACACTGATATTGTTAGTCTTATTACTGTTGGACAGTCGTATGAAGGTATGTGTATAATTGAGTATAGTATAGTACGAAATGATCAGACGAAAGAATTCCTTAGACAGAGCGTAAATCTATTTAGGCTATTGAAAATTCAGCTCCAAATGAAATAACATTTCTGAATTGCAAAAATAGTGCCTGCCTGACTGCCTGCCTGCCTTGGTGGCGATTTGTATTTCGGCACGACTACCGTCCCGAGGTCTCGGGTTCAACCCCCCAGTAGGGCAAAGTGATATTGGATTTTTCCATATCAGTTTGGAGTCTGAAATTTGTGCTCAATATTGCGATAGGCTAGTCCCCTATCACATTTGGGACCGAACTAAGTTCGGCGAAATGTGGGTATTCTCATCCGCTTGTGTACCTCTGTCTACCCCTACGGAAATACAGGCGTGAGCTTATGTTATATTATAAAAATAACTTTTTCAGGACGAAACATAACAGGCATAAGAATTTCTAGAAGACGAGGTAGACTGGCTTTCGTGTTGGAAGGTGGTCAGATTGCAGCCGACTGGCTCTCTCCTACCATTCTGACGTACTTTGTGGATCAATTGGTGAGGGGTGAGAACCCTGAAGCCCTAGCCGCATCCGAAAACTATGACTGGCACATCTTCCCCGTCCTCAATCCCGATGGACATGAGTTTACACAGGCTTCGGTAAGTGGTAAAATATAGTTTATAGAAACTAAAAAAAGACGATGAAATAAAGGTACTATTAAATAATTCAAATATATTCAATATTCAAATATCTTTGGGGGAGGCCTATGTTCAACAGTGGACGTCCTATGGCTGATGATGATGATGATGATGTTCAATAATTTGTTCTAATTCTGTAGAAATATTTGTATCAAGCATCAACGCACGCTTTTTTACAATATTTTTTATAGCTTTAGGAAAACTGTAAATAAGTTCCTTTTATATCGGTGTGGTACTCATCCCGTTTTTTAGATGACGTTAAAAGATTTCAAACATTCCAGAAAACCCTAAATAGTAAATACTATTGTATTTTACACTTAATTTTTTTCATAATATAAGGCTGTAAAAAAGCAATTGGATCACGTAATGGTTAGAGTTTTTCGCCACTCATTAACATCCTCGATACTACCATAAATAAAAATAGGGATTAGGAAGAGGAGGGAGAGGCGTCCGGAAATCTCAATTAGTTTTCGATAGGCCTGGACTATGGTTGATTATGATTACTTTTTTTTGTTTTAGGTAAGACTCTGGACCAAAAATAGGAGGCATATTACAACATCTGCTATTGGCGTTGATTTAACGAGGAACTGGAATTCCCAGTGGGGAAGTAAGTAAAGCCATTAGAGTGTTTAGATACATAAGAAATATTACTAATTTTGGATAAGCCACAAAGCCCTAGTAAACTGCCTCTTAACTTTCTCGTACAATGTAATTAATTCTTTCTGCCTGGCCTAGTGCCAGGATCCGTGTTCTTACATAAATGTTTCAATAATATGTACAATATAATAATATGCGAGAATATAATAATATCTCGTATTTACATCAGAATAGCATATCTTTTTACGCTACTTTTATCCCGGGAAGACATTGGGTTGCACTTGAGGACAGTATGGTTCTGATGAAAGAAACTTTTTTCCACTTGCTCTTATCCCACCTCTACGTGGGGTCGGTCCTACACATTTTTTAAGCATGTTGTAGAAAGGATTTGGATTGATTTTTACGACCGGCTGGAGGATATTGTCAAGAAAGAATTATTTCTTTCTGTTTTGCGTTATCCCGGGCTTCTGCCAGGGTCCGCCTTCCTAATTAAACGCTTCCACTTCGCCCGGTCTTGAGCATCCTCCCTAGTGAGGCCATTGGCTCTCATATCTTCCTCCAAAACGTCCAGCCAGCGCTTTTCGCACCGTTTACGGGTACGCACCCCTGGTACGATCTGGGCCAGACATATGCGACCGACGTACTCCTGTGGTTTCCTCAAAACGTGGCCATACCATCTCAAGCGACATTCCTGCAGTTTATCTGCCACGTTATTATCATTGCCATTGTTAAGAAAGAATAAAAATTAAAAATGTTTGTTTTATCCTTTAATTCCAGTAATTGGAGGTAGCTTCGATCCAGCAGCTAGCAACTACATCGGCCCAGGACCCTTCTCTGAATCAGAAATCAGATCATTTTCCCGATACGTTGAAGATATAGGATCCAATCTAGCTGCTTACTTATCATTCAGGTCCTTCGGGCAAAGACTGTTGATTCCATTTGCACATTCCACTGTGCCGATGTACAACTATAACGAAATGGTAATTATACGTAACATCTAATACTTCTTACAATAATTGTATGAATTATTATATTGAATGTCACAAGTCGTCAAGACGACTGGGTATACGAGTAGGGCTGAAAGGGAAAATAAAGATAACATAACATAACATAAGCTCACGCCTGTATCCCCGAAGGGGTAGGCAGAGGCGCACTAGCGAACTAGAACACCCACATTTCGCCGAGCTTAGTTCCGTCCCAGATGTGATAGGGGGCGAGCCTATCGCCATATCGGGCACAAATTCCAGACTCCGGGCTGATATGGAAAAATACAATATCACTTTGCCCGACCCGGGGATCGAACCCGAGACCCCAGAACCGTAGTCGTACCGAAATACCACCACGCCACGGAGGCAGTCAAAATAAAGATATTGCATGGAAATAAGGGTTAAAAAACTTGACGGACCGACTTCAAATTCCATCGTGACCAAATTTATATGGGACCACCCTTGAAATAACCTCCATCGAAAACAAAAAGAATTTTGAAGACCGATCCACATTTCGCGGAGATATCACGCAACATGACAAAGTACAAATGAAGTGAGGACCTCCTCCTTTTTTGAAGTCGGTAGAATTCTGTAAGTCTGATCTATCAGTCTGATGATTAATCTAAGGTGTATAATTATTAGCAACAAATAACACGCATACCACCCTCCGTGGCGTAGTAGGCAAGTAGCTGGGTGTAGCGAGACGTAGCGGGTTCGATCCCCGCACCGAGACATATATTTGTGTGGCGCACAAAAATTTGTTTCGGGTCTGGGTGTTGTAAACGTAAGTCTCTCGTAGTGTCTGATGTCCACAACTGAAGACTCGTATTTTATTAAGAAATCAGGACATATGTATGGTGACACTTTTGAATGTTATTTATAATATAGGGAATAAAATCCTTGTTTCTTATTGAATCTGAAATGTTTAGTTTTACTGAGATCGTGACTATAAACACTCTTATTTAGATGATATATTGTGGATGCTATAAATAACGGTTTTGGTTTTTAGTTACTAGTAGGCAGGAGGGCGATGGGATCCTTGGCCGCACGGTATGGAACTCACTACCAAGTCGGAACTTCTAGACTCGTTTCCAGTAAGAACTATTTTCTTTCTTAATTTGAAACTGAAATTAATATAAGCTTATGCCTGTATCTCTGAAGGGGAAGGCAGAGGCGCACTAGCGAACTAGAACAACTACATGTCCCACAGCTTACCTTAGAGTGGAATTTATAATGGAGGTTCTACCTTTCCTTCCGTCCTCCATTCTTTCTGAATTGATATTACATGTTTAAAAAGAAGTATTTATTCAATAAAATATCATTTACTACTAACAAAACCAGAAGAATAAAAAAATCAAAGTAATTTAATAGATATCATTTGATCTGCATTTTTCATCAATGTTTTCTATAATATTGAAAGCAGCTTAAATTTTTATATTTTCTAATAATGGAACTATCACATCCTTCCAAAACCTTTTTCCTACAGGTGGTGCAACAGGCTCTGCTGACGATTACGTGAAGCATAGACTTAACCCTCCCGTAGCCGCCACGTTCCTGCTAAGAGATGAAGGTACTTGGGGCTACACGTTGCCAGTCAATCAAATCCAGCCATCCTGTGAAGAAACCTTCGACGCCTTGCTGGCCATCATCAGAGAAGCAAGATTCATTAATGTTCTGTAATTGCTTCAACAATTAGCGTAAGATTTATATAAAGGTCAAATAAATTACTTTTTTGTTAATAATCTCTCTTTAATGTTACTTTCAGGCTGTGTCAGTCTTTCTGTACTATCAATGTTACTTACCAGAAAGTGAAGTTTTTCTATCTGCCCTTATCCTACTTTAATGTGGGGTCGGCGCAATGCATTGTTTCATGTCGGAGAAAAGGTTGTTGTTTTTGCTTAGTTTTTACGATCGGCTACCTTCCTGACGTCAACCCCTTCTGGGGGATCCAGTCTCGGGCAATTCAAACTTGTAGAAAAGTAACATTGCCAGACCCGGGAATCAAACCGAAGACCTTGTAGTCCACAGCCTATATACGCTGCCACTAGACCAAGGAAGCGACACTTACTACAAAGTATATAAATAGTTGCAAATTCTATATTAAGAGACATAGTTCCTAAAAGCGTCTTAAGACGATCTCGCCTCCTTGGCCTAGTGGCAGCTTATAGGGAGTGTAAGCCGAAAAGTCCTGGGATCCCGGTCAGGCGGGTGATTTTCTAACACATTTTGCGCGGTTGATGTCAGATAGTCATAAATAATCTAAGACAAACTGCAATGCTCTAGAAAATGTGTTGCGCCGACCCTACAATGGAGTAACATAAAGGCATATGGAAAGAAATGAGCGTGGTGAGAGATACTAAATTTGGAACATCATCATCATCATCAGCTACAGGACGTCCACTGCTGGACATAAGCAATTTAGAATGCCCAAGTGCATTTACAGAGGTATCAATACCCTGGCAATTAGATCATCCATTTGAGTAATGATATTTTTTATAATGGTCAGTAGTTTTAAATTTCTTCATGAAACACAATAGTGCTGGGAAATTGTTTGATGCTGAAAAAACAAACTGGTATACCTACTCTAAATTTTGCATAAATAAGAGAAACATAGTATCACACATTGTACAGATACTGGGCCTTACCGTGGTGTAAACTAACCGGTCAATCGTAAAAATAATCAAGAATTCACTTTATTAGGCTTACTAACTAGTCCTTGATAAACAATATCTTTTTATAGCCGATAAGACTTATCAATGTAATGATAAATAGTACAATTAATTAATCAAGCTTGTCTGTATTTATGGTCATCTGGGTATTTCTTTTTTATTGTTTCAGTATAAAATATATGATTACTATTGAATCCTTTTAGATCTTATTAAAACATTCAAAATAGTCGCAATGAAACTAAATTCTATAAATGCACAAATGTAGGACCGTGATTCATAATTTGTTTCTGTGACTCCACTAGGTTCTTGTTGATTTTCCAGAATCCTATAATCATTTTGTTATCTTTAAAATTAGCGACTATCTGATAATTTTCCTAAAGTCCTTTAGAGAAATCCTGTGCTACGATTACCATTAGAAATAGTTACAAATTACTTATACATAACTTTGTATAAAAATATCCACCCGTCCCGCTGGCCTCTACTAATGAGAAGACCTAACACTTAGTCCGTAGTTTCATTTACTACACATTACATTAATTTGACCCCTTCAGCCTCATTTAAGTCAAAAATTATAACAATTATTATGTAATTGCCCATTTAAGAACCATATTACGATTATTCGAGAATTCATTATAACTGTTGTTGCTACTGTTTTAAAAAGACTTCCTTGTATTTATGAAAATCTTTATGATCTTCAACAAATATGTCAAACGTATCATCACCTTCGTTTTATGGTATACATTTATCGTAATGCAATATAACAATTACGTTATTACTTTACAACATTATATATTTCATAGCTTAAATATCTTTGGCATAATCATTTAGTTTACTAGTTCATGCATACATAATAAAAATGATGCTAAAAATAATTGTATCTCTATTATTAATAATATGTGCATCTTGCGAGAAATTTCGATTCGACAACTACACTTTATACAAAATATTGCCAAAAAGCTTGAACGAGATCAAAGTATTACAACATTTATACGACAATGATATAAGGTTCGATTTTTGGAAGGACCCAATGCCAAATGCAGACTATGTCAGCGTTGTATCAGCCCCTCAACATAAGAGTGAATTTGAAGGATACCTTACTAGAAATGGAATATCATTTCAAGTTGCCATGCAGAATCTTCAAGAGTAAGTACAGGATTTTATTTAATTACCTTACGAAGGTAGAGGTAGAGTCAGATCAGAGACGATCAGATGACCCAGCTGCTGGTATATGATTACCATTGCTTATAAACATCAGTAGCCCGAGCACGAAAAACTAATGTAAATGTAAACTCGCTGCGCACTAATGACATTTGATTAATATTTCATACAAATTACATAGACGCGCATCGAGCACGAATACATTTACGGTTGTCAGAAATTTTCCTGCTCGGGCTGCAGCAATGATACAGTGGTAAAAAAACAGTCTATTGTGTAAAATAAAGAAATTAAACTTGAAAAGGAGAGAGTATAGTTGGAAAGTTAAAGAATTTTATTTGTAAGGTGTCTGAGTAATAGCAGCAGTTTTAACTTTTTGATATTCGAGAAGATAAATTAACCTTCGTGTCGAAAGTTCTTCATTTTGACGATATTAAAAACCTAGTCCACTTATGCATACATAAAACATATAGATGTTTTATCATATTTTTTTTCACTTACAATTTTCAGTGCTATAGACAAGGAAAAAATTGGGAAATATACAAGAAATAACTTAAGAAGCATGCAGTGGGATAGATACTATGACTTAGATGAAATCAATGCTTGGTTAGATGACTTGGCTAAATCATATCCATCTATAGTAACTATAGAAAGCGCTGGAACTTCTTACGAAGGTCGAGATATAAAGGGAATCAAGATCTCACATGGTGAAGGCAGAAGAATAGTTTTTGTCGAAAGTGGAATACATGCTAGAGAATGGATCACACCCGCTACCGTCTGCTATCTTGCAAATGAACTTTTGACAAGCAATGATAAAGAAACTATGGCGGCTGCGCGTGATTTCGATTGGTACATATTCCCTGTCACTAACCCTGATGGATTTGTATGGACACACAACGATGTAAGTAAATTGGTAGTAAATATTACTAGATAAAGTAATATTAGTTAGGTTATATTATTGTACTAATAGGAAGTAGAATAGATGGTTAAATTTAACAAAGTTAATTTGCATAAATTCCATATAAAAATAAACATGGTAACCAATAATTCTAGAAGAATTATCGTCACCTACCTTGATGATGAAAAATAGATATCGGATGGGAATCAAATTGCCTTGTTGATGCTGACATAATTCTATGTAGGACATATCTATTACTATCTCTATCTATTGTTTTTCTTATTCATGTTTCGACTTTTTGATATTTAAATTGCATAAAATATCATACCGAGTGGGCGGTCAAAATCAAACTTTGAGATTGGATACTCAGAATAATAGGATCGGATATAAATTACAATTTTAAAATCACCAGCGCTGGACAAAGAATCTTCAAATATCTGTAGTCTAGAGTTACCAATTATTTTTAAACTATTTTATTTTCAGTTCAGACTGTGGCGCAAGAACAGACGGCCCGTTGGATCTGAATTTGGTATAGACTTGAATAGAAATTGGAACAGCAATTGGCTGGGTTAGTAAAATTGTAAGAAACGTAAAACTTCGTTGTTTTGATATTAAGTTAATCGCACAAATAAAAGGATTTCTTAATCATTCCTAAACAACGATCGTAATCACATTGATATATGAATGCAGCAATGCCACCCATACAGTTAGTTTTAGACTACGTATTTTATGGCAAACTGTTTGAAATTACTTATATTGTCAACAGTGCAAGGGTCATCCATAGATCCAGCTTCAATAAACTACGCCGGACCAGGACCTTTCTCCGAACCGGAGGCTAGGCACCTAGCAGCTTACTTGAGAACTCTTGCTGATAAGATAGACTTATACTTGTCTATGCACTCATCTGGGCAGATTCTGTTAATTCCATTTGGAAATACTACAGAGCCGTTGGCTAATTATCACGATGCGGTAAAAATACATTACTTTATATTCCTTTAAAAGATCTATAGATAGTCAACTCAGCAAGCAAGAAGTTGCTGAAAAGATATTTGATAAAAAATTTACTAGACAAAGTTGTTATGTACATAAGTCAAGTCACTTCATACATAAGGTATCTGATACTTACCGCCGATTGCTCATACACTTAAGGTCGCCTTATGTTGTTTAAGGCCGCCTTATCGGCCAAAATTGAATGTCGAAAATCAACGTAAGAAGCTTTTAAAGTTGAAAAGCGTTTGACTATTCAGGCGTTAGAGTATTAAAATGATAACAAAAACACATTTTGTGCATTTTAGTTAAATATTGGAAGGCGAGCGATGGGGGCTCTTTCAGTTAGATACGGTACACCATATACATCAGGCAACGTCGCTGAGGCTATTTGTAAGTGTGTTGTATATTTTAAAATAACTTAACATAAGCTCACACCTGTATCCCCGAAGGGGTAGGCAGGGGCGCACTAGCGAACTAATACACCCACATTTCGCCGAGCTTAGTTACATCCCAGATGTGATAGGGGGCGAGCCTATCGCCATATCGGGCACAAATTCCAGACTCCGGGCTGATATGGAAAAATTCAATATCACTTTGCCCGGGGATCGAAACCGAGACCTCAGGACGGTAGTCGTACCGAAACACAACCACGCCACCGAGGCTATTTTTAAAAAGGCTTTAAGTTGTTTTTCCTAATGTTAGTCCTAAAGTATCCTTAAGAGGCTGCCAAGATACAATTAGCACAATTACCAAGCTCATTTCCAACGATGATCCAAAAAAAATAATAAGAAATATTGTCTTCTCCAGATTACGCCACAGGCATTACTGCCGACTGGGTGAAAGAACACCTTCATGTACCTTTAGTGTACATCTACGAGCTTCGTGACCGAGGTACCTACGGACACTTACTCCCGGCAGACCAGATCTTGCCGACTGCCGAGGAGACGACAGACTCGATCATAGACCTCATTCATCAAGCAAAGAGGTTTGGATATATGAACGGCGGGAACAGTATAGCGGTTTCCTTAGGGATGAAGATTGTATTGGGTGTTATGGTCTTGCAAAGAATCTTGTACTGAGCGATAAAATAAATAATGTAAGTAACTTAAGTAGTTTTTCCCCTCCTATGTCCTAAGTACCTCTATAAGTAGTTTTAAGTTTTAAACACTTCACTTCACGAAATTGATAATTTTTGTTTCTAATTTATTGTGTGAAATAAACTAAAACTGGTATTCTTTCTGGCAGACTGTCATCGTCTTATATTTTTATAGTAAAATATGAAGAGGCAATAGCTTCAATTTTATGGTGTTCAGTTATCATCGGTAATATAACAATTGCATTATTACTTTATGACAATTTATATTGTAACTATAATATTTTCGTCACAACCAATTCGTTCACCAGTTAATACGCACACTAAAATGATTCCAAAATTACTTTTAACTTTACTATTCATATCAAGTGCTGTTTGTGAAAAATTTCGTTTCACCAATTACACATTGTACAAAGTACTACCCAAAAGTTTAAATGAGATTAAATTATTGCAAAACCTATATGACAGTGATACGAGGTTTGATTTCTGGAGGGATCCAATGCCGAATGTAGAGTATGTCAGTGTTGTATCAGCTCCTAAGGACAAGACCGAGTTTGAAGATTATCTTAACAGGAACGGGATAGTATTTGAAGTTGCTATGCAGAATATACAAGAGTAAGTATTTTTTTAAGTAAGTTGTTTTATGTAATGTACCTTACGCCTTAATGGTCAAATGCTCTTCAACTTTAACGGCTTCTTACATTGATTTTCGCCATACAATTTTGACAGATAAGGCGGCCTTAAACGACATAAGGCAACCTTAAGTGTATGAACATTCGGCGGTTAGTCACATTATTTATAAACACATATTATAGTTTATCAGAACTACAACATTGTAAAATTTTTGAGATACAAACATCCTATTAGTAAAGAAAAGAATGATACCTTTCTGAGTTGATTTCATAATAAATTGTAAACTAAGATTGTTTTTTAGTGTTATAGACAAGGAAAAAGTGGGAAAATATACTAGAAGTAACCTAAAAAGCATGTTATGGGATAGATATTACGATTTAGATGAAATTAATGCGTGGTTAGATGACCTCGCTCGAGAATATCCATCTGTAGTAACTATCGAAAGCGCTGGAACTTCTTACGAAGGTCGAGATATAAAAGGAATCAAAATCTCACACGGTGAAGGCAAAAGAATAGTTTTCGTCGAAAGTGGAATACATGCTAGAGAATGGATCACACCCGCTACCGTCTGCTATCTTGCAAATGAACTTTTGACAAGCAATGATAAAGAAACGATGGCAGCTGTGCGTGATTTCGATTGGTACATATTCCCTGTCACTAATCCTGATGGATTTGTATGGACTCATACTGATGTAAGTACATTGTGATTTTTAGATTAGATTATCGAAACTAATATTTAGTTTGTCTCATTATAAGTGCTACCTTTGTTAATAAAAATAACAACTCAATATTTAAATTACAAAGTACTACATGGCATGTTGTGTTGGGCTTGTTATTCCCTTACAATTGTCTCAAGGCCTGTATTTTGTTGGCGATTATCCACATTCGATAATGTTATCAAAATTGCTGTAATTACCTTGATAAGTCAATGTAGTCTAAATATTTTTGACTAGCTTGACACGTGCCTACACCTTTAATGGACCGACTTCCAAAAAGAAGGAGGTTCTCTGTCCTCAATTCGTCTGTATTTTTTTTATGTATGTTACGCGATATCTCCGCGAAATGTGGACCAATTTTCAAAATTCTTTTTGTGTTCGATAGAGGTTATTTCAAGGGTGGTCCTATATAAATATGGTCACGATCGGATATGAAGTCGGTCTGTTAAGTTTTTAAACTTGTGATTATCTATTTCAACTTTGATAGAAGCCATTTAGGCGTCAGCATTATTACAATTTGCAATATTTTGTATACCACTACCTAGGTAGTGTATTGTAGTTTAATTAGCTATAGCAATCACTTTTGCAATAACATTCGCTTCAGTTCCCACTTGCCCATCTGTCTTCTTTACTATTAAAATTCGGCTTGTATTGCATTACGATTGAGTATAAGAAAATTAGTTTTAAAGTCCCTTAATTCTTGTACAAACACTACCGATGCCGGATTAAAGTTATCATGACAAGCGTTTAGAAATCCTAAAGGAATCGCTGACAAGATAAATTACAGTACGTACTACGTAGTTATCTTTGATGTAATAAAATAATGGGTAATGTTTATGTGGGGACTTAATAATATGTAGTAGTAGATTAATGTAAAATAATTAAATATTGACAGGGATTAGCAAGTTACATGTTATCTTTATTTAATTGACTCTTAGTTGAATATCAATATTTGGTTTTGCTACAATAGTTTTTGATATAATAGTTTGTGTACTCGTCCTAGGGTTGCCTCTCAAACTATCTACCTTCACAAATAGTCTTTCTTTCTACCTGCCCTTATCCCACCTTAATGTGGGGTCGGCGCAACACACTTTTTCAGCCATGTTGCAGAAAAGATTAAGCTTAGTTTTTACGACCGGCTGGCTGCCTAACGTCAACCCCCTCTGAGGGATCCAGACCAGGGCAAATTAAATTAGAAAATTCGCTTTGCCCGATCTGGGAATTGAACCCAGGACCTCCCGATCCACAGACCATATGCTGCCACTAGACCAAGGAGGTGACTTTACAAATAGTAAAATTGTATATTGAAAATATCTATGAAGTACCAACGACTTCTTGATTGAAAAATCAATTAATTTTTAGAACAGACTATGGCGTAAAAGCAGACGGCCTGTTGGATCAGAATTTGGTATCGACTTGAATAGAAATTGGAACAGCAACTGGCTAGGTATGTAAATAGAGATTAAAACTAAGTTAATTTAAATATTAATTAAGTGACTATAAAGTAACATTTACGACGTTAATGTTTTTGAATAGAAATCCAAGAAAGGCTTAATCTAATATTCTAGACTATACAATTTTAATAAGGCTGTACATATTACAAATACACTTGAAATGTATTTTGAATATTGTTCTTAGATATTAGAAGTCAAAATGTCTATCCATGATGTACGGTATGAAGTAAACGATCAAAAGTCTTCAAGTTTAACCTTGTACATATTCATACATATTCTAGTATACCTTCAATAAAATGTTTGTGAGATGAATTTGTAAATGTTTCAGTGGAAGGATCAGCCATTGACCCATCTTCAGCAACCTACGCGGGCCCAGGGCCATTCTCCGAACCAGAGTCTAGGCATTTAGCAGCCTATTTAAGACCCCTTGGAGACAGAATAGATCTTTACCTATCAATGCATTCAGCTGGTCAACTTCTGTTGATACCTTTTGGAAACACCACTGAGCCTTTAGATAATTATGACGATGCGGTACGTTACAGCTTTTTATATGAGTACGGTATTTGTAGACAAGAAACTTTAATTTATTCTAATATTTTTAACATAATGTGTAATATATGTTAATATATGTTATGTGTATTTTATTAGACAAAAAGGACCAGCTAGCACTGACTTCCTTTTTTCCTTCACTACTTCTATTGGTGGAACCATATGTGCTCACTTTAGATAGTCCACTTAAACTGTACCCATATCTTCAAGAATATCAAAAGAAATGTCTGTAGTCCAATACATTTCAATGTTAATAAAGTGGATACGTTTGTACATTTCAGATCAATATTGGCAGGCGCGCGATGGGAGCCCTTTCCGTGAGATACGGTACGGAGTACACAACAGGCAATATCGCCGAGGCTATTTGTGAGTGTTTCTATAAGGACGTTTATTTGCATTGCTTTTGATCGTTCAGTACTTTGTGGTATTTAATTAGATGTATTTTATTAACTATGTCATACATTAAAGATTAACAGTTATCTTAATTAATACTTATTAGAAATATCAACTTGTCTAATCCAACAAAATTAAGGTTATAGGTAAAAAAAAATTTTCTTCGGTAGTAGGCTGACTTTTGTGTACAGAATCAATGAACTAGATTGACCGAATTATTACCACTGGCTCATCGAAAACTAACGTGAAGTGGCAGTTAGCTGTTGCTTTTTGCACAGTGAGTGAAATTTGCGTACGCCCGAATACTCTCCTCTTTTCAATCTTGTTACTGCTCAGAAGCGATTATAATTTTACAAAGATTTGAAACAAACAACTTAACTTTTTCATATAGATCACGCTACAGGCAGTAGCGGAGACTGGGTGAAAGAACATCTTCATGTTCCTCTGGTGTACATCTATGAGCTTCGTGATCGAGGTACCTACGGACATCTCCTCCCAGCAGACCAGATCCTGCCAACTGCTGAGGAGACGACGGATTCCATCATCGACCTCATTCATCAGGCCAAGAGATTTGGATATATGAACAGCGGAAAGAACCTAACAGTTTCCTTGGGGTTGAAGATCGTAGTGGCTATCATGGTCTTCCAAAAATTGTTGTACTAAATAATAATTAAGTAAATAATCAGTAGTATATAGATTTTTATTAATACCTTCGTATTTTGAAAACAAATTGAATTAGCACACAAGTAGGTAAGTCATTGCTTTATGGAAAATGCGAATACGGCTTCATACAAACGGGAGTAACACCACCTACACTTTGAATAACAAAACACTGAGTGGCACTACACTGTATTCAACAATTTTGGAATTTTCTTAATCATCACCATTAACAGAATTGGGAATTACTCGTCCAATAATTAATGTTTATTGGCGGTTTTTAAAAAGACTATCATATCAAGATTTAACAACATTGGCATAATCACTTTATCGTGATAATTTATTGTCATTATGATTGCTCAACTTCACCTAAAGATTAAAGTTATCCTCTACAAATCGATAATTAACCAGTCCACGAGTGTAATTAATGTAATAATCATCTAAAATGTTGAAATTATATTTTATAGTAACATTAATATTGCCATGTGCTTTAGCGAAATTTAGATTCGATAATTACACTTTATACAAAATTTTACCCAAAAATGGACAGATAGGAGTACTACAAGACCTACACGCCAATGATGAAAGGTTTGACTTCTGGACAAGCCCAGGACCAGCGGTTAAATTTGTGAATGTGATGTCAAGTCCAGAAAATAAAGCAGAGTTAGAAAGCTTGTTAAATACGAATAATATAGCATTTGAAATATCTATGAAAAATGTGCAAGAGTAAGTATTTTGTTAATTTTGATGATTTCACTGTATGCCACATTCTTATACGTCTTAAATTTCATTTATAAGTCATGTTCAATGATACTATATTTATGCGCTTTTTATTAAAGCATAAAAAAGCGTATGCCAATATGCTAAATTGCAACGATATTTTTTAAAATCCAGTTTAGTTATTCTAAGAATACGCTTCATAAAATATTAAACCGCCAAATACCTTTGTATATCATAATTTATATAGATTACGTTCTATGGTGGTTTCGCTAAAATTATTTGAAGTAGATACTAAATTCATGAAAAGAAATTAAGTCAGCGCAAACTTAACAAGTACATTTTTTTCAGCTATGATTAAATTTCCATCATCTTTTTAAACAGGTAGTTACTTGTTTATAACTCGACTACAACATTTTCCTCAATTTCAACATTTATTTAGGTAAAACTTTTATAAAAGTTTGGTAACGTATAATATTACAAAGGCCATCCGATATCAATTATCGATTGCCTTAGACCTTTTTATTTGTTGTTTTCTTTACATTAAATCCGAAGCCTGAAGCTCCTATCCTTTGTTCTAGGAATTTCTATATTGTATTACATAAAACGGTCTTGCTTAGCTAAAAGCCTGACAGGAACAGATATCGTGTCTACCGTTTAATATAGGGATATGATTTAAACGTGTTCACTGTTACAGACTAAATTATTTCATCAAATATTTTAACACAAAATTATCATCATTCGAAATATAACACATGTATCCCATAGCGGTAGGCAGTTACTACAAATTTTCATTGAATTTCATCAATCCTTTCATGCCTACTGCTTGACCGCGTCGGTGCTGACGTTGTATTCCGTACATAATACGACTGTCTTGAGTACGGTATTGAGTCTCGGGTTTGATCCCCGGGTCGGACTATTGATATTGGGGTTTTCAACTTAGTATTAGCCCGGAGTCTAATTCACAAACATCCTTAAGCTCGCACAGATTCTATGAAGCTCATTAATAATTTGACTTACCTGATTTATTATGAAAGATTTATTGAATCCTCACCATTAGTATCGATCTTAAGCTTTTACTTTTTATCACCAGAGTTATTGATAAAGAACCAGTTAAAAGTTACACCAGAGGAAATCCTAGGAGTATGCAGTTTGATGCTTACTACACTAATGATGAAATCAACGCTTGGATGGAAGACCTAGCAAGAACGTATTCCGTTGTAACTCCTATCATTGGTGGAAGATCTTTTGAAGGTCGCCAAATAAGAGGGATAAGGATATCCCACGGATCTGGTAGAAGAATCATATTTCTCGAAGGTGGACTGCATTCTAGAGAATGGATTTCCCCCGCAACTGTCTGCTTCATCGCGAATCAGCTTTTGACCAGTCGTGACCCTGAAATTGTAGCCGCAGCCCGCGATTATGATTGGCATATCATTCCAGTTACTAACCCTGATGGGTATATATGGAGCCACACTCAAGTAAGATTCTTGATCACTTGGTTGTAAGTAAAGTTGCTAAAAGGAATAGAGCAGATACGTAGAAAATGCAATAACTCGGAAGTAAGGAAACGTAGGATACTCTCATCATTCACTTGGTATAAGTACTTGATTTAGATTCATCATCTGAAATGAAGTAAGAAAAAACGCCGTAAAAGAACCAATACATGACGACAGTACCTAATGGAAAGCCATTTAAAACATCCCCACTTCAGTTGCTACCGGTGGTTCTGTCTCGACTTCATACAAATCATAATAACGAATTGTATTTGAAATTATCTTTGCCTCACAATTATCAGGCAAAGTTAATTTCACTATTTCTAGGAAGAAATTAATAATAAAAATTGCATCTATCTGTATCGATTTTCAGTTCAGAATGTGGCGTAAAAACAGGCGGCCTTTGGGATCATCAGTCTTCGGTGTAGATCTTAACAGAAATTGGAACAGCAACTGGCTTGGTAATTATATTTTACTTATAAATGTACATATCTTGATACCTCTCCATAGTGTTGATAATGCTTTGAAGATATCGTGACCTACGGCTCGAAATATGAAAACACCTTTAGTAATGGTGTGATATTAGATAAATGGTAAGAAAAATAATTTTAACAATTGGCTTGTTTTTAGTAGCCTTAAATAAAAATGTTGCAATATTACGTTGATAACTAAAACTATACCAACATGTCACAATAATGTAACATTAATCAATGATTAGAATCAGCATGATAACGACGAGCATATAGAAGTATACGCCTAATAATAATAATGGTTTTGAAATATCAACTACGCCATTTCTTACAGTTGCTGGAGCAAGCGTCAACCCCAATACGGACATTTATGCTGGACCTGGTCCTTTCTCGGAGCCGGAAACCAGAACTTTCTCTACTTATTTGAGGAGTATTGCGGACAGAATGGACTTGTATCTATCTTTCCACTCCTTCGGACAATTGCTTCTGTTACCTTATGGTAATTCTACGGGTGCCTATGACAACTATTATGATGCGGTGAGATTTGTATTATTTTGGTTAGGAATATTAATATACATATGAAAGATCTAAGTGTATTAGGATGTAAACAGGCCATCGACAATAGAAATTTGCAGTCCTATCAATAGTTGAGGTATCGATACCCTGTCTTTAATATCAGTCAAACTATCGATAATGCTATGAATACTTTTTAAACGACAAAATTATCAGCAATATAAAATATAGTATTGATAGCAGTATTATGAGCTTGATATTGAAGGTCTGCAATCGATATTGCATTTATCGATAATGTTGCAACATTAGCTAATTACAGTGTTTGGTGTTTGCTATCTGTTTCTATCTTACTTAGAATTCTAGTATAAGACGTAGTTTTATTTGCGTCAATCTTCAAGTACTAACAAAATTTGAAAGTGTTTTTGCAAGTCGACTGTACTAGTGTTGTAATATTAAATCCTTTTTATAGATGAACATCGGAAGGCGTGCTATGGGCGCTCTGTCTGTTAGATTTGGTACACAATATACTACGGGAAATATTGCTGAAGCTATTTGTAAGTATTTTATGACGTCCTAATTTGAAACATAGTACAAAGGCCTAAACCTCGACAGATTTTGCGCCACCCCAGTCTTAAGCTACGGTCCTTTACGCCTATCTACTTAGATGGTTCCACGTGATTATTATCTCCAATAACTAGAATGGTTCTTATGTCGTCCTTAAAAACTTAATAGTCACGGGCGGCTCGGCCTCCGGTGGCCCATATGCTTATGTAACATATATAGAGGTATGTGCCGCTTCTGACGGGTTAATAGCTGTAGATATTCAATGATCGATAATAAAAAGGTAAAACTGATTATTGTTTTGCGCACTCAGCAGCAAAACATGGGCCCTTGTGCGTGAACCATGCGCTAGCTACATAGCTGGCATAATTTCGACCTGAAGCGCAAAATCCTTCTGGTGTCTTCATGGTCACCTCCGTATATGTTGAGGATTTCAGCCCGTTGTGTAGCAATGCCTTTGCATTCCAGGATTAAGTGGGCTGCTATTTCATTAACCGTTACATAACCCCTACGTAGGGGAAGGTTATACCTTAAACTATAAGGTATAACATTTAAAAACTACATTTTAATTCCAGATTTAGCAACCGGAGGTACGATCGACTGGGTGAAAGAACACCTCAGGACTCCTCTAGTTTATTGCTACGAGTCTCGGGACCTAGGACAGTATGGGTTCCTTCTGCCTCCAGACCAGATCCTGCCCAACAGCCAGGAGACAATGGACTCTGTCGTCGACATGATCCACCAAGCGAGACGATTTGGGTACATGACTGGAAATTAATATAACTAATCGATTTTAGCATTTCTATTAAAGTTATGTGATTATTGTATTTCGTATAATATATTTAAGTCTTTGTTAAAAGTACTTTGTTTATAAAAATGCGTTTGTTTTCGTTATTTTCAAATTACGTTTTGGATGTAAATTGTATGAAATATTTTTATTATACAACGAAATCTACCATTAAACAGTCAAATTAAAAAGTTGTAGGTAAAACTGCGATATTAAAATCACTATAAATTGATAGTGATTTCTTAGGTTTACGTGAATGTTATTTATTGAAATAAAACTATTTTTACGGGTTCTATAACGATTTGGTTTTAATTTTTATGCCCGACGTTTCGAAAGCTTCAACTCGCGACCACGAAGGCTGCAAAGCTTTCGAAGCGTCGGGAATAAAAATTAAAACCAAATCGTGATAGAATCCGTAAAAATAGTTTTAAACACTATAATTTGGATAAGACTATTAATACTTTCTTTGCTTCAATAAAAGTTCTTTCAAACGACGCATCAGCATGCTTTTGCAACTTAACAACGTTTAGAATAAGCACACGCGTATATCCCTGAAAGGGTAGGCACAGGCCCACTAGCGAACTAGAACACCCACATTTCGCCGAGCTTTCCGTACAATATGTGATAGGGGGCAAGCCTATCGCCATATCGGGCACAAATTCTAGACTCAGGGCTGATATTGAAAAAAAAAAACAATATCACTTTTCCCGACCCGGGGATCGAACCCGAGACCTCAGATCGGTAGTCGTACCGAAATACAACTACGCCACCGAAGCAGTTGGCAGACAACGTTCACGTATTTGTAATTCTCATTATTGAATTTATCAGGATTTCATATGTCCATCTTTCTGTGGCACTAGCTTTGAATACAAAGTACAGTAAGAGTAAAAGCATTTGAACATAAAGGTAAGTAAACAAACGGGTTCCGATCAAAATAGCGCTTCTATTGACTGAGCTGCTGTGAAACACCATGTGAAGATTTTGCCGTCGGGCTTCAGACTATGAGCGCGGTCAGCGAATGAATGGTGTTATGCTAAACGTGGAAAGTCTTTTTAATTTAAAGAAAGAAATGTTTATTGCTATTAGTATAACATTTAACATTAACTAACATAAGATAACATATTAAATTAAACTAAATACAGCAACCCGAGCAGGAAAATTTCTGACAACCGTAAATGTACATATTCGTGCTCGATGCGCGTCTATGAAATTTCAAATTTGTATGAAATATTAATCAAATGTCATCACTGCGCAGCGAGTTTACATTTACATTAGTTTTTCGTGCTCGGGCTACAGAGTAGAGTAGAAAGTTAGTAGTCTAGTCAGACTAGTTGGCTCCTTGGTCTAATGGCAACTTATCACCTGTAGTCCGGTAGGTTCTGGGTTCGATTCCCAGGCCGGGAAAAACGATTTTTCTAATTTGATTTGCCCGATACTGGATTCCCAAGAGGGAGGGTGAGGCCATAAAAACTGAGCTAAAGAATTTTCTACAACATATTTGAAAAAATTGTGTTTCGTCGGCCCCACATTTAAGTGGGATAAGGGCAGGTAGAAAGAAAGAAAGCTAGTACTACTCGTTTCTCTAGTTTAGTATCAGCGTGAGTAGCGTTAGTATAATGTAAGGTTTGAATACCAGGTTAGGCAAAGCTGTTTTTTAACAAGATTTATCTCAGGAAGTGCTGACGTTTGGTATGCAGCTAGTCGTAGAAACTAAGTAGAAAACGAAGTAGTGGCGCGGGTCGTCTGGTATGGATATCATTACTCATCGAGGATATTTCGTCTATGCAAATTATTATATCGATGATGCAATTACTTAAATATGTTTTCGGCTTTGTGAAATCGGTATAATAATTCTTAATAGGTACGCAATTTTGAATATATTTCCCCTTTTAAAATAAGTAATAATCACAAGTTTAAAAACTTAACAGACCGACTTCAAATCCGATCGTGACCAAATTTGGGACCACCCTTCAAATAAGCCCTATCGAATGCAAAAAGAATTTTGAAAATCGGTTCACATTTGGCGGAGATATCCCGTAACATACATAAAAAAAGAAAATACTGACGAATTGAGGACCTCCTCCTTTTTGGACGTCGATTGACAAATACTAGACCGCGTCCGTCCATTATTTCTTAATGCTGCACTATCGTATGATCCGATCCTTCGACAGTCTTGTGGCGTTATCTGCAATCGCGACAGCTCTTTGAGGCGCGCGCCCCGGGCCCCGGACCATTGCGAACTATGCGCGGATTCCTTCCTTTTAGGATATAAGCGTGGTGTGGTAAAACTTAATACGAATGAGTAATGTGGTTACTATAATATGCCCTCTTTGTCACCTTTTTGGTCTATTGGCAGCATATATGGCCTGTGGACCGGTCGTGGGTTCGATTCCCATGTCGGGCAAAGCGAATATTCTAATTTAATTTGTTTGAGACTGGATCCGCCAGAGGGTTGACGTCAGGCAGGCAGCCGGTTGTAAAACCTAAGCCAAATCCTTTCTGCAACATTGAAAAATGTGTTGCGCCGACCCCACATTAAGGTAGGATAAGGGCAGGTAGAAATAGAGAATGTAGTTACTATACCTTCATTAAAATAACTACCTCGGTGGGGTGTATCGGGTACGCGTTACGACTACCAAAAGGTCTCTGATTCGAACCCAGGGTCGGGCAAAGCGACTTCAGACTTTCAATAGACCTATCCTATCATTTGAAAAGATAAAAAAGGCATGTGACCAACTCAACCAAAATAACACACCGTGGGACGGAATTAAGCCAGGCGGAATGTGGGTGTTCCAGTTCTCTAGAGCTAATGTCTATTCAGTATCAGCAGATTATCAGTCTGGTGTCTGGAATTTAAACCCATTATGGCCGTAGGAAATGAGTTCAGGGAAATGTATTCTAGTTCTCTAGTTCGCTTCTGCCTACCGCTCCAGGTATACAGGCCTGAGTCTATAGTCTATGGCTGAGATCTATAGAGCGCACTTCGACTATAATATTAGCCCTCTAATATTACAAACCCACTGCTGGGCACGGGCCTCCTCTACTAATGAGAGGGGTTAGGCCTTAGTCTACCGCGCTGGCCTAATGCGGGTTGGTAGACTTCACATACCTTCGAAATTCCTGTGAAGAAATTCTCGGGTATGCAGGTTTCCTCACGATGTTTTCCGTCACCTTTATAGCAAGCGATATTTCATAATAAAAATACGCTTAACATATGTAGAAAAGTCAGAGGTTTATTCTCCATTTTGGGGTTGGCCTCGAACCTCCGACAGTCTTGTCTCGGCAGTCGATACTATTCTCAACTGAGCTATCGCTGCTATGCACTTCGACTAAGTCTGATTAAAAAAACAGTGAGGATTTGAAATTGTTAAATGGAACTTTGACTTTTCCGAGACTTTTTTTTTACTAGAAAAACAGTTTGACTGATTAAACAAAGATTTTCTTGTAAAAAATTTCTCGGACTAAAATGGCTCTTTTTGCCGCGAGCGATCCTATTCCCTACCTCCCGCCGGCAGCGAAGCTCCCCCATGAGAAGAAACAAAAGGGCTACGATGGAGTCGGCGCTTTTCTCAATTGTTTTGAGGTTAGATACAATGATTCTGATGGCATCTTACGGTACTCATTTTCTAATCAAAATGGAGTTCATGTGGTATTTAAGTCTATCTTTCCACCTACACTTCAGTTTGGTGTCGGATCACAGTAAGCAGATTTTGCTGAAAGGAATCGGATTGGTTTTTACCACCGGCCGTCTGACGCCAACCCCACTGAGTTTAGTCCTGTAGATTCTGTGGTGATCACTAACCATCAGGTGACCCACCTGCATGTTTGTTAATCAATGCTATAGAAGAAAATAACAAATATTTTTTGTTCTTTCCTATAATGTACCTTTCTACCTGCCCTTATCCTACCTTAATGTGGGGTCGGCGTAACACTTACAAGCATGTTGCAGAAATTATTTAGATTATTTTTTATGACCTACTGCTGCCTGGTCAACCCTCTCTGAGGATCGAGTCCCAGGTAAATTAAATTAGACAATTTGCTTTGTCTTACCTGTCAAAGGTCTCTATAGATAAAGTCTCTAGTCAAAGTGTCCTCTATGTCAGCCTATGAATTTTGTTTTCACCACAGTTTATCCTCTCTTTTGAGCTAGGTATAGCTTCGCAGAGTACTGCGGCTTTCAACTACAAGGTTATTTGATGTCCAGCATGCAATTTGTACCCAAAAGTATAAACACAAACTGAAACCGGACAAACTCTAGTCAAATAAAATGTTTTAAACACTACCGTATTATTGCACGGTGGTTTTGTTAAAGCAACAGTTTCACGGCAAAGCACTCAACGGTAATGGATTTTGGCTGATATTAATTATTTTCACTGTTGCGTGAGCTCGCTCGAGGTCCTAGAATTTTTGATGTGCAAAATTCAAATCAGGCAACCGATTTTACCCTTTCTATCTATAAACATAGAATAGGTTTTGGAAAGTTCTATGTGTGTGTGGATCTTAATATTTACATAAATAAGCTCACCCCGAAGAGGTAGGCAGAGGCGCAATAGTGAACTAGAACACCCACATTTTGCTGAGCATAGTTCCGTCCCAGATGTGATAGGGGGCGAGCCTATCGCCATATCAGGCACAAATTCCAGACTCCGGGCTGATATTGAAAAATCCAATAATTTTGTCCAACCCGGGAATCGAACCCGAGACCTCAATACGGAAGTCGTACAGAAATACAACTACGCCACCGAGGCAGTCTTAATCTTTCTTTCTACCTGCCCTTATCCCACCTTGATGTGAGGTCGGCGCAACACACTTTTGCAAGCATGTTGCAGAAAGGGTTTGGCGTAATTTTTACAACCGGCTGCCTGACTGACGTCAAGCCCCTCTGAGGGATACAGTCCCGGACAAATTAAGTCAGAAAATTCGCTTTGCCTGGAATCGAACCCGATTCATGGAAAAAAATAGTTTGCTTAAAAAAAAGCAGTCGCGAGCGAAAGCCGTTAATATTTTATTGAACCAGTTTTTGTCCCAAATATGGTATGTAGTTTCCACCCAGTTTTTGTTACGGACACAGCAAATTGAATTTCAGCGTTGTCGTGTGCCAGTTTTGTTTTTCCCTGTCCTTCGTTGGCCTAAAAACAAAATTTTAGTTTGGCAACACTGCTCGCCGAAAATGATTGTTCGCCCAGAATAGAAACTACACTGTATTTATGTGTATTGTTTTCAAAATCTCCATACGTTTGAATTTTTAGTGACCATTTATGTGCAAAATGGACCTTTTGAAGTGAAGACACCCTCCAAGCTTTTTTCCACACGGTTACCACAAGCTTTTTTCGAGCAGTCCTATTGCAGTTAAGTTTTGCTTGACGCATAACGTCAAATGTACTTGTGTTAACAAATAATTGAAAAAATTTTTTGGAGAAATAAACTCTATACTTTCTTCGTGTTTAGAGATAAATCATGTTTTTTAATAATAACCACTTTTCAATCTACAACTTACCTACTCTCAAAAGCACAATTTTTTAAATCAAAAGTATGGGAAAACAAATAAATAGTACAAGACCTGCTTCCTGCCATACCTACCTTATAGTATTATAACCGTCTTACAAATTATATTCGGGAAGAATACAAATTATATTAATCAGTTATTCTTAAGTTATTATATTTTCTCAATAATGCGAATAAATTGAAAAAAGTAAATAAATTTAAAGATTTTGCAATATGTGATTTAATGAGATTGAACAATTATTGTTAAATTAATTAATAACTATTAGTTTTAGCAAAATACGTGTACATTTTTTACTAATAATTTGATTAATTATGCATAACGTCTGTTTTACTTGTGCAAGTGATTTTTACAAGTATCATAATAAGTATAACCAATTTGGGGCCAACTTAATGAGGGAAGATCCATCTTAGATCGGATCATGTACTATGAATTCAACGTCAATAGTTATGTTTTTGACATATGACATTAACGAGACATATTTTTTTAATTAATTGTCTCTATTTTCTAATTGTTCCTATCTTAGATTATCCTATAGATATCACCACGTCGTACCGACACGTGAGACAGCGAGAGCCATCGCTTGTGTGGTCAGGTTGTAAAAAAATCCTGAATTTCTGAATTCAGGTTTTTTTTGGGAATATTAATCGAAATATTAGTAGTGTACATACATACATATAATTACGCCTGTATTCAGGGGTAGCCAGGAGCGAACTAGAACACTCAATATTTCGCCGAGCCCATTTCTGTCTATTATATTCAGTTATATATTATTGGTAATATATTATCCTACTGTTACTATATACAAAACTTATAATATATATACTTATGGATATTGATGAAGCTTTTTTTGTGGTACGTTATTCAAACATACCAAGACAACTGCCCTTGAATGAAAGGGTTTTTTCACCCAACAGTCACATATAATCGTGGCCCCAAACTAGGCTTAACCTGTGTCGTAGGTATCAGTACTTACGGTCCTATAACACCCAGACCCGAAACAAATATCTGGTGATCACATAAACATTTGTCTTGGCTCGGGGATCGAACCCGCGGCCTCCCGTTAAAAATAACGACGAATTGAGAACCTCCTACTTTTTAAGTTGAACGAAAACTACTTATGTAAATGTTCTGTAATTGGAATCAAGATTTGAATAAGTTCAGGTGAAAAATATGTAAACACAAAGTGAGTAAAATACGCTGTCGATGTAATTAGTACCTATAATATTTATAAACATTAAAAAAAACACAAATGTATGCAATTCAACACTGCTCATTAAACTTTGCGTGAGAAATCTATATACGGATCTTATGATCCTAACCGCAGGAGAGTAATGATTATGTACTGATACTCACTGACCGGACCGTTCGCTGTTAAAATACAGCACGATATTGGAAATCCCAACGGTCACTTAGGTCGGGGTACCGGTTCCATTCCTGTGTGTTATACTCACTGGCCAAAAGGATCACGAATGCGAATCAGCTTTACTTCCATTCTTAATCGACGCTCTAGGCCCAGACACCAGGTGAAGCTACCCACGGTCCAGTCATCCCTCTTGCAAATCGTAGATCATTTCGCCGAGCTTAGTTCCGTCCCAGATATTATAGGGGGCAAGCTTATCGCCATATCGGGCACAAATTCCAGACTGCGGGCTGATACTGAAAAATCCAATATCACTTTGCCCGACCCGGGGATTGAATCCAAGACCTCAGAACGATAGTCGTACCGCGCACGCAATACCACTACGCCACTGAGGCAGAAAGACTGTACGTACTTCGTTTGTACTATTTTAGTGTATGTAATATCTTCGCCAAATGTGGACCAATCCTGATAAATGCTATTGTATTCGATAGAGATTATTTCAAAGGTACCATGTTCATTTGGTTATAATTTAATGACAAAGTAAGAGGAAAACGTAAAACAGTTACAAGTTTAAAAACTTAATGGACCGACTCCAAACTTACCTGAACGTAATCGCCGCAAGAGTTACGCGCGGGCGTGCAAGTTGTGCACCGCACACGGGCGGCATGTTCAAGGGGGCGGTAAAAACAAATATCAAAACGAAAAGGAAAAACTCTCATAACTTGCATATCCATTTTTATTATCATAATGACTTCTATTGGTCAGTTTTGAAATAAATGCTAACGTTACGAGGCGCGGCCGCGGGCGTGTATGGGGATTTCCAAAATAAAATACTGGGTTCTCACGTTCGGGGAATCCTTTTCAACACCGCTCACCAATTCCAGTGCGCCCCCAAATACACTTCGACGCCCCCGTCAGTAAGCTTCAAACATCTACAGATCTGCGTATATGGTTTTAATTTCAACTCGATACCTCCCTGCGATACCGATATATGTCTTGACAGACGGACAACAAAGTGTTCCTATAAGGGCCTTTTCCTTTTGAGGGACGGAACCTTAAAAAAATAATAAATATTAACCCCCTTATTCATAATGAAATCTTGGTCTTATCGAAAGCATAACCCTACTTTTGCCCAGTTTAGCAAAAACAGAACTAATATATGCTTATCGAGTACAATGTTGCTGGTTACAGAAAAAATATTATTTTTATCTCTGGCAAGCTTCGAAACAGATACGAAGTCTTGGCTATATATTTTTTATTAATTGTTTCCAAACAATTAATAAAATATATATATCAATCTTAGATGGAGTCGTAGACTATAAAAAATTAATATCATTAAGAAAGAACATCAAAGTTGAAACAGCTGATCGGAATCGGCCATGTTTTCACTATTGAACGTTGGCATTATGAATACAATTTTTATGAAACGTACTTTTGCGGTCTCTTTACGCTCTACTAAGTTATTATGAATAAGGGGGTTAATTAATAGTAGGTACTAGGTTCATAATGGGACAGAAATAACGTGAGCGAACAATGAGCGTAATAGTTTCTCTGCCGACCCCTCCGAGGGTATAGAGCCTATAAGTAATGTTTTATTGCTTTATACATTATTAAAGAATTGATATTCAATGAAATTATTAATTTACCAATTTACGGATTTTACGATTTTAGTAGCCGGTAACACCATGATTACGTCAGGAAATTATATTTTCACGTTATATTGCGATTTATATGCATATTATTCCACATATCTTATTAAATACTCTTCAATATATCACACCGATACTAATAAAATGTTCAGAAATAAGATTTCATCGTTACTTACGTGTGAAATGTAACACAAATTTCATTTCGTCTGTTATTGCTTTTACACCCGCGAATGCAACATCCCACCATTATGAGACTCTGCAAACTCACTGTTTCAATATAATAATAAGAATTGAATAATTATAAGTGATTTATATCCACGTAAACTGCAGAATAAAATATGCTGTCAAATTCTGAGCTCAAAGCAAATGCACAAAGCAAGAATTTCTGGGTATTCGACGCGAGAAAAAGCACTAGATTAGCATCTTTGTTCAACACACTTAAATGCGTATAGCACCATCCCGTTTTTTCAATATGTCAGTGAGGATTGTCCAGTCTATATTTAGTCTAAGGTTCCTATAAACATAGTGATAACATACTCCTTAGTTTCTATTTGTTTCGAGGCTTTCCAGCAATGATAATGCAGCTATAAACTATTTTAAAACTGCTGAATTTGTCATAAAATGTACGATGCAACGTTAAATAACTGCTACGGTAATGATCTTGTCTCACTCACGCCAGTAGTATAACCAAAGGACGTCATGCTACAAAAACGTCAAAATATCAAAACTGCTATAAGACCTTGTGGTAACTCCACTGATACCTGTTATCCCCTGATGGTAGATGGTAGGGAGAGGTGCAACTAGTGCATATATTTTTCACCTAACTTATCTCTCAGATGTGATAAGGGCTGACTGACTCGGTGGCATGGTTGTATTATTAATCGGTGTTATTTGGCAAGAATTTGTGGTTTGTTAATTCTAAGGTAAAGTTTGGAGCCCTCCTCTGAATGTTCAACAACTGCATGCAGACTGCGTAGAGCGTCGGTGTTTCACGTCAGCAACGTTTGGTTTGTCCGATATAATGATACCACAGTCGCAATCTATTTTGTACACGCCTGGTTATTGCCTTAGATTTGACAAACCACAAATCCTTGCCAAAGAACACCGATTCCTACCTAGGATGATTCGCTGACACCTCAGTCTGACCCGTGACCATGAAGACTGTAGAGCCTTCGAAACGTCGAGCCAAAAAATAAAACCAAATTGCGATAAAATTCGTAAAAACAAGTTTCATTTCCATATATAACATTCGCGTAAACCAAAAAAATCATTACGAATCCGTTTGTCAAAATATTCCTGTTCGGACCGCAGCTCACCGAAAATATGTATTTCTATTTAAAAAAACTAGTAGCATTGCTTTCCCCGCTTGCCCAATGGAGCGTGATAAACACAAATGGAGGGAAAAAGTTGGTTGTCTTTTTTTTGTCGGCAATGCAATCTATACCACCATTACCGTATCATTCTCACATCGCCTCGTCATCTACGAAATACAGATGTTTGATCGATAATTATTAATGGCATTTGTGTATATATAGAGTGTGTATGTCTGTATGAATATGTTTTGGTACATAGCTAGAATTACGTTATAAATAATTTTACCTATTTTTGCGGCTCGACAGGAAATGGGTACTTGAGTAATTTTTTATTATTAATTTATATAGAATTTACAGAACGCAATATTGAAATATTCTCAAAAATAAAAATAATCACAAGTTTAAAAACTTAACGGACCGACTTCAAATCCGATCGTAACCAAATTTATATGGGACCATCCTTGAAAGAAGCTCTATCAAACACAAAAAGAATTTTGAAGATTGGTCCACATTTGGCGGAGATATCGCGTAACATACCTACATAAAAAAATACAGACGAATTGAGGACCTTCTCCTTTTTGGAAGTCAGTTGAAAAGTTAAAAGCTTTTGAAGTTTGGTGTAACCTTCAAACTGCGGGAAAGAGAAGTATCAGTATAATCACGTCACCACCATAACGGTAAGTGCGTTGGAAAGGGATAGCAAGATATCTTCAATATTCCCCCACTCCAGAATTAAAAAAAAATGAATTACTGCATCATTTTTCAACCAATTTCGATGCAGTTTTTACAGAAGAGTTAATCTTTGTTTTATTTGCTATTACATACAAACATGTATACATAATCAAATATAGTAAACTACCCAATTGTCGTAATATAATAATCCCGGCTGAGATAGATGTTTGTGAGAGCCGTATTTGCTTCGTGTCTCGATTTTATGACACCAAAAGTTTCTTGTAATTTCTGATACCCACGATACAGGTTATACCTAGTGTGGGGTAAGGACTATATGTATGCTTGTTCGGTGTCATCATCATCATCAGCCACAGGACGTCCACTGCTGGACATAGGCCTTCCCCAAAGATTTCCAGATCGACCTGTTGGAAGGATCCTGCATCCAGCGACTTCCTGCGACCTTTAGCAGGTCGTCTGTCCACCTAGCAGGTAGATATCCAACGCTGAGTTTGAGGGTACGTGGTCTAGACCTATACGACCAATTAATTTAATTTGATTTTCAAAACATTTTCTGCCTCGGTGGCGTTGTATTTTGGTACGACTACCGTCCTGAGGTCCGGGTTCGATCCCCGGGTCGGGCAAAGTGATATTGGATTTTTCCATATCAGCCCGAAGTCTGGAATTTGTGCCCGATATGGCGATAGGCTCGCCCCCTATCACATCTGGGACGGAACTAAACTCGGCGAAATGTGGGCGTTCTAGTTGGCTAGTGCGCTTCTGCCTACACCTTCGGGGATACAGGCGTGAGCTTATGTTATGTTATGTTATGATTTTCAAAATATATTTTTTTGTAACAAACAAAGTCAAATACACACGTTAGCTACATCGCATGTCTAAACAAAAAGGAATCCGTAAACAAAAAACAACATCAACTGCTGAACGTATCTCCGTATCGATCAATTACATACGAAATAAGAGCATTTCTTATCAATGATGGATCAATCATTACTGCCACGAGAGCGTGAATTGGCCTAGAATTAGCTTATTAATAAGTTATTTCTTTATCCTTATCCTACCTCAATGTGGGGTCGGCGCAAAACACTTTTTCAAGTATGTTGCAGAAACTATTTGGCTTCGTTTTACGACCGGCTG
Source organism: Clanis bilineata (assembly GCA_036417725.1). NCBI lineage: Eukaryota > Metazoa > Arthropoda > Insecta > Lepidoptera > Sphingidae > Clanis > Clanis bilineata. Next base: position 3,183,598 of record CM071161.1, read on the forward strand.
CCTGCCTGACGCCAACCCCCATAAGGGGGATTCAGTCCCGGAAAAATAGTGTTAGAAAAACACCACGCCCGACCTGGGTACGAACTCAGGACCTTCCCGCTCACTGCCCATATACACTTCCATTACACCAAGGAGGCAATTTTAGGTTGGTAACGCACTCATGATCATTTTTTGTGTCTTGGGTGTCTATGGCAGTGGAGATCACTTCTCATCAGATGACCCATATGCTGTATTGCCGGAATCTGCTATAAAAATAAGTAAATACCAAAAGAGGCATGGGCGCGTTGCCCATCTTAAAGACGGAAAAGTTGGTAAGGGGAAGAAGAGTTTTGGGCTACTCACTAACGTCAACCACTAACGCAAGGTTGTGTAGGTTTTCTGTGAAATAGTGGTATTTAAACCGGTCGAGCTGGTTCGATGGCTGGCCATTGTGTAGTCATAACTGTCTACAATACAATACTACAAGTGTAGCAGCGATAGCTCAGTTGGGAATGATACGGACTGCTGAGACAAGTGTCGGAGGTTCGAGACCAACTCCAAAATTGATAAGCCACTGAATTTTCTATGTTAAGTGTATTTTCATTGTGAAATATCGCTTGCTTTAACGGTGAACGAAAACATCGTGAAGAAACCTGCATACCCGAGATCTTCTTCATAAGAATCTTCATAGAAGATAGATAGATAGAAGATAAAACCTTCATAAGAAAGGTATGTGAAGTCTACCATCCCAATAGGCCAGCGTGGTAGACTAAGGCCTAACACCTCTCATTAGTAGATGATGTCCGTGCCCAGAAGTGGGACAGTAATATTACAGGGCTATTATTATTATTTTTTTTAACTGTCTACAAACGAGTATACTACTCAAAATAGTTATCCTGCCTCTTGTATACTGCATACAAAAAATATTCATCATATTAAATTCACACGGGCCAATACAAAACACTTCACTCATACTACAGTGAATAAACATAATCGTTCACACAGACCAATCAATCGAAACGGCTGACCGTTACACCGCGCGCTAATTGGTATCGCCCTTTGTAAGAACTGTTCTGCATTTATGGGCCTTTTTTAACCGACTTTGAAAGGGGTGTTTCGATTGGTCGGGTGTTTTTCTAGTAATGTTAAAGAAAGGAATTCTCAATAAGTATATTTTTTGTTTTTGTATGTTACATAAGCTCACGCCTGTATCCCCGAAGGGGTAGGCAGAGGCGCACTAGCGCACTAGAACACCCACATTTCGCCGAGCTTAGTTCCATCCCAGATGTAATAGGGGGCGAGCCTATCGCCATATCGGGCACAAATTCCAGACTCCGAGCTGATATGAAAAAATCCAATATCACTTTGCCCGACCCGGGGATCGAACCCGGGACCTCAGAACCGTAGTCGTACCGAAATACCACCACGCCACCGAGCCAGTTTTTGTATGTTACACTTTATGTCTATCTTGAAAATTTGTGTACATTTGCAGCAAATAATAATAATAAATAAATACACCCAACAGTCACACACCTAGTCCTGACCCCACACTAGGTATAACCTGTGTCGTGGGTACCAGAAACTATGAGAGACTTTCGGTCTTACAACACCCAGACTTGAAACAAATATCTGTGGGTCACACAAACATTTGTCTCAATGCGTGAATTGAACCCGCGGCCTCTCGCTTCACCAACAGGAAATAACATCCAATACATATTCCTGGTCCCACACTAAGGCTGAGATCTATAGAGCCAGCTTCGATTAAATCTGAGTCAAAGAAACGAACTCAGTGAGAATTTGGAATTTTTAAATCAGACTTAGTCCAAGACATTTTTACAAGAAAAACAGACTGACAGAGAGACTAAGCAAAGATTTTTTGGAAAAAATGACATGAAAAATGAATATTTTTCGATTAGAGGCTCTGTTTGCGAAATATTAAGCTTTAAAGTGAAAAAAATTGGTCGGAACACTATACTGTGCGTAGCGTGTATGTAGCATGTACTTGCCAGGTTTTTTTGTTGCTGAGTGTAATGAGTGTTATTAGAAAGACTGACAGACATACTAATAAATATTTTCTTGTAAAAAATGACTCGGACTAAGTCAAAGTTCGATTTGAAAATTCCAAATACTTACTGAGTTCGTTTCTTTGACTTAGACTTGTCGAAGTTCGCTCTATAGATTTCAGCTTAAGTATTGAGTTTCAACAAATTGATAATCTACACCTTAAGGCAGTCGTCGGTGTTCATTTTGGGAGCTGGTTTGGTACCTGTAACCTTCTTCTTTGTAGTCTACTATCCTATAACGGTAGTCTTGGTAGCCGCGACGTGGCGGATAAACTGCAAGAACATAGCTTACAATGGTATGGTCACGTTTTGAATAAACCACAGGAGTACGTTAGTCGCAAGTGTCTGGACCAGATCGTACCAGGGGTCGTCCTCGTGGACGGCCCAAAAAGCGCTTGCTGTACGTTTGTACGTTTTGGAAGAAGACCAAGACAACACCGGGGGAAGTGGAAGCGTTTAAGTAGAAAAGAGGACCTCGGCTCTAGGCCGTGATAACGCCAGGCAGAAAGAAAGTATATCCTATAAATTTAAGCTTTCAAAATAAATGTAAATTGAGGCGTTCAAGATTTAGACACACCGCATTTAATTAAGTAAATTAACTTTTTAACAAGTATTTAAGTTGTAGAACTACTAATTACGCGAAGTAAGGTCCTTCCAAGTTGGAGCTATTTACATATTGCACTATAAGTTTAGTGGCTAAGCAGGCTGTGAAATCAGTGGGAGTACCATTAGGATGAGCGTTTAAAAATTGTTTTTTTTTAATACTCCGGTTTCCAAGTCTGAGATTTACAGAGCGAACTTCGACTAAGGTCAGACATAAACTTTGTCTTAGGTCAAAGAACTCAGTGAGGATTTGGAATTTTAAATCAAACTTCGACTTAGTCCGAGTTTTACAAGTAAAACCAAAAACATTCAAATATAGACAACAGCAGAAAACTTGTGATCCAAAAGTTATGACCTAGTGGTCATAAGTCGCTCAGTTCATTAGAAATATACGCGCGCCAGGTCGGCCACCGAAATAATATTGAGAGAATAAACTTACGTGATTCTTAACCATTCATAAAATACCACTTGATACCACTGTCTCACAGAAAACCGACTGAAAGTGACAGCTTGCTGTCGCGTTTCGTTCGGTGAGTGAGATTTCCGGTGGCCCATTCCCCCCTGGCTTTCCCAATCCCTTTTCCCTCCCCTTCCATTTCCTCTTTTTAGGTTGGCAACGCACCCATGATTCTTATTGCGTCATGGGTTAGACACCCATGTGCGGTGGAGATCACTTACCATCAGGTGACCCATCTGTTCGTTTGCCAGTCTTTGCTATAAAAAAATACGCTAGGGAGTAAATTGTAATAATTGCCCTCGCATTGTAATAAATAGTTGATGGCGGTACTGAAGTTTGAGATACATTTTTTCGTATGGAAACTTGCTTGATAGCCCCTTTAGAGGTATAGTTAGTAATATTAAATGTACATAAGCTCACGCCTGTATCCCCGAAGGGGTAGGCAGAAGCGCACTAGCGAACTAGAACACCCACATTTCGCCGAGCTTAGTTTAGTCCCAGATGTGATAGGGGGCGAGCCTATCGCCATATCGGGCACAAATTCCAGACTCCGGGCTGATATGGAAAAATCCAATATCACTTTGCCCGATCCCGGGATCGAACCCGAGACCTCAGAACCGTAGTCGTACCGAAATACCATCACGCCACCGAGGCAGTAATATTAAATAAATATCTTTGAGAAAAACAGACTGATAGTCAGACTGAGCAAATATTTTAGTTAGAAATACAAGCTTAAAATTCAAGTAAGTCAATTACTAAATATAACTTGAGTGAAATAGCATTAACTATAACTAATAGCCAAAATGCACGCGATTTAACCGAAAACCAACATTCGTGGGAATGTTTTGATGAACCATAATGCGACAGTAATGATAGGTCATTATTTTATCATTTTCAAAGTATAAACAAATGCAGCAAATGGCTTATTGAATTATCAATTTTATGTAGATCTTATTACGTTGTTTCGTTTAAATTTATTGCGTAGTAGAACCCCAACATTCGCCTAAAATGTCACGCGTTTAGAAAACTAAGTTTCAGCGAAGTCTTCGCGGGCATGCTCTGCGTTGTGCTCTTCCATATCATCATCATCAGCCATAGGACGTCCACTGCTGAACATAGGCCTCCCCCAAAGATTTCCAGATCGACCTGTTGGAAGCGGCCTGCATCCAGCGACTTACTGCGACATTTATATACCTTTATACTTTTTTTTTTCAGGTAACTACGGCCCAGAGAGAAATACCTTACAAGCTAACATACATAATGATAAATATAAAAACACTGTACACTATGTCTTTGAAATAAAATTATTTTTACGGATTTTACCACGATTTGGTTTTAATTTTTAAAATAAAAAAAAAAATTAAAACCAAATCGTGATAAAATCCGTAAAAATAATTTTATTTCAATGAATAGCATTCGCGTAAACTTAAGAAATCACTATGTCTTTGTGCGTTCGTGTGGCACTTGTGGCACGAAACACCACGGCCTGCGGCCAGAAGTCCTCCTCCAGGATGAGGTGCAGCAAACAGTTGGGCACGCGCACCATAAACGCCTTAAAGTTTACGTTGCGGCGCGACTCCAGCAGCTGCACCCTCACCGAGTATCTTGTCTTCTGGCACACGTACTCCACGATATTCTCCGCATTAGTGGTGTAGTGCAGGTGGGAGAACACTGGAGTGTTCGGCTGTGCAGCACGCACGATGATGTTGGGCTCCTGAGGAGCTTTGCCGCACCGGTTCACGGGTGTTCACTGCCGATGCTGCCTCTTCAGCACCGTCACAAAACCATCGTTCTTAGCCCGGTTCGTTGCCGATTCTGGCACGGGCTGCATTGTGGGAGCGAATGAATACATTAAGTTAAATGTCTATCTTAATGTGTATTCATTATGAATTATCGCTTGCTACATGGAGGAGCATAACACAACGCATCCCCGTTGGGGGGTTACCACAACGTTTTATAGCAGTATTATTATAATCTTACTTTCTTTTGTACCGGAAATAGGTATAGTAACATTATAATACTGCTATAAGAGGTGGTGGTCACCCCGGGCAAATAGTTTTAACGAAACCCATACAATGTATATTTCTTTCGTTTTTTTAAAAGCAGAGTCTGGCAAACGAGCACATGGGTCACCTGATGGTAAGTGATCACCACCGCCCATAGACACCCATGATACAAAAAGAATCATGGGTGCGTTGCCAACTTCAAAGGAGGGAATGCAAGGGGAGGGGTAGGGATTGGGAAAGGGAAGGGGGGAATGGGGCCACCGGAAATCGCACTCACCGAACGAAACGCGACAGCAAGCTGCCATTTTACGTCGGTTTTGTGTGAGCCAGTGGTATCAAACCGGTCGAGCCTGCCCATTCGTGCTGTAGACGTAACTGTCTACAGCGTGGCTCTACCACTCAAAATGATATTAAGTTTTCCAGTATCAGCCCGGAGTCTGGAATTTATGCCCGAAATGGCGAAAGGCTCGCCCGTACCACATCTGGGACGTAATTGCGTAAAATACAGGTGTCCTAGTTTTCTTGTTCGCCTCTGCCTATCCCTTTGGGGATACAGGCGTGAGTCTTTGTATGTATGTATGCTATAATCACAAGTTTATAAAACTTAACGGACCGACTTCAAATCCGACCGTTACCAAATTGAGACCACCCTTGAAATAAGCTCTATCGAAGACAAAAAGAATTTTAAAATCGGTCTACATTTGGCGGAGATATCGCGTAACATACATAAAAAATACAGACGAATTGAGAACCTCCTCCTTTTTGGGAGTCAAAAACACATAAACTTAGATCAATTTAAAATAAACACTATTTATTAATTTAATTCGACGTTAAACCGAAGTTTGATATTACCCATTATTTCTGGAATATTATCTAAATTATGTCGATATTGTGAGCAGAACAAACAGTGGCTCCAATTATATTCACATTACTTATTATTTGAATAGCCCAGTGGCACTCGCTACTCGCTACTTGGACGAGAGTCGTGACACAATGGATTCGAGTAGGAACTAGAGCAAGAATTGAACAGTAAAGCGGAGACGTGGCATTATATTTTAAAGTTATTTTTTATTTAAATGGAGTAAATATTATTGTTTTCTGCATAAGTTCATACGCGTCATACGTATGATTTGAAATCGGTCCGTTAAGTTAACAATAACCACAAGTTTAAAAACTCAACGGACCGACTTCAAATCCGATCGTAACCAAATTTATATGGAACCCTTGAAAAAAACTCTATCGAACACAAAAAGAATTTTGAAAATCGGTCCACATTCGGCGGAGATATCGCGTAACATACATTAAAAAAATACAGCCGAATTGAGGACCTCCTCATTTTTGGAAGTAGGTCGAAAATAGACGAGCAGGCAACAAATAAGTATTTTATAATATGCCCAATTTATAACAAAAATATTTGGGTAGATTCCTAAGTTTAAAATGATCATAAATGCCTCATCCACTCCCAAGCGTATTCCGCGTTTTGATAGAGTTTGTGAACAATAGATTTTATTTGTAAGAAGCCACTTCACTTTGTATTTGTGTAACTGACGTTCGTTTTGCTGGTTTTCCATTTTTTCACTTAAATGCTGACCTTACGAGTACTGTCAGCAACACAATATAAACGATGAATAATTTTACTAAATCTGACCACGTTTTTTAGGACTAATTAGGTATGATAATAATATTAGCCCTGTCATAACTTTGTCATAACGTTGACTGTCCCACTACTGGCCTCCTCTACTAATGAAAGGGGTTGGGCCTTAGTCTACGATAACTTAATGCAAGTTGATAGAGATTTCACATACTTTTGAAATTTTTGTGGCAAAATTCAGGTACACAGTTTTCCTCACGATTTTTGCCTCCACCGTTACAGCAAACGATATTTTACAATGAAAACACACTTAGCAAAGAAAAGTCAGAGATGTATGCTCCATTGTGAGGTTGGTCTCGAACCTCCGACACTCGTCTTGGCTGTCCGCACCATTCCCAACTAAGCTATTGCTGTTTCGCTGTTTATATACAGGTAGTTCTATTTTAGTTTTTGTATCTATATTTTACGCGCTAACTGTACCAAATGCAGATAAATTAGAAGGATTGAAAGAACTTTAGCAAAGTAGACTTTTTTGGGATTGAGTGAATAATTTAAATAGTGCATTAGCGGTGAAGGCGGGAATAGCTGAGCTAAGCTTTTATGCGTTAGTTGGTTAAATTTTTCCAATATTGAGCTAAATGTTATAAACTTTGAAAGATAATTTTAGCACTAGTATTTATTATATCCGATGTTTCATAAAGTTTTTACTAATAATTTCACATTCAGGGACAACGATTAAAAGCGTAATGGTAAAGTTAAAAAAATGAGCTTCCTTTTTTGAATGCATTATTAAGCAAGCGATCTGTAAATCATCGCCATTAACCTAGGAATGGCTTTGTGTATCCTAAAAATAATTAATTGTACGTGGGGTACGTGGCATGCGAATGTACTACACTTTTTCGTTACAAATGCAAGTTTTCATTATTCAAAAACTATGAGCCTGACAACATTTTAAACTTTACCGCTAGATTGCTAGCCATCCCTTCTATAAATGTATGGTAGTTATTACTGATTCCAACTTTATGAAACAACCTGTATAATGAATTTAAAAGATAACTATGCAATAAATTGTAAAATATCAATTCTGACATCCTCCGTGGCGCAGCGGGCGAGAAGCCGGCTGTGAAACGCGAGGTCGCGGGTTCGGTTCCCGCATCGAGATAAATGCCTGTGTGGCCCATAGATATTTGTTTCAAGTCTGGGTGTTGTGAGACCGAAAGTCTCTCGTAGTTCCTGATACCCACGACACAAGACTTGATCTTAGTGTGGCGTCAGGACTATGTGTGTAACTGTTGGGTGTATTTATTTATATACATACATACATAAGCTCACGCCTGTATCCCCGAAGGGGTAGGCAGAGGTGCACTAGCGAACTAGAACACCCACATTTCGCCGAGCTTAGTTCCGTCCCAGATGTGATAGGGGGCGAGCCTATCGCCATATCGGGCACAAATTCCAGACTCCGAGCTGATATGGAAAAATCCAATATTACTTAGCCCGACCCGGGGATCGAACCCGAGACCTCAGAACCGTAGTCGTACCGAAATACCACCACGCCACCGAGGCAGTCAGCAGTTTATTTATATATTTATTATTAATTATTAATTTAAGACTGCCTCGGTGGCATGGTTGTATTTCGGTTCGACTACCGTCCTGAGGTCTCAGGTTCGATTCCCGGGTTGGGTAAAGTGATATTGGATTTTTCCATATCAGCTCGGAGTCTGAAATTTGTGGCCGATATGGCGATAGGCTCGCCCCCTATCACATCTGGGACGGAATTAACCTCGGCGAAATGTGGGTGTACTAGTTGGCTAGTGCGCCTCTGCCCACGCCTTCGGCGATACAAGCGTGAGCTTATGTTATTTTATACACGTTTTTTATTATTAATTATTTTATACTACAAATTTTATCATAGCAAAGAAGGTTTTGTTTATTGATTTATCAACACAATTTCTCGTTATAATTTTCGAGCATTTTCCCCTTTGTGTTATGACATCAATGAACCAATTTCAATTAAAGCTACAGATATTTGTCCCTATACAGCCCAATACTCAAAGCGACCATAAAATATTAATTTAAAACGACATCGGAACAATGTCATTCTATAGCAGGCAATCCACAAAAACGATTCGGAGGCATAAATGGCACAAATCAAGCAGATATGCCGGTCATATCTGGGCCGATCGCGGTTGAGCTCCACTATTCAATTACGTGGCCGATGTCTGGCCTCTAGCTAGGCACCCATCTCGAAATTGCCTATATCTATTTCACCAACTTCGAATCTAAACCTTATGACGAAAGTATAGAGTCAAATTTCGATTAAACATGTCCCATCTTTGAGGTCACAAGCCTTTGATTGGATATCCAAACGTTGCTTACCAATTACTTAGTTTAAGTGATTGTCTTGCTCACAGTTGGATGCAAATTCGAGGTTTTCCGGATAGTTGTGAACAAAAGCTAGTTCTAGGATCACATGTTCCTGAGTTCCGACAGTTTCAATTCTAAGTTTAGCTAAGTGGCGGTTTGGTCTCAGAGGACCCTTGATGTCTTGTGCAATAGGATTGATTTTGGATTTAGTCTAGTTTAAATGGTTTCTTAACCGACTTCCAAAAGGAGATTATCAATTCGATCCGTATGTAATAATGTCAGAATTAGGTACTTGACTATGTTTGATTTTGTACTCATTTTTATATGTACTAGCAAATAAAGCAAAAAATAAACTCTTCAGTAAAATCTGCATCGAAATTGGTTGAAACATGAGTCAGTAATTCATATTTTAAATTCTGTAATGAGCAAGAGTGGGGACGTAGTGGGGATATCTTGCTATCCCTTTCTAACGCACGTGCCGTTATGGCACTGACGTGATTTTACCGATACTTCTCGTTCCCGCAGTTTGAAGGTTACACAAAATTTCAAATGCTTATAACTTTTTTATTTTTGAGAATATTTTAATAATTTTTTCAGTACTATATTTTAGATGGCATAAACTTCATATAAAATTAATTTTATAAAATTAATCAAGTACCCAATTGCATAAGTTTGAGATATGCTAATCTATGTGGGCTTCTGAATAAAAGTGCCAAATGTCATAAGTGCATGTATGTTTGTCCACGTTTTTCTCGGAAACTATTAATCAGATTTCGTTTTGAAGTCGGTTTTAATTGTTTGTTAAACTTTAATTACAAAGATTGATAAAAGGTTCGAAATTATCAAATTATCCATGTCTTTTTAATTTTAGCGTGAAGTTTAATAAAATTAATTAACAATATTTTATCAGCGACTAAAACACCTACATTTCGCCGAGTTCATTTCCGTCCTAAATCTAATTTCAGAACAAATCGACAAATTCGACTCGACTCAATTCGATTCTGGGCTGATATAGAGTAGAAAATCTCCATATCACTTTGGCCGACTCAGGGATTGAACCCGAAACCTCAAGACGATAGCCGCACCGTGCTCGCAAAACCACTATGCTACTGAGGTAATCTTTCTTTCTGCCTGCCCTTATCCCATCTTAGTAAGGTCGGCGCAACACACTTTTTCAAGCATGTTGCAGAAAATACTTTGCCTTAGTTTTTACGATAGGCTACCTATCTGACGTCAACCCCCAACTGGGTCCAGTCCTGGGCAAATCTAATTCGAAAAATCGCTTTAGCCGACCTGAGAATTGAACCCAGCAGGTCGATTCTCTAAGAAACGCCACAAGGTTGCGATCGACGACGAGTTCCCGCAGCGCACATCGTTGAGATCGACGGAGCATTCAACGTTGTTGGGTCTTAGAGAATACCATTTTCAGTACATTTATGTCAAACGCCTCGCCCGAGAGAGCTAGTTCGCATAAGCGCCGTCATAACACATAGCCCTGGTGCGTGGCTTTGTACCTTGCTGAATACAAAAATGACAACATCGTTGCCGCAACGATGCCGCAACGTTGTCTCAAATGAAACCATAGAAAATCAACCTGCTGGACCTTCTGGTCTACAGTGCATATATGCTGCTATTAAACCAAGACAAAGCCACCTCGGTAATCATTACAATACAGAACACACTCAACAATTAAGCAAACGTTCCGAACATCGCAAAAAACATAAATCAAACCTAAACGATGCCATTGAGCTCTAAAAACTCCGTCGAATCGGTCGGAACGGCGCAAAGTAGTGTTGTGAATAGAGTTCCATGGCAAATATTCTGGCACATTACCATATGAATGATACAGGGTAAAAAAGCCGCCCAGGTGGCGCACCCGTCGGATATAAGTTTTAGCGCTACTACCGTTAGGTTAACTTGTGGCGTAAAGCATAAACGCTTGCGAGTGGAAATTATTATTTTTGGTAGATTTATGGCGACATCTGCAGGGTTACCACGACCTCTTATAGCAGTATTATTATAATCGTTCTTCGTTTGTTTTGTATGGGAATCGGTACAAGTGAAATTATAATAATACTGCTATAAGAGGTGATGGTAACCCCCCTGTGCGCCACGCACCGCTATATCAATGGCACAAATATATAACTCGTGATTGGTAGCCAAAATTACCCCACCTCCAAGCATAAAACGTTACAGGGGTCAAGGTAGTTAGAAAGAAAGAAGAAATAAAGAAATAAACTTTATTCAGCCAATGTTTCAGACATCGGGAAACATCAGGACTAAAAATCAAATAAATACAAAACAAATCGCGATAAAATCCGTAAAAACTAGTTTTATTTCAATGTCTCAAGTTAAGGATTCCTAATAAGGACGGCACCCGACTAACGAGGAAATTTCCCCTCCAGTGAAGGAACACTGCCACCAGTTCGCCTATTTGCGAAGGCTGGCGTATGTAACACTGTCACCTGTTCCCCTATTTATTACAAAGGCCGATTAGGATCAGGTGTATCACCTGGTGATAGGTGATCTCCAACGCCCATAGTCATTTACGATGATTATTTATACCGAAATAATCATGGAAATAATAATAAGTCGGTTGATGCAGACCGCTCCCAACAAGTCGATCTGGAAATCGTTGGGGGAGGCCTATGTCCAGCAGTGGACGTTCTGTGGCTGATGATGATGATGAATCATGGATGCGTTACCAATCTTAAACAAAAGGATAGATATTAGCATGAGAAGGGTGGATTTCGACTACCGGAAATATCGCTCATCGAACGAAGCCACATCGAGCTGCTACTTCACGTCAGTTTTTTGTGTTAAAGTGGTATTATTCCAGTCGAACAGACGTATTCATAAATTTCTAGTAGAATCACACATATTTCGTTTACTCTAACTTGGAAATAAACCCAGGATCTTACAATTTCCTAACCTAAGTATGCTGCCACGATTGGCCTTACTGGTCGATACCAATGTCTTTCTTTTTATCTTTCTTGACTCTGCACTAGTTTTTCCTGTATCATGGGTATTAGAAACTACGAGAAACGTTCGGTCTCACGACACCCAGACCGAGCGGTCGGGTCTGGGTGTCGCCTGGAGTCGCCCACTTCGCCACGGAAGTTGTCAATGTTATTTTTAATTTATTCCCGCTACCCTCTTATCTCCTACACTACAGCAGAACATGCGAGGCACGTCTCGCATCGGATCGGCGCTACTGAGCTGATTTTGGTCTCTCTTTACTTAACCAATGACAGGCATAGCTAGTTCTTTTATTACGAAATCTTGTCGAATTCAGTGATACCTTTTTGCACTATTACAATTGAATGCAAAAGAGATGTGCAAGAATCGTAGCAGAAATCCGCTGTCGCTGCCAACCCCTATGGGAAGTGGTGTGAATATATGTATATGGATGTATGACAATTGTAGGTTTTGTGTTTTGAAACTAACACCAATAGGGTAACTTTTGACACTCGATTTGATAGCGACTACGATTCGGTTTCATTTATTATAATAATAATATTAGCCCTGTAATATTAGTGTCCCATTGCTGGGCACGGGCCTCCTCTACTAATGAGAGGGGTTAGGTCTTAGTCTACCACGCTGGCCTAATGCGGGTAGACTTCACATACTTTCGAAATTCCTGTGAAGACATTCTCGGGTATGCAGGTTTCCTCAATATATTTTCCTTCGTCGTTATAGCAAGCGATATTTTCACAATGAAAATACATTTCACATAGAAAAGTCAGAGGTGTATGCTCCATTTTGGGGTTAGTCTCGAACCTCCAACACTTATCTCGGCAGTCCGTACCATTCCCAACTGAGCTATCGTTTCATTTATTGACTTAAAATTTACAAAAAAGTGCACTAATGTCACGTTAAAATTACCAAATGACAAGTTTTCGAATCTAATGCGACATTAGCGTACTTTTTAACTAATTTTCGATGGAATTTTAAGTGAATAAATGAAACCGAATCGTAGTCAAAATAGAATCGAGTGTCAAAGTCATAGTCAGGGGTTTTCCGAAGGCGGATTGACTTAGAAATTCAGTCATCTGTTAAATTCCATATCAAGTGAAATTGAGAGCAGCGTAGTTATGTATTTAAAATTAATGTTTTGACGACTGTGTCAAAAAGCTCTATCAATTTAATGTTCATTATATCATCATGTCAATAAATGTGGGTCTTCTAATCCGCTAATACGCATCTGCCTACTCTCTCTCTTGCCTTTTCTTTCTTTCTTACTTTCTTACTCTATACATGCGTGAGCCTAAGTATGTAAATATTACCGTTACCCAGTATTATTTATCCTCAAAACTGTATAAAAGTCGCTCAAACGCGGGTCGAAATCCGTGTCCCGCCGCGGTCCCACCTACGGATTTTCATAAATAATCATAGATTACTCGTGGAGATCAAAAAGGCAAGAAATATGTGCGTAGTCGTTCCGTAATGTTCACGGATTTAATAATGTAAGTAGTCCATTATGAATGCGTTTTGAATACAGAGTAATGTGAGTTACAGAGATAAGTCTTTGAACCGACTACAAAAGAAGCAGGTTTTGAAAATTGTTTGTATGTATCCGATGTTTCTCGCAAATGTGGATCGATATAACATAACATAAGCTCACACCTCTATCCCCGAAGGGGTAGGCAGAGGCGCACTAACCAATTAGTACACCCACATTTCGCCGAGCTTAGTTTGGTCCCAGATGTGATAGAGGGCGAGCCTATCGTCATATCGGGCACAAATTCTAGACCCCGAGCTGATATGGAAAAATCCAATATCACTTTGCCCGACCCGGGGATCGAACCCGAGACCTCAGGACGGTAGTTGTACCGTAATACAGCCACGCCACCGAGGCAGTAGATCGATATTCAAGATCCTTTTTATGTTCTATGATAAAAGTTTGTCAATATATGTCCTATAATCAAAAAAGAAGTGCATATGGGCGGGACACATTGCAAGAATGGATTTGAGCCATTGGGCTAGGAAAATACACGAGAGACCCAGAGCCACCACCAGAAGGCGCGAAACACCACCACGACGCTGAGAAGATGACGTCAGATGATTTAGAGGACAGGACTGGATGATCCGGGCACAAGAACACGCCATAATGATGATCATAATCATAATCATTGTCAAGATCTGATTAATTTTAACAATTTTAAAGTCAGTTTTTATGATTATCTTTTAGGATTGAGTAAAATGGCAAAGCTTTTATTTCATATTTCAGATGTCTTAAAAATCTAAAATAAAATGTAATTTTATTCCTTTACATTACATTTTAAAACCTCACCCAAACAACAACTAACAAGCTAAATAGAAAAGTTAAGTAGAAGATGTAATAAAATTCCTTTTAGGTTGGCAACGCACCCATGATTATTTTTATGCCTTGGGTGGCTATGGGCGGTGGAGTTCATTTGCCATCAGGTGACCTATCTGCTCGTTTGCCAGTCTTTGCTATAAAAAAAAACGTTTTTACTCTTATAATTTCGCCATGTCCGTCTGTCTTACTGCCAGTTTGTTTGTCCGTTCGTTAGTCTGTTCTTTAACTATTCTTCAAAGCAATCTGATATTTTTCATCAAACTGAAAGGAATAGGCTTCTACACTTCGCTCGTTTTCTCGCGTACATACATACATACATAGACTCACGCTTTTTTCCCATAGGGGTAGGCAGAGACAACGGATTTCCACTTGCTACGATCCTTACATACCTCTTTCGCTGCATTCAGTAATATTACCGAATAAGTGTACCCATTATGCCGCTGTATTAAAATTTATGAAATCTCTAACACCCAAGACTACTCTACAAAGCGTCACTTAAGCCGAGTTTAAACTCAAATACTACGTTAATGCGTTTACTAGTTAACAGATTTAAAATGTTATGTAAACAAACACGGGGTGTGTTGCATGGGGAGTAACGGCATTTGTTATTGTGAGAAATGTTATTAATTAGTTTTTAATGGGTTAAATCCTTTGAAGTTTCGTTTATTTATTACTCAGGCGCCATGACTGCACCGTTATGATTCTGTCGACGTTTGAGGGACGTAAATTCTCGAATGTCTATGATATTTATGTATTGTAGACTAAATATTAAGCTTCCTTGGTCTAGTGGCAGTATGGACTGTGAACAGGGAGGTCCTGGGTTCGATTCCCGGGTCGGGTATGATGTTTTTCTAATACTAATTTCCCGGGACTGGATCTCCCAGATGGGGGTTGACGTCAGACGCCTGTCGTAAATTTAAGCTAAATCCTTTCTGCAACATGCTTGAAAATGTGTATTGCATCGACCCCAAATCAATGTGGGATAAGGGCAGGAAAAAAGTCCAAATTGGTCACTTTTTTTTTAAACACTATACATAAACTATGTACAGGCGGACTTAATGCCTAAGGCATTCTCTACCAGTCAACGTTTGGGTGGTGCAGAGAAAAATTAAGGCAGGTGTAAAAAATAAACAAGGAGAATGAGGCGATTTGAATATAATAATATATATAATATTGTAAATAAGTATTATATAGAATATATAGATAATATATAGAGAATATATATGTCGGGAATAAGCCTTTTCGTTAATAACGTTGTGGGTACCGCAGAAAATAATGTCGGTACCAACAGTAAAATTATTAGTCTAGGTGGGTAGATAAACCAGTTGTAGTTGTAGTGGGGAGACGGGCGCTATAAAACAGCTCAACATTGCAGTCGGAGCACACTTTGCACTCTGCATTCTGCAGTCAGCCATCACTTTCAGTCCGTGGTCGGTTATTATCGATAGCGGTTATTGTTTGTTGATGTTTATTGGCTGTTAACGGTTATTAGCCGTTAGCAGTTATTGACTGTTAGCAGTTACTGTCGGTTTGCCCAGTTGTTGTGCGAATTAATTGTGAAGTAATTAATACTGCGAAATAGTTATTGTTAAATAACTTTCGCTGCTATGAACGCCGTTCCGCTACATGACGGTATCACCGCTCAGCCATAAATAACGGCGGCTTCGTCATATAGATAGAATATAACTTTTCTATGTCGAGAACTTTGCAGAGTTTATATCTGTCCCAGTTGTGATAGGGATCGAGCTTTTTGCCATATTTTATCGGACACAAACTCCAGACAACCGCTACTGAGTAGAAAAAGTCAATATCACTTTAACCGATAGCAACAATAAACCCTCTATGTACTCAATAAATGTATCTCTTTCTTTTCTTTCTACTGGTAGTAGCTGGTAGGTTAGCAAGGATAGGGCCTCATGCACCAATCCCAACTTCTTCCAGTATTTCCAGTCAATCCCCTGTCACAATTCCTGCTACATGCCATTCTCATACAACCCATTCCCTTACACTCTATTTCTATCTCCCCTTATCACCCTATCATAGCCATCCCATTGTTATTATGTCCATACTTTCCAGCCTGTCTTCAAATTTATAGCGAGATAATGTGAATTATATTAATCTTAATTCAAAATTTGCTTGTTGACTTGTCATAAGTGCTTTATTCATGCCTACGTGATCAGCAAAGATTTTTTTAAGACCTCCTGGTCCGCAGCCCATACATGCTGCCACTAGACCAGGCGGCGAGGGAACGCCTCGCAGGGAGTCGACCAATGGCGTACTCAAAAAATTTATCAAGAAGTAATTAATTAATTAATTAATGTCCAGCAGTGGACGAGTATAGGCTGATGATGATGATGATGATGATGAATTAATGCAGCGAAGTGGTCGCTTGCTGTTGAATTCATTAGGTGATTGAGATTCCCGGTGGCCCAATCCCCCCTTCCTTTTCTAGTTTCTTTAAGACATTCCATAGTACATAGACGGGACAAGAGCAGGAAATTTGTGATCCAAAAATTGTCTTACGTGATTCTTGAAGATTCATAGAACATTCTATCTAGGGTGTAAATTGTAATAAGCGTCCTCGCAATGTTATAACTGACGTTAGATGGTGCGTACACAAGGCCGAACGAAGGCCGAGGGATCCAACAGCGAAAGTTTGTTTGTGTGAACGCAACAGGTATACATTCTTTCGCCTTCATTCGACCGGTGTGTACGCGCCATTAGATATTTTTTCGACCGAATTCAAAAAAGGAGAAGTTCCTCATTCGTCTGTATTTTTTTTGTTACGCAATATCTCCGCCAAATGTAGACTGATTTTCAAGATTCTTTTAGTGTTAGATAGAGCTTATTTCAAGGTAGATCCCATATAAATTTGGTCACAATCGGATAAATTTTGAAGTCGGTCCATTATTTGTATGGAAACTTGCTTGATAGCCCCTCTACCCTTACTCACTTAACATCAGGTGACCCACTTGCTCGTTTGCCCCCTCTTCTATAAAAAAAAAAAAAAAAAAAAAAACTAAGTAAAAATATTAAGTCTCTTTGCCATCAGATGACCCTATGAGTGATTTACCTATATTTGATTGTAACTTGTTTTGTATTTTAAATAAATAAATAAAAAATAAATAAATAGGATACTTGACTATAGTAACCAATATCAATGAATTTATGTAGGAACATAGATTTATTATTGAAATAAGGTGTGCAATAGGAAGTTATTAAAAATACTCCAAGGATCATTTTATTTTAGTAATTTAAATACTTAATTTATTATCTGTCAGTCACGAAACAGCAATCACGAAGCATGATGTCAAATTACTCATTTTTCTTCCATATTTGTTTCACAAGGGACTGAGACCTGAGATCCAAAGTCATACTGCCAGGTTATATGGTATATTTTTTTTCATATTTTTGTTTAAAGTTAAACCTAATTTCAACGCGGATGTGTTCGACGATCGATATTTGATCGACGAAATGTTTGACACGTTTTTTTAGATTGAAATCATAAATATTATTTCCTCAATGATTTTTATGAGCGATTTTGTATCTATGGTAAGGAACAATGACATCACCCGTATCTACAGTTAACAGATAGCGTTTTGGCCGCAAACTAAATTATATACAATATGTATTTAATTAAATATATTAAAATTAATTACATTTTTTACATGTTTAAGACAAACTAATAAATGGACCTGTATGCTTTTTTAAAAATAATCAAGTACGCGATTACTTTCAAAACTACAACTTACAACCATCCAAATGATAAAGCAAGCTAGCGTTGTAACTTGTATAAATCCAGCAAGAGTGTAGACTGAAGACGGAGCGCACTCATTTATCGACGCAATAAGATAAATCAGGCCGGTTTACACGCGGCGACGTTTACGCCAGCTTGACACGTCGTTGTGTGCTAAGTTAAGTGCACACTGGTGGCGAAATGTTAAGTTTGTGGAGTTGAGTGTAAGGTGTTTTGCACTGTTAAGAATAATAAACTTACGACTACGGTTCTGAGGTCTCGGGTTCGATCGCCGGGTCGGGCAAAGTGATATTGGATTTTTCTATATTAGCCCGGAGTCTGGAATTTGTGCCCGATATGACGATAGGCTCGCCCCCTATCACATCTGGGACGGAACTAAGCTCGGCGAAATGTGGGTGTTCTAGTTCGCTAGTACGCCTCTGCCTACCCCTTCGGGGATACAGGCGTGAGTTTATGTTATGTTAAGAATAATAAATAAATAAACAGTCACACACCTAGTCCTAACTCCACACTAGATATAACCTGTATCGTGGGTGACAGTCTATGAGAGACTTTCGGTCCCACAACACCCAGACCTGAAACAAATATCTGTGGGCCACACAACCATTTGTCTCAATGCGGGAATCGAAACCGCAGTTATCATTGAGTACGTAGATTTATTTTCGTCAGCTCACCGCGGTGTGAAACAGCCCCTACAGGCAATAATCTTTACCCGAAATAGAAATGTTTCCAAGATTGTGAGGAGTTGTGGAATTATTAGTCTGTTTAGTGAAACTTGTATGTTAATTTATATTGCTTTATGCCCCTTTTTAGAATTCCGCTTTTTATACGAAAATTTATGCCCTAATTAAGTCTTTTTGGGAATGGCGGTTTTTGGATTTTTTCCACTATATAAATACATCGTGAAAGACGACTGTCTCGGTGGAGGTATTGCGTGCGGTACGACTATCGGCCTAAGATCTCGGGTTCGTTTCCCGGGTAGGGCAAAGTTATAGCGGATTTTTAGTATCAGCCCGGAGTCTGGAATTTGTGTCCGATATGGCGATAGGCTCGGCCCCTATCACATCTGGGATGAAAGAAAGAAAAAAAGAAAGAAAGAAAGATAGAAATAAATAAATAAATAAATAAACTTTATTCAGCCAATGTCTCAATTGGAATTAAGCTCGGCGAAATGTGGGTGTTCTAGTTCGCTAGTTCACCTCTGCCTACCGCTTCGGAGATACAGACGTGAGCTTATGTTAATGTATGTTAAACACATCGTCTACCCGCCCTTATCCTACTTCAATATGGGGTCAGCGCAACATAAGCGTAGCAGAAATTATGCGTTTTCTTTTACGGGCTGCCTGTTTGACATCAATTCCCTCAAAAAATCCAGCCGGCACCCACCGTCTTAAAAATCACTCGACCTGGGAAACGAACCCAGCACCCCCGGTTCACCTATACACGCTGCCACCAGACGAAAGAAACCATTAATATAAATGATTAACGAAGTAAAATAGTAAAGAACACTGCTTTCCTTAAATCTCAATTCTGATAGAATTATAGGGCCTTATTTAAAACAGCATTTTTAGCTGAGCAAATGGTTAAGAATAACCTGTCACATTTTCCCTTGCGTTACATTGTTTAAAAATGAAAGGGACAACCTACGGTATAAAGATAAGCAGCGCTTAAATATTTTTATAAGTAAGGGGCATAATCTTATGTACGTACTTCATTTGCAAGCACCTTTACACTTTACGCGCTAAAACGTCTGTTAGCATGCCAAATAAAACACACCACTAAATCCAAATAATCTGTAACACCTAAGCACCCATTCAAATAGGCCGTATAAAAATTTATTGCAGCGAATCCGGTAAGCTTTATATGCAAAACAGGTCTTTGTGCTTCCAGAACAATGCTAGAGCTAACTTATCGACAATAGGAATGTTATAAATCTTATAGTGTTTGTCGATTTGTACGTGTGGAATTATAACTGGTATTTTGAGTTTTAATTTGATAGCTAAGATGTTTTAGAACCTAATCTAGCTAATACCATTACCTTATCTTTTAGAAAAGTAGTCTATGTGCTATTCCAGACTATAAAGCATCTCTGTGCCAAATTTCATCCAGATTCGTTCAGCCATACTAGAATGATTGAGTAAGTAATATCGATATACCCAATCTTTCGGTTTTAGATAGATAGATAGTAACTCTTTGTTGTAGACACATAAGAAACAGGTAACATTGAATAACATAAAAACTATGCCACAAATGGCGTCCTTATCGTTAAAAGCGATCTCTTCCAGGCAACTATAATAGTAGTAAGATTTTGCAATTGAAAAATAACACATGAAGTAAAGAGTAGGAATTTTAGCTCGTACAAGAATAGAATGGTGTGCATTGGGAGATGCCTATGTCCAGCAGTGGACGAGTGTAGGCTGATGTAAATGTCATCTACATTTCCCCTAGCCCTCCCTTCCCTTCATGTGACACGAGGGAGTTCTATTCCTCATCATCATCATCCTCAGCCTACACTCGTCCACTGTAGATGACATTTCCCCTAGCTTATTCCCTAGATGATTTAGATCTGCCTACCTCTTCGAGAATAGATGTTAATGTAAATAAAAAAGCACAAATAAAGTCAAAATCTTCTTACTTTGAAGTTAGTTGAAAAGATATCACTACATAATAAGACAACACACAATGATCAGTAATACAACAAGCATACATAACAATCAGATTCAACACGAAATGAGACATTAGCAACAGATCCCAATCGATATAATACAAGAAAGGGTTTAAACTTGGACCCTAATTACGTGGGAGGGCACGCGAGGTGGCGTGCAAACACGAACACTTACTACCGCAGAAGTTAATATTAGTAATGGAATGGCAACGCAATCGAAAAACGACTATCGAAACAGTATATCGAATAGTAATCTGCACTTACAAATCGATTTTGTGTAATTGATGATGCTCAGATTCTCGTTAAACATCATGAAAGAAAATTTGTTGATGATTTCGTAAGTCGTTTAGATTTTTTAATTTGTTATAATAGAAGCTGGAAAAGTATCAAGTGTGCCACCTTATCGTAATCTTTAACGGCAGTTAACACTTATAATTGGGAATTGAGTTTAGTAACTTTTTCCTATTTCAAAAGCGTTGAGACGATATCAGGTAATCACGGAAACTTGTCATCAAAAAGCTGCACCATGTTTTTCGAATTACATGAGAGCTCGCAGATATCGATTTCTGTTACCTTCTCGCTATTAAATTCTTCATGTATATAGGGCTTTTATTTCTAATTATCAATAATAACATTTTGAATATCAATTTCCCAGAATAACCTTCACATAAATAGAACGCGAACCGAGAATCTATTACAGACTGCGATCAAAATGTAATTATACTACAAACTCCCTATACTGAACCAGATATTCTCAAGGCCACAACTTGGATTTATATTAATTAATATAATACACATCTTAATTGGCTTGTGTGACGTAACTATCGATAATGTGATATCACTAGACTAATTTACTAATAAGGGAGCATCGCAAATTCAAATTTGCAAATAGTCAAGTCAAAAGCATTCTATTACAAACAACGCCAGATTATTATATAGTGATCTTTATTGGTTGAAATCATCGATATATTATTTACCTAGATGCGCAGTTGACGCTCAGAAAATGGAACAGCAAAGGAGTGCTTAAGCACTTCTTTTGCATACATTCAGACGCCGATAGAATTCTAAATTTCAAATTTCTAATTTAAGAACGCTTGCTCATTTCGTTTAAATATCAACTTTATAACACGTGCATGGGGTTATAATTGTGTTGATTTAATTACAACTTGTGATCTTTTTCTTTGTTTTATTCCTGAGACCACTTTTAAGGAGGATATTTTCAAAGAACTGTGCATCTAGGGTATATTATATTGATGGTTGAAATCCTAAATTCAAATGCTTATTTATAAAGTCAAGCCAGTAATCGATGCCAGATTGTTAGCTGGGTTATTATCCGGCATCATTATGTAAACTCCATCCAAAGAAGTTATTAATCTAAGACTCCATCCATATTATCCTGTTTTCCATGTTTTCTAAATAATATAATTAAAAGATTGTTTGTAGATTTTCTGAATATAGTTGTCAGACCATTTCTCAATTCAATTTCCCATGACAATCTAATATCTTCTTCTTTATACAATTCAAAAGTACCGGCACATTTTCAAGTACTCTTTTTGATACATTATCCTCTTTAATTACTAAGATATGCAATTTAAGCTCAACGATAGTCTTGACAAGAATAATTATGTTAACAACTATATTTAATGATCTTTCATCATCATCATTAGCCATAGGACGTTCACTGATGGACATAGTCATCCCCCAAAGATCTTTATTCAATTGAAATCCCATATATAAAATATGATATTCTTCTACATCTATTCTTTGAACAACTTAATTTGCTCAAACAAGCTCAGAACCTCACCAGGTTTACTCTTCATCATACAGAACCTCCATAAATAATAACATAGTCCTGATCGTACTAGGTATATATATACCGATATACGTAGTTCCTGATACCCAGGATACAGATTAGATAATCTGTATCGTGGGTATCAGGAACTACAAGGGACTTACGGTCCCACAACACCTAGACCCGAATCTGTGAGGCACACAAACAATTGTTTTGGTGCGGGAATATAACCCACGGCTTCTGGTTTCACAGCAGACTAGTCGCCGCTTCGGCACGGAGGCTGTCAAATAATAAGTGATAGGCTATCCTAATTTTTTTTTATCCGGACACGGCAAAGTGACTACACTGCACCTGATGGTAAGCGTAGTGTAGTCCAAAAAAACTAGCGACCACTGACAAACAATGGCTTTATCAGTAGTCGTTAGAATCATGCCGGCCTATTTATGCTTCTTCACACTCGGAATCCGAAGAGGGAAGAAGCAAATCGAAGGGGTTGCGACAAGACAGGCGGATGTCCGATGCAGATACAGGGATACCCCCATACCCGTCTCAACCAACTATCAAGTCATGCCGCAAGCCCCTCGACTATAACTTATAGCGAAATATTTTCTTTACGTATTTTAGAAAATTATATTATAATATTTTAATCTAAACGAGACCTCTCTCCTCCAGGCTAACAACTTCGAAGACTTTTGAATTTTAAGATTTATGTTTATTTTATGTTTCCTTGAAAGGCGTTATTGGGGTTACTCACCTCTACTACATAAATTTCCTTTTAAAACATCGCTAGAAACACCTCTTCAAAATTTTTGTCTAGTTTCAAAAGATGTTTAATCCTTGTTTTCTTACTTTGCTAGTTAATATTTAGAGAGCATTATCGTGTTAAAATAACTTCTCATATATTTCATTATATCTAGAAGCTTCTACTTACCCAGATCATGAACACACGGACGTAAAAAAAAGATGGACGGAGCGCTAGGAACATCGAAAGTGAAGCTGGGCTTTCGGACCATCCTATTCAACACTGATTATATGCGACTGATCGAATGAGCCGAAAACCCACTATTAATGTTCCTAGCGCTCCGTCCAAATTTTTTTACGTCTTGAACATTATCTAAAATAACTATATTATATATTCTTTTAACAAAAATGTTTTTACCCGACTTAAAAAAAGGGGTTATCAATTCGACCCGTATGTAGAGGTATGTAATATTGTCAGATTGCATAATATTGGGATATGTTAGTTTATGTGGGTCTCTGAACAGGGGGTTACCACCACGTCTTAAAGCAGTATTATTATAATCTTACTTCTTCGGATTCCTATAAAAAAACAAAGTATAATTATAGCTTTAAGACGTGTTGAGATATGCAAAATTTCATTAGTGTATCCGTAATGTTAATTAAAGTTTTTTTTTTCTTTCTTAGCTATCTATTATGTATTGATAAGAAGGGATAAGAGGGATAAGGGGGTGGGATACGGTAGAAAGAAAAAAGTTATCTTATTTTTATTTTTTTTATAGATGAGGGGGCGAACGAGCAAGTGAGTCAGCTGATGTTAAGTGATCACCGCCGCCCATAAACATCCACATATTTTCGAGTTAGCTATAAGCTCTTTTCTTGAAGGTTCCTAACTCGTAACAGTCTGAAATACAACCGCACATGATGGAAGTGATCATAAACAAAACATACATAATATAATCACAAGTTTAAAAACTTAACGGTCTGACTTCAAATCCGATCGTGACTAAATTTATATGGGACCACCCTTAATAGAAGCTATATCGAACACAAAAAGAATTTTCAAGATCGGTCCAAATTGGGCGGAGATATTGCGTTACATACATAAAAAAAATACAGACGAATTGAGGACCTTCTCCTTTTTGGAAGTCGGACGAAAGTAATTTCACACTCCAAACACAATATCACCGTAACAAAATCATAGTGCATGTTAACATTACAGTACAAGTATAACTAATATATAAAACAAACAAGTGGGGGACATTACAAACTCGTTAGTTCCGCACGTCAGCGCGCAATAAGGATGCGCGCGCGCAGCACACCAGCGACATCTGGTAACGAGTGAGTCAACTAGCCCCGTACCAATTGTTGTGATACATAAACAATCTTCAGTAGGGTTGTCTGACCTGTCTTTAGCTTGAGGTAATTTTGAGGTGATCTTTGAGGGAGGCCTATGTCCAGCAATGGGCGTCTTGTGGCTGATGATGATAAATTTTGAATGACAGCTCGCTGTCGCGTTTCGTTCGGTGAGTGAGATTTTCGTTGACCCATTTACTTCTCTTCCAATACTTATTTCCCTTCTAAAAGGTTGGAAACGCACCCATGATTATTTTATGTCTTGGGCGTCTATGGGGCGTGGAGAACACTTACCATCAGGTACCAACCTGCTCGTTGTTCAGTCTCTGCTATAATTTTTTTTGAATTTTGATGCTTCTCTAAAACAATAAAATAGTTCATACATTTACTTTAGTTCATTATAGTTACCGTAAAAGGCGCTGCTTGTCAAATGTATGGACGAAAACAATAATACTTTAAAGAAACTGACAAAATTAGTACTAATAAGGATTTGTACGTAAGCGTGTATAAAAATGCATGGGAAGTTGAAAAAATATATATTGCGTTGAAGTTGATATTTCAAATTCAAATAATATTTACTGACACACTGCTTATAAATCTGCAACTGTCCTAGATAAAATTTTGTTATTTAGTAAGTTCAAGTTGTCCCAAATATACAAACGTAAGGCTTCGTCTAGACGAAAAACAATTTATGTCTGGATTTACAATATTTGCCTATTCCTTCGCGGTGTACTCCTAAAAATCATACGTTATTTAACGTAGTTTAAAAAAAATATACAGTTTTATTTTTCAGAATTTCATTCCAATGTAGCATATTAAATGTATGTTTTGTTAAGGTTTCAGTAAGTCTTCAAAATTTATTCAAAAATTGTATTTTCCTATGCGTAATAAGCAGCAAAGAGAAAATCGATTGCTGCTTATGAATCACAAATCAAAGTACCACAAAAACAAGATATAATCTACAACAATAAAGAATAACTATACACAGATCAATCAAGTAGAAACAATTCATAACTTTAAAACGATTAAATAAAGTACAGTTACTGTAAAAGACAAACTAGTAATAACTCGAGGAGAGCTACTTGAAGCTGCGAACATCAATCATGCACAGTATTAGCAGATGCTTATAATGAAAACAATGACGGTTAAGTTTGTTGGCTAAGAGTTATGGCAACTACTGGATACGGAATTCTAATATTAAATTGTTGTTATTTGTCATGGTTCGTAGGATTAATATGTAATTAGTCATAATTTACGTAGGATCCAAGCTCTGGCTTCTGGGAAAAGTTGGAGAAGACCCTTAAGCTCACCAGGAAAATGTTTTTTTTTGACATTCCTCAATAATGTGTTCGGTGGTTTGACAGGGCCCCATAATCGCATCCAGAAGAATCATCAGGTGACACCCCCAATTATTAGAATAATAGCTGCAGTTACCTACATCTGTTCCAATGCGGTTAAGTGTGGTCCACAACTTCGCTTAGCTTAGCTTAGCTGTAGGATCAAAATTAAATGTGGCTAAATCAAATGAACTTCTTGATCACCATCTACCTGGTCGGTGATACGTCCATAATTTACGTTTACTGTGGTAGTGATTAGATACCTTAGATAACAATTAATATTATCCACTTTCTTCATCCAGGATTCCACCAAGGATTCTAATATTGCTTTCTAGATAAAATAGGTATCTTTCATATATAGTTATTGCAATTCGATTTTCTTCATCTCTTTTAAACTTACATCCTACATTAGCATCACATAGCCAAACACTTCTAAACTTACATAGCTCTTTACAATCTTTTACTTTTCATTTGTCTTTATCCCTTACAAGTCCCATCAGCAGTACACTTGATGCCGCGTCACTGATTGCACCATGATTTATTGCCACAACTGCACTGGCCTCAACTGGTTCCATTTCAATAATTGCGTATTTAAGGATGATGTTATCTTTTAGTTTTGCATGCATGATTTATCTTGGTCATCATCATAATCTTCTAGAGTCTCTGCTTCGGTTTGTCAACGATTCGATGCGGTAACCGATAAACGGAAGTTATGTTACTATATAAAAATAGGTATTTAGGTTTTTAAGGACCTATATTTTATATTCTAATTATTATTAATGTTAAAAAGTATTACTTCTGAATGTCTTCTTACTAGTCTACCTTAGAAATAGACTAAGGTATTCATAAGACGTTTAAGTTCACGTAATATAATAGCATTTAAAATTAAAAGCTTGCAGTGTTATCTACACTAGCAATTTATTTTGCCATTTACATTTTTAAAGTAATTTATTCTTATACTCTTTTTGGTCTAGTGGCGACGTATATGGGTTGTGAATCGGAGGATGCTGGGTTTGATTCTTCGATTTTTCTAATGTGATTTGCCCAGGACCGGAACCACCAGAGAGGGTAAAAAAGGATTGACGTCAGGAAGGCGGCTGGTTGTAAAAACTAAGCCGGATTCTTTCTGCAACATGCTTGAAAATGTGTGTTGCGCCGACCCCATATTTTTATAGAGGTATATGATAAAGAAATAATATATTCAGATCTAATACACCGCTTTGCAAGATTTGTAACAAGGATGCAGCCCTAAATTTTACGCGTAATTTTAAATTCCTAGTGTCCATTGTTGTTGCCTATCCTACATCGAGTGTTTGTGTTTTATTCGTTTACACTACCACTTTAAAGAGACCTGTGTGAGTTACATTTTATGTAGAACTAACTAACAAACACCCTAGAGCAAAGTCTCTCTAATATTTGGTCATGTTCGCAATACATGTGGCCTAATAAGGAAAATACATAGTTAACAGTTTCGGACCAACAGATTTGCTTTGAAAGCCCTTTTGTGTTGAAAAAATGGACTGTATCGCGTATTTTATTGTGAGTTTGTTTTATATGGCTGTGATATGGATTTATTGTGGTACCGCCAGGTTTAATTTTTAAATCTGCACACAAAGGCGTTTCGTTAGTGGACGCGAGCAGAATGTGTGAATGAGGGGAATCGGTAATCGAATCATCAAGATCTTTATAAGTGACACAAAAAGGACCTTTTTCCAGTTTTATTTTATTTATTTACTTCACTCCTGTATCTGGTTTTACTGTTTCTGTTACAGATATGGTAGCAAGTCTGTCACCATATCGGGCATAAGTGAACTTCGACCTAATTAATATATACCTCTACATACATAAGCTCTATACCTATATCCCCGAAAGGGTAGGCAGAGGCGGACTAGCGAACTAAAACACCCACATTTGGGGATGTGATGGGGGTGAGCCTATCAACATATCGGACACAATTAATGTTGAATAGAAAAACAAAATGTTATTTTTCCAATCTGGTGATGTAACCCGAGTCCTCAGGATGGTAGTCGGTTACCACGCAGATAATACAACGGGGATCCTATGCTGAGGAAGCCGCAATAAAAACCTAGTCTAAAGTAATGTAATAATGTACCTAATGTACCTTTAAACAAACAAGATATTTTAAAAATGCATAATTTTGAGCGTGCATATCATAATCTCTGTGGGAAATATGTTTAATGAAAGGCGATCGAGATATCGCGCATGCGCGGCGGCGGTGGTCGCGTCGACTTTTTATTTTTTGACAAGCACCATCCACCGCCCATTGTCCCGATACCGTCATTGCTTGTTATTCGAGCCCGTTCTACAATGGCCTTTTATTTCATTATTTATATTTATGATATAGCTTGCAATCAGTTTGATGTTAACGATTCATTCAGCTGAGGATTTAAAAGTGCTTCTTGTGTTAAGGTAGAATAAATCGCAATTTTCTTGTTAGTTAATTAACTTCAAAAATGATTTCTTAAATATAACTTACATCATTTTGGATCATCTTAGGGGCTTATGATGTAATTTGGTAATTGGTAAGGATGATTATTAGGGAACATCCTTGTGTTCGTCTTCCTGTCTGTTAACTGCCTGTCCTTTTGGCTATCCGATTTTTCTCTCTTTCTATTCTTTCCATTTCAGTGTGCGAAGAAACAAGATTAAACATTCTGCACGTTTACCATTTGTTTAACGAATGTTGTCAATCCAAAAAAAATATTTTATAGAACTGAACTGAATCGTATTTCAAATATTTCATCCCAAATACCATGCCGAAAGGAAAAATATACCATTTAGTTTTTGTTTCCAATACTGTTTCGCCATAACCCAAAATTCCATTGTAGGCTGCATCCCAAAAAGAGCATCGGAACCAGCCAGTGCGATAGCTGTTCCGTATATTTTGACGGGTTCGATTTTCGTGATATTTTTATTATTTTTTCTGTTCGGAGCACGAGGCGAGGACAATGCATGGTCAGTAACGAATATAATGATTTATAAAACATCATGTTCACCGGCGGCATTATTACGTCTTTATAGTTTGTTTGTTTTAACTTACACTGAACATGCAATGGGGTTTTGGTTGTCAGATACCCCTGAGTTTTTCATACCATAAATAATTTTAAAGTTCCATTTCATTGAGTTTATCAAAGATATCCCAAGCACGTGCTTGAATTATATCTACTTCAAGAAGTTTGACGTTTCATAGATTTTACCACCGTACCGTTAAGCTGTGGAACAGTTTGACTGCTCACGTGTTCCCGTCTCCTTCTTACAACATTGGGCCCTTTAATTTGTGTGATGAATCATTTATGCAGGTCAGCATAATACGGGTGACCTCCGATGAACACAAGATCTACCGGTAGTTGCTGGTATTTTTGATTTGTACTGTGCTTACCATCAGGTATTGTAGTCTTTTAGAAACAAAGATTACTAAATATGCAAAAACTGGTCACTCGAAATAACCTTATCTGGGATTTGTACCTAGGACAACCCGGTCCATTATTTACACCTGGAAACCAATGTATATCATCATTATATCGCTGACAACCTCCGTGGCGCGGCGGGCGAGTAGCCGGCTGTGAAGCGAGAGGCCGCGGGTTCGATCCCCGCACCGAGAAAAATGTTTGTATGGCCTACAGATATTTGTTTCGGGTCTGGGTGTTGAGGGACCGAAAGTCTCTCGTAGTTCCTGATACCCACGACACAAGACTCGATCTTAGTGTGGGGTCAGGACTATGTATGTGACTGTTGGGTGTTATTTATTTATTATTATTTATTACACTATCGTTTTTTTTTTAAGAACATCAGTTTAATTATAATACTACCGATATTCCTCTTTTAAGATCAGTGTGAAGTCTAAAGTTGGAATTGAGAAACACACACATTGCTTCGTACATGGCATAACGACTCCTACCATGTGAGACAATCGCTGACCGATAGCTTTTACTCCTTAACACTTTGAATGCATTCTATCTATGATTAGATCCGACCCGTACACATATCGATATATTATATACCTAGATGCACAGTTGACGCTCGGCAAATGTGATAGCAAAGAAGTGCTTAAGCTCTACTTTTGCATAAAGTCGAACGCCGATAGAATTCTAAATTTCAAAATTCAAATTTAAAAACGCTTGCTCATTTCGTTTAAAAAGATGATTTTATATCACTGGAATAGGGTTATAATTTTGTTGATTTAATTAGAACTTGATGAACTTGTGATTTTTTCCTTTGTTTTATTACTGAGACCACTTTTCATGACGATATTTGCAAAGAACTGTGCATCTAGGATATATTAAATCGATGCGTACATAAGACAAAATGGAACAGTCTCCATTCCGAAGCGTCGCTGCTATAAAAAAAAACCCTAGAGTTGGTTTTTGGGCTATCTTTTTTTATGATATCTTTGACAAATGTAAAGCTATTTTTTTTGTTCGATAGAGTTTACGCCAAACTTATCATGTTTGGTCAAGATGTGGTGGTGGTAGAAATGGTCCTTAAACTTGTGAATATTTAAATCGAGATGCTTTAAGTTCCTGTAAAAACATACATAAGCTCACACCTGTATCCCCGAAGGGGTAGCCAGAGGCTCACTAGCAAACTAGTTCACCCACATTTCGCTTAGTTCTGTCCCAGATGTGATAGGGGGCAAGCCTATCGACATATCGGGCACAAATTCCAGAGTCCGGGCTGATATGGAATAATCCAATATCACTTTGCCGGACCGGGGGGTCGAACCCGAGACCTCAGGACGGTAGTCGTACCGAAATACAACCACGCCACCGATGCAGTCAAAAGTTCCTGTAAAAAGTTCCAGGAATATTCACACGCAAATCCTAGTTTGAAGTAAACATGATTTGCACGGTGCAAAGGCGACTGCCGAGGTTTATGGTCGCCGGGTAGGCGTTTATGGATGTCGGATTGGTTTTATGTGCACGCCCTTTTGTTCCCTTAAGATTGAGTTATATGGACGAAGGTGTTAAACAAATGAGATTTCACATCTCAGGTTATGGTCAGCCGATAATGCCTTTGAAGTCCTTGATTCTGCAGCATTGTTTATAGCTTAGGTTTCATTCCTGATTTAGTATTTACTCGAGCAGGCATTGCTGTTCGTTAAAATAGAGAGCGAGGCTATGTAAATTCCTACACTAGGTGATGATATGATGTTTTTGAACTAAAAAACTCAAACTGTGATTTCTCGTACTCTTCAGAACTCGAGACCTCACGATTTTCAACTAGATATGCTGGCACTAAATTAATGAGAAGTATTTGAAACAGATAAAGAAATGCCCAATGATCTTGATCTACTCTACACAATCGTACAACTGCTGTGTGATGAATCGGGCCTTAGCAATATAAAAATAGTTTAGCTGAGCAAATGGCTAAGAATAGGCTGTCACTGTTTTTCCTTGTGTCACATCGTTTGAAAATATAAGGGGAATAGTAAAAATCTATGTATAGTGAATTTTTGATTGCGACTCTGTTTTGATCATTTGTCAATTGGGATAGATTGTAGGACGTCCTCCTACAAGGTGGACCGACGGTGATACAGGTCGCAAGAAGTCTCTGAATGCAGGTCGCTTCCAATAGGTCGATCTGGAAATCTTTGGGGAGGCCTATGTTCAGCAGTGGACGTCCTATGGCTGATAATGATGATGATAGATAGAATACACTTTTTATTTGAATTTTATTACGAGATAATTACGATTTGAACGAGCAATCTGCCGCTCACCTAATATGATATACGAGTAGTCATGAACAGTAGCAACTCTACCCTGACTGAATAACAAAACATTAACTGCCATGAGATCGTCATCCTGATACATTAGATGTTAAACGTCACAATGTCTAGGAATTAAATTGGAATCATCATTAAAACACAACATTGTTCGACAGCCTCCGTGTGCAATGCTTCGGTGGTTTGGCCACGTTGAAAGGATGGATGAAAGTAGAGTAACGAAAGAATTTTTTATAGCGAAAGTGAATGGTAGCATCGGCCGAGGACGTCGTACGCGTACCTTTATGGACCAAATTGGCGATCTTTTAAAAAAGGGCCAAACAAGGAGTTCTCGTACCCGTCGAGCATGCATGAAAAGACTGATGACTGTGGAAGAAGCGAAAGAAGTGTGACTGAACCGAAGCAATTGGCGCTCCTTAGTCTGTGCCTACCCCAACGGGAGACAGGCGTGAGTTTATGTATTTATGTATGTATGTATGGTACCTGCCCAGATGAACTGTATATGATAGTGCCACCAGTTAATCTTGGAGTGTTAGATCATGTAGGGCCAATATCAGAAATTGCTACTATCAATAATCAAACGTTAGCAGTAAATCTTAGAGTGTTAGACTATCATGTAGAGCCGGCATCACAAGTTACTATCAAACGTTATCTAGACAAGGACCAAAAAGGTCGGAAACGCGTATCTCTACATGCTCCCTTCACAACAGGTAAGTTGATCGTATGATAACATCAGCGCTGAATAGCCTTTATTGTTGTGTCAATGAACAATCTAGGAAAGATCTAGAAATCTCTCAAACAGGCGGGTTTTTATGCATTGTTCTAGAAACTTTTCTATTGGCGCCATGATTTATCGAGATATCTTCGAATTGATCTTTAAAAATTAAATCGGTGATTCTAAATTGTATAATTTTATATAAGTCAGTAATTGGCGATATAGTCGATTCTAAAGTCGTAAGAGTCGATAGCTCCCCCCATCTAACTTTTAACCCGTCGGGGGCGGCACATATCTAGAGGTATATAGAGATATGTTACATAAGCGTATGGGGCACCGGAGGCCGAGCCGTCCATGACTATTTAAATAGAACGAGTTTATTATTGAAAAATATTCTCAAGTTTAAAAACTGAACGGACCGACTTCAAAATTGATCTGATCGTGACCTTTCTATATATGGACTACCCTTGCAATAAGCTCTATCGCAAAAAAAGATTATTGACAATCGGTCCACATATAGCGGAGATGTCATGTAAAATACATAAAAAAATACAGACGGTTGGGAACCTTTTTTCCTTTTTTTGAACTTGGTCGAAAAAAGTAAGTACTTTATTTGAAAATTAAAATAGCGATATTACTACTAGGGAACCCTTTACTGTGATCCTTCTTCTAAATTATTCTACTCTAGGCCTAGCAGTACCCGCAGTGTATGTAACGAACAACATTTTTTATACAATAAATACACCCAACAGTCACAGACCCAGTCCTGACTCCACACCAGTATAACCTATCATGGGTGTCAGAGACTATGAGTGACTTTGGGTCTCACAACACCCAGACTTAAAACAAATATCAGTGGGCCACACAAACATTTGTCTCAATGCGGGAATCGAATCAGCGGCCTCTCGCTTCACAGCCTGCTACGCCACGGAGGCTGTATATACACGCCACAATAACTGCACCCTATCAAATACGTCATCATTTCAACAAACAAACATGAAACAAACCCGATATTTAACGAGCGCTCCACTTTAAATTTATAATGTTAGCTTTTGTATTCAACACTCAATGGTAACCAATTTCGCAGCAGACTGTATAAGATATTATGGTGATCTTTTGTTTCCATTTTTTGCGGTGGCTTAGTGAAGTTACTCGATCAAGATTCGAAGGCACTTCCCATTTACTACAGATTTACTGAAGTTTCTCTGCTCTTTTCTTATTTGAAAGATACTGTTTTTTTACTTGCCTTTATCCTACTTTAATGTGGGGTTGGCACAACACACATTTTCAAGCATTTTGCAAATAGGATTCGGCTTAGTTTTTATCCACCCGCTGTGGGGTAACCAGTTGCGGGAAAATCGTGTTAAATGCTTCAAATTATATCTCATACGATTGGAGATTCCATTAAACTCTATTTAATTCATTTTGAACAACTGTTATCTTTCTACCTGCCCTTATCCCAACTTAATGTGGGGTCGGCGCAACACACTTTTTCAAGAATGTTGCAGAAAGGATTTGGCTTAGCTCTTACGACCGGTCGCCTGTCTGGCATCGGGGGATCTAGACCCGGGCAAATTAAATTAGAAAATTTGCTTTGCCTGACCTGGGCATCGAACCCAAGACCTCCTGGTCCACAGCCCATACATGCTGCCACTAGACCAGTGAGGCGACATCTGCAATAATGTGTAATTTTAAGAACAAGTGTAATACAAAACGTCAAAAAACACTAACCATATTCATTGTAATCGGGCAGCCTCCATAGCGCAGCGGGCGAGTAGCCAGCTGTGAAACGTGAGGTCGCGGGTTCGATTCCCGCACCGAGACAAATGTCTGTGTGGCCCACAGATATTTGTTTGGTCTGGGTGTTGTGAGACCGAAAGTCTCTCGTAGTTTCTGATACCCACGATACAGGTTACCTAGTGTGGGGTCAGGACTATGTGTCTGACTGTCGGGTGTATTAATTTATTTAATAACGTCGAAAAAAAATTTCGTTACTTATATTTTTTTGGTTCTTTAAAGCGGGACCTTAAAAAGGCTTAAGGTCTCGGTTACCTAAATCATCAATAACTTAATTTGACGTATCAATTTATTAAGACTCCGTCAAATCTCATATTCCTTTTGCACAATTAAGACGATGAAAGAAATGATTATGTATTATTGAAATGAGTGAAAGGTCACAGACCTTGAGCCAGAGTTTTATTTTAGCGGATGTGCGGCAAAGGATATCTCTGCGGTACGGTTAGCAGATTAAACTCTTAATATTTTTTTTCATTAAGAATTAAATATGTTGTATTTAGTGAATTTGTCTCTTTTATTTCTACCTGTCCTTATCTAAACCTACCCTGGGGTTGCAAAACATTTTTTCAAGCTAGTTATGCATTTCATAGATTTTAGTTAGGTATATAATTATGCATTCAAACATTTTTTATATGGATCATATTTCTATATATTGAATTCAGTAAACTTTTTTGATTTATCTTTTTATAATGATTTCTTAGGTTTACGCGAATGTTATTCATTGAAATAAAACTAGTTTTTACGGATTTTATCGCGATTTGTTTTGTATTTATTTTATTTTTATTTGTAGTCCCGACGTTTCGAAAGCTTTCGAAAAATAAAATATATACAAAATAAATCGCGATGAAATCCGTAAAAACTAGTTTTATTTCAATTAACCTTTGTTTTCACCTGACCTTATCCCACCTTAATGTGGGGTCGGTGCATCACACTTTTTCAAGCATGTTGCAGAAAATATTTGGCTTAGTTTTACGACCGGCTGCCTGATCCCATGTCCCTAAACTATATGTCTTTCTGCCTGGCGTTATCCGAGCCTTATGCCAGGATCCGCCTTCGTGTGTATGTCCCTAAACTAAAATAGTTGTGGTCAGTCAGTAATTATTTATTATTATTTTAAGTGGAAAATGTAACAGAATTCCTTATAAAATTATTATTACAGGTCAGTCTAGAAATCTTTAGAAGATGCCTGTTTCCAATAGGGGATGTTCTTTGGCGGATGTTGATGATGATGATAGTGATGTAAAGATGATGATGTTGGTACTGCCGCACGAGCAGGAATAATTACAAGTTTAAAAACTTAACGGACCGACGTCAAATCCGATCGTGACCAAATTATATGGGACCATCCTTGAAAGAAGCTCTATCGAACATAAAAATAATTTTTAAAATCGGTCCACATTCGGCGGAGATATCGCGTAACATACATAAAATACAATCGAATTGAGGGCCTTCTCCTTTTTGGAAGTCGGTCAAGTTTTTAAACTTGTGATTATAGGTTTTTTTGCAGTCAGTACAGGCATGCGGTGGGTACTAACATGGTATAATGCGAACCGGTTGCGGGCCACCAATGCGTTTTCAATACGGCAATAACACATGCTTCGCCATTTATAAAAACGATGTGTACACACCATCTCGCGGCTTAAGTATTACCCTTAGGGCCTCGTTCACCAACTCCAAGTAAAGTGGTGATTAGTTACTTTCTGACTAGCGTTAATTGACAAGTAAGAGTTCTGAGTAACTTCTGTTAATTTCACAAGCAAAATTAGAGCTCTGAGTAGCAACTTACTGGTTAAGTGAATGATATCACAAATCCTGCGTCCCATTTGTTCAATATTACGTCAAAAGTATCTTATTTTGGCAAAAAAAACACTCGTGACTCGTCCCGCGTCCGCACCACATGGCACAAAAACCTGCCGGACCCTTTTTTTGCTATATATATAGTTACACAGGTACTAAATCGTGTGCCATAAGGTCGAGTTTTGCGTGACCCCGTCTGGACATCGGTGTTCGCTTCGCCCGAATTGCAGTTTGTTTTTGTTGAAACTACTTGATTTTTTAAATGAAAGGCTATTTTACAGTTAACACGTTCATTTAAAACGTTAAACATCGTTATTGAGGTATGACTACTATAATTTGATTTTATAGTTTATTTAACTACGATAAAATGTACAATTAACTGCCTACTTTAAACTTTAACCGTCAAGTAAACGCGCTACTTGGCAGACGACGTGGCAAGTAGCCTACTGGCCAGTTTAATCACAAGATGCATGCTACTCGAACGTCGTGAAATTCACACGTGCAGTTACGGGTGACTTTAACTGGCGATTAGCCTACTTGACACTTTACTTGAGGGTGGTGAACGAGGCCCTTAGGCTATTATTTTTTATAGATATGAGATAGGGACAAAGAATTATTTTAGTGTGCATCAATATTTAGTAAAATAGTAGAAATTTTGTGAAAAGGAAGGTATAATATCCATTTAGTGCCCGTTATAGTGAGGAGCATGTATGGGCTGTGGATCGGGAGGTCCTGTGTTCGATTCCCAGGTCGGGCAAAGCAAGTTTTCTAATTTAATTTGCCCGGAACCTGATCCCTTTAGGCAGGCGGCATGTCGTAAAAACTAAGCCAAATCCTCTCTACAACATGCTTGAAAGACTGTTTTGTCCCGACTCAACATTAATGGAATAAGGGCAGGTAGAAAGAAGATGAGATAGGAACAGACAATTACTTTAGTTTGCATCATTATTTAGTAGAATAGTAGAAATGTTGAAAAGGTAGGTTATTTTATACCTTTAGTGCCAGTTATAGTCATGTCGCCTCCTTGGTCTAGTGGCAGCATGTATGGGCTGTTGACCGGGAGGTCCTGGGTTCGATTCCCAGGTCGGGCAAAGCAAATTTTCTAATTTAATTTGCCCGGGACTGGATCCCTCAGAGGGGGTTGACGTCATTTAGGTGGCCGGTCGTAAAAACTAATCCAAATTCTCTCTACAACATGCTTGAAAGACTGTTTTGCCCCGACCCAACATTAATGGAATAAAGGGCAGGTAGAAAGAAGATGAGATAGGAACAGAGAATTACCTTAGTCTGCATCATTATTTAGTAGAATAGTAGAAATGTAAAAAAGGCAGGTATTTTATCCCTTTATTGTCAGTTATAGTACGGAGGCTTCTTTTCGTACCAAAAACACTCTTTAAGACGCTATAACATTACATAAGCTCGCGCCTGTATCCCAGTAGTGGCACGACCTTCAGTTATAAAGACTACGAAGAAGAAGAAAGAAGACGCTTACCATTAGGTGCAGGGGGATTACCACCACCTCTTATAGCAGTATTATTATAATTTTACTTGTACCGATTCCCATACAAAACAAACGAAGAACGATTATAATAATACTGCTATAAGAGGTCGTAGTAAACCTGCAGTGCAGTCATTTTGCTATGCCCGGATGAAAAACAGTAATACTAAATTCTGCAGTTGAACGCACGCTTATTTGTGCGTAAGGTGATATCCTTCATGAATTGCATGCACAGAAACAATGGGCTGGCTGGGCCCGAGTTACGACCCGCCGACTCCCCAGTAACTCATACACGCCTCGGAAGCTGGTCTATAGCTTTGATGTTATGTTGATGCTTCTGTATGTTTGTCCTTTGCTAACTGCAAACGTAGTTTTAAAAACATTCGTGTCTGCAGCACGGATGATTCGTTTGACCACTATCTCACGAAAAACCGCTGTAAAATAGCAGTATGCTTTGCGATTCGTTCGGTGAAGTAGATTTCTGGTGGCCCGTTTTCCCCTCCCCCCATCACAATCCCTCTTTTAATTACCATCGCATCCATCACACATCATGGGCGGTGGAGACCACTTATAATTAGGAGACGCATCTACTCGTTTGCCAGTCTCCGCTATCATTTTTTTAAATCCAATATCTACCGGATTTTCTTTTCATATTCAATCTGTAATGTAAAATATGAATTAGTGATTATTAATGAAATCGATATTTTCTTCTTCTTCCTTGCCTTATCCCATTTACTTGGTGTCGGTACATTTAACACTCTGTTTCCATTTCTGGCGATCTTCTGCCATATCCGGCGTTAAGCCTTGTGTCAATTTATCATTTTTTATAATCTAAGTCCAGTTTTCCTCCTTCATCTTCCTTTTTTTTTAATGAAATCGATACATCGTTTTTTTTCATAATCGAATGATTCAATTTCTATATCTCAGAATTTACCAATACTACTGTATGCTCACAAGTGTAACTGAATGTTACATTTAACAACTGTAACCAATCAGAAATGTGTGACAATTGGATACAAATTGTATGAAGGTATTTCATTGTTGTAAATATGGATACAGGTGTGAACCGAGCATTCTATTTCTGAGAAGGGACTCTCTTTTAACAGGTGTAAACGTCTAAGGAAATACGTCGTTCAAGAAATTATAACTATCGAATTTACCTTTGTAAGTTTTCATTAAACTTAAATACAACTGCTATGAACAGACGCCTGTCTTCTATCTGCCTGCAACGAGTACTCCATTCATTATTATTATCATCATCATTACCAGCCATAGGACTGATGATGAGTACTCCAATACTTAATAATAAATAATAATAATAATAAATACACCTAACAGTCACACACATAGTCCTGACCCCAAACTAAGATCGAGACTTGTGTCGTGAGTATCAGGAACTACGAGACTTTTGGTCTCTTCGACTTCGGACATGCCGCGCGAAGAACTGCTGGCAACATGGAGAAACTCATCATAACCGGTAAAATTGAAGGTAAACGACCAAGAGGAAGGAACCCTAAACGCTGGTATGACCAGGTGTCTAAGCAACTGGGAACGCCAGTCAGTGTCGCTATCCAGGCTGAAAACCGCCTTATATAGAAGAAGGCCATTGACGAAGTCCTTCCACGGAATCACTCCTCAATCGTCATGAGGGAACGATATAGGAAGAGGCGGATGCACATTTTTTTATTTATTTATTTATTTCAGGTTACCAGGACCCATATTAATTTAATTTTACAATATACATACATATTTGAACATAATTTATTGGAATGATTATTAAATATATTACATTATGATAATTATAAAATTAAAATGAAACGAAATATAAAAATTATTTAACAAACAAATATTAAAATAGTAAACAATTAAATTTCCTACACATTTATAATAATCATCAACGCAAAGACCCTCGACGCCGCAGCGCCCTTGACGTGCAAGCCACAGCAGTGCCGGATGTAGGGACAGTCCAGCCTATTGGCTATCATCATTAACACGGTGTTGGAGCTGGCCCGCACCCTGCGCACAAGTGACGCGCAACGCTTGCGCACGCTCGCTTAAAAACAGTCAGTGCGTGCTGTCGCAAACATGCCCGATGCACTACAATGGCGGGGCAGCCCCAACACCGCTCTCATCGCATTGTTATATTGTACGCGGAAGACATTGAAGAAATAAATATCATGAAAAAATTGGTGCGTGTGCTTATGTACAAGCATTAAATGTTACACTTCTTTGGCGTAGCTAAGAAGTGTAACATCATCATCATCACCATTATCATCATCATCATTAGTTATGGCTGGTCCACTGCTGAACATAGTTATGTTCTAAAGTTTACTCTCAAGTATACGCGCCAAAAGAAGTATAACTCCATAAAGTGTTCGCTAGAGCTTACTCCAAAGATGGTCCCACATAAAATTATCAAAAACGGATGTACATAGTTTTGATATCTGTTTTTTTAGATTTTAAACTATAGATTTTTGTTTTAGTTTTTTATTGTGTATAATTTTAAACGTCTTTTGCAGCATCTGTCCAAATGATAAATATTTGCTTCCAACAAACGAACATGTCAGTCCCCCATATCGTATTGCAAACAATTACAAAGTAATTAAGCCATCGCTCCTGTCAATTAAAAATAGTAATTATCCATTAAAACATTTAAACGCGAACAAAATGCCAATCCACCGTACACATCAAATTGCACCTTCATTCATGATGATAAAGTTTAAACTGCAGTAAATGAAGCGCCGGTCAATAACATTGTATGTATAATGTAACAAAAAACAAACAAGCCCTTAATCACAGGCAACAAGATGACTTAATTAAAAAACCCGAACCGAAAGGTAGGTTAAATAAAGAGTATTTTGAACGATTCTTGCGATGATAATGCAGACAAGATGCAAAGATAAAATACTTGGCGATTGCGAGATTTTTGGGGTTCCGTAATTTCAAAGCCACACAGCAGGTCGAATCTCTAAGGTTTCATTTGTGAAAACAACGTTGCGGCATCGTTGCGGCAACGATGTTTTCATTTTTGTATTCAGCAAGGTACAAAGCGCACGCACTAGCGCTATGCGTAATGACGGCGCTTATGCGAACTAGCTCTCTCGAGCGAGGCGTTTGACATAAATGTACGGAAAATGGTATTCTCTAGGACACAACAACGATGAACGCTCCGTCGATCTCAACGATGTGGCGTTCCTTAGAGAATCGAATTGCTGGTATGGCAACGCTGTAGACAGTAACGTCGACAACACGAATGGGTGATCGGTTTGATACCACTGTCTCACAGAAAACTGACGTTAAGTGGCAGCATGGTATTGCGTTTTTTTTTCTCCGGGCACGGCAAAGTGACTACACTGCACCTGATGGTAAGCGCAGTGCTTACCATCACTTACAAACAATGGGTTTATCAGTGGTCGCCAGAATCATGCCGGCCTGTTTATGTTCCTTCACACTCCGAATCCAAAGAGGGAAGAAACAAATCGAGGGGCTTAAGACAAGACAGGCGGATGATCGATGCAGACACAGGGATACCCCCATATCCGTCCCAACCAACTATCAAGTCATGCCGCAAACCCCTCGAAGGAACCGGAAGTAAATTGAAGAATT
Organism: Clanis bilineata; assembly: GCA_036417725.1. Lineage (NCBI taxonomy): Eukaryota > Metazoa > Arthropoda > Insecta > Lepidoptera > Sphingidae > Clanis > Clanis bilineata. The sequence continues at coordinate 3,224,788 of CM071161.1, forward strand.
TCATTTCGTACGTGAGATTTCCAATGCCCAAATCCCAATTCCTAATCCTAAATTCCCTCCTTTTTGACAACGCACCTAACTTCTTTTGGTATGGGTGATTATGGGTGGAGATCACTTACCATCAAATAACCCACCTACCCGTTTACCAGTCTTTGCTATAAAATGAAATGAAAACTTCAATGAAATTTTCGCATGTTGCAACCATCTGGAGCTGATGATGCATTGCAAAGGCTTCTGAATCAAAAGACTATCGAGGCTTCTGAATCAGAAGACTATCGTTACCCTAATTTTGTTCATCATAATAACGACCACTTTGTTTAGAATATGCGACTGAAGAGGGGGAAAATGGCAAAATAGGGGGACCCTTAATTTCGTTATCGTCTTTTCGACTATGCGTCCGTACTCCGTATGTCATATCCACTTTACTCGGAGACTATAGGGATAAATGAACCAAAATAAATAAAATTAGGCATCCCTAATTTTATTTATTTTGGTTCATTTATCCCTATAGTCTCCGAGTAAAGTGGATATGACATATCGTGTCATCACACGTCAATGGTACTAAGGAATGAATTTATGTTTCCATATAAAAGCTATATCTGAAAGAATCTTTAAAATTATGTTGATTATTTTTATTTGTTTTAATATTGTCGCCGCTTTGGTCTGTTGGCAGCATATATGGGCTGTGGACCGCGAGGTCGTGGGTTCGATTCCCAGGTCGGGCAAAGCGAATATTCTAATTTAATTTGCCCGGGATTCGATCCCTCAGAGGGGATTGACGTCAGGCAGGCAGCAAGACGTATAAACTTAGGCAAATCCTTTGTGCAATAGGCTTGAAAAATTGTGGTGCGCCGACCCCACATTAAGATGGGATAAGCGCAGGTAGAAAAAAAGAACGAAATTTATTAATACGTTCAAACACGTTTCTCCCCACTAAAAAAACAGTATATCTCACCTAGTGGAGAGATTCACAGATAAAGTGTGAGAGAGGTGTCACTGGGTAGCCCTCTCTACTCCTCATATATAACTAATGAATATCATCAGACAGCAAATAAGATGATTGTTTGTTATAAACAGATTTCCAAGTAGCGGGATAGAAAAAGAAAAAAAAAACAAATGTTGATGAAAAATTCGCTTCTGTAATTCTAAATACTATGTAAAAAAAACAATATAGTAGAGCATAATAATAATATCTGACCCCCTCGGTGGCGTGGTTGTATTTCGGTACGACTACTGTCCTAAGGTCTCAGGTTCGATCCCCGGTTCGGGGAAAGTGATATTAGATTTTTCCATCTCAGCCCGGAGTCTGGAATTTGTGCCCGATATGGCGATAGGCTCGCCCCCTATCAAATCTGGGACGGAACTAAGCTTGGCGAAATGTGGGTGTACTAGTTGGCTAGTGCGCCTCTGTCTACCCTTCGGGATACAGGCGTGAGCTTGTGTTATGTTATGATTAATAATAATTAGTTACCATGAACGTTCATACTACGGAACCGTCCGCTATGCGTGGTCAGATCATAAACTTCGGAAGTTTATTATTTTCGTATTTGGGCATCAACACGTCTACACTTGACAGACCTATAGTTTCCAAAAGAGTGATCAAATGAACAGTCAATTAACAAAACTTTATTCTGCTGGCTACTTTTTATCTCGGAAAATGTGCCCGAATTTGTGCCCGATATGGCGATAGGCTCGCTTATCCCCTGTCACATCTGGGACGGAACTAAGCTCTGCGAAATGTGTGTGTACTAGTTGGCTAGTGCGCCTCAGCCTACCCCTTCAGAGATACAGGCGTGAGCTTATGTTATGTTAATGTTATCTCGGAAAATAAGCGGACGGAGTCGCAGGCCATAGCTAGTCTTTTATAAAAACCGTTATCTAGAGGTAATAACCGAGGCAATATAAATTGAATTTCGCCACCCAGGCTCTCGATCGGACCGTATTATGCAAAATTAAGAGCTAAAAGGTCTCATTAGCATGGTTTTAGGTTCCTTTTAACGTCTTAATTTGAATTTGAGCGAAAAAGTTTGAGGATTTAATCGAAACGATGCAGGTACCGTTTTGGGTGAGTTGGAATTTGTTTATAACTTTTATCTGATTTAAATAAGAGGGTTTTTTGGATTATATTTTTGTGTTTTTTTTTTCACCTGCCCTTATCCCACCTAAAAGTGGTATCGGTGCAAAATATATTTCAAGCATATTGCAGGAAGGATTTGGCTTAGATTTTACGACTGCTGACTGAATGGTGTAGTTGACGAAGTGGTAAAATAGAATCCTTTCTGCAAAATGCTTGAAAAAGTATATTTAGCCGACTCTACATTGGAGTGTCTCGGTGGCGAAGTGGTACAACTACCATCCTGAGGTCTCGGGTTTGATACCCGGCTCGGGCAGAGTGATATGGGATTTTTCAGTATCAGCCCGAAATCAGGAATTTATGTCCGATATAGCGATACGCCCCTATCACATCTGGAACGGAACTAAGCTCCGCGAAATATGGGTGTTCTAGTTCACTAGTGCACCTCTGCCTACCCCTTCGAGGATACAGGTGTAAGCTTAGGTATGAAGAAAAAATTACGTCATCCAAAAACCTAAATGTATAAAAGTGTAAGCAATACATCGCTCAATGAAGATATACCCGGTTAAACCCTCTTTAAGGAAGCTATACGACGTCCAATTAATTAGTGGATAGCCATCATGATAGCCATAGTGGCTATTAATCAGAAACAGATCGATCCGATAGCGACTGCTGAGATGTGATGTGTTCCACTTGGGTCTTCCAGTTACAGACGAGTTAGTGAGTGTATTCGATAACGACTACATAAAAAACATTGTCATTATGGATTTAAGTTTATATACTTTAGCATGAGTTTTTTTTAAGAAATTAAGAGTATCGCTAGAAGCTACGTTAAATATATGACAAATAGCCGAATTCCGTAAGTGGTTACGCGAGAAATTTGTCTTACAAATTATTTGATATAGTTAAAATAAAGGTGTTTATTTTAACAATTTATTTATCTTGCGTTTCGATATTATTTTAATAAGCCGTTTTTTTTACCAACTTCACAAAAAGGAGGTCTTCAATTCGTCTGTCTTTTTTATGTATGTTTATATCTCCGCTAACTGTGGATCGATTTTCAAAATTATTTTTTGTGTTCGATAGAGCTTATTCCAAAGATGGTTCAATATAAATTTGGTCACAATCGGATAACTTTCGAACTAGGTCCGTTAAGTTTTTTAACTTTTGATTTTTTATAATTTTCTTTAGTCATATCTTAACTACAGTAGAAAGTAGCTAATTAAATGAAATCCCTCCATACATCGTTCATCTAGCACTTCAAAGAGTTACGAGTATTTTTAAAAATACTTTTTAAAAATGTAACAATTGAATGGGGCCAAGAGGAACGCACCTCCATTGTTGCGTGGGCAGACAAGCAATGAGTAAGTTATCACAAAGTAATTTAAAATTAACCTGAGATTTATTTAGAGAAAGCTCAACATTAAACAATTTAGTTCATGAAGACTAGAATATAATGGATGATAAAAGAACCACAGTTATAGTACGGTTACTATAATAACAATGCAAAAAATTATATTTGAACATGTCGTTGACAAAGCTAAGTTTTTTTTTATAATTCTAAGATTTGATTAAATCTTAATAGAAATATGTTTTGTTTGTTTTGGCGAGACATCGTGTAACATAAAAAAAGTAAAATAGACGAATCGAGGACCTTCTCTTTTTTTGAAGTCGGTCAAAAATATACGGAGTAGAAGAGCTAAAAGAGCTAAAGAGTAGCTCTTCTTCTGAATATATGTCACAAACGTAGCAATTTTGACAGCCTCCGTGGCGCAGCGAGCGAGTAGCCGGCTGTGAAGCGAGAAGTCGCGGGTTCGATCCCCACACCGAGACAAATGTTTGTATTGCCTACATATATTTGTTTCAGATCTGGGTGTTGTGAGACCGAAAGTCTCTCGTAGTTTCTGATACCCACGACACAAGACTCGATCTTAGAGTGGGGTCAGGACTGTGTATGTGTCTGTTGGGTGTTATTTATTGCCTACATATATTTGTTTCGGATCTGGGTGTTGTGAGACCGAAAGTCTCTCGTAGTTTCTCATGCCCACGACACAAGACTCGATTTTAGTGTGGGGTCAGGACTATGTATGTGACTGTTGGGTGTTATTTATTTATTTTTATTTATTATTAGCAAAAATATATTAGATAATACCCGCAAAAAATCGCAATCAAAACATAAAAACTAAATCAACAAACGTAATCCAAGCTCCGATCCAAAGATTTGTTTTGTCAATGTTTGTTAAAGGAAACTTCATGTTAACAATTCCTGCAATTTCCAATCAAAGACCGATGCGAACTTTCATCCGCGATCGGAAAAGTGTAATGAAAATGCGGTCATGCGATCCGGGCATACAAATTTTGGCTCAAATGTTGGACTTGGTAACTGGAAACTTTCTTTGGTACATCGAATGAAACAATCAATAGAATTTCGATGCTAAAACCCTGAAATTTTAGCGTGTTGCATTCTACATGCCTTTAGATCATCATAAGAAAGCCTAACCTATATTTGATATAGACAACATTTTATTTATTTATCTATACTTCATATACATGGATACGTATAATGGCACTTAATGCCTGAGGCATTTTCTACCAGTCTAATTGAGAGTGATGCAGAGACGAGACAATAAACGTCAAATCAATATTATTTCAAATACATACGTACATAAAATCACGCCTGTTTCGCCGAGGAAGTAGACAAACGCGATCTAGAGAACTAGAACTTATTTCACCAGACTGATTTTCGTCTTATATGTATACGAGTATATGACGCTTAGAGGTGAGCCTATTGTCATATAGACTCCAAGCTTATATGCCGAAAAGAATATCACTTTTCTTGGTTTTCGACCCGGGAATCAAGCTTAAGGTCTTAGGACGGTAGTCGTACCACGTGCACGCAATACACCTACGCCACCGAGACATGTTGACATGATATCTTGTTACTTACCTGATAGATATTTACAAAACATTAATAACCGTATCTAAGAAGAAACAAAATATTTTTTTCGTATAAAAAACTCATATTATTGTTTGAAAATCGGACATAAAGCTAATTAGTGTAATGGAAGACAATGTGAGTGCAAGCGTTGGAAAGAGATAGCAAGATATCTCCGCTAATCACCCACTCTTGCTCATTGTAAATTTTAAATTATTAATTAATACCTCATTTTTCATCCAATTGTTTATTTTTTGTATGATTTGATTTTGCATATAAAATAAAGTATAAAATTAAGCATGAGAAAATACCCAATTCCGGCTAGAAGGACCAATAAAGAACATCAATATAAAATAAGAAATTCTAATTATGAAATAGCAATCGTCCTTTCTACGGAAATCCAAAGTGACTTATCTAAATTTTGATTCGTACACGTATGCAAAGCTCAGGCTACTATAATAACCGCCTAACAGGTTTTCGGTGAGTATGGTGTACCATTTTATACTCAGTGCCGTGGACCTCACAATAAAGATATAAATCACGCGCTGAACACTGAATAAAATCGCTTACATCTCTCGTTTTATCGTACAATCTCTGCTTCTTCATATTATAATACACTATCGATTGTATAGAGTGTATCTACACAGGTTGTAAAAAGTTGTCTTGGTTTTAGATATTGTGCCTCTCAATTTATGTTACTTTGATTTGGAATATTGTTATATTTTATTCTGAACAATATTTTCTGTAATTGGTAGATACGTAATGTTATATTTCTGTTTTAGTTACTTTGGATGGATACAAAATTTGTAACCATAATTAGATGTATAATTTCTCACTACAATACAATCTCAATCTCAATCGAAAATACGATATACTATAAGATTTGTTTCAAACTAACTGTCTTTCACATCTTTAACAGCGTGAATTGTCCCGCTCGTACGTTTAAGTTCAATGAGATCCGTCTGATATTCTGAATGCTCACATCGTCTATTTTAACACAACAAAATTCATTGAAATATTCAAATCGTAAAATTGTTTTCTAAATATTCAAATTACAAAACACCAATTAAATGTTAGTCACAAAGAGTTACACAGAACCACCTACAAGGGCTACAAGCCAATTTCGCTATCCACAATGCAGGTTGGACATGCTTATAACAATAAATTTTTCACCCGTCCTATACACTGCGCCCCGCGGCGGCAGTCAACGTCGTTTGCCTTCATAGGTGTTATTTTTGACGTAATAACTGCATAGTTATGTAAGCTGGGTCGGTTACAAAGTTCTTTATATCAGTACATGTCTGGTTGAGTTATAGTTAGTGAATCTAAAATGATTGGCTAAGTTTATAATTTAAAGAAAGTCTCCGGAAATGTTAATGAGATTTTTATCTTCAAAATTTAGAGTGGAACAAACTAAGGAATTTGAGGCTTGATTAATTTTAAGTAATAGAGCCATGCTGTGGACTATAGTGCCTGCAGCAAGAATGGCTAGCGTATTGGTATTGTTTTACAGAAATTTAAGTGAATTTACAGTTTAGGTCCTACTGTTACGTTTCATATGGTGAGTGAGATATCATCGTCATAGCAGACTAATATTATCCACTGTTGGACATACCCTTCTTCCCTGTCACACCAACAGTTTGAATTTTAATGTATATCTATCATTTAACTGGTGATCTGCATATTTTCCTTTTGGCCTCTCTGGATCACAACTCCGTGATGGCCATTTGTTTCGATGGACCAAATGGACCCAAGCATTAGCAAAGGCTTTAATACCCATTCCTCTTTCCTTCTCACGTTAATAATCTTTCACATTATGGCTGCTATGAACCAAACTTAGAACGTCCTTGACTCCAAATAATCATTCTAACTCTAGTTATAATCTCTTCACGCTTCACTAGAATAATATTCAGCCCAGTTGTTCTACAGAACATTTAGCCTCCAATGGGAAGGCAGAGATCGATTGCATGTATGCTATTTTGGTTCACGCCTGAATCTGCAACAGTGAGCAAGACGTGAGCACTTGTGTCTCTTGTCTGAGATATTTTGGGGGAATCGACAGTTCTAAATGTTCGACAAGTTATTGAATAGTTTACGTGTATGAAAATATATGTGTGAAATAGAGGATTTGAGAACGTGGTACTAAGATCGAATAAAGGATGCAGTCAATTAGCCTTTCAATTATTTTTTTATATTAACTCTTTAATATTAGGAAGATGTTGGAAAAATGGAAATTATTCAGGTTTTAACATAAGCTTACTGTACCGTATCCCTGAAGGAGTAGACAGAGGCGCACTAGCGAGCTAAAATACCCACATTTTGCCAAGCTTTGTCCCGTGATCCGTCCCGTAAAGTGATAGAAGAGGAACCTATCTCGATATCGGGCACAAATTCCAGACTTTTTCTAAGTTAAGGTTGTAAGAAATACGTTAAAGATTGTCAGAAATTTTCTATAAAGAACAAGGTTCTTTGTCAATTTATACAAAAAGGACTGAAAAATTGCTTAAATGTACTTTTCTCTGTATGTAAATATCTGCGTCATAAATAAATAATCTATATGTAAATACATTGCTGTGTAAAAGGAGGACAAATCGTAACAAACAGATTTGAATTTATAATATTAGTTAAAAAATTAAACCTATTAACCAAATTGGAAACCAACAAGCACGTTCCATTGTCATTACCACTGTGTACTACATTGCTACAATGTTGCCTTTGCTCCACGAACTAACAAAATGGTGAACAAAACAGAAATAGTAAACTTTCATTTTAAATGGAGCAATAAACCTACCCGACGTCCTTTTAGGTATTTTGTTTAATTTTTACGTAACATTCAAGTTCTTTGCCAAAAGCCGCAAAGCGCCCACTTTCAGTGGTATATCCCATTTAAATCGCTCAGTTGATATGAGAGTTGTGTTCGAGGCAACCCTGTCCTCGGTATGCCATCTTTTGGCGAAATTTTGTTGTCCGGTAAAGACTTGGTCAGAATGGCTAATATTTAATTATTCGATACCACACATAACATAACATAATACAAGCTCACGCCTGTATCCCCGAAGGGGTAGGCAGAGGTGCAGTAGCGAACTAGAACACATTTCGCCGAGCTTAGTTCCGTCCCAGATGTGAAAGGGGACGAGCCTATCCCCATATCGGGTACAAATTCCAGACTCCGAGCTGATATGGAAAAATCCAATATCACTTTACCCGACCCGAGAATTGAATCCGAGACCTTAGGACGGTAGTCGTACCGAAATACAACCACGCCACCGAGGCATTCGAAACCAGTATTTTTTAAATGACCTTACTATAGAAGATGCTCAAGATTGGAAAAAGTAGAAGCGTTTAAGTAGGAAGGCGGACCCTGGCAGAAGGCCGGGATAACGCCATGCAGAAAGATAGAGTATTTTTAAATGGCCGCTTTCAAAAGGCCAATCTGGAAATATTTTGGGGAAGTCTATGTTTAGCAATGGACGTCTTGTGTTTGATAGATTATAATAATAATTTAAATGTATGAATGTAGTTTGTTTTACAAAGAAAAATTTTCAATTATTCCTTTGCCTTCAGCTTCCGTCCCCATAACCTTGACGAAATGTGGGTGCATTGGTTGCTGCTTTGCATACTCCTTCGAAGATGATTGTGTATGATGACAAAATAAACACACTGGAGACCGTAGTTAATAAGCCAAGTGACGTATTGATTTTAAAGAAATCATAGCATAATGCAAATATCAAACAGTTACAAAATAAATTGTAGCAGTTTTTCGTTTTAATCGGTCCAGTATGAACGCAACTTTACGGCAACTTTCTGGCTGGGCCTATTCAAATAGAAGCAGCTACTATATGTACAAGTGTAAAGGCAACTTTATTTATTTGTGAAGCTATAGAAGGATTATTTACACCAACTTTTATTACGAATTTCATGCAGGAAGCAGACATTTTTATATTCCCAAGGAAAAAGCGAAAAGGGTATCATAATTATTGGGAAAATTGTTTTACATTCATTTTAGTTTCATAATTATTATAAAAAATATTTATAAAATTTAGATCTATCTTTGCGATCCTAAATAATTGAAATTAGAAAAGAATAATTCAAATAAAGGAACAAATATAAAAATTAATTAAACATCTGTAAAATCTCATATCAAGTCAAAATAAAATTACTAAGAGCATGATCAAACGTTTTCAAATCCACTGAGATCCACACCAAACTCCTGTTGATTCAATAATTTGATCAACCTCTCAGAAACCGCTGATAAGTCAAATAAGCTCAACACGGTTGCAAATATTGACTCACGAAGTTCCAAACTTATGCTCTATTAGTTGCTTTATAGCCAATAGCAATTTTATATTTATTGCAAAGTTCTGTCTCAATTTATCATAACTTCGAAAATATATTACACGTATTTTATCGTGTGATACGTAAGTAAAAGAACAATAAAATATTTGACACCGTAGAAGTTTCGACGTCCGAATCCTCTGGAGATGACCCGTAAAATTTTCGATACTCTCACCACAACTAATAAAATTTATGGAGAAGGTTTAGTGACTTTGTGTTATTTTTGTGGCAGGAATTCATGACGTATGAGACGTGAATGATGTTTCCGTGAATTAGATTTGTATTATAATACCTATTTAAGAATCCACAGAAATATGTTGTTAACATATACATGTGCCAGATCAAATCAGGGATAAGTTCCCACAGATGGCTTAAAAAATCTGGCTTGATGCTGTAGAAGATATGAAGGGTAGTAATTTTACATGAGAGGATGTTCAAAATTGTGCCTAATTATGAAAAGCCTAATCATGCATACGAAGAAAGGCAGATACTGGAACTAAATCAGGATAAAACCAATCAGAAAGAAATATTAGGAAAAGGAAAGTGTGAAAGGTTTTGACATTACTGATAAACACGACTGCAAAACTGCTTGAAAGTGTAACCATGCTCTTAACCCTTCAGTAATGGAATACATAGCCTGTGGAATACAAAACAAAATATAGCACCAATTCACCAAATATCATATCCAGATTTCTGACATCACCAAGAGATTGCTGAATCGCTTTAAAATCATTCATCATCCGCAGAATGATGTTCCCGCGGGATTTGTTTGTATCGCCGGCTTTTGTGCGCCCTCTAATGGGCACCAACCTGCTGACTCAGCGACCGATAATATGTATCTTCTATGATCTATTTGCAGAAAGCTATTTATGTAATTTGTTTTCTGAGTCCATAGCAACAGTATTTGCGTTTTGTGATGTTTTGCTAAGAAGATAGTGTGATAGCCTGAGATATTGTAGATTCCAAGATAAATATGGAGGTTGGATGTTCAGATTGGTCGGGTCTATGGTAAAGTGGAAGCGGATGTGGAAAGGTTGCTGACGGATTCTGGCACCATGCCGAAATAATACCAGACAGAAAAAAGAAAAATGTGTCCCGTATAAGGAAAATTAATCCTTTTGGATTCAGTAACCATGTTAACCATGTAACAAATTAATGCCAATTTTTAATTATTGTAATAATTAAAAATTGGCATTAATTTGTTACATTAGATTAAGGTCAAATGATGAGTAGATGTAGTAGTAAGAAGATCACCAAGATGAGTACTATTTTGGTAGTATGTAGCTTAGACGAATTTGAAAAACTTTCTGTTCTGGCTTTATATATAACCATCCTGATCTGTATCTTTAGCATTCGCTTAATCATCATCTCACTCCTCAACTCATTTTATTTTATTCCCATCATTTATTCATGCAGACGTAGAATGTTAATAAAAACGTGCAAAAGTGCATTCACAAAGGCTGCTTAAATTCTAAATGAAGGCAAACCAAACTGGTCGTTAACGTCTATAGGACAAAGTCCAATTTTCTTTAAAAAAACGTCTTCGTACTTAACACCTACGCAATATCCATGAATGAGATCATCTGGTGGTCAACTCGCAGCTATTATGCCTGTGTTTGAAGCCGTCGTGTGAAATCTCGTAATATCTCGAGTGTTTCTCGAGTTAACGCGGCCCTGGTCACTCTTAAAGGGTATTTCGCGAAATCCCTGCAGCCGAACGACGTTTAACACTTATTGTTGCGGCTACAAAGCGGACGACAACAAAAGGACGATGTTCGATATAAATATCTGGATGTGGTAATGAATTTTTAAGACAGACTGAAACGAGTAGGGGAGTCAATGGATGGTGAGTGGTCTCTACCGCCCTTAGACACGCACTATGCCAAATAACTGAGAGCGATGGAAATTTTAATAAAATGGAATGGGCAGGAAAACCAGTGTGAAGTGAAGTGAGTGATTTCTAGAGGTCTAAAGATCTCCCCACTTCTCCTTTCAATCTAATCTCCGTTTTGTTTCCACGATAATCATTGGCAAGGCCACGCCCCTCACATTGTCAATGTCAGTCCACGATGGTAACCAAATATCGACGGTATCAGGAGGGCTGTCTCCCCATCTGCCTTCGTAAACAAATGATAGCAATGCAGTGTAGTTTGTTAATGTGACGACTTGATTTTCATGGGGTTTAAATTCTCGATTAACCACGTCTGGAGTTAATTAACTCCATATTTAATTTAATAATGAAGAAAAATATTAATTTTTCATTTTCATTTTTCTCGTAGTTGTAGATTTTAATATCATGAGAAAATACATAAACCGCTTTTAGAGCTATTTGGTTTTAATATTTAATTCAACGTTTCTGTGATCCACAATTAAATACTAGGATCCTTCTGTCTGTTCTGGAGTCAGAACTACATGACATGTTTTTCCATTAACATTTCTGTCAATTTTATTCCTCCGTGGCACAGCGGGGGAGTAGCCGGCTGTGAAACGTGAGGTCGCGTGTTCGACAGAGAAAAATGTCTGTGTGGCCCACAGATATTTGTTTCGGGTCTGGTTGTTGTGGAACCGAAAATCTCTCGTAGTTCCTGATCGACGAACGACTACAAAAGACTCGATCTTAGTGTGGGTCAGGCCTACGTGTGTGACTGTATTTATTTATTTTATTACTAAATTCTTCACCACATCCAGAAAACCAGTGTCTGTGCGTCGTTTGATCCCCAACAAAAGATTTCCGCATTATGCCGCCTTAAGCAGACCTGGAGGAGACCGGGCCGGAACACACCACTTGTAATGTGTATTCCCCATTGTGCAATAGTCGCGACACGCCTACGCGCCTACGTTTCCCCTCGCCTTATATTTTAGGTTTAAAAATGTGGGAATTTAGAACATATTATTTTCAAAGATGAGCAGGAAAGTAATAAAATTGGTCCCCTCCCTAGCTTAGTGGTATATATTGCTTCACAAGTAGGTCTTGGGTTTGAAACTCAGATTGGGCAACATATATTCTCTAACTAGATTTTCACGGGATTGGATCCGCTAGAGGATGCTGACGTCAGACAAGCAGGTGGTCGTAAAAATTAAGACAATTGCTCTCCTACATGTTTGGAAAAATGCGTTGCGTCAATACACAGAAGTTTAATAAGGGCAAGTGGAAGAAGATTAAAAATCCATTGAAATTGATCTTCTATTCCTGGATTCGTTTAGTGATAGCCTTAGGTGATAGCATACTCGGCTGATGAAGCCGATTCTGGGTTGAAATCATGTATCAAAAAATCACAGTTTGTTTATAAGGTGTTGATTTGAAAAGCACACATATTACCATTAGAATCTAGTATGCTAATACGACAACGTAACGTCACATCTATCACGTCATGCGACGGAAACTTGACGAAATGCACTATTGCATTTTTACCTTCACATTCAGAGAAACAGGCGTGAACTATCAACAAAAAAAATTACAAAAGCACACCAGCGGCCTGAGCAGGAAAATTTCTGACAACCGTAAATGTATTCGAACTCGATGCGCGTCTATGAAATTTTTATGAAATATTAACCAAACGTCATCAGTGCGCAGCGAACTCGAATACATTTACATTTACATTAGTTTTTCGTGCTCGGGCTACTGTTTAATATTAGTCCAACGATGGACTTCGCGTCTGCATTAAGTGAATGTACTCCAGCTGACTCCAGAATGCGACTCACCGGTCTTTGTGTTCAGTTGTCGACATGTTTAATTGCTCAAGTGTTGAATTCCTTCATATTTCTGTAATTCTTAGTAAAGCTTAGGTATGTGTCATTTCTCACGATGCAGTGCAACATGTGATAGCGCGACCCGAACCGCGTAGCCTGCTCGTAGAAACTAATGTTCATGGTAGACGAATAGAACTTCGTTGAAAGATAACCCACTTGTCAGACCTAATAATGTAGTAAAAACTAATTAAGCAGCAATGGTTAAAGAAGATTTTTGATGGCCCAAAGCCCTCTCTCCTCCTAATTTCTATCCCTTTCTTTTAGGTTAGAAACGCAGCCGTGTTTGTTCTGGAATTATAGATGTTTATGGGCGGTGAAGATTATCATTATCTAGCTCACCTGATCACTCTCGAAAAAAAACTATCTACCATGCATATACAAATTAAATCAAAGAGACATAAAGTACTTTGATTTCTAAGACTCCGCCTTTATTGTTACTTTGAAGAGTAAGCTTTTACTCAGAAAATAAACTTGTAGGAATTCTATTTATAAATCTTTTTTATAGAAAGTTGCCTTTAGAAAATCCAATAAGACTTCAGTAATCTTTAAGTTGTTCTTGGTATTGCTTATTGGACTGGGCTTTTGAGTAAACACTAAAATTCGGGACTAATGGCGTAATTCCCGGGGCTGGATCAGAGGGGAGGTAAAAATCTGAGCCAAATATTTTTTGCAACTTGCTTGAACAGATTTTTGTTTATTGAAAAAGTGTTTTGCGGACCCCACATTTGGGTGGGATGAGGGCAGGTAGAAAGAAAGCCTATTAAACTTATTAAGTGCGGAGGTACCTACTACCTATTATATTATTTACGATGCGGCGTCAGTCAATTTCCAAACTAGAACCACATATTTAGCTGTAAAAACTACTGCGTCCCGAACAGTAATAATGTTGACAATCGACTTTGTATCGAGCTCGCTGCGCTTATCAGTAATTATATTTTACTCACGGCACTCCTAGAAGTCTTATATCTCTTGAAATCTGAACCGCCATTTTACCAATTAAATGTAAATATGGAAATCCTATGGTTATCCTTGGGGGAGGCCTATGTTCAGCAGTGGACGTCCTATGGCTGATGATGATGATGATGGAAATATCCTTTCTTATTCCTTCATCATACAAAAGATCTGAGAATTATTTAATTTTTCGTCTAAGGGTTTGGACTGGGCTTTAATAAGTCATAATCAGTACATTTTTATATAGGTAAGAAGTTTTCCTTTCCCCCAAAATAATTTCCAACTCCTCTTGGAATAATGTAGGAGTTTCGATATCACTGATAATTTCAAGAACCCTAGTAACATAATTATCAATATAAAAGCGGTAGTCAATAATCGTCTCGATTAATCCAGTTTGGTCCTTCGAGCCAGACCCGGCGGGACCCGGTTTATCTATTATGTAGGTCTGGCTTGATGCTGGGCTATAAATAATTGATGCCAGGTAACTCATTACACCGATCTTTCATTAGTACGAATTATCGCCGAAAGTCGACCCGTTGAATTGGTTTTCGGCTGATATTTCGGTGTGGGTTACTTTTGGGTAGCTGATAATTGTGACGAAAATATTGATTTGGAATCGTTGCGAGGTTCGAAATTAACTTTATGTGGATATTTTGTTAAAAATAATTAAAGAGTTTTTAAGATCATAATAACAGGATTTTAAAGTTTTTTATTTATAACACTGACTGCCTCGGCGGCGTGGTTGTATTTCGGTACGACTACCGTCCTCGAGGCCTCGGGTTCGATTCCCGGGTCGGGCAAAGTGATATTGGATTTTTCCATATCAGCTCAGAGTCTGGGATTTGTGCCCGATATGGCGATAGGCTCGCCCCCTAACACATCTGGGACGGATCTAAGCTCGGCCAAATGTGGGTGTACTAGTTCACTAGTGCACCTCTGCCTACCTCTTCGGGGATACAGGCGCTAGCTTATGTTATTTATAACAAAATATCTTGCAGGAAACGACGCTACGATTTTTCTTCACAACTGGCTAATCGCTTGTAGCACTATAAAGGATTTAATTTTGGCTGCTTGTACCGAATCCAATGTTAAATTAATCCAATGATCAAAAATCCTTCATCATCATCATCATCATCAGCCATAGGACGTCCACTGCTGAACATAGGCCTCCCCCAAAGATTTCCAGATCGACCTGTTGGAAGCGGCCTGCATCCAGCGACTTCCTGCGACCTTTATCTTTAAAAACCTTCATTTGATATAAATTCTTATCAAATTATCTTATGTAGCTCATTAATTCGGATCAAAGAAGTCTATCAATTAAACCTAACTCAAGCGAGTTAAGTATGGTATGGATAATCAAATTACATAAGCACTCCATTAAAATACTCCAATTACATCTAACTGCTGAGTATTCGTTTAAAAATGTGAAACATGCTGTAAATTTAACATACAAGCCTATATTTGTGAGCTCGTAAAACCTTATATTGTATATTCATTGAGAAAAACACAAAATTTATCGTATGCATAAAACTGAGAATTGGATGCTTTACGATTCTAAACTCTATTATGTTGGTAGTAAAAGTGAAGATGTGGAAGGCGTTGTCAGTTATTCGAGTCACTCATTGTCTTCAAAACATAAAAGTGTCGTCGAAAATAATATTTACAACACATTAAGATTTCGTTGGGCTACCTGAGAAAGTTTTCTTCTTAAGAAATTTCTGCGTCCCTTTTACGAGGTACTAACATCTTCCTGGGCGGGACTTGGATTCAAGTTATAAGTAATCGTCAAGAATTAGACAGAAACTGGGAATTAGTTGTGTAGTGCAAGCGATTCACTATTCCGCATGAAGACGTTTCTTCTAAATTTGTTTTACAATCATCTCATTAACATTAGTCAAGAGCTTATAAAGTTTCTAATTCCACTTAGGATTAATCTTTTTCTTGCCAAGTTAGAAGTAATTGATATGTACGACGATACTTGACTTTGATAACCCATCATCATCATCAGCTATAGGCCTCCCCCAAAGATTTCCAGATTGACCTGTTGGAAGCGGCCTGCATTCAGCGACATATCTGAGCGGGCCTATGCGTGGACACTTGCGACCATAAACAATAGACTTCCGACGGTTTATAGATACGGCCCGAGGTACAGATGACCAGCGATTTCTAAATGTTTTTGGTGAGTGATGATAGTTTTTTGGCATCAAATTATATTTATGTACGAGCTAGCACTGGTACATATTAATTACACTTTGCGGCGTCAGCACTTTACGCCACCACTAGCAATTGCGTCTTCAATTCTATTCATATATTATTGTACTATCATCTATCATTTAATACAGTTTTACAATATATCAGTATCTTCCACCTCGGACTTTCATTTCTATCACATCAAACCTATCAACCGAGGACTGTACTGGGCACCGTATCAGCCAATACATTATAATCACGTTTAATATGTTCAATGTCAATTTTAATAAAGATAATCAGCCGTCTAAACTTGAATATAAATAAATGATGACTATAGAGCGCGGTTTCGTAGTCTAGTGACAATATATAAGCTGTGAAGCAGGAAATCTTAGGTTCAAATTCCAAATTCGAACCACACTGTTTTGACATGACTTACCCGAGATTGGATCTTCAAGAGGTGGTTGACGATAGACAGATGGTTGTAAATCTAAGCCGAAACTTTTCAGCAAAGTGCTTGCACATATGGGTTGCGTCGATTTCACGTGAGAATAGAATAAAAGTAAGTACGAATAAGTAATGATATTTAGGCATAAAGCTAGATTTTAGATTTTATAAATTACGAAAATAAACTATACCATTTTACAGTACCTAGTTTGTAGGATTCAACTACATTAAATTATTTACTACTTAATTATTGTCAATTAATGCATACTTCCAGATCGACCTGTTGGAAGCGGCCTGCATCCAGCGACTTCCTTTTATCTGGAAATCTTTGCGGGAGGCCTATGTTCAGCAGTGGACGTCCTATGGCTTATGATGATGATGATGATGATGATGAATGCATACTTATATTATGTTGGTAATTTATTTCAGCAAAGAATTTCTTTTATTTTTTTCTAAAACTTATTTACTAAATTACACTCCCTTTTTCACTAATAGACATTAGTAGATGTTACCAGCTTCACTATGCAAATTTGGAGTTAATTCATTATATTACCAGCTTCTCTATGCAAACTAGGAATTACGATATACTATTATTTAGTTCACATTTTTTTATTTATCCATAAAACAATCTCTACTTTCATTTTAAATTTTTTACTCGTCCTCACTGCCAAGTGCTGAATCCCATTTATGGTACGACATGACAAGTTGAATTATGACGGCGGACTGGCCATGCCGAAACAAAGCGTGAATGTAGTTGTTTACGACAACCGAGTGAATGCTGGCTATGTTACATTTTGCTTTAGACGGTAATGATTGTGTGGATTTTTACCAAAGTAACTTCATGCACTTTGTGACAACTGAATTGTTATAAATAATTAAGTTGGATTCGAAATATATGCATCTACCATAAGTGCATTTTACTTTTTTGACATATAAGCAAAAAACATACATAAACTCACGCCTGTATCGCCAAAGGCATAGTCAGAGGCGAACTAGAAACTAGAACGCCCACATTTCACCGAGCTCATTTCCGTCCCAGATCGTGACAGGGGGCGAGCCTATCGTCATATCGGTCCCGGGCTGATACTGAATAGTAAGACCCAATATCACTATACCCGACTCGGAAAGTGAATCCGAGACCTCAGGACCGTAGTTCTACCGTGCACGCAATACAATGACATATGTCAACGATGCTGAAAAATAATAACACTAAAATACTCTTTGAAAGAAAGACTTGTCTATTCAATGAAATACATTTTCCAGTCACATCAAATGAAGTTATTTTCATAAAGTTAACAAGCTTTATGCAATTATAGTAATGGCTTGCTTAGTGCTGAGACCGATGAGTAAAGAAAAAATAAGAGGACCTGGCAAAACTACAAAAACTACTTATTTACACGTAAGTTGTCACCGTGCCATAAACATTAAATAACGTATAAATACTTATTGATTTTATTATAAACACGTTGTTGAATTTAAAATATACTAATTTCGGAATATGACGAAGATTCCTAACTGCTATATTAATGGGATCTTTCTTTCACAAAGTCGCCATTTTGGTTTCATTCCATACATTAAGAATGCTTCATTTTTTCGTAGTCGTGCCTCGTCTTCTATCTTCTTTTGTTTAAGGCTGAGGACGCATTATGTTTAGACTTAATGTCCATTACTCTTTAAAGGTTATATTTGATAGAAACACTCTAAATTGAATTCATAGTTCACACTTAAAAATTTGCATATTGTAGTGACATTAATGTCTGATGTTACATTTGAGTAAGCTAATAGATCTTATTTTATCATTTTTTATGAAGGTTGGTATATTTTTTTCATATTTAATATATAAAGATAAGCAGCACTTAAATATTTTTATAAGTAAGGGGCACAAAGTACAGACGAATTGAGGACCTTCTCTTTTTGAAATCGGTCGCAGAGTTCTCAACTCAACTTATATTTACTTGTTTAAACTAAGAAGAAACCAGCACTATCCAAGCCCACACCAAACGTTAATAGAGAAATAACTTAATCCCACAATCAGTTTAATCTCATTACGCGTTAGTTAGGTGGGGTTTATCAGCACAAACACAAGTAACCGCACTAATAATATAAAACAAACTGAATAAGTGAAAGGAAAAGCAATAAAATCAGGATTTCGCCCACGATCGCCGCGTCACATTCGTGCAAACATCGCTGGGTTGTTGGGGCGTGGGCGGTGGGGTGGGGTCCCAGTGATGTGCAGTTGTAATCCCACAGCCGAAAAAATGGAAAAAGTAAAAATGACGGACCAGTTTGGGATTTGAGTAATCTTTTTTCTTTTCTTTCTGTCTGGCGTTATATCCAGGCGTTATGTCCGCCTTCCTACATAAACATTTCCACATTGCCTTGTCTTGAGGTTCCTCCACAGAAAGACTATTAGCCCTCATATCTTCCTCCAGAAAGCCCAACCAGCACTTTTTGGGCCGTCCAAGGTAACGCACCATGGGGGCTGACTCGTCAATTAGGTTTCACTTATTGACTTAAAATTCCACCGAAATTGGGTAAAAAAAGAATTTTTTACCCAATTTCGGTGGAATTTGGAATTTATAAACCCAACTTCGACTTAGTCCGAGTCATTTTTTACGGAAAAAACAGACTGACAACCAATGTTTTATTTGTAAAAAATGACTCGGACTAAGTCAAAATCCTCACTGAGTTCGTTTCTTTGACTTAGACTTAGTCGAAGTTCCCTCTATCTCAGCGCCCGGTTCCTATAAACAATCTCAGTTCAAATGTGCAGATAGATTACAAAAAATAGCCAATAAGAACACAGTTTGAACATGACTCCGTCAAATGACTTGATTTGATTGGTTCATAATCGCGATCTATCTGCACTCTAAACTGAGATCGTTTATTGAGACCGATCGTAAGTCAGTAAAATAACGCATATTTTACAAAAAAAATCATCTAATTCCGCGGTCACTCAGCCCGACCCTCCCAAACGTTTATGCCATGTCCCGACACAGTTGAATATGGTCAAGAATTTTATTACAGCACTTGATAAGGTTGTAATTTTTCTCACATGTACTAACACTTATATTCTGAGAATAAAACAATGGAACAAAACGTTTCGCTTACAGTTTTTGACAACGTGTTTACTTTGCAAAGTTATAAGGATCGTGTCTGAATAGGAATTTCTTTAATAGAAAGAAAGAAAGAAAGAAAGAAAAAAGTTTATTTGTCAAACCAAAAAAGGAGAGACAATAACTTGCTTACATTAAATATAAACAGCCTTTGACAGCCTCCGTGGCGCAGCGGGCGAGTAGCCGGCTGTGAAGCGAGAGGCCGCGGGTTCGATTCCCGCATTGAGACAAATGTTTGTGTGACCCACAGATATTTGTTTCAAGTCTGGGTGTTGTGAGACCGAAAGTCTCTCATAGTCTCTGACACCCACGTTACAGGTTATACCTAGTGTGGGGTTAGGACTAAGTGTGTGACTGTTGGGTGTATTATTATTATAAAAAACATAATTAAAACAAAAAAAAACG
This sequence comes from Clanis bilineata, assembly GCA_036417725.1. Taxonomy (NCBI): domain Eukaryota; kingdom Metazoa; phylum Arthropoda; class Insecta; order Lepidoptera; family Sphingidae; genus Clanis; species Clanis bilineata. The sequence goes on from CM071161.1 coordinate 3,244,988, forward strand.
GTATATTAAAATGCTGCGTGCCTTTAAGGCGACAGATCTGGTCAGCTTTTAATATAATATTTAGTTCGATAGGTTTGACCCCTATCACATCTGGGACGGAACTAAGGCTGAGCTTTATAGAGCGAACTTCGAGTTAGTCCAAGTCATTTTTTACAAGAAAAACTTTACTGAGTCTGTCTGTTAATCTGTTTTTCTTGTAAAAATAACTCTAAGTCGAAGTTCTATTTAGAAATTCGGTTCAAAAATGTATTTGAGCTCGCTGCGCACTGATGACATTTGGTTAATATTTCATACAAATTTCGTGGATGCGCATCGAGTTCGAATACATTTACGATTGTCAGAAATTTTCCTGCTCTGGCCGCTGATGAAAAACTCCTAAGGATATCCAAAGATATTTAATACAACACAGAGCTAGTAAAATCGAACTAAATAAGACAGTTATATTACTTTCTTTCTACCTACCCTTATCCTACGTTAAGGTCAGGTCAGCGCAACACATTGTTTCAAGCATGTAGCAAAAAGGATTTGGCTAAGTTTTTACGACCGGCTGCTTGCCTGACGTCAACCCCCTCTGAGTGATCAGTCCCGGGCAAATTAAATAAGAAAATTCGCTTTGCCCGACCTGGGAATCGAACCCACGACCTCCCGATCCTATATCCATATGTGCCGCCACTAGCTCAAGGAGGCGACTACAAAGTTATATTACTAAATAGCTTAAATTAGAAAGCCAATTAATATTTGATATTATATTAATTCCATTAGGACCTCCATTAGTCATTTTGAATTGTCATAGTAATAAATCAGTAAAGATCGACTGTGAAAGCGTTATCTCGTCTTAATTATCATTCAATACCTATCAAAGGCATACTTAAATTAGAAATAAGTGATGTTTAATTCTAATGGTCTTAGATAAAGGACTCAATGAAATCAAGATATTTAAACAATTTAAAGGAATTCTCTGAATAAATGTAAGTTTTTTATTTGTACAAAACTGCTTATATTTTACATTATATACCTCTATAGCTTGGAAAATTCTTTAAATTTTTTAAATTTTTTTAGACTTGTCGCAGAAAGTATTTTCCGACCTGTCTGACTGACGCAAACCTCCTCCAAGGGATAGAGTCTAGGGAAACTCGTGTTAGAAAAACACCCTGCCCAACCTGGGAATCGTACCCTAAGCTTTGCAGTCCACAGAGTCGTAACTAGACCAAAGAGGCGACCATTATCCACAATTATGTATATACTTCCGAAGCCTAATTCCAAGAATTCATATGTATGGGATGGCAGAGGCGCACTAGCGAACTAGAACAACCATATTTAGCCGAGCTTATTTCCGTCCCTGATGTGTTAGGGGGTAAGCCTATCATCATATCAGGCACAAATTCCACATTCCAGACTGATACTGAATTGAACAAACCCATTACCACTATGCTCGACCCGGGCATTAAATCCGAGACCTCAGAACGGTAGTCGTACAGAAACAGAACTACGCCACCAAGGCAGTCGGAGTCCAAGAATTCCCTTTATTTTAAGAAGTTTGAGGGCAACAAATATGTATCCTGTCATACCTAACGTTCAGCTTATTCACAAAACTTATTTATCTTCAGACATCGCAAACTAAGCCATAAATATTTAAAAGACAAGCAAACTAATTGCCTGTGTGAACAGTATTTGCCGTTGTCCATTTTGATTTATTCGATGTTATTTACCGTGCTTAATATTGTAATGGGGAATATTATCTACAGACAGAGAGTATGAGTCAGCTATTGCTGGTTTTTTTTTTCCATCTGCCCAAATCACTTCTGCTTTTTGCTTATTTTCTGGACTTCACTGCGCTTCCAATCAGGTGTACTGTAATGGTTATTTTGCCATAATCACAAGTTTAAAAACTTAACGGATCGACTTTAAAATTTTCGATCTAGACCAATATGGGACCACCGTAGAAATAAGCTCTATCGAACACAAAAATAATATTTGGCGGAGATATCGCGTAACTTACATAAAAATTATTTATATGGGATTACCCTTGAAATAAGCTCTATCGAACACAAAAAGAAACCTGAAAATCGGTTCACATTTGGCGGAGATATCGCATAACAAACATAAAAAAAATACAGACGAATTGAGGAATTTTTGGGTATCGGTTGAAATTACAGATGAATTGATGACCTTCTCCTTTTTGGAGAGACCTTCTGCTTTTGGAAGAAATCGTCTGCTCGCCTTACTTCTTAAACCAATAAAATACTACCAAAGTAACTAAATAACAGAAAAACCTCCCATCTTTTGTATTCTGTTAAAAGTAGGTTTAGAATAGCGTAAAATGCAAAGTTGAAAGGACTGACTCCTTGTACGTAGGCGTCACAGGAACTGACGAATTTGAATAAAAGATATCCCTCAGGTAACATTTGTTATTCTCGGAAACTTTCTGCATGTGTTTATCACAGGTTTCTATTCTCTCTTTGTGAATAGAAAAATGTTATAAAATAATACTGGATCTGTAATTTACATTTACCCACTGCTGTGTACAGATATTTTATAATAGACTGGGCAAACGAGCAGATGGGTCACGTGATGGTAAATGGTCCCAGACTATAAAGTCCCAGGACAAAATTCAGAAATGCGTTGCTAGCATCAATATAATATACCCTACATGCACAGTTCTTTGCAAATATCCTCCTAAAAAGTGGTCTCAGGAACAAAACAAAGAAAAAGATCACAAGTTCTAATTCTATCAACACAAATATAACCCTATGCACGTGTTATAAAGTAGCTTTTTAATTGACATGAGCAAGTGTTCTTAAATTTGAATTTTGAAATTTAGTATCCTATCGGCGTCCGACTGTAGGCAAAAGAAGTGCTTAAGCACTTCTTTGCTGTCCCATTTTCCGAGCGTCAACTGTGCATCTAGGTAAATAATATATGGTTGGTTGCTAGCCTCAATTATTCTCCTTATTTTTCCGTAATCACATACATACATTAAACATTAACATAAGCTCACGCCTGTATCCCCGAAGGGGTAGGCAGAGGTGCACTAGCGAACTAGAACACCCACATTTCGCCGAGCTAAGTTCCATATCGGGCACAAATTCTAGACTCCGGGCTGTTATGGAAAAATCCAATATCACTTTGTCCGACCCGGGGATCGAATCCGAGACCTCAGGACGGTAGTCATACCGAAATACAACTACGCCACCGAGGCAGTTCCGTAATCACGGTATTTTTTTAAAGAATTTTGGAGTGGGGGCATATTGGAGATAACTTGCTATCCCTTTCCAACGCACTTATCGTTATGGCGGTGGCGTGATCGTACTGATACTTCTCATTCCCGTAGTTTTAAGGTTACACCAAACTTCAAAGGCTTATTTTTATTTTTGAGAATATTTCAATATTTCTTTCTGTTCTATATTTTAGGCGATGTAAATCATAACGTTTCCCGCTGTCTCTCTGTCCATATGTATGCTTAGATATTTAAAACTGCGCCACAGATTTTGATACAGTTTAATAGATAGAGTGATTCAACAGGAATGTTTATGTGTATAATACATGCATAATACAGTAGAGAAACACTGAGAATTTTAGAGGTTTTTAATATGATGTAAATAAACACATGTTTTTGCGCTTACATTGCAAACGCTGGCTGAAGCCTACGAGATAGATCAAAATAATGAATAACAGCATTGCACCCGTGAGAAGCTGGGGCAGGTCGCTAGTTTCATTTAAAAATTAATAAAAAAAGTTATTCAAGTGCCCAATTTTCCCAAAGGATGTAGCCACATCCCCAATAATAATATCGCATAAGCCTAGCATAGTAAAACAAGAAGGTCTTTTAAATTCTTCACAACAGGAAGAGATGCTCCAACGATCACCATAATTAATATTTCGCGCTTAACTGGTAAAAAAATCAATCAGTTTTCCAAAAATAGATTATGAAACGTTAAAACTTGTCAATTTTCAGCTTGCTGTCGCGTTTCGTTCGGTAAGTAAGATTCCCGGTGGCCTTGTTTCCCCCTGCCTTGCCCAATCCCTTTTCCATCCCCTTTTATTCCTTTTAGGTTGGCAACGCACCCATGATTATTTGTGTCTTGGGTGTCTATTGGCGATGGAGATCACTTGCCATCAGGTGACCCATCTGCTGGTTAGCCAGTCACTGCGATAAAAAAAATACTTCTTTCTGTACGCGGTTGCATAGTGGTTATAGAATGAGTTTTGATTATAAGAGTCAGATTATTTTGTACATCAGCCGTGAAAACGAAGCCGAATTCTTTCTACAACAAGCTTGAAAAAGTATGTTGCGCCAAACTCATATTTAAATGGCATAAGCGCAGATAGAAAGAAATACTTACGCCCGGTTTCAATAAACAATCTCAGTTCGAATGTGCAGATAGATTACAAAAATTAGCCAATAAGTACACAGTTTGTATATGAGTCCGTCAAATGACATGATTTGATTGGTTCATAATCGCGATCTATCTGCACTCTAAACTGACATCGTTTATTGATACCGGCCGTTACAGTTGGAATAGGTTGGTTAGTTCTTTGGTTTACCTCTGCTTGTCCCTACTGGGATACAGGCGTGAACTTATGAAACAAGGCTAAATCTCAACGAATACTCAAACGTTATGGGCCTTACCTATAAAAACAGTTAGCTGAGCAAATGGTAAAGAATTGTCCGTCCCTTACATTTTCTAACAATGTGACACAAGGAAAACAGTGACAGACTATTATTTACCATTTACTCAACTAAACTGTTTTTATACCTACATGTTTTTTCGCTTTTCTAATACATACATACATAGACTCGTCTGTCTGATCCGTGACCACGAAGGCTGCATAGCATTCGAAACGTCGGGCATAAAAATTAAAACCAAATCGTGATAGAGTCAGTAAAAATAGTTTTATTTCAATAGACTCGTCTACTTCCCTGATGAGTTACTTTGAGGCAAACTAGAACTGGAACACCCACATTTCGCTGAGCTCGTTTCCGTCCTAGATGTGATAGGGTGCGTTATCGTCATATTGGACACAAATTCCAGACTCCGGGCTGACACTGAATTGAAAAACTTCAATCAATTTGCCCGATTCGGCGATCGAATCCGAGACCTCAGGACAGTAGTCGTACCGCGCACGCAATATAACGCCACTGAGGCATTTTCTTATTGAATATGTTAGAAGCACTTTATCTCAACTATATTTTATACCCAGCATTTAAATATAAGCTAAAAATATGCATATCTTATCAGAGTTAAGCTCACGATATATTTTCCATGCAAACGTAACATTTACTAGCTAGGGCACCTACTTAGCACCTGCAGTAAAAACTCTCCTTCAAAGCGCTCCCACTCGATCAAGGAATCTAATAAAGGCGATGTCGTACTGCATGCTACTTAATATTTTTATGAATACAATGTATAGCTTTGTTTTTATAGCTAAACTTAGTTAAAGTGATCTCAGGCTTAACTATCTCAACTCAATAATAGTAAAGAGCCAGTACATCCCTATTACATCATGGGACGGAAATGAGTTTAGCGCAAATGATAACAGGTGTAAGTATGTTTTAAAGATGAAAAAATTAAGTTGCAAATCAACAATATTAAGACAAACATATCAAACTACGAGTATTACCATTAATTTTGAAGAGATAAGAAGGAATTTAGGAAAGAGTAAAAATTATAAACGGCGATTCGTTTATCACAAATATTTATGCTAAGAGATGTAAAAGCCCGATAGCATTTTATACATAAAAAATCTACCAGGATATTTAATTCTGTCGACATAATATACTCGTATGTAAAGTTAGAACTTGACTTTCAACCATAGACATGTATGTATATGTCTTTCAATGTTACTTTTACCCACGAATAATGCAATAGAATTTTACGAAACTATACTATTTTTTCTATAAACGCACAAAATACTTAGAAGTACTAGCTACACGTCCGATGGCATTGAAAACATTTCAAACCTGACACGTGAGACGTCCACTAGCGTCCGTTGCCTTTGAAATAACAACAACAATATATCATGTGTCATGTTGCATAGTGCGCTATCGCGTCGCTTGTGTTGCACATCGCATATAGCTTCTACTACGACGTCCAGTTTTATACCGCTATATTGTATTCATATCATCTCTTTAGGCAGTAACGCGTACATTTTATGAAAGATGAGATTATCCCGCTTTTTATGACGTCTAAAGGAATCGTATTCTTTGGGGTTTTATTTTTAATATCACAACCGGTATTAGCCTAGTAATTGGCTGTAAAATATGGGATAGTCTCTTGTTATCTTAAATTATGTTTATATAGCTGAATACCACATTTGTTGTGTGGGTTAAATCTTTTATTGTTTATGTTTATTTGTGTTGAGCCTTATTAAGGGCGTAGAGCAGTTTATCGGATTATTTTGATATTTATAATGACATAATTACGAGGCGAATGAATTATGTTGTGTGACTCTACATTTGAAATCTTTCATTGACATACATCGATGTTTTATAAGCTTACGCTTGAATCATGGGTGCGTTGCGGACCTAAAAGGAGGGAATGAATGGGACAGAAAAGGGATTGGGAAAGGGAGGGGAGTAAATGGGCTACCAGAAATCTCACTCACCGAACGAAACGCGACAGCAAGTTGCCACTTTACGTCGGTTTTCTGTCAGACAGTGTTATCAAAAAGGTCTAGTCGGCTCGTTCTCTTAAATTATATCTTAATTGTTGTCTTGTATTATGTGTCGTCTCTACATAACATAACATTAACATAAGCTCACGCCTGTTTATAGGAAGGGGTAGGAAGAGGCGAACTAACGATCCAGAACACGCATTTCGTCGAACTTCGTTCCGTCCCAGAGCGATAGGGGGCGAGCCAATCGCCATATCGGGCACAAATTCCAGACTCCGGGCTGATATGGAAAAATCCAACATCACTTTGCCCGACGGGGATCGAACTCAAGACCTGAGAATGGTAGTCGTACCGAAATACAACCACGTACTGAAGCAGTCGTCTCAACATTATAGAATAATGTCGTCAGTGCTGCATTTTCTCATGGCACTGACAATTACATACATAACATAAACATAAGCTCACGCCTGTATCCCCGAAGGGGTAGGCAGAGGCGAACTAGCGAACTAGAACACCCACATTTCGCCGAGCTTAGTTCAGTCCCAGATGTGATAGGGGGCGAGCCTATCGCCATATCGAGCACAAATTCCAGACTCCGGGCTGATATGGAAAAATCCAATATCACTTTGCCCGACCCGGGGATCGAACCCGAGACCTCAGAACTGTAGTCGTACCGAAATACCACCACGCCACCGAGGCAGACTGACAATTACTAAAGGACCATTCTCAGATCAGGCAAGCGATTTTTCTAACTTCTCTCGCCACCTATCATAATTGGGACTGTAATAAGCCCGGCTTAACCCCCACAAATGGGGGGGGGGGGGTTGACGTCAGGCAAGTAGCCGGTCGTAAAAACAAAACTAAATCATTGTGCAACATGCTTAAAGGGGTGTGGATGATAAGGTAGAGAGAAAGTATCATATGGTCTCAAAAATTCTGCTTTTTATTACACTCCACTCAAATCTGCGATAAACTTTCTTTGTCTAAACGGGGCTTAAAGTTGGGTATGACCACATTGTATGACAGTAAAATTAAATAATATTAGCCCTGTAATATTACTGTCCCACTGCTGGGCATAGGCCTCCTCTACTAATGAGAGGGGTTAGGCCTTAGTCTACCTTACCTACCTTACCTTAGTCTACGCTGGCCTAATGCAGGTTGGTAGACTTGAAAATTCCTGTGAAGAAATTCTTGGGTATGCAGGTTTCCTCAGCGATATTTCATAATGAAAATACACTTAACATAGAAAAGTCAGAGGTGTATGCTCTATTTTGGGGTTTGGTCTCGAACCTCCATCACTTGTCTCGGCAGTCCGTACCATTCCCAACTGAGCTATGACAATATCGTATGACAGTAAACTAATGATAATAACAGTTGTAAAGACATCTCAACTATAACGGCCAATTACGTGCGGGCGCAAATATTTAGCCCGACAACATCTGCCCACAATAAAACAATTTTCTCAATTCAAAGCCTATTCATCACAAAATTACTTCATCGTCTATGACAATTAAATAAATTTGACCGCAATTCAGCCCAGTTAAGTCATCAATTCATTAATAGTGGAAAATGATAGAGAGAACCCCGCCGGAGGGCACGGGCTGTCTCACGGCCAAATGCGCTCAGACTTTGATTCTGAATCCCAACCTGCATAAAACCCCTTGATGCAGCCGCTTCCCACCCCACCTGATCGACCATCCTGCTCTAAACTCCTCGAAACGCTCGCTATCCCACTTTCACATCAAAATTACATTCGGTCGTTTTCGTTTATGCTCGGATGCAATAGCCGGTGTGCTCAGCTAAACATAATTTGAAGTCAGTCGCTTCCCGGCCGTCGGAGGAGGAGCATCGCTGTCGGTCGCCGCTCCCGCGTCCGAAACATCGTCGTTGCATAGATGTTTGTTCCGAGATAGTGCGTGGAAAACCTATATGGATTTGTGTGTGACTGTGCATTCTGTGATATCGGCTTGATGGTTTACTATTCCGGTTGTGTGACTCGCTAATGCACCGGATTTGATTGGCAAATGTAAATATGTACGTTTAAATAGTTTGTGAATCGTTTAATGGACGCACAAGCGGAAACATTAATTTAGCAATATTACCAGTTTCAGGCTGAAACGTTCGTACTAGGAAAACTGACATAAATCTTTCACATGAAATCACAAACAATATATTCCGCATTGTTGGTTTATTTCCTACTATCCATCATAAACATCTTTAAGATGAATTGTAATAAAGAGTGGGCGTATACATAAATACTTTAATGATCAATAGATATGCAAATGCATTGATTGATGAAACAAAAGTGAATTTAATTGATTGTAACAATGTTAATGTGTTTTTTTGGTAAACATGTGGGTGGAATAAAGGCAACAGTGACGGGGCAGTTGTTTCGTACGCAATCAAACAATTCATTATAACAATAGAGTATTGTTTGTGATTCATGTGAAAAGGTTTTTGTTGATGAATTAACTTTATTTATTGAGGATGTAATAGGACGCCATTGAGGTTTCTGGAAATCAAAATATGGTCACTTGATTCTTTTCCATTCATTGAATACAGTTTTTATTATTCTTCAGCACCTGAATGCTTAGCAACTCTACCAAAACCTTTTATATTTTACGCGCTTATTTCTAGTTAATCTTTGTTTTATTTAAATTTTAAAGCAATATTTAAAATCACAATCACCAAGCCCATATATTTTAATATAATCTTTTCATCTTTACAGATAAAAACAAGCTAACTTTACGAAGTGATGATCAACTAAATGTTCAGTGAAGTGATTTAAATTCTTTGCGAAAGTTATAGTTAAAGTGACGGCAAAGGAATTTCAAGTAAGTTTAACAGATTCAGTATTTTCTACTTAAACATTTTATGAGCAGTTCATTCTTCTTTTGTATGTACAATAAGTTTTGCTCTTTACTTGGCTCTACATTATAGACTTGCTCTCTTATATTGAATTATCATTTAGGTATCTGATTTTTAGATTACTGTATTGAATAAATCATTAATAGAGTAATAAATGATTAAAATGGGTTTCTATGTTGACTCTATGTTTTTTTTTTACTAATTTAGAGATTAAAATTGTTCGTCTCCACCTACATATTTAGTAAAAAAATACACGACTTTAGTAAAGTGTAAATATAAATTGTTTAGTATGTGCTCTAGCAGGCACGAGGTAGGTATAATATCTACTCTACCTAAATGTATCGTCATTAAACTGCATTTTTGGTACTGCACCTTATTTGTATATTATGAATAGGCCGCTTTCTATAGGTCGATCTGGAAATCTTTGGAATAGGCCTATGTTCAGCAATGGACGTCCTATGGCTGATGATGATGATGATGATATATTATATTTGTTATATGATCTTAGTTTAATATTCGTTTTATTATATTTTTCTAATTTATCTATTTTATTATTTTTTACTATTGGACCTTTCTCATCATTACCAATCGTTCCTTTATTATTTTACTTTTCCTTTGTGAGTTCTAAAAGCAGAATCTACATTTTTGATGTATTGTTCAAACTGTATTCCGTTGAAAACTCGTTCAAAAGGATTCATTTTGAACTTTCTTTGAGAAGTGATGGAAATAGTTCTTAATGGTCTTCTAGACACTGCAGTGAGGATTACTTTATAAGATTTTATAGATTTCAGTCATTGTTGTATTTATTCCTAAATTGGCTACCTGGAGTAAATCTAAACATACATACTTACATACACACTCACGCCTGCATCCCATGGGGGCAGGCAGATATAATTGAGCGCCACAAGCTACGATCCTGATACATCTCTTTTGCCTCGTCCACATTCATACATCGTTTCTTACATTTCCTTAATAACATAAATCTATTACATCTATAAATAATAATCAAATTGGATTGTAATTTCAAATTAACAGCTTTTTACTAAATGCATACGGTAATTGTAAATGTACATATATACAGTACTTATATCAAAAACATGTTTTTAAAATGTTTGTCTGTCTCTCTGTTCTGGCTAATCTTTGAACCCGCTGGACTGATTTGACAGGACTTTCTTTGGCAGATAGCTGATGTTATAAGGAGTAACATGTTATTTTAGAAATATTTTATCGCGAAAAAATGATGTTATAAGGAGTAACTTAGGTTATTTTAATTTTCAGAAATATTTTATCACGAAAATCTATGCGAACAGAATCGTGGGTAAACAATTAGTTTAATTATAATAATACTAATTAAAGCCTAACTACTAACGATTATATAAAACAAAAATGATGTGTAAAAACTGTAATTAAGTGAACAATAATTACTTGCCCAAAATAAATACTTTCACATTACTGGGTGCGGGCCTTCTCTACATAATTATGAGATGCTTTAATTAGTTTTATTCAATAAAACATTTACCTACAAAGTTTATAATTAATTATAGTTTATTAAGTTTTATATAAAGACTACATTTTTTAAGACTTATTAAGTTCATTCAGCCTAGAGATCTGAGATCTATAGAATGAACTTTGAATAAGGCTAAGTCAAAGAAACAAACTCAATGAGGATTTCTCTGAGTCTTTTTTACAAGAAAATCTTTGCTTAGTCTGTCTGTCAGTCTATTTTTCTTGTAAAAAATAACTCAAAATTCAATTTAACAATTATATACTGTAGTTACTGAGTTACTGAGTTCGTTACTTTGACTTACACTTAGTCGAAGTTCGCTCTATTGGATTCAGCCTAAGAGTATAAATCTAAGCAATTGATTTTATCGATAAGCTATTGTTTTTTTATATAATATTATCGATTACGACAAAACGAATAAACGATGAATTCACACGCTCTATGTTAGTAACCTAAATCAAACAAAGACTTCCTGCGGTTTTCTTAGAAAATATCAAACACTTTTGTAGGTCAACTAATACACAACATATTGCTGTGTGTGTAATCTAAATACGAGTAAATGTATGTGTGTATGACTAACATTATCGTCTGTCACCGTTTGATAGAGACATTCTTGTAATGATAAAAAACCTTACAAATATTTGATTTGAACGGCGGGCTTCGATATCTATATTTGATTCCCATTAGGGGAAACTACCGAAAGATAAAATGTGGTTGAATTTGTTTTGTAAGTTCAAATGATGCACATGATCGTGATTTCTTTTTATATACGTAAAAATTATCTTAATAGACTACATAGTAAAAACCAAAGTCGTTTCTTTCTGTATGTCTGTCTGTATGCTTAGATCTTTAAAACTACGCAATGGATTTTGTTGCGGTTTAATAGATAGTGATTCAAGAGGAAGGTTTATGCATTGAAATAAAACTATTTTTACGGATTCTATCACGATTTGGTTTTAATTTTTATGCCCGATGTTTCGAAAGCTTTGCAGCCTTCGTGATCACGTCAGTCTGACCCGTGACCATGATGGCTGCAAAGTCGAAGTTGATTTTGATTTCCGATTTTTGAAACTTCGGGCATAAAAATTAAAACCAAATCGTGATAGAATCCGTAAAAAAACAGTTTTATTTCAATGTTATAACATTCATGTAAACTTATTAAATCAGTATAAAGAAGTAATATAGTGATATATATGTATATGGTCGCCTCCTACTGGCAGCTATGGGCTGTGGAACGGGAGGTCCTAGATTCGATTCCCAGGACGGGCAAAACGAATTTTCTAATTTGATTTCCGCGGCACGGGATCGGGAGAGGGTTGACGTTAGACAGGCGGCCGGTCGTAAAAACTAAACTAAATCCTTTCTGCAAGATGCTTGAAAAAGTGTGTTGCAGCAAACCCACATTAAGGTGGGATAAGGGCAGGTAGAAATAAAGAAAGTGACATATATAATAACAGTCATAAATGTAGAGATCAGACAATTATCAAACACCTGATAAAACATAAAATGTAGATTGTAGAGCAACATAACGCCATGTAGAGCTGTTGCCAAACAAGTTTGACCTATATCATAGATGCGGAATTGTGTTTCATCAAAGCTCTACATTTGCTGATGGTCTCTATTTAGGTCTTTGGTCGTTTGATGTATTTTCTTTATTATTTTCCATACATATCAGCTTACGCTAAATAGATTTGCTGTTGTATGGTTTCTAGGTCAGCGATTCTAGGGATTTATTGGCTGTCTTTAGGTTAAAATAATATTCATTTTTTTAATCAGAAACTGGTAAACGAGTATGTAGTTCAACCATCGAGTAGATGGTATCTAGTCTAAACCTTAAGTCTAGTCTTTTTTGAGTGAAAACAACATCATGGAAAGCTACGTTTTCAGCGATCAGAGAGTAGCATGGATACTTTCCCGTTCCCGTGGAATAGTTTTTTTTATAGCAGAGACTGGCAAACGAGCATATGGGTCACCTGATGGTAAGTGATCTCCGCCGCCTCTATGAGTGTATATACAACCAAGACACAAAACAAATCCTGAGTGCGTTGGCAACCTAAAAGGAGAGAAATAGGGGTTGGGAAATGGAGGGGCATAATTAAGATAAAGGCCACCGGAATTTAGTTTTTTAAATTTTTATGTGATCAATGTTGCGATCAGTATAATTTTTGAGTGGTAGAGCCACGCTGTTGACTGTAACGTCTACGGCACGAATGGGCCAGCTCGACCGGTTTGATACCACTGTCTCACAGAAAACCGACGTAAAGTGGCAGCTCTCTCTCGCGTTTCGTTAGGTCAGTGAGATTTCCGGTGGCCCATTACCCTCTCCCTTGCCCAATCCCTTTTCCATCCCCTTCCATTCCCTCCTTTTAGGTTGACAACGCGTTCATGATTCTTTGTGTCTTGGATGTCTATGGGCGATGGAGATCATTAACCATCAGGTGACCCATCTGCTCGTTTGCCAGTCTCTATAAAAAAACGCCTATAGATAACTGAAAATTATATTATGTGAATTATCAAGCTTAAATGAAGGAAGTAGAGATTAGGAAGGCGAGATAGGATAGGACCAGCCGAAATCTTACAGAAGGTGGGTGTTCTAGTTAGCCAATGCACCTATGCTTACCACTTCGGGGATACAGGCGTGAGCTTTTGTTACATACATAATGTATTTATGTATAAAATTAGCCACTTAAAGTGTCATTTTGGCGACCGGAACTTCTATGATACAGCTATAAATACGTTTAGGAAGTGCCAAAAAAAGGTTGAATGACATTAGATAAACAAGTTTGGTATTCAAATGAAATCAATTAAATAGTTGTTAACATCCTATCTTATTTACATAAAAAAAACTGATTTGTAAAATCTGATGAGAAATCGACTTGTTTACTTAACTGGATGAAGACAGAATAAAAAAAATACTTACTGATTTCTTGAGTTTACGCGAATGTTATACATTGAAATAATCCTATTTTTACGGATTCTATGACGATTTGTTTATTATTTATTTTTATGCCCGACGTTTAGTTTTCGTTTCGTGGTCATTAAAATAATAAAAATTAAAACAAATCGTGATAGAATCCGTAAAAATAGTTTTATTTCAAAAAAATACTTTTTTTTAAGTTCAGTACTATTTTGTTACGTTCAAATTAAGGTAATATTAACGCTCGTTTTCTCCAAAGCTTCTCTGTTAAAAGCAAAAAATATTCAAAATTGGTTCATTTTTGCGCTTGCCGGTACGTGGTCTCCACTTGAGAACTTTTCTACATCGGCTATCGGTTCTACGAGCTATGTGATCTGAAAATCTTTGGAAGAGGCCTATGTCTAGCCGTGGACGTCCTGTGTCTGAAGATGATAATGATGGTTCATTTTTGGGTTGGTCAAAAATTATTAAACCGTAAAGGTTTCAAATCCTAATCTTATCTTAAATCTTTATTGAGATCACGTATCATCAAACGCCCGGGCAGAAGTAGCCGGCTGTGAAGCGAGAGGCCGCGGATTCGATTCCCGCACCAAGACAAATGTTTGTGTGGCCCACAGATATTTGTTTCAGGTCCGGGTGTTGTGAGACCGAAAATCTCCCGTAATTTCCGATACCCACGACACAAGACTCAATCTTAGTGTGGGGTCAGACCTATGCGTGTGACTGTGGAACGTTATTTATTAAAAATACTTTGACAATAGCGAATCGAGCTCGATACGAAATTGATTGTAAAAATTATTCCTAGTCGGGTCCCAGGTGACCCACCTACGTGTGCTGGTCTCTACCATGCCAACATTTCGTCCACACATTGAAGATATTCTGTCGAATTCCATACATATTTTATCTTACCTGACCATTTCCTATACGACGCCACAAGTGCCCCGATCCTAAAAGAATTTCCAGATATTTTATTCAGAACCATTGAACTATAAATAATAAGTCAGCCGTGATGAAATGAAACATCTCGGGGCAGAGGGTGGGGAGTGGGGGATGGTGTATCAGATTCCTTTCATTAAAGATCATTAGAGTATCGGGGATGAAAAATGAAAAATAAATAAAAGCTCGCCATTGTATCGGTTTTGGTTAAGATGATATTATTTTTGTTAAGACTGCCTCGGTGGCGTGGTGGTATTTCGGTACGACTACGGTTCTGAGGTCTCGGGTTCGATCCCCGGGACGGGCAAAGTGATATTGGATTTTTCCATATCAGCCCGGAGTCTGGAATTTGTGCCCGATATGGCGATAGGCTCGCCCCCTATCACATCTGGGACGGAACTAAGCTCGGCGAAATGTGGGTGTTCTAGTTCGCTAGTGCGCCTCTGCATACCCCTTCGGGGATACAGGCGTGAGCTTATGTATGTATGTATGTATGTGATATTATTTTTAACCGACATAAAAAGGTGGTTATCTATGCGACCCGTATGTGTGTAATATAGTCAGAATTGCGTCAATTTTCGGATGTTAGTCTATGTGGGCTTCTGAACGAATGCGCCAAATTTCATAAATGTATGTATGTTTGTCCACGTAGTTCTCGGGCACTATTAATCAGATTTCGATAATTCTTTTATCGGACTAGGTATCTTCCAACTTGGGAATAGTGAATAATCGTGAGGGCGGCAGCCAGGGGGAATGGAAGTACTGGGCTATAGCTTAAATAAGATAGATTGTATGTAATGTATAATAAAATAAAAGTATTACAATAACAAGATTATATAATTGATAATAAATATTAAAATATATATACGATTAATGAGAGTGTAAAATAATTCATAATAATATTAATGTTAGTATAATATAATTAAAATACAATAATCATAAAATAAGAAATAAATTGTAATTAATGGAAAGTTATAATAAAAAAAACATATATGCAAGTAACAGAACTCAAAATTGCCATAAAATCAATAATGGCAGGTGTAAAAGAAATCAATAAAAAAAAAACTTGGGAATAGTGTAATTTTCAACAAAATCGGTTCAGTAGTTTTCAAGTTACATACATGTTTATCGATAACCGAAAAGTGTTTGAATTTACATGCAATAAATGTAGAGGTAGAAAAATCTGTATCTAACACAAAATATCTAAAAAATAATTAAAGCTGTAAAATTATTATCGGTACCTTTTCATTTGATCTGGCATCGGCCCCAGCACCGACTCCAAAGACAGTAAGAAATTGTTGTTATTTTTAACCGACTTCAAAAAAGCAGGTTTTATTTTAAGTATTCAGTTTTGAAGTCTGTTTTAAGTTTTTGTTAAGCTTTAATTATTATATTTAAGTGTTCAGTTTTTAAGGCGGTTTTAAGTTTTTGTTAAACTTTAATTATTGATATTTAAGTGTTCAGTTTTGAAGACGATTTTAAGTTTTTGTTAAACTTTAATAATTGATATTTAAGTGTTCAGTTTTGAAGTCTATTTTAAATTTTTGTTAAACTTTAATTATTGATATTTAAGTGTTCAGTTTTGAAGTCGGTTTTAATTTTCCTTAAACTTTTTAGAGTTGTGCTATTTGATGTGTCTTTGTTTATAAAAGGCTATTTAAAATCCGTTTGATGATGATTTATAGAAAATGTTAGAGCAATAAAAGGCGTCTGTCCATCTCTTAAGCGAGATTATAATAACTCTGTAATTTATGACATTAAGGGCGACTTGCAGTACTAATGTAGAGTTAAACTTAAACTCGATTTATCCTGCCTCGGTGGCGTGGTTGTATTTCGGTACGACTACCGTCCTGCGGTCTCGGGTTCGATTCCCGGGTCGGGTAAAGTGATATTGGATTTTTCCATATCAGTCCGGAGTCTGGAATTTGTGATGTTGGTGATAGGCTCGCCCCCTATCACATCTAGGACGGAATTCAGCTCGGCGAAATGTGGGTGCAGTTCGCTAGTGCACCTTTGCCTACCCCTTCGGGGATACAGGCGTGAGCTTATGTTATGTAACTAAAGACCTTTACCAATATCTGAATCATAATTTCAAATCTTTATCCATTCAGACCGGGACATTACCATCTCAATACGTATTAAGCCACAGTGTTGCCCGTCGTGCCAGATTCCCCAGTTAGGATAAATGTAGAGCCACGTTTCGAATAACATTACTATCTTAAGGTGCGGTTCGAGGTAGGCAATCGCGACTGAACGCTGCGACATGCAAGACTATGACGCACTCACGACTGAACGCAGCGTTATGCAACGACTATGATACACACTCGCTTTGTCTATCTTTATGTTTGTACAGATACGTATATGAGTAAATAGGAGACAAAAATGATAAATTAATAAATATACCCAACAAGATAGAAATACGAGAGACTTTTATAGATCTCATAACAACCAGACGCCAAAAAACGATTCATATTTGTTAACCATACACATAGTTCATCTTCGGTAAACTTCTTGTACTTCAGAAGTATAAAAGCGGGGAAATGGTCAAATACAAACTAGATAGACTTCAGAGTAAGTTTTTTGCTACCGGACGCGAATAATCATGTATTCGCTGTACATTTTAGATAACTCTTATAAAAACGAGATAATCAAAGCGGCGTAATGACCGTATCGTAAATAAAGCAAACGTGTCGCTGACTTCGCGTTCTCTTTGTCTCAGTCGTGCGCCTCGAACTCAACCTTTAGATCGAGAGATTGGTTGCGCGTGAATTCAAATCTTGGAACGTGAGCTGTTAGGACGTTTGATGAGTTCGGTGTCTTATTTAAATCATCGGCGTTTTGATTTTGAAGTACGGATAAGTGTACTTCAAAATATATCCTTTGTTATGGTTTAATATTACATAGGTACAAGCCGTTTAGGAGATGTTTCATTTTGGGCCAAATATTGTAACATAGATAAAAAAAATGTGATTACAGAAAAAATAATACTACATTTATTTTGAAGCTCAAATAAAATCATATTCCTTTTAAAAGATTTTGCAATATTTTTTTATACTGGCAGCCATGACACCGTTGGCTGGATAGCCATAGCTTAAATAAATGCACGCATCGTTCAAAAACTTAAGACACCATTGATTTATGTTTATATTTATAAATACGATAATTTTAGATAAAAGCAATCAGAACTATTAACATATATTTTTAGATACCGTAAAACATAAAACTGAGTTAACTCTAAACAAAACGCATATCAATAACCTGTGCACATGGCTGTAAGCTGGACATTAAAGAGATTTAACTTTTGATGTTGCATTCAATAAATTGAGTCGAAAATATTTTTTCAACCGACTTTGTAAGAAGGGGTTATCAATTCGTCGGTATTTTTTATGTATATTACGAACTATAGACCGGCTATCAAGCAAGTTTCCATACAAAAATGATGTAAAACATCAATAACGCCATCTACCATTTATTACAATACAAAGGCTCTTATTACAGTTATTATTTATACCCTAGAATGTTCTGAAAATGTTCAAGAATCATCATCATCATTATCATCATCAGCCATAGGACGTCCACTGCTGAACATAGGCCTCCTCCAAAGATTTTCAGGTCGACCTAAGAATCACGTAAGACAATTTTTAGTCTTAACATTACAGACCTTACTTTTAAAAACACTAACTGAGCAAATGGCTAAAAATAGTCTGTCTCTTTTTTCCTTGTGTAACATTATTTAAAAATAAAATTATTGTTTTTCAAGATTATTTTTGTCTGTTTCTCCATACAGCTTACTCGAAGGAAGAAGATTGATCGAACCCTGACAAAATACTGTAATATAATGATTAAAAGCATTTCCTAATTACTATTCTAGTTTATTCCTTAAAGCTGGGGTCACTGCCTTACCACGAGAAATACGTAAAATTAAAATATCTTAAAAACTATGAGAAATAATAAAAAAAGAAATTAACTACAACAGGAAGTTTTAAAATGTTAATTACTTCGCTAATTTTAATACAAATAAACTTCATCCCACACATAATTCGCTAAATAACTAAAAATACATGCTTAAGGCTCTGTGAAACAGAGAGCTATGTGAGTGCATGGCTAGAAGGGCTGATCTTATTTAACGTGGAAGGCTTTTTTCATGAAGTCGCTTGAATCATAATAATAATATGTATACCACAAGTTAAAAAACTTAACGGATCGACTTCAAAACTTAACCGGTCGATTTAAAATGTATATGGGCACCTGTCAAACAATCTCTATCGAACGCAAAAAGTATCTTAAAAATCGGTCCACATCTGGCGGAGATATCGCGTAACATACATAACAATACAGACGAATTGAGCACCTTCTCCTTTTTTGAAGTCGATCGAAAATGATAAGTTATTGTCCTATAATTTTTTCGTTTCTAATTTTCGCATCGCTATCTGTTTAACACAGGCTTTCACAATATCTACCGTTTCGCGATAATAGACGGATGTCATTAAGTTAATACAAAGTTACTTACCGTGACTAATGATTGTTTTTATAAAAATTCTTGTACATTGTATGATTTATGACATTTTCAATTCTTTGTAATTCGCATAATATAAGAACATTAATTGTGATTATCAAGGATTAAACTTAAGATAATTATTGTTAAATCATATTACAGTAAATGCCTTTTAGTGTACGGAAGCCTAATAGCAAAGATTGATCCCATACAGTTTCGCCTTGTCGGTCTGTTAACAAGGAAACGAGTTATAATCGACCAAAGACATTGATAAAATTTTTAACACATTACATAAGCTCACGCCTGTATCCCCGAAAGGGTAGGTAGAGGCGCTCCAGTCTCTAACACCCACATTTCGCTGAGCTTAGTTCCGTCCCAGATGTGATAGGGGGCGAGCCTATCGCCATATCGGGCACAAATTCCAGACTCCGGGTTGATATGGAAAAATCCAATATCACTGCTTGACCCGGGGATCGAACCCGAGACCTCAGGACGGTAGTCGTACCGAAATACAACCACGCCACCGAGGTAGTCTGATAAAATTTTTAATCCGCCAAAATTATGTTTTAGCGTCCGTCGTCAGATTGGCGAAGTTTTAAGGCGACTTGCAGCGCTATTGCTAATCTAAAGTTACACCTTATCTAGATTTATCCTACAACTCACTCCTATCATTATCAAGATTTGGGTTAAATAGACATTTAGCCCCTTACTTATAAAAATATTTAAGCGCTGCTTATCTTTATACCATAGGTTGTCCCTTTCGTTTTTAAACAATGTAACGCAAGGAAAAAATTACAGGTTATTCGTAACCATTTGCTCAGCTAAAAATGCTGTTTTAAGTAAGGCCCTTATTGCGGAGCTTACAAGTGGCTCTTAGGCTGAGATCTGTAGAACGAACTTCGACTAAGTCTGAGTCAGAAAACAAACTCAGTGAGGATTTGGAATTTTTAAATGGAACTTTGACTTAGTCCGAGACATTTTAAAAAAAAAAAACAGTCTGACAGATACACTAGGCAAAGATTTTCTGATAAAAATAACGCGGACTAAGTCGAAGTTCGATTTAAAAATTCCAAATTTAGCGTCGTTGATTAGATTGATGACATATTAGTGTACGTGTTCAGATTTTTGATCCAACTTTAAGCAATCATTGACAATCTAGAAGATTTAATTTGAGAAAATTATCACACGCAATAATCTTATAGAGATTAATTTTATTACCTTCACTTCTTACATTACATAAAGACCGGTTAGCATTCACACGAAAAAACTAAAATTAGGAATTAAAATTTATTAAAACTACAAGTTCATATCGGTGGCGAAGGCTGCATACAATGCGATTCTTTGTGGCTCTATATTCCTATTAAAGTTTATAATTATTAAAGTTGTAGAAAGCAAAATTAAATATATTATTGTACCTCTAATATGCAAATCTACTATATTTTTATTTATACTTATGTTGTATATAAAAGAAAAAAAATTAAAAGGAGAACTGATGAAATGCAAAATGGCAATTGATAAATAGCAAAGCACTCCGCTATCTCTTTTGGGACACAATAGGATAGAACATTTTTGACAATGGATAATAATCCACTGGCAGAGATAGCTGGTGTTATAAGGCTAAGTAACATACGCTCTTTTTTATCCCGGAAAGTAAATGTCCAAGCGAACGCAGTCGCGGGCAACAGCTAGTATAGTAATATATTGCGATACCGTCATGTGGCAATGAAATATTGGTCTCACTAGTCCCGCGGGACTAGTGGGATGAATTAGTCTCACTAGACTCAGATATTCCGTTTCTCACCTTAATCCTTATTCCCCTACTTTTAAGTTGGTACGTGGCAACACCCTCATGATTTTGTTATTAGCGGTAGATACATGCTTCGCTGCAACCGAACGCCGGCTTCCTTTTCGAAAGTTGTTAGCATTCACCACTAGTTCACACCGGGTGGAAATAGAACCAGAGTAAGCGGAAAGCATTTCTTGAGATCTGCCGAATCCTGTGGTCTAGGCACATCCCGTCTACCGCCAAATATGCATAACAAGAGGAAATAATCGAATTACGATATTTTGCATCTCACATAAATAGGCAATTAATGAGAGGAAATAAAAACCTGTTTTGTTTCGCATAATATACTAGTTAACATAATATATTGGACATAATATTATGTCTGCATATAATTAGGTAATTTGAATACGTCTAGTGATAGCGTTAAGACGCCTCGTTGGTCTAGTAGCAGCGTATGGGCTGTGGACCGGGAGGTCCTGGGTTCGATTCCCAGGTCGGGCAAAGCAAATTTTCTAATTTAATTTTCCCGGGACTAGATCCATAAGCTCACGCCTGTATCCCCGAAGGGGTAGGCAGAGGCGCACTAGCGAACTAGAACACCCACATTTCGCCGAGCTTAGTTCCGTCCCGGATGTGATAGGGGGCGAGCCTATCGCCATATCGGGCACAAATTCCAGACTCCGGGCTGATATGGAAAAATCCAATATCACTTTGCCCGACCCGATCGAACCCGAGACCTCAGAATCGTAGTCGTACCGAAATACCACCACGCCACCGAGGCAGTCAGATCCCTCAGAGGGGAGTTAAGGTCAGGTAGGCAGCCAGTCGTAAAACAAATCCAAATCCTTTCTACAACATGCTCGAAAAAGTGTGTTGCGCTGACCTCACATTAAGGTGGGATAAGGGCAGGTAGAAAGAAAAGATAGATTATAGTTTGTAATTGCCAGCGACGAAGTACCGGAATAGCACATAGGCCACTTTTTCCCCGAAAATATTTCCCGGGAATTTTTTATTGGGGATTGATTCGTTAATAAATATATCCACGCTAGTGATGTGTCGCGGGCAAAGAGATTTAATATTACTAACTGTAGAGTAGCTATGAAGCAAGTTTGCGTACAAAAAATTATCTCAAACCTCAGTAACGCCATCTACCACTTATTACAATGCGAAGGCGCTTACAATTTACACCCTAGAATATTCTGTGAATATTCAACAATCACTTTAGACAATTTTACTGTATAAATATTATTACGCTGGCATGACCTTAAGCGCATATGTTTCAAATAATCACAAGTTTAAAAACTTAACTGACCGACTTCCAATTTACCGATCGTTACCAAATTTATATGGGACCACCATTGAAATAAGCTCTATCGAACACAAAAAGAATTTTGAAAATCGGTCCAAATTTGGCGGAGATATCGAGTAACATACATAAAAAAAAAAACCGACGAATTGAGGACTTCCTCCTTTTTGGGAAGTTGGCCGATACGACTGAATGACTTATGGCCACGAGGTCACATCTTTTGTATCACAAGTTTAGCGCTGTTGTCCCGTCTAGGCAACAGCTGGTATGATTACAAAAGTGTTATCCGGCTTTCAAAGAAAATGGTTAAATTTCATGGCAAAATATTGCCCAGTCCATTGATTCCGGCCTTTTATCTTAGGGTCTGGCAACTCTAAACACAAGCAGTGATCAAACATACGTGTAATAAAAATGCATATACAAACTGCAAACATAACATCCACCTATAAAATGCATTTTAATGACAAACTGACACCATTTCACATCAATACCGAGTGCTCGTAAACCAGTGACGTGCGCAAATATTCAAGTCTGTATAGACATAAAGCTTTATAATTTAATCTGCAATACCATCGTAGTAATCAATTACCCTGTCGATTTCAAAGTGAAGCCAATTGCGATAGCTATCTTATATTTAAAAATAGTGTGTCACTTTAAATTTAAAACAATTTGATGCAAGAATAATCACAAGTTTGAAAACTTAACTTACCGACTTCCAATTTACTTATAGTGACCAAATTTATATGGGACCACCCTTGAAATAAGCTCTATCGAACACAAAAAGAATTTTGAAATTCGGTCCACATTTGGCGAAGATATCGCGTAACATACATAAAAAAACGACGAATTGAGGACCTCCTCCTTTTTGGGAAGTCGGTCGAAAAAGAAAAGATAAGAAGCAAGTACATTTTTTTTATAAAGGCGCGTCTCCTGCACCCGTCCTCGAAACAAAAGACAAAAACACCTACACGAAACAATGTTTTTTGCGGGCTCATGGGATAATGGACAGACAAAATGTGTAGCGACACCAAGTTTTGTGTAGGAGTGTGAAATGTTTTAATGCAAGAGACGTCTTATGTCGGCTACACACCAACTGAACGAACGATCGCGAATCTATGCCTGTTGCATTCACACAACAGCGAAAGTTTGTTTGTATGAACGCAACAAGCTTAGATTCGCGAACATTCTTTCGGTTGGTGTGTACACGCCATTGAGGCTCATAGTGTCTATGTCTATATGAACTGCACGTCCCTGTCGTAAACCGTGTATTAGTAGCGGCAATATCGCTGTTTACATTATGTACGAAAACATTGCTCGTCCACGTCGGTTTGACTTTGAAATTCACTAATTTTAATCCTTTGATGTTGGTTTATAGTTTTTGTTGGGTAATGTATTGGATTGGATTGCCTCGGTGGCGTGGTTGTATTTCGGTACGACTAGGTCCTGAGGTCCTGAGTGTCCTGAGGTCTCGGGTTCGATCCGCGGGGCGGGCAAAGTGATATTGGATTTTTCCATATCAGCCCAGAGTCTGGAATTTGTGCCCGATATGGCGATAGGCTCGCCCCCTATCACATCTGGGACGCAACTAAGCTCGGCGAAATGATGGTGTACTAGTTGGCTAGTGCGCCTCTGCCTACCCCATCGGGGATACAGGCGTGAGCTTATCTTATGTATTGGATTTCGGATTATTTTTTGAGGAGGTTGATTGATTGAACTCAAATTTGATATTAGGAGTATATATTGCATATTACGAGTCGGCGCAACATAATATTTTAAGCATGTTATAAAATTATTCAGTCGCCACCTTGGTCTAATAGCATATATGAGATGTAGCCCGGGAAGTTCTGGGTTCGATTCCCAGGTCGAGCAAGCGAATTTTCTAATTTAATATGCTTGGGACTAGATCCCTCAGAGGGGGTTGACGTCAGGAAGGCAGCCGGTCGTAAAAACTAAGCCAAATGCTTTCTCCTTGTTTGAAAAAGTGTATTGCACCGACCACACATTAAGATGGTATAAGGGCAAGTTGAAAGAAAAGTAACAAAAGGATTCGGTTTAGTTTTTATGACCAGCTGTCTGCTTGACATCAACCACCTTCTGCAGGATCCAGTCCTGAGAAAATCGTGTTAAAAATCACCCTGTCCGAAATCGAACCCCTGGACCTCCCGAACACAGTTCACGTACGCTGCGACTAAGTATTAGGTTTCACACAAACAAACCTTCGCTGTTGTGTTCACACAAGATTCACGAATGATCGGGAACGTTCTGTCCCTATCGCCGATGGCCCTTCGCGAACGTTCTTTCGCCTTCATTCGCTTGATTTGTACCCGCCATCACATGTCTTCCTCTGATATTGTTGCTTGCTTTGCTCGTACGATCTGGTACAAGCAATTGCGACCACAATATTACCCATAAAATGTGACCAATAAAAAAATAATTTTATGCTCCAATTGAATAAAACTCACAAACCACACAAAAGTACTATTGAACTTTGAAATATTATTTTTTAACGTTTCCCAAAGCTATTTTTATGTTTCCATAACAAAGATTCCAACTTCCGCTACAGAAAAACAGATCAAGCTTGTGATTTATTATATAAATATTGAACGAAATTTGTCATAAACCACTTTTTATGGCGCCCTGTTCGAATACTCCTTTATGAATCCTGATTAAGTTATGGCGCCCATAAATATTGTTGAAGAGAATTTCTGACGCTATAAGCAATTACTCTTGTAAATTAACGACATGTGTTTTATAACTTTGTGTCAGCTTTGCTCTAACTTTGAAAACATCCAATGAGTTGACGTAATCAAGATTTGCTGAGGACTAAGCGCGATTAACTTTGATATTGGAATTCGAATCGAGTATAATTCGCGCTTATATTATGGAATTTTAACCAACAGCAGTACGCAGCGTGCATGATACGAATTCGATTGTCAAACTTATTCACTAACGCTCATCAATATAATATACCCTAGATGCACAGTTCCTTGCAAATTTCATCCTAAAAAGTGGTGCCAGAAATAAAACTAAGAAAAATATCACAAGTTCTAATTGACAACACATATATGACCCTATGCACGTGTTATAATGTAGCTTTTTAAATGAAATGAGCAAGCGTTCTTAAAATTAAATTTTGAAATTTATAATTCTATCGGCGTCCGACTGTAGGCAAAACGAGTGCTTAAGCACTCCTTTGCTGTCCCGTTTTCCGAGCGCCAACTGTGCATCTAGGTAAATAATATATCGATGCTAACGCTACATAATTTTTTTTTCGGGTTAACGTGTCAAGAAATCGAAAGTCTCATAGTTCTTGAGTACACAAAACTTGTATCTTAGACTGATATCTATAGAGCGAACTTCGACTAAGTCTGAGTCAAACAAACAAACTCAGTGAGGATTTGGAATTTTTAATTCTATCTTCGACTTAGTCCGAGCCATTTTTTACAAGAAAAACTGACTGACAGACAGACTAAGCAAAGATTTGCTTGTAAAAAATGACTCGGACCAAGTCAATGTTCGATTTAAAAATTCCAAGTCCTCACTGAGTTAATTTCTTTGACTTAGACTTAGTCGAAGTTCGCTCTATAGTTCTCAGCGTTAGTTTGAAGTCACGGGTGTTATTTTAGTTTGTAACGAAGAAGTTATCACGGCCTCACGTTGTGCAGCCGGAACAACTTAATGATGAGATTTCATCAGCGGCAGGGGAAGGAGTCGAGAAGAGAAAACACACGATGCGGGTAGATGAAGATTTATTGCACGATGCCCGATGGTGAAATACATTGACGATAGATACGTCCCACAATAGGGTGGAAGTGTTACTACTTGGTGGTACAGACTACTGAGTTGTCCCAACCAGGTGGAAGCAACTTGCAGGAGTTAATCCCTTTCGCTTTCAGAGAGGTAGTCCCATCCAGGTGGAAGCTACTCTCATGCCGCTTTGGATATAAAACGATCTAAAACATTGGACCGAAGACCGAAGACTAGAGACTTGGTTCGAAGACTGAAGACTTGGTTCGAAGACAATATTACAGATATCAAGTCGCGAGGTCATTAGGAAATGGCGACGACTCGCTAGCGCGATGTAATTCGAGCGTGGCGCCATCTCTTGGCGCGTTAGATGAATTATCAGGATGGGGTGTTACAGTCTCCCCCTCTGTCCACGAAGTCGTCCCGACGAGTAGGACAGTTGATTGTGCGGTGTCATCTGCTTCCGTAGTTGGCGACGTCCAATCTTCTGACAGATGCTGTTGTTTGTTGATATGATGTGGTCTTCTTCATCATATACTGGACTGATGGAGTCAGGACTACTGGCATCTTCCTTAAGGTGTTCATAGATATCCTCCCCCTGCACTAATGCTATTATTAGTGCAGCTTCTTCTTACTTCTTTCGTGCGTCCGAGCCACGTCACGTTGTGCGCCAGTTGTAACGAAGAAGTTGTCACGGCCCCACGTTGTGCGCCAGTTGTAACGAAGAAGTTATCACGGCCTCACGTTGTGCAGCCGGAACAACTTAATGATGAGATTTCATCAGCGGCAGGGGAAGGAGTCGAGAAGAGAAAACACACGATGCGGGTAGATGAAGATTTATTGCACGATGCCCGATGGTGAAATACATTGACGATAGATACGTCCCACAATAGGGTGGAAGTGTTACTACTTGGTGGTACAGACTACTGAGTTGTCCCAACCAGGTGGAAGCAACTTGCAGGAGTTAATCCCTTTCGCTTTCAGAGAGGTAGTCCCATCCAGGTGGAAGCTACTCTCATGCCGCTTTGGATATAAAACGATCTAAAACATTGGACCGAAGACCGAAGACTAGAGACTTGGTTCGAAGACTGAAGACTTGGTTCGAAGACAATATTACAGATATCAAGTCGCGAGGTCATTAGGAAATGGCGACGACTCGCTAGCGCGATGTAATTCGAGCGTGGCGCCATCTCTTGGCGCGTTAGATGAATTATCAGGATGGGGTGTTACAAGTTGTATTAATTATATTTAATAGTAGCAGGGTTTAAAAATATACGACATAAATAGTTTACGAGATGAAATAATTCATCTGTTGCTTGTACAAAACCATAATAGTCAAAGACTTCTATGTATTTACTAGACAAGCTGTTTCGAAGTAAAATTGTGGCACATGACGGCGAGTGTTTGACGTTCCACGGCTAAGGAAAAGAGCAGATTTCTATAGTGAGTTGAGGTCGATTAACAGAGATTTAGTGCGCACAAACTATGTACCGAACAGCCAGTCTAGTAGTATACATAAAAGTCTTTGATAATAGTAGTGACAGCTTGGTTTTTTTTTACAGTAAGATATATCCTAAGCTCCAAAACCTTGCAATTATTTTCTAAAATCATTGCGATTTCAACACACAATTTAACAAAGGCCGAGCTAAACTCGCAATTAACGAACTGACAAATTAATAAACCTCTTATTAAAGTCCTTACGTTGAAGTTCAATTTATTACTAATTTCTCATAATAAAACCGGCGACGACATCGTAAAGTCAGTAACGGCTCTTGTTCGACCCCGGTACATATTTTATTAAAAAAGTTCGGTCATCAAGCCACCGCGGTTGGTGGCAAACGTTATATTAAAGTATTTTCGACAGTAGATCTTAAATCAGTGTATGAAAACGCAAATGCAAAATGACTTTGTTCTTCCTTCTTATTTTTTTATGATGATGCTTCTACATACATACATAGGTTAGGCCTATGTATGTATGTAGAATATCTTTAATGTATGTATGTAAAAATAGCACCGATAGCCCAGTTGGGTGTGGTACGGACTGCCGAGACGTGTGTCGGAGATTCGAGACCTACCCCAAAATGGAGCATACACCTCTAACTTTTCTATGTTAAGTGTGTTTTCATTGTGAAATATCGCTTGCTATAACAGTGAAGGAAAACACCGTGAAAAAACCTCCATACCCGACAACTCTCCACAAGAAATTCGAAGGTATGTGAAGTCTACCAACCAGCATTAGGCCAGCGTGGTAGACTAAGGCCTAACCGCTCTCATTAGTAGAGGAGGCCCGTGCCCAGCAGTGGTACAGTAATATTACAGGGCTAATATTATTTATTATTACATAGGTTAAGGCCTGTGTCCCCAAAGATGTAGACAGAGGCGAACTAGAACACCTACATGTCCCTGAGCTTAATTCTATCGCCATATCAAGCACAAATTCCAAGCTTCGGGCTGATACTGAATAGTAAAACCCAGTATTACTTCACCCCACCCGGGGATCGAACCCAAGATCTCATGACGATATGTTTTATAAAGAAAGTCAGGCTATCATCAGATATCGCCCCTTGATCTAGTAGCAGCGTGTATGGGCTGTGGACCTGGGTTCAAAGTCCAGGCCAGGAAACATTATTTTAATAAAATTTGCCTAAGACTAGATCCCCTAGAGAAGTTTGATATCAGGCAAGGCACCAGAAGTACAGAAATTCCCAAAACCGTTTCGAAGTGAAAAAGCTGTGACGGACAGATGTACACTACATAATCACAAATTTCAAAACTTAAAGGACTGAATTCAAAATTACTAGGACCGTAACCAAATTTATATGGCCACCTTTAAAAGATATCGCGTAACATACATAAAACAAATGCAGACGAATTGAGGACCTTCTCCTTTTTTTAAAATTATAAGGATTCCGTTTTCGCCATTTAGCTACGGAACCAAACTAATAAAATACCCAATGTTGATTCATTAAGCGTTCCAACTTGAAGTAACATCGTTTCAAAGTTGCCAACTTGGGGAATTACCCGTCCATCTTGGTAATAAGCGGGAACTCGCAGACACTTTGTTCCAAATGTTTTCTGTAATCATGTGTGTTGGGTTGAACTTTAAAGAAACTCTTGAAGCAATTCGGTAAATGTTTGGCGTTGAAGACAAAGTAAGGATCTGGACTTTGTAGATTATTAAATGGAAGTGTTGAGAGAAACGAAAGGTTTTAATAAAAATATCTCAATTCGTGGATGCAGATAGGTCACAAATATTAGCCAATAGGAACAACGTTTAATTATGATGACTTTAAATGTATTCATTGAGATAATTAGTTTTCTATCTGAATGAGATCGTTTATTGAAAGACGTAAGTACTCACTTAAAATGGATTGTGCTGTGGCATGTAGCTGGTTAGATTCAACAATGAGGCTTATTTGTATAATCCATTAATATTTGTTTAGTGTTTAGGTGCTGTGAACATAAGAATCTGAAATACAATCAATATGCAAGACAATGTGCAGGCTGGGAGTATTATCTTGATCTAAGAATTAAAACCTGCAATACCACTATAGCTGACTATTTTAATTGAAGAAGAATTAAAATTTGTCACAGCACTAACCTAATGAATGCTCAATGATTCATATCATTCATGAAACGTAACCAAAAAAGTAACCATTGTGGAAACCTCACCACATAAAGTACAATAGATAAGTGACGCCACTTGAGTGAAATAAAAAAGAATAGAATTGAAGTGTCGCATTGTATTATACGAGAAAAAGTAAAAATCAGTACAGACCGTTTCTTTGAAGCAGTAAAACAATTTACTACGGAAGACTACTTTTATTGCGCTAGGGACGTTTTACGATATCTGTTGGACCATTAGGCTCCGTGTACACTTGTTTGGTACATGGCCATTTGGTCCGCAATTGAATAGCGGATGAATGTTTACCTGTGCATGGGGATTTACTGACATTTCTAACTGGGATTTGCTTTTAGTTACGTTCTCCTATATGTGCTAGTACATAAAATATTTATTGATCACGTAGGCATAAAAAACGCACTTATTCTCAAAACAAATGTAGTTACTGAGGCTATGAAATATGAAAAAAACTGCAAAAAAAATGTTGGCAACTGACAGCCAGATATGAACACAACGACGGAAGTGATGCCAGAAAAACGTGATATGGGAATGTCGGAAAGAAGAATAAAAGGAATGGCAATCGAGATACAATGGTTTATATTTGTAAGAATTTGTTTAAATGAAATAATTATAAATGAATGACGGTGCGTCCTAATTGCTAACTTCATGATACGTAGCAACCTTCATATATACAGTAGCCATCCAGAATTTTGAACACAAATTTCTCGATGAATGCATTAAAATACGACCAAATAATTTCTATGCTTGATGGTAAGTGAAGTGCAGTTCAAATAATATAATCACATGCTTCAACGGTCGTCAGATTTTTATTAGTCAGTGGATGCAGGCCGCTTCCAACAGTTTGATCTGGAAATCTTTGGGGGAGGCCTATGTCCAACAGTGGACGTCCTGTGGCTGATAATGATTAGTTTTTCAAAGATCGGTATCCAGTCGGATATATCCTACACTAGCATTACTATAGTCAGTGACATGGAAATCTTTCTCAAATCTCGCAAACCCTCTGATCTATCAAAGCAATGTTATAGAGTATATTAAGAACACAGCAGCTATCGAATGACTTTTATTTCGACACTATTTTATCACAATCAATGAATAGTCCGTTGTTTGGAGTCCGCTGTCCTCTTTCATCTGTTTACTGTTTGAAGCGTTAACAGATATTTCCTAAGTTGCTTTTGATTTCCTTTACTTGGATTTTTATAGTTTTAAGGTAGAATCGAACACATCCAATCCACGATCCACCATAAATTCACCATTTCATTTCAATACCAGGGTCAGGCAGTTTATATCTAGAACTTTTCAAGCGTAATATTTCATATGTAGATTGTGGGAGACAATTAATATCTCCCGATTGATGTTATATTTCGTCAGTATCACGACTAAAGTAATTGCTATATATTTATATTTCTATCACAGCACTTGGATCCATAAACCACAAGACAATCATTTTGATGGTCCATGTATAGTGTAGTACCTCAGAATGAAAAGACTCAAAAGGCAATTATGATAAAAAAGGACAAAAAATAAACAATATTAATAAAAACTGTATCTAACAGCTTACATAAACAAGACGAGGATATGAAAATTTCCCTTTACATAAACTCTTTGAGCAATACCTTGGTTACCGTAATTAAAATATCTCACGGTGCAAATTAACGCCTTCCACATACTCCGGTAGCGCTATATCTTCCAGTAATTAAAGGAATTAATTTTAGATCTACAGAAAAATCTCAGCTTCTTATAATGAAATTTATATTGAAGAATATCATAATAATCACAAGTTTAAAAACTTAACAGACCGACTTCAAAATATTCGATCGTGACCAAATTTATATGGGGAAAAAAGCTTTGTTGTACACAAAAATAATCTGTAAATCGATCCACATTTGGCGGAGATATCGAGTAGCATACGTAAAAAACATACAGACGAATTGAGGACCTTCTCCTTTTTTGAAGACTGTCGATAGTTTTTACGTATTAGTACTCATATATGGTATATAAAACAATTGTGGAGCATTTTTGAAGATTATTTTTGTATTTGATGAGGAGTTCCATATAAAATTGGTTTTTTGTTTGTTTTATTACCTTACAAATGCACATTACTATGAAATTAGAAAGATGAGTAAAGTACTTACGATTCCGAAAATCTCTTTCCTTACAATTCGGTTTTCTGTAAAAAGTGGTAACAAAGTGATCAATACTGATGATTTAGACGAAATTGTTTACAGAGTGATTCCATCTAGGATGTTAGTACATCCACAACAAAAATTCCCCGTACATGTACTACTTCAAAACATTCTTTAAATTCATTGAAATAAAATTATTTTTACGGATTTTATCACGATTTGGTTCGATTTCCCACGATTTCTTCGTGGTCAGTCCAACCCGTGACCACGAAGACTGCAAAGCCTTCGAAACGTCGGGAATAAAAATTAAAACGAAATCGTGATAAAATCCGTAAAAATAATTTTATTTCAATGAATAGCATTCTTTAAATTCTATTAAATCAACCAGAAAAGATTTTCAAGTACTAAAAAGAGAATTGGCATTGGTAAAGTACTTAGGATTCCGAGAATCTCACTTCTTACCACTATCAATTCAGTTTTCTGTAAAAAGTGGTAGTAATCTGATCGATACTTTAATGATTTAGACCAAATTGTTTACAGAGTGATTCCATCTAGGATTGAAATAAAATTACTTTTACGGATTTTATCACGATTTGTTTTTAATTTTTATTCCCGACGTTTCGAAGGCTTTGCAGTCTTCGTGGTCACGGGTTGGACGAGCCTTCGAAACGTCGGGAATAAAAATTAAAACCAAATCGTGATAAAATCCGTAAAAGTAATTTTATTTCAATGAATAGCATTCGCGTAAACTTAAGAAATCAGTATCCATCTAGGATGTTAGTAGATCCACAACAAAAATTCCCCGTGCATGTACTACTTCAAAACCATTCTTCAAATTCTATTAAATCAACCAGAAAAGATTTTCAAGTACTAAAAGTAATGGGTGATGAGAAAATTGTAGGGATCCTAAGTGTTACGCACTAGGTCGCTTTTAACGCTCAATATAAAATCAATTTGACAAATCTTCGCTTAGAGGACGCAAATTGGAACCCCACTAATTGAGGGGTCTGGACCCGCATAGCAATTGTGACTCGGATCTTTCTCACACGTCTAGAGACTTTATTTTTTATTGTGGCAAAGTGACTGCATTTGATGAGAAAATAATCCATATAATGTCCATTGTAGACATTGTGTATTTAATTGTTAGTATTCCGCCGTTGCAACTTGAAAATAGTGTATTTCTAGACTGTAGCACCAAATTTTCTTCTTTTTATCCGGGCATGGCAAAGTGACCACACCTGATGGTAAGCGATGTGTGGTCCAAAAATACCAGCCGCCACCTATAGACCTTGTGTCCATCGGTGGCGACCAGTATCATGCCGGCCTGCATAAATGCTTCTTCACACTCCGTTTGAAGGACCCAATGTTGTAGGAGGGAGGGAATACGTATGCCGGCAAACTATTCCACAGCTTCACGGTACGGCAAAGGTAGGAGTAAATCATTAAATAATCCATTAAATCTGCCATTTTATGTACAGATAAATAAATATGGTCCTGGGCAAATGAAATTAGAAAATTCACTTTGCCCGACATGGGAATCGAACCCAGGACCTCCCGGTCCACAGCTCATACATACATGCCACTAGACCAAGAGGCGAGAGAAGCACAACTTTATAAAATTACTTCCATAATTTGAAGTATGTGATCGGCTTAGCGAGGGTTGTAAGAGGATACAAGTACTGCGGGTTCGAATATCGGTTAGGGTGTAACAAAGGCAAGTGGTTTGGTTCCCAACCCAACCCTTATTTTTGGAATACAGATTTAACCATCTCTATTATAGTTTGTAACTATAAAGTATTTTATAGCGTTTGGATCATTTATATTGACCAAATACCAGAAGAATCAAGAGTAAATTTGCCACCAAACGCCATTCGTTTTTTAATAGTATATAACTCAATATCAAACGCAAAATGTAACTTGACATCCGATTTCTATGAGATAACTGCAACAGTCCGGTCGAGCCGGCCCAATCTCGCTTTAGACAAAAGTGTGTAGACACTGACGCCTACCATTTTGAAAGAAAGTAACACTCTTTATAACTTTATGCATCTATAATTATCTTTCAAAATATTCGTACCTTTTTCAATCGATTTCAAAGGAGAAGCAACTGAATTCGTCGATCTTATTTTGATGTTTGTTACCTGTCTGGTAAAAGGTGTTCGTTAGAATTAGTTTCAATAATTCAATGGTGGTCCGATATAAATTTGGTCAAAATGTTGAAGTCAGTTTTTAGGTATTAAACTTTTTTTTTTTAAATAAAAGGCATTTTAAAATAAACAACAGCCGTTCTGAATATCTTTGCAACTTAAAAAAACAAAATGCTTAAAATCTGTCCCATTTTTACAGTGCTCTGTTTTGTTTAGTTTTCAGTTTATTTTTACTTCGCAGATGCAAATAAACGCTGCGCAAAACAAACCTATAAAAATAAACGAGCTCTTCAAGAGAATGGATGAATGAATTTGTAATTATACATCCTACAGTTCGCAGATTAGTGTGGGCTCAGAGAATGCATTTATGTTGATGCTTATGTTGAAACTTATACGATTTTTTTCAATGTATAAGTTTAGTAATCGTTTTGTATTCTGATATAAGATCAAAGACAATATTAAGCCACATAAGTTCTTCTTCTTCTTATTTTAAAAATAATGGCTTCCACGCATATGCGATGATTTAGCCAATGTCAAAGTAAATAGAGCAATTATGTTATCATAGTGATCATGAGACCCAGATGTGGATGTTCTCGAGGCCCTGCTGGGATTATGGCGGTAATTCCTTTCAGTGCGGTGCTTAAGTTGATTCCAAATAATAAGATGGTTATTCTCGCTTTATGGTTTTTGAGCAAGTTGAAAAATGCAATAAAAGCGGAATAATGTACCTATTCAAAGATCCTTTACATGCCGTCGAAGAGTACTATACCTTTATTTAGATATTTGTTATGAATATTTGTAAATCGTAGTCACTGTACCTCTATAGTTAACATTGTCTAGCATTGGGCTGAATTGAATTCTTCAATATGACTATCTCACAGAAAAGCGTCTACAAGAGGTAGCTTGCTGTTAGGGTGAAATCTAATAAGTGAGCTGATAGCCCGTCTCTGCGACTGCAGATGTCTCCACGATAAAGAATAGCTTGCTGTTACATTGCTATTTGATATGTGTCGGTGGGATTCCCGAAGTCCAAAAAACCCTACACCTACCTGTCCAAATCTAATATACATTTCCATTTCTTGGTGCTTACCAACTTTGCTAGAGGACGGCTCAAATGGTGGTACATGGCTAGAGCCAAGCTGCTTAGCTGGCTTGGTTATGCCCTTTGCATTGTTGACCTCCATCACCGTGGGCTCTAGCCATGTACCACCAGTTGAGCCGTCCTCTAGCAAAGTCAATAAATAATCTTAAGTATCTGTCTTCATCCTACTCTATCCAAGTATTAAGTGGCGATGCAAAAAGTAAGTCTCGAACTTATTTCCCACTCGACTATCGCAAGAACTGAAACGTTAATGAACGAGTATTCGACTTATAGCGCAATTACTGAGGTGTATTTGCATAAAATCCATCTAACGGTGCATTTGGAAATACGTTATATAAAAGTTTTTGGATGATCGTGGTCTATGGAACTTGATAAACAGCATTCGTCCAAAATGTATAAAAAAATATGCATCACGTGTATTAAGAAGTAATAATTATTTGTCTTCGCTATAATTTATCTTATTTAAGGTAGTCTAACGATTTTGTTAATCGCAGCGTCCACCTACAAGGTAGACCGACGACCTGATAAAGGTCTCAGGAAGTTGCTGGATACCGGCCGCTTCCAACAGGTGGATCTGGAAATCTTAGGGGGAGGCCTATGTTGAGCAGTGGACATTGATAAACGATTTTGTTAACCTAAAAAAAACTAGCTTCGTTATTATCCTATATACTAGAAATGATTAAATCTTTTCTGGAAAATACTACCACTACGTACAGTTTACTTGATTATGTTTCTAAAAAATCAGTGTCATATCTTTTTCTATTCAATATATAAGTGCATATTCTTCATTTCTATTGCAAATTTTAACTTAAACAAAATCTCTACTATCTACTTCCACTCCTACAATGATAACCGCTGTTTGAACTTCAGTAGCCCCTTCCATAACATCTTCTATCTTCGTCTCAGGACTCCTGACGATGAGGTAGATTACGTCAACTTGTTTTATGGTATCTGCTTTGATGCCGTGGGCACGAGCGCCGACGCGTTTGTCTTTATTACTCGTACCATGCATAAACAGGATGGCTTTAACTGTTCCGTAAAATTAGACTTAATGATTGGTGATATTTTAACATTGCTGTATTAAAATATAGATGTTTAGATATGCTTTGTTGAGCAGTAGGTAATTCTTACGCCGCGTCTCATGCACTAAAACATTACACAAAACATGGTTTCGCTACACATTTTTATCTATGGAACATCTTCTATCAGCAGGATAGCGTAAATCATTATATTACGTATTTGTCTTAGTGTTTTGTTTTGACTGCTTCCGTGGCGTGGTGGTATTTCGGTACGACTATGGTTCTGAGGTCTCGGGTTGGATCCCCGGGTCGGGAAAAGTGATATTGAATTTTTCCATATCAGCCCGGAGTCTGGAATTTGTGCCCGATATGGCGATAGGGTCGCCCCCTATCACATCTGCGACCGAACTAAGCTCGGCGAAATGTGGGTGTTCTGGTTCGCTATTACGCCTCTGCCTACCCCTTCGGGGATACAGGCGTGAGCTTATGTTATGTTATGTTCTTTGTGTTTTGTTTCGAAATGTGGGTGTTCTAGTACGTTAGTCCTCTGCCTACCCCTTCGGGAATACAGGCGTGAGCTTATGTTATGTTATATTTCCTAAAATATAAACATGTAACGTACACAAACCTTTTTGCATTTAGTGTGCTTTTAAATACCAATTTGGTCAATTCAATTTTCTTGGGTTGAAAGGGGTTTAAAAAGGGTGAAATTAGTTTTATGTGATTTTTATGTACAACAACCACTTTGTTTAGCTCGTATGAAGGATAATTAAGTGGCTATTTGTTCGAAAATGTAAGGATTTCTTGACAAGAAATGGAGGTAGATTTTTTCGGGTTATATCGTAGAAAATAATACTATCAAACTTCAACGAGGCATCAGTTAGAAAAAACTTAACGGAACGACTTGAAATCTGATCGTGACTAAATTTAAATAGGACCACCGTTGAAATAAGCTCTATCGAATACAAAAAGAATTTTGAATTCGATAGAGTAAATATCGCGTAACATACATAAAAAAATACAGACGAATTGGGGACCATCTCTTTTTTTGAAGTCGGTCAAAAATATTGTTTCAAATATAGCTAAGAGTATAATTATACAAACTTTCATTAAAATTGATTGATCAGATTTAACCAGTGATCCTTGATGATTTTTGGTTGGTGCGTTGGCTGGTTTTGTTCGGTCGCTTCGCCAAGTGAAGGTCATCTGAGGGGCATCGCACTGGAAGGAATTACCGCCATAATCCCAGCAGGGCCTTGAGATCATGCACATCTGGGTCCCATGGTCATTCTGAAAACATAATTGCTCTATTTACCTTGACATTGGCTAAATTATCGCATATGCGTGGAAGCCATTATATTTAAAAGAAGAAGATTGATTAGATGTAAGCTTGGATATCGGATCTAAAACTATAACTTTAATCTTATAACTTTCATCTTTTCTCATAAGAGTAGTATTTATCTCAAATATACTATTATTTTTGGCTAAAACTTCTAATAAACCCTTCAGTCAGCACCTCGAAAATTATTGTTCCATATAATCCTACCTACTAAAACCCGACAATTCGAGAGCTCTCGAAACGGCTGTCGAAAATCCTCTTACAAATACGGAAACAATCAGCTTAATAGAAAACAGGCAATAACATTCGAATTTTTATTAACACCTAATGTGACTCGATAAGAGGGTGTATCGAACCTTTGCCAGAGGTTGATTTGGGGGAAAAGTGGGGGGGTTTATTGAAGATAGTGACTGTGATAGATTTTTTTTATTTTTTTTTTATAGCAGAGACTGGCAAACGAACAGATGGGTCACCTGATGGTAAGTGATCTCCACCGCCCATAGACACCCAAGACACAATAAGAATCATGGGGCGTTGCCAACCTAAAAAGAGGACGTGGAAGGGGAGGGAATAGGGATTGGGAAAGAGGGGGGGGGAATGGGCCCCCGGAAATCTCACTCACCGAACGAAACGCGACAGCAAGCTGCCCCTTTACGTCGGTTTCGTGTGAGATAGTGGTCACCAACCGGTCGAGCCGGCCCATTCGTGCTGTAGACGTTACTGTCTACAGCGTGGCTCTACCACTCATAAATTGCCCAATTGGTGAGAAGTTACGGTTGCATTTCTTCTACCAACTCTTTTCTCGATTCAATGTTGTAACACACTTTTTCAAGGATGTTGCAGAAAAGATACGGGTCTAGTTTCTATGAACGTCCGCGTGCTTGATGTAAAACAACATCTAAGATTCAGTTCTAGGCGAATGGTGTTAGGAAAACAGATTTGTTCAACCTGGGATTTGAACCTACGACCTTTCGATCTACAGTCCATATATAGTACCATTGGACATGGGAGGCTACTGATTATGATTGCATTAGTGTGTTGAGATAAACGATGGTTCATGATGCGTAGACGAGGAATTGTTATTCTGATCTTTGATACCTAAATTCAGACCTTTAATATCATTAAAGTTTTAATGAAGTTTAATAAAACATAAACTCACGCCTATATCCCCGAAGGATAGGCAGAGGCGATCTAGAGAACTGAAACACCCACATTTCGTCAAGATTATTTCCGTCCCAAATGTGATAGCGAGCCTGTCGCCATTTCGGGTATAAATTCTAGATTAGGGGCTGATACTGAAAAACCTAATATCACTGCCCGACCCAGGATCGAACCCGAGACCTAAGGACGATAGTCCTATCTCACACATAACCCATCTACGCCACCGAGGCAGTAAATAAAAGTAATTAGGGTTATGTAGCAATTGGTTAAATTAATTATGTCACGTTCCAAAATTAGCTATCTAATTGATGATTTGATTAATTAAAACTCGATCAGTTTAATTTTAGTTTACGGACAATTGTATGAAACATAACCAAGCTCTCATTAATCAAATATAAATTTGACATCGTGTAGCTAATTTTGGGACGTGACACCATCAATATTATTATACCCTAGATGCACAGTTCTTTGCAAATATCCTCCTAAAAAGTGGCCTCAGAAATAAAACAAAGAAAACGATCACAAGTTGTAATTAAATCAACACAAATATAACCCTAAGCACGTGTTATAAAGTAGGTTTTTAAACGAAATGAGCAAGCGTTCTTTAATTTGAATTTTGAAATTTAGAATTCTATCGACGTCCGACTGTATGCAAAACTAGTGCTTAAGCACTTCTTGGCTGTCCCATTTTCCGAGCGTCAACTGTGCATCTAGGTAAATAATATATCAATGCGTGACACAAATTAATTTTCAACACATTCCACATAGAGCGCCTTATATAAAAACAGTTTAGCTGAGCAAATGGTAACGAATAGTCTGTCTCTTTTATTTTCAAACAATGACACAAGGAGAAAAGTGACAGACTATTTTTAGCCATTCGCTCAGCTAAACTGTTTTTATAAGGCCCAGAGTCTAAAGGCAGTCTCTGAGAATGATAACCACAAGACAAGGGGGGTTACCGCCACCTCTTATAGCATAAGCTCACGCCTGTATCCCCGAATGGTTGACAGAGGCGCACTAGCGAACTAGTACACCCACATTTCGCCGAGCTTAATTGCGTCCCAGGTGTAATAGGGGGCGAGCCTATCGCCATATCGGGCACAAATTCCAGACTCCGGGCTGATACTGAAAAATCCAATATCACTTTGCCCGACCCAGGGATCGAACCCGTGACCTCAGGACGATAGTCGTACTGCGCACGTAATACCACTACGCCACCGAGGCAGTCTACCTCTTATAGCAGTACTATGTATTATAAACTTCCTACGTTTTTTTGTACAGAAATCGGAACAAATAAGATTATAATAATATTGCTATAAGAGGTGATGGTAACCCCTAAGGTGGTCTCCATCCACATAACCTACCTCTGAATCCGTTTTATTTTCCTTTCACATCTCTGAGGGGATGTTAAGTAAATTACAAACATGCGCGCGCTAATTTATGAATCAGCAATGTAGTACATAATGAGATGAACAAATGTATAGTGGGAGCTTGTTTCGGCTATTTCCCGCGTTGGGAGAAATGTTTATTAGTATTTTACTAAAGAATATGGTACTTTTTGAAGCTTTCAAAGTTAATCACATATTTTTTTTTCACAAAAAGACAATAATTATATATGGGCTTGCTTCGTTGCAATTTTCTATAGCATTGCAATCGACATTGTACATCACAGGTAAAGCATAATAAGTGCCAAATCCAAGATTTTACATGTATGATTTATGCCTAACGCCGCGGATTCGAACTCAGCGGGAGCGGATCGGTGGCGGCCTAAGGGCGAGAACTCATTTAGTTTAGCAATTATTGCCGATATATTTTATTTCTCTTTACTACATGTTAAATACACATAACACAATTCATATATAAAAATGTTGAAGAAAGTGAACAGCTACAGGCATGGCAGTAGGTACAGGTAGTAAACATTCCACAACCGACGTTAACAAATAAAAACTACAAAATTCATATCAGATTTCAATTAGATATAGCATTGATAACAATCATGGCCATTATAACAGGAGCTCGTATTTGATTTCTGATGTAAATGTAAATATCGAAGTTCGACGAACCCTGTTGGTTCAATTTAAACTGGACGATGACAATAATTAAGCATTTCTCTACTCAACAAGGCGTACGTCGATAAACTCTTTAATTATCTTGGAGATAAGATTTTAACAATTACACTGATAGTTAGAAAACTAATGGACGTTTATTTTTTAAACTTAATAGGCCTTACCTATAAAAACAGTTTAACTGAGCAAATGGTAAAGAAGACTATCCCTTTTATTTTAAAACAATGTGACATAAGGAAGGCTAAAGTTGAATGATAGAGTGAGGAATAACAGCATAAGAGAGAAATGTGGATTGAAGGAAAATGTAGTGACGAGGATTGAGAAAGGAATGCTTCGGTGGTTTGGCCACGTTGATAGAATGGATGAAAGTAGTGACGAAAGAAATTTATGTAGCGAAAGTGAATGGTAGCATCGGCCGAGGACGTCCTAGACGTACCTTTATGGACCAAATTGGCGATCTTTTAAAAAAAGGCCAAATAAGAAGTTCTCGTAACCGACGAGCGTGCATGAAAAAACTCATGACTGTGGCAGAAGTGAAAGAGATATGTTTGAACCGAGGCAACTGGCGCTCCTTAGTCTCTGCCTACCCCAACGGGAAACGTTTATGTATGTATGTATGACATAAGGAAAGTGACAGACTATTCTTACCCATTTGCTGTTTTATAAGTAAGGCCCAATATGTTAACGCCAACATCTCTAAAGCGGTAGGTAAACGTACTAGTACTTCCTCAATATGATCATACTTATTTCCAGCTCATTATGTGATAAACTACAATCTTATCGCCACACCGCACCGTGCACAAATCGCAATGATGGATCTTAGGCGTATTTTCAAACAAATCTCAAACATCTGTTGAAATTGCACAAACCAAGACCACAATTTGAAAACTTTTCAGTCTAAGTCTCTACCAGAGCTAAAATACATGGGGTATTTAGTATCCCTTTACTAATCTTCATCCCTTTACTTACCACCGTAGACAGCAGCTTGGCAGAACTCCTGACATTAGCAAAGTCCATGTGTGTCTGTTACCGGTTATCATACAGTCATCTGCTCGTCTACCTTCGTACGCCAACAAAAAATATATTTCCACTACATTGGAATATGTTTAGGTATACACCATTTCGCCTTAAGAACAAATCTACACCCATCACGAAACAAGTGCTGCACAGCCATACAAAGCCTCTAAATCTTGCATAATAACACACATAATAAAAATCGTGATAAATTATTTTAACCGTCACGGAAATAGAGATGCATGATGTGGCATAAATAAATTGAAACAACCTCAACGGCCTCTTAATTTTTACTAAGCAATAAAAGCTAATGCAAAAAGCTGTACGTGGTAGTGTTAATATTAAAAATATGCGTAGAAACAACGGAAACTCATTTCCTAAATTGTATTTGATAACGCATTTATATATCTTTTTTCCTCAAGATTGTTATCTTCGTTTTAATAAAATATACAATATATGTACGTATTTTTATGCAAAAGAGTATTTTTTTATTAATTTAAAACTTGATACGCTTTATAAAGTGAATTAGCCGTAAAGTATATCCTCTATAAAAATGTTAAGCGAGAAACGAAAAAAATAATATTTTTATAGCAAAACTAACATTGATTTTAAATAATTGCTGCATCCTGTAGAGAGGACTTTTCTTTAAATTTCATTTAGTAAACTGCATTTATGTAAATACTGATTTTGTATTAGTATTTTCGTTATTATATACCACATTACTTAAATAAACTTTTTCTATACATTTATCATTATATTAATTAATTCTAGAAATAATAATTCTAGAAAGTAGTACGCTTATACCATATCCAGGTGCAACTAAGTCCGTGTAAAATCGTGACATTTAAAAGAGCGTACTCCGCTTCTGGCTATCGGGCGCACTTACAACGACCTATGTGGGCTACGAAATTATTCACACTGCTCCGATTCCCTCGCCCGATTTGGTTATATCCAGACAATTTTAGACATCTGTGTTACAAGAGGTTTGTCTGAACCGCTTGAAGCTAGAATTATTAAGTTTACTTGAATATAGGTTATGGAACTGTTTAATAGGAATCGTTGGCCTTAACATGGAAACAAAGTTTGTATTAATTTTTTTGTTGTTTATGTATCGTTTCTCATTATGCAATCTGGAGCAAAATTTTGCTTTATCAACTGACTTCAAAAAAAGGAGGAGGTCCTCAATTCGTCTGTATTTTTTAATGTGATAATGATATCTCTGGCGGTCCACTTTTGACCAATTTTCAAGATTCATAACAAAATTTGTGGATCACCAAATCATATACTAGACTTGGAGCGAAGAACGAACAAGTCTCTCGCGCTATCGCTTCAGCGTAGGCATATAACTACCTCTATAACTCGCTTTTTATCGATAAATTGAAACTCTTTTCCATCTGGGTTCGGATTGCAACTAGTTATTTCGTATGCACGTACAACCAGCGGTTCTCGTATTGTTTACTCCACTTCACTGGTCAGTGTTAATTCAATTAAAAAGGTATTTTCTTTGAAAACGTTTCTCTGAATGCTCAGCTCTTTGTATACGTTGCACCGTTTGAAATTTAATTAGCGTGTTTTTATAATTAGCGTACTTAATGAAGGTAATTAGTGGAGGAAATGCATTTGTGTATCAAGTTCTGTTTATTCTAGATTGTTTTCAGCCATGTCTTATCCTGGCACTGCAGTGTTTGTACCTGCGGCCTGAGCAGGAAAATTTCTGACAACCGTAAATGTATTCGAACTCGATGCGCTTCTATGAAATTTGTATGAAATATTAACCAAACGTCATCAGTGCGCAGCGAACTCGAATACATTTACATTTACATTAGTTTTTCGTGCTCGGGCTACTGATAGTACAAGTTTTGACAGTTCGTAAAAATTATAGTTTCTTTTAACCCGTCGGAGGCGTCACATAAATATGTTACATAAGCGTATGGGACCACCGAAGGCCGAGCCGCCCGTGTCTATTTAAAAGGCAAATGGATGTCCTCAATCCTATTTCATGTAGGTATAGTAAAAATTATAGACATATTACTATCGATATATGGTTTCGTTTAGTTTTTAGTTTCGTTTCGTTTAGTTCTTTCGCCTTATTTCGGCCGGTGTGTACACGGCAGAAGGGGCAGGCAAAAGCGAACTAGCAAATAAGACACCCACATTTCTCCGAGCTTAGTTCCGTGCCAGATGTGATAGGGGGCGAACCTATCGCCATATCGGATACAAATTCTAAACTACCGTGGTAAAAAATAAAATAATAAAAATAATAATATTGAAAACATCCAATATTGAAAATATAACTTTGCCCGATCCAGAGATCGAACCCGAGACCTCATGACGTTAGTCGCATCGAAATACTACGCCACCGCAGTCTTTAGTCAGGTACTTATAATAAACAATGAAAGACCAATTTAAATGAGCTGACCATTTTGAAACCATCTAAACTTGGAATAACATCGTGCCTCAACAGTGCCGTCCCGCCTTGCTCGAATACTAATAAGTTAATCTTTTATATCACGTTTTCGTAAAACAAAGAGATGGGGCCAAGTATGAGATAAAACGACCAGCGTAAGTTGACCTCTGGTGAGCTATAGCCGCACACCTTGATCTCCCATCCCCTATAGACCAGAGACGGGGGACGGAGCTCTTGAATTCAGTTCCGC
Source organism: Clanis bilineata (assembly GCA_036417725.1). Lineage (NCBI taxonomy): Eukaryota > Metazoa > Arthropoda > Insecta > Lepidoptera > Sphingidae > Clanis > Clanis bilineata. Next base: position 3,289,433 of record CM071161.1, read on the forward strand.
TGGTGGTCGAGTGTGAGGCCGTATTAAGCAGGCAGGGAATTATGAAGCATGCGCCCCTTTGAATACTAAACGACCATTTTGAATAGTCGGTCTGCTTGAAGCGAAATAATCATGGACGCGGTGCCTTCTGAAATGTGTTACCTATTAATGTTTTTTTTTTATAGTCGGCGGTATTCGTATGGTAATTTGTTAGAGAAATTCAGTAGTTAGGTTTGGAAGGAACGCGTTTAGCTCCAGTGAAATACTTTTGAAATAATAATGAAGGCTTACTTTTGGGTCGTTTATTGTTTGCATGTTTTAAATTCCAGAAATGTTTTGATGAATCATGTTATTGAGATAGGTTATTAAATAGTATATAGACAAATTTAGCTGGAGCTGATAGTATTAAATGATATGGACGAAAATATAATCTTACTTTCTACCTGCCCTTATGCCATCTTAATGTGGGGTCGGCGCAACACACTTTTTCAAGCATGTTGCAGAAAGGATTTGGGCTAGTTTTTACAACCGGCTACCTGTCTGATAACAACCCTTTCTGGGGGATTCAATCCCAAGCAAATCAAAATAGAAAAAAATCGTTTTCCCCGACCTGGGAATCGAACCCAGGACCTCCCAGGCCACAGTCCATATATGCTGTCACTAGACGAAGGAGACGATTAAAATGCTCATTAAACACGGACATGACAAAAATATCATGGACAAAAATGTGTAGTGACACCATAGTTTGTGTAATTATTTTCCGAAGTGTTTCAAAAAAGCCTGAGTAAAACCAAATCGTACGTTCAAATTTCGGACATTATTTCATCTTGACTCTCCACAAGATAACCAATGCTATAGAAAATAATCCACAAACTCCAACAAATCAGAAACATGCAAATCGGAAAGAAACATCGGAAGAAATTCAAACTGATAATGATGAACAAGATCCCCCTCATTTGTATGGAAGCAACGACCTTCGTAAACGGCTGTACTGTTTTGAATAAATCTTCTTAAATACTAACTCAATAAGAGGAGTGCTCGTTTGGCGTAAAGTAACGCTCAGTGAATTGAAAAAGGTTAACACAATTTGCATTCGTGATGTTTCGGGTATCTTCGAGAATAAGGATTGATGTATTAACCTGTTGAAGGTCCTTTGCGATCTTGTAGTACTTCTTTTTATTGTAGCGACTGTGGATCCGGAGTTCGTGGGTTCAATTCCCAGGTAGGGCAAAGCTAATTTTTTAATTTAATTTGCCAGGGACTGGATCCCCCAGAGGGGGTTGACGTGAGGCAGGAAGCAGGTCGTAAAAAAATGCCAAATCCTCTCTGCAACGTGTTGAGAAAGTGTCTTCCGCCGACCCCACTTTAAAGTAGGATATGGGCAGATAGAAAGAAAGCAACAACTGGAAAACGGGTGGGTCTGACGATAAATGATCTCTACCGCCCATAGACACCCAAGACACAAATACATCATAGGTGCGTTGCCAACCAAAAAGAGGGGAAATAGGGATTGGGACAGGGAGGGGGAAATTTGGCCACCGGAAATCTGACTTTCCGAACGAAACGCAACAGCGAGCTGCCACTTTACGTCAATTTTCTTAGGGACAGTGGTATCAAACTGGTCGAGCCGTCCCATTCGTGCTGTATACATTACTGTTTACAGCGTGGCTCTACCACTCAAAAACTTTCTCTAGTTTACGTTGATTCATAAGAACGTACAGATCCAGGGCTTTTGATATTTGTTTATCTAACCTAATTTAATGAAAGGAATTCTTTTGTAATCGAACCCGAGACCTCAAGATGATGGTCGTACCGCAAAACAACTACGCCAACAAAGCAGTCAGTCAGCCAGTAAATTCAGTCTTGTTAACAAAGGCGTAAATATAGTGTTGGGGGCCCGTGGCAAATTCATTGGATGAAGGTCTTTTCAACTCAAGATTCCCTATATGCTGACGGCTTTTTGGGACTGTGGCCTTCTTTGGATAACCGCTGGGGCCCCCTATGGTCGAGGGCCCGTGGCATTTTGCCGACATGCCACCCTGTAGATACGCCACTGCTTGTTAAACTACGAATTTTTACAATTAATGTAGTCTTGAGGCCTTTGTTATCATAATCAGCCGTCGCCTCCAATTTACAATTCATTCAACTTCACTATCAATGCATTAGATAACACTATGATATAGTTAGGTACAGACTATAAATAACTGATACTGAACAATAGAAAACTGTGTCCTCAATGACATGACGTTATAAAAACACTTATGCTCACTATTCTCAAATCCCAAAAACTTGTGAGTCATTGAAAAATTGGTCATTACACAAACTAAACACAAACCGTTAGCAAAAATCGTTTACTTAGCTTCATTATTTTCTTTGGTAAAGGAAATGCCACACGTATGAGTAATTCTGCTTTGTCGCATCTCGTAGATAAACGCTGAGTCACACAATTAGTGATAATGAACTGTCTAAATCTCTGGACATTCTCGGCATGTTGATAAGAACAATTTCTTTTGAGTCCAGTTTCATGGATTACCATTGTATTTGTTGTATTTTGTTCTATATATTCAATGGTATTCTATTTACTTCTATGTGGGATTGGTGTAACACACTTTTTGAGCATGTTGTAGAAAGAGTGGGTCATCATCATAACTTTTATTGCCACCATATACCTACTCTCAATCACATATTAGAAAACCCGAATAATGGACGCGGACCTACTCTAAACTACTAAACATTCCATTGCCAAAAACATAATACTGATGTTTGTAGGTTCTTTTAAATTCCTTTAATCAAAACAAAACACAGAGCACAAAAATGGCGAGTTATCTGTTGCGAACCGAGTCGTGCGGCGGCGGCGCGCAACGCTGGCGCTGGCTGCGCTAGACGTGGCGCGTTGGCGGCACGACACGGGATTGGTTAGTTTAGTTGCGAACGGCGGCGTGCGAAAGGGCGGCTAGTTTCGAATTCAGCGCGCTACACTCTCCTCCTTCAAGTCACGACTATCGTCCCGAAAGTGACTTGGAACAAACCTAAGAACGCGCCTTCCTTTTTGCTTTAGACGGCCGACCTCGTAGACGACGAGGCTGGACAGGTTCAATAGATTCCGGGCTATTGCAAATAAAAGCTGTCAGATTGGAAACGTGAAAACGACCTAAAATCTGACCCTGGCTATCGACCAACTCATATGTTGTGGGGCTGATAACTCTCTTTATAGTGTACGGTCCATCCCTTTGCGGCATAAACTTCCGAGTTAAACCCTTGGGGGCATTGCTAAGGGAATGCGTTGCTAACAAAACCTGGTCACCAACCTGCAAAACTGGAGATGGTCGTCGAGAAGAGTCAGCATACTCTTTCCTAAGGTCTTGTTGCCTTTCAACACGATCTCGTATATCACGCAGCGAATCAATAAATTTAGACAAATAAGGAGTAACTTGAGGTACATACGTTTCCTTATCCAAGATTGCACGCAGATCATGATGTGCATCGAATGGGGTACGCAGATTGCGGCCATACATCATGTACGATGGGGTGAGACCTGTAGTTGAACAGGTAGCAGTGTTGAGAGCGAAACGTACCTGAGGTAAGAATTGGGGCCAATTGCGATGTTCGTTCTTGACCAATATTGCTAGTTGGACCTTAAGGTCCCGGTTCTTCCTCTCGGCCGGGTTGGCTTCAGGGTGATAGAGAGGTATCAAGTTCTGCTTAATACCAAACAAAAACATGCACTGCTGCATTACCGCAGAAATAAACTGGACTCCATTGTCGGATATTACACGCCTAGGGAAACCGTGGCGAAGGAAATACTCCTCAATCATTACTTTAGCACATACCTCGGATGTAGCCTCCTTGAGAGCGAACAACTCCACCCATCGGGTAGCAGTGTCCTCTACAAGCATTACCCATTTTTCGCCGGATTCAGCTTCTGGGAGAGGGCCAAATAAGTCGACGGCGAGTACCTCTCCTCTCTGCTGTAATACAGGGGTCTGTAGAAGACCCATGGGTTTTTGATTAGAAAATTTATACCGTTGACAATCAACACAATTCTTTAGGTAGTCTGAAACGTACTTACGCATACCTGTGAAATAGTACCGCTGCCTAATTCGATCGAGGGTACGATCAACGCCTTGATGTCCAGCGGTAGGGGCATTATGGAACTCATCCATAATGTCGTTGAGCATGGATGCGGGAATAACCAATTGTGGCTCCTCCGACTCAGAGTCGGGAGCATAACGATAGAGGACACCCTGATCCATAAGGTAGCCGCGCTCTATCCAGCGAGTCGAAGACGTGAGGTCAGTAGCGTTTTCTATATCGTTGATGATTTTACTTACCTCAGGATCATCCAGCTGTGCCGATCGAAGGTCCGCTGCACTCTTGTGAGGTAAGTCGATAATTACTGAACACACCCCACAGGTATCCTGAGTAGAGCCATCGCAGATAGGGCGGCTGAGCGTATCGGCAACGACATTAATTTTACCAGGTGTGTACTCATACCGTATATCGAAGGCTTGTAATTTCAGGGCCCACCGCATCAACCTACCATTGGGAGACTTTAAAGTTAATAACCACTTCAATGGTTGGTGGTCACTCCGCAGAATTACTGGGTGACCCTCAATGTATGGGCGATACTTTTCTACTGCCCACACTACAGCGAGGGCTTCTCGCTCGGTTGTAGAGTACTTACATTCAGCAGTTGTCAACAAACGACTGGAGTACTCGATGGGATGCAAGTCGTTACCTTCACCTTGCAGGAGGACTGCACCCAATGCATAGTTACTTGCATCTGTATGGATTATAAAAGGTTTACTATGATCTGCCTGTACAAGGACTGGCGCTGTAATGAGTCGCTTCTTCAGCTCATTGAAGGCTTGACGTTGATTTTCGTTCCAAGCCCAGGGTTCATTCTTCTTAGTGAGCTTGGTCAGCGGTTGAGCTATTTGGGAAAACCCTGGCACAAACTTCCGGAACCAGGAGCAGGTTTGTAAGAAGCTCTTTAGGTGTTTAAGGTTAGTCGGCTCATTCATTTTTTGGATAGCCTGTACCTTGGTTTCATCAGGCATGATTCCTTTGGAAGTAATAAGGTGGCCTAAATACTTAACTTGGTTACAAGCGAAGTTACACTTGTCTCGGTTGGCACGCAACCCAAAAACGCGCAGACGGTTGAATACAGCTTCCAGGTCTTCTAGATGTTTCTGGAAGTCACCGTCAGACAGGATCAACAGGTCATCTAAATAAACTAGGAGAGTAACATTCTTTAGAGCACTTCCTGACCGAAATCGATCCATTAACCGTTGAAAGGTAGCGGGTGCGTTCTTTAGGCCAAACGGCATGCGAGTAAAACGGTACGTACCGAAAGGCGAAACAAATGCTGTTTTATCTCTGTCAGCAGGAGCGACACCTACTTGCCAGTAACCTGAACGGAGGTCTATGGTACTCATGTATCCTTCTCTCTTAGTAGCATGAAGCAGATCTTCGATGACAGGTAAAGGGTAGCTATCACTCTTGGTAATAGCATTAAGTCGACGGTAGTCGACGCAGAACCTATACGTACCGTCTTTCTTAGGGACGAGGAGAGCGGGTGCGGCCCACGCGGACTCGCACTCCTCAACAATACCATCAGTCAACATTTTGTTGATCTCCGCCTCCATGGCGGTCCTCTTGGCGGGGGTTAGGCGATACGGGGGTACCGCAATAGGTGTATGACCTCCCGTATCGATATGGTGCTCGGCGAAAGGAGTCGCCTCTCCTCCTGGATGGAAGATATCTTCATGGTGCTGAAGTAAGTCAGTGAGCTGTTGGCGTTGGTTACAAGTAAGTGACAATCCTTCATCAGACCTTAGCGACATTGAAGACACAGATACTGAATTACAGTGTGGAGTTGATTCACCTTCGTACTCAAGTGGGTAAGTTTGCGTGCACCCGGAGAAGTGCCAAGAAGAAGCATGAAAATCAATAACCATACCTGCAGCGCTGAGAAAGTCGATTCCCAGGAGAGTATCGTTGCTGTCAGCATCCGGAAAAACCACGAAGTCCACCGAAACACACCTGTCCACGGAGACGACAACGTCGACGCTGGCTACCAGAACCTCGCGCAAATGGTTGACACCATCAGCAAGCTTCACGGTCACCTGCTTAGAATCAAAGGTAAGCCCCTTTTCCTTAAATATTTTATATAGCCTATGACCTGCTACCGAGCACTTAGCAGCTGTATCGATTAAGGCTGAGCCCCGTAGCCCAAGAACTTGGATACTAAGAACAGGTCTCCGCTGCGTTGAGTTTACGGTCGTCTGCAAAATATCGGACGCAGAAAGAGAGACCGTTGCCATAGCACTATCCGAAAGACCAGTATTTGTCGCAGCAATGTCGGCGCTAAATGAAGGAAATACTGGTGATGTGCTAGGCTGATCAGCGCTAGAGCGGCACAATTCATAAGTCGGCACGATACCGGGTAAATTTACTTCAACAGGTAAGGCACTATCACTACATGTGTTAACAGGTGCATTTACCCTACACACATCATTGCCGATAATAGGGGTATTTACCCTAACAGGTGAAGTACTACCATTACACGTGTTAATAGGTGTTTTTACCCTACTAACATTACTACCGAGAATAGGGGTATTTACCCTACCAGGCGAATCCATAATCACCTTATCAGTTACCAAAACTCGCGTATTCACTTTATTACAACGACACGGATTTGAACCACATAAGTCGCATAATTCAATAAGATGTGATCGACGACGCGAATTATTATTATCAAAACGATCGCGATAACACGGTTGCGATCGTAGGTATGAAGTTCTACGATAACTACTAGAACGCGCATTGAGTGGACGTTTACCTACGGAATGTACACTGTTAGCACTATAAAGGGTAACGTCGTGATCTGAAGTGTTATCGGAGAGTGTATTGTTATGATTTGAATTACGTACCAAACACGATGAATTATTTTCGATTGATAGAGATGAAAACGATAAGTTATTGTTACACGTAGGACATTGCGATCTGATTACGCCTTTCGCACCGCAACCGTAACAATATAGAGACTTATCATTACTATCGCACTTATTTAACTTATTACAATCGTCACGTGTGTGTCCGAATTTTTTACAATATACACATCTCGGTTTCGCGATATGTTGACGTGAACGATGATCGACGTTACTACTGTGAGCAACCGTTGCATGTTGTGACGTCGCAGATCCCGTAGTTGTACTCGACGGTACCGCCGCGTTGACTGTACTCGGTGTTGCTGGCGCGGTGGAGCGGCGCGACGTCAACGGGGTTTGTCCGACGCTGCCGCTGCGACCACTGCCGTACGCGGACTTCGTCCGGGCGCTGGACAGCGCACCGGGTGATGACTGAATGCATGGCGTGTCGGAGTTTTCTATTTCAATAGACCGGGCGAGGCGAAGCATATCGGCAAAATCCTTAATTTCTTCCCTCCTCAAATGTTTTCTTATCCGAATATCAAGCAGCCCATAAACCATGTCAACTCGGGCCTTCTCTGACACGTCGCTGGCGGGAATCTTCGATAATAATGCGCGACATTTGGCAACGAAAACGTCGGTATTTTCATTATTTTGTTGTAGTTGGAACAACTCTCTATAGATTCGGTGTGGCGGTCTGCTATCACCGTAGGTACTACACAGTACCTTTATTGCGGCGTCCCAAGAAGGGATCTCGTGTTTTATTCCGCGGTACCAAATCGCGGCATTGTTCGTAAGGAGCATCGAGAGGCCCCTTAGGGCGTTCTCTTCCGATACATTGGCACAGTCTTTATAGCTTTGAATAGCGTCGATAAAGGCGTCCACGGACTCGTCGGCGTCACCGCCGAACCTGGCGGTGCAATGGGTGAAGGTGCCGCTGCCGACGGTAGGTGCTGGAGTAGGCACTTGGACTGGGGATGACGACGGACGACTTAACAGCTTCGTTAGCAGGCGCTCGAACGCTTCGGTTTGGGACTGTTGAATGGCAGACATCATGGCGGCAACCTGTCCCGATGAAAAACTTGCGGCGTCGGTGCCCTTGTCGTCGTCGACGTCCACGACGACCTCGTCATCGGAAGGTGATGTTTGACTGCGCGTTCGCGGCATCATTATAGGCACTACAAAGTAGAAGCACACGAATCGCGAATACCTAAGATACCAAATGTTCGATCGAGTAAACACTAAACACTCGCGAGCCTGCGTCACGTTGGGCAGCCACTTGTAGGTTCTTTTAAATTCCTTTAATCAAAACAAAACACAGAGCACAAAAATGGCGAGTTATCTGTTGCGAACCGAGTCGTGCGGCGGCGGCGCGCAACGCTGGCGCTGGCTGCGCTAGACGTGGCGCGTTGGCGGCACGACACGGGATTGGTTAGTTTAGTTGCGAACGGCGGCGTGCGAAAGGGCGGCTAGTTTCGAATTCAGCGCGCTACATGTTTCAAATAGGCAATACAATTTCTAATCTGAAATAAGTGAAAACTAAAATCGTTTTTGAAACTCGATGAGAGATAATGAACTTCAAAGAGACGCTGTAGTTAGGTCTTATCATCATTAACACGTAAATGAAATATTTTTGGTAAAATGAAATTTAATTTGCGTTGATAAAATACGTGTCCAATTTACAGTAAACAAAGTTTAAAATTATATCAGTAAACATGGCGCTCGGTATAAACCATAAAGAATTCAATGTGTATTCAGTAAATAAATGTATTAACATTACTCGTTTAATTGGCTATCATAATAATATTGCAAATATTTATGAAAGCGATCGTAAACATTGGCAATGTTTGTTACCAAATATACCTAACCAGGTTTTTAACTTTACCATATTGAATCCAAAAGATAATATCAAACACAATACATCTGTGCCCCTATTAATGATAAACAGAGGTTCAAGACTATATTCTCGTTTCGTCGAGATTTCCCTCCAATAATGTCAGATGGGATAAACCTATCGTCATAGTCAAAAACAAATATACCAATTTCGTGCTTTCGATTTATGATTTGCAGCCAAATTATTATGTCCAAAATTAATTTGAAGATTAGATTTGGACTTATTGAATTGAAAGTGACGTTAACGTAAATGTTTCAAGTAATAATAGTATACGATACTGCTAAAAAAGGCAAACGGGAGAATTGTATGAAATATAACTGAAGTGAGGATGACAGCTGAGTGGGAGATCTCAAAATAAAAGAACATTGGGTACAGACCCACTAGAAAGCGACTTTCCAATGTACCATCATTATTGTACAACGAATCTATAGTTACATTTAACCGAGTACGAGCCTCACCAAGAATATCAAAATAAAACGGGGAATGTAATGCGCAAAAGGACAGGACAATAATTATTTTAGTTGCACGAACCACGAGCATATTTGCTTCAACAACTGAATGCGAGGTGAAGAATAGAATTTCTACAAAATGTTGTCATATTAAATTGTCTCCTTTGTGAGAAATAACGTTTGTATTTATATTTATTATGTTTCTAAATTTTGGGATTTTAATTCGTCTGTACTTTAACTACAATTACAAGTAAAAAACGATTTATTTTTCTCACGTAACTTTTTAATTACTCGGTGTTTTAAAATCAAAATTAACCTTATAGCGCGAGAATTTAATTTATCAAAACCATTCCATCTATAGCATGAAGTTCAACATACTTAATAGATATACTGCCCCAGTAGATTTAACAAAAAATATGTAATTACGCCCATAGCACATACAAAAACAATTCATCATAAAATAATAATCGATTGCAAAAAACTAGTAACAAAAACTGAGATGTAATCTGCCAACAGTACACACGATCGTGATCCGGCGATTACGAGAGGCAGATTCGATGTAATGTCTTCATTACACCGGCCAATTGATTCCGAGTGAGCCAATGACGTGGTACGATGAAGATTGCCACGCGATTATTTATTTGTGATATTACGTTGGGAAACAAGAAATGGGTTGAAACAGATTATGGGTGAGCTTTTGTTACGTGATAAATTAGAAAGTGGAATGTTAGGATACGTGGTGGGTATCATGTAGTAAGGGTTACGTCTAGTCTCGCATACAGTAATTAGCTTTGGTACTCAACGTTATTTATAATACGAATAAGTACCGCAATGGTCACTGGTTTTAACCGCACTGACAGGTGTACTGTAGTTACTTCACTGAAAAATAAATATATTATAACCTATCAGGTCTATGTTAAAATAACACCAAGTAATTTTGAAGTAAATTAAGATTGCCGTAGATCCGTACCACAGTTTGAACCAATATTTTGATTTGGATGATGAATTAAAAAATATTATATTATATTAAATTAGTCCTGGCAGTTACAGTCGCTGTATAGTCTAATAACAAAATATCATATAAATAGACCAATACCTAAAACTACGAGCAATATTTAAATTCAAAAGTAAATATCAATCGACAGAAATCAATAGGCTCTAACTAGCCCATCTGATAAATAACTAAAACACAAAACTTACGAAACACAAACTGTAAAGTTTAAAGCGATTGGATTTAGTTCCCGTGTTCGTGTGTGAAGATATCCTTTGATGTTGAAACCAAAGTACCCGTCCGGCTTATTAGTATTCCAAACAAACTTTTGGGCTCTGCTTTAGATTTGTATCGATGATATGTGCTACAGATACGTGATTCGGAACATTTAATACACTTTGGATTTATTCGGGGGTGAGTGATAAAGATGTCTAATGGCTTGATGAAATTTATGAAGCTAACCTTAAGGGTGTGATCTGAATTCAGTGGAGTTTCAATTAGGATAAAGGTTGGATATCACTTGACTGTAGATGAAGTGGCTAGCGTGAACAAAATAAAAAGTATCATTACAGATACCAGTAAATCAGATAGATAACACGGACTGCCTCCGTGGCGTGGTGGTATTCGTTCTGAGGTCTCGGGTTTGATCCCCGGGTCGGGCAAAGTGATATTGGATTTTTCCATATCAGCCCGGGGTCTGGAATTTGTGCCCGATATGGCCATAGGCTCGCCCCATCACATCTTGGACGGAACTAAGCTCGGCGAAATGTGGGTGTTCTAGTTCGCTAGTACGCCTCTGTCTACCCCTTCGGGGATACAGACGTGAGCTTATGTTATATCAGTAAATTAAAACCTCTAAGTAATATTAGGAATATCTTAATTTATTAAGATATCATAAGAACAGGTTACTATAGTATAAACATCAATTAAAATCAAAGCCACGTTAAGTTGCAACAAAAAATACAACAGACAATTAAATAGAACATTTAGCAGCACAATACAACAATCAATGAAATAATGAGCGTACGAGCGAACACTTCAAATTCTTTGTTTCCTATTAGGAAACGTACCGTAAAAATTAACAGACATCTGTGACAAGTAACAAGTGGGTTTAACAAAGATAATTTTACCGATACGAATATGAATGCAATGCGAAAATGAGCTTTGTAACAGTACTATTAAGGTGTAATGAAAGATAATGAGCAACTTTTCACGTTGTACAAATATATGGCGGTGATATTGTATTGAAAGTGTTGTAGCTTCTACAAAGACAATAGCACCACAAAGCTCTCAGCGAGTGGTCAACGTTTCTTAAGTATTTCCTATTGTACGACACCGTTACTTGAGACGTGACTGTCGACTGTCAAAACTCTGAAGACCCGTCATTGATATCACGCTCTTTAGAAATCGAAGGTCATCCGAAATTTGACAAGGTGCTGTATCGATTTACATTGTAGCATTAAGATTTGATTTTTTTATATTGTAAATAAACTCATTCACGTCTCAGTTCAATGGCGTAAGTAATTTGAAGAATTTTATTGTTAACGCTTACATTTTCGCCTTTGAAAGTATTGGATATTTTCATGTTTCAACAAAAGTGCTACGTTTATTGAGGCGTGAGGACGCGTATTTTCTTTAAAGGTGAAATGGAGTGTCGAAGTTTATTTTGCGTATCAACTTCATACTCAGGCATATTTTCATAAAATTACAAGACTGGTTTGCTTATTTACTTCATTCCTTTTGATAAATTAAAAGTTTCGAATACTATGACTTAGCAACTAACATTTACTATTCCTACGTTTACGAATGATTTGTATAGAAATTAATTGCTTTTTAATTCTTATAGATGTATTTTGACAGACTTATAAATTGGAGGCGAGTATTAATTATTATCGCTGCCTTCCTATACATTTCTTTAACTAAATCCACTATATTTCCCGTATTGTACAGCTGTCACAAGTAACAGTACTTGACGTTCAATGTGAGAAACCATCGATTGAGCAATAGCAATTTCATCAATAAATATAAAATGTCGATTTATAGTAAAGACAACTTATAAATTAGCCTCGTGACTGTGGCTCGGTTGTTCTATCACGAATTCCGTGCTAGTAGTGGCTTCGTGAGTTTCCTCTGGTGGGCCCCTTTTGTGGTCCATTTTGTCCCTGCTCGCGCTGGCTTTGATTTATTTTAATGGTCCAATTGTTTGACTAATTAATTATTTACGTCTTCTTTCTTGGCGTTAATTTTATTGTGAGTTGTTTTTAGTTGGTATTTTTGTCATTATTTAAGTACTTCCCTATGTCGTTAAGAGAGTTATTTTGGGTATTAATACTTTAAGCTGTTGTTGGTTCTATACGTTTGTTGTTATTTATTTTGTTTAGAATTAATTAAATTACTAAAAAATCTAAATTGATTTTTAGTTGATCAGATTATATACAATACAATACTTATTCGCATTTTAAAAGTGCTGTGTGTGTAAAAACTTCTGTTTTATCATTTTTAAATAAAGTTTGAATAGATGTCTTGCGAGCATTAATTATTAAACCCAGCAGCACCTCTCTTTCATCCCATTTGATAACAAGATCTCAATCCATTGAAACGTAAATTAAGAAGATTACGCCGGCGTATACCCCAAGGCTTGTGCTTAACTCGCTAAATCTTTTTTAAACCATTTGCAGGTCAGCGAGAAACAAGGATTTCGTTTATTTTTTTTCCGTTCTCCCAACTAATTCAAAGGGGTGCCTTCCGCGGGCCGATTTACCGTGAAAAGAATTTCGCTCCGAACCAAATGAAAGGGCGCGGGCGATCGTAAAAAACTGTCGGTTACCTGAATTCTCGTACGCAACTATTTCCTACGTAGATTAAGATTTTAGTAGGATATAAATTTTGAATTGAATTGTACATTGTGTGCGACAATATGATTTCTAAGAGGTTTATTTGCTCGAATGCCAATGTGTTTAAGTTCGATTGTTGATTGACGTTAGTAAAGGTTTATTGAAGTTTTTTCTGCAATTTCTAACGGATTGTGTTTAATCATTTGGAATTTATGAGTGGATTTTGAATTACGTTTACATCGACGATCTCGTTTTTCACCTATTAAAATACTGTTTAGTAAATATTACCAAATATTTATTTTGCTTAGTTTAGTAAATTCATTCATCTTAATAGTAATAGATCTATCATCTTCTATCCCTGTTGATTTTCCGTAAATTTTCAGAAAACTTAATCTACTAGTCAACAAACTAATCCCCTATATCTCTATTTCATAACACACTTAAAACCTAAATGGAGATATAGCGCAGGAAACACGATATCAGATAATCCAGCCGGGATCACGATGTTTACCGGGTCTGAGCCGTCGCCGGGGAACCGGGATGTGTGATGCTTACGTAAATGTTTGATATGCGGACGATATTGATAATATAGTGGGTACATTATTATTATGAACTGACTGACTTGTTCACTATACTAGACTACTTGCGTAAACAGTGTTATTAGGATAACTTACCATCACTGGGCTCGTCTGTCTTCGTAAACCAATAATGTTAAATCTGTTATTGAATGTCACATTCATTAATCTTAGGTTAAACCTAGGTCATGTACAACCCGTATGTCAAATTTCATCTAATCTATTCGGCCGTCAAAGCATGACTGATTGACAATCCAATCAAATCAATCACAAATTCACAAAGGCACAAACTTTAACATCTAATTTACAATATGATTGCGATTATTACCATCCCTCACTAATAAGACTACATGTTTTCATTCCTTTCCATCTGCCCTTGTCCCACCTGGGGGGTTACCACCACGTCTTATAGCAGTATTATTATAATCTTACTTTGATTTTTGTACGGGATTTGGTACAAGTAAGATTATAATATTAATGCTATAAGACGTTGTGGTAACTCCCCTGAAGTGGTTCGACTTAGATTCTTACAACACCGTCTCCACAGTCAGAGCCCAGAGTGTCAATTCCGAGGCAAATCGCGTTAGAAAACTAATCGCCCGACCTGGAAATCGAACCCAAGATCTGCCACTAGAAAAACGAGGCGACGACTAATAAAACTACTATCTAACAACATAATATAATTTTAAAATGGATCCAAACGAGCTCAACAGGCACCCGTCCCCTGCCCTTTTAATATTGTATATTAAATCTCAAAAAAAGATGGATTTGCATTATTTAGTCCATAAAAGGGAGTATTTAAACCTAGACACAATACATGAATGAGTCGACACATGTAACTCGAGACCGCTGTATCATGGTGTTTGCGATGGGGAGCGAGTTTCTTTGTCCCCATTTCTTCAGTACGGTTGGGATGCGTAAATGGAAGTCATTAATGTTTTTGCTACTTGGATTTATGAGGAAATTTTGAGTTAAGTAGAGAATTATTAATCTTTATTTCAAGAATAATAAAAAGCGTGACTAACATATGATGTTTCAATACCAATATCCATTATACTTAAGAGTAGCTCGTATGAAACCTTTCAATGTAATATTATAATACATTCAGATCCAAGAACACATTCATCTAACGAAGAACAATATTGAATTGATAATACGCAAATTCATTTGAACAAGGAAATATAAAGATTCAAAAGGAAAAACCATCGTTATGTTTAAAACCTGCTCGTCGTGCCAGCGATAATATTTGCAAAAATCTTTTATTCAGACCTTACTTCTCTCATCCCCATCTTAAATATGATACCCACAAGAGTGGATTGCCAACAAAGGGCCGTTCTGATTTTGTTTTGACTAAAATCGAAGCGGGACGGTATCTTATTTCACTAAACCTGTTTATTTTGATACAAAAATATGTTTATAGGCTATTTTTTTCGTGTGACAATAACTTTATTTACGTGTGATCGTGTTACAGTATTGATGTTACAGAAGTTCTTTTGATAAATCTATTTATATTTTGTGAAAGCAGCGACAGCTCAAGTATGAACTGTCAAGGTTAAAGTCGACAGTTTGTAACCAGCTCTAAAAGGATTTATAATTTTTGAGATTACGTGTATATTGATTGTTACTTGTCGTTTTTTTTTTATTAAATATAAATCATAAGAAAAATATTGAAAACTTCACAGGCATTACAGATAGAGTCGCACTATTAAACTTAAATATACAGGGAACTAAAGTATCACTCATTCAAGTATACGCTCCCACTGAAGCGGCAAAAGAAGAAGAGATAGAAATTTTTTATACAAATGTCAATAGAGCTATCAATCTGGCACACAAATCATATATCATAATGGGCGATCTAAATGCAAAAATTGGTCAACCCAAAAAAACAGAATACCTAGTGACGAAATTAAACGGATACGGCGAAAGAAATCAGAGAGGACAAAGATTGATCGACTTTGCTCTTGAAAACAAGGTAGTAATTTTAAATACATATTTTAAAAAAAATCCTAAGCAGAGGTGGACTTGGCGATCGCCAAACGGGGAACACAAAAATGAAATCGACTATTTTATGTCAAATCGACCTTCTATGGTTCATAACTTGGAAGTACTAACTATCAATTTTCCTTCGGACCACCGACCAATCAGAGCTACATTGTCATTAGGTAAATTAAAAAAGGACAGGACCAGATTTAACAATTACCACAACTCTACTTTGAAAAATGAGTTAGAAATATTTAAATATAAAGATTGTATCAATGCACATTTACCTGACCTAATAGACATGCATGAAGCTACTTCTGTACAAGCCTACCACGACAAACTAGTAAAATATATTACTTGTTGCCTTCAAAAAGCCCGCACACCAAACAAAAATACGAGAAATGTTCACAAAATAATATCAGAGCAAACTCTATCACTCATAGAAAGAAGACAAAAGCTCTTAAATACAAATAATAAAACACGATCAATGAAAAATGAACTTTCAGCATTGTTCAAGTTAATAAATAAACGCATAAAATACGACTATACACAATTCAGGTCTAAAACTATAGAGAAACATCTAGTACAAAAAGGTAGTACCAAAAAAGCTTTCAAGGAGCTCCGAACAAACAAAACATGGATTGATGGACTAAGAAATGCAGCACAAACAGTAAATAACCGCATCGACATCATGACTTTAGCAACTGAGTTCTATAAGACCCTGTATAGTGCAAATAAAATAGAGAACATTAATCGCGATAACGCGGACACTACAGTTACAGATATGAACCAGAAGGAATATTTCGATACTAGAGAAATCCTGGAAGCAATAAATAAACTAAAAATCGACAAAAGTCCCGGTGCTGACAATATCACAAATGAAGCTATAAAAACAGCTCAAACACAACTGGCTCTCCCATTAACATATCTGTTTAATCGAATTATGGAAAGTGCAGAAACACCGGCTCAGTGGTCAGAGTGTAATATTATATTAATTTATAAAAAAGGCGACCCACACGACATTACTAACTATAGGCCAATAAGCTTATTGCCATGCCTGTACAAATTATTCTCGACTCTTCTTAACAAAAAAATAAGCACCTCATTAGAAGTCCAACAACCAATAGAGCAAGCGGGGTTCAGGAAGAGTTTCTCGACGATAGATCATATCCACACCTTGGAATTATTGATTGAAAAATATCAAGAAAGACAGAGGGCTCTATATATCGCGTTCATAGACTACAAAAAAGCATTTGATACGATATCACATTCTTGTATATGGGAAACGCTGAGCGACCAGGGGGTAAAAAAGGATTACATAAGAGTAATAAAAAGTATATACAGCAACAATATAGGCAGAGTTAAATTGGAAACCATCGGTCCAAGCTTTCCTATCCAAAGGGGCGTTAGGCAAGGAGATCCATTATCGCCAAAAATATTCATTGCTGTGCTGGAAGCAATAATGAAAAAACTAGATTGGAATACATACGGAGTTAATATAGACGGCAATTATCTGAGCCACCTTCGATTCGCAGACGATCTGGTACTCTTTTCAGAATCTGGAATTCAACTGAAACTTATGATACAGTCATTAAATGCAGTTAGCAGACAACTCGGATTAGAAATGAATTTAACTAAAACTATGCTAATGACAAACAGCTCAGAAATAATAATATCAGTCGATAACGAATTACTTAAGTATACAGACAAATACATATACTTAGGAAAACAAATAGGTTTTGACAGAAAGAACAACGAGTTAGAAATAGAGAGACGCATACAAAGCACTTGGAACAAATACTGGAGCATGAAAGAAATTTTTAAAAGTAATATGCCAGTAAATATCAAAACAAAAATCATGACCTCTTGTCTCCTACCATGCTTAACATATGCCTGTCAGACCTGGAAGTATACTAGAAAAACCCAAAACAAAATAATCTGCTGCCAGCGTGCTCTGGAGCGCAGTATGCTAAATATTAATTTAAGACATAAAATAAGACACACAAAGATAAGAAGTATCTCCAAGGCCACCGACGCTGTGAACTATGCACAAAAGTTAAAATGGAAATGGGCGGGGCATGTAGCGCGTTTATATGATGATAGGTGGACAAAAAGAATTACTTTATGGAAGGGCCCAAAAGGTAATAGACGCAGAGGAAGACCACACACAAGATGGCAGGATGACATAGTTAAGACAGCGGGCCCTAAATGGATAAAAGTCGCCCAAGACAGAGACACTTGGTCCCATTTGGAGGAGGCCTACACCCGAGGAGGGGTTCTTGCAGATTAAGTTTAATAATTACTAGTACTCACATCACTTTATTACTTTATATCATTTACTAACATATAAATATCTACATAAATTACATTACTTAAAGTAAAACTACTCATTACTTAGTATAAAAAAAAAAAAAAAAAATGTAAAAGCAAGAAATTAAAGGCTTTTTTATTTTTATTTTTATTTTATTTTATTTATACTTGTCGTTAATTTACCGATTTTTCGATGATGCCCGAGAATTACAAAAGGGAATACGAACCAACCTGTAATAAGATAGACTAAAGCATTATCCATCTCTCTCTTGGAGTCGATATTTTTTATTTTATCGCACAATATTATAAAGATTTTTTCGGTAGCCTCTGGAGAAATCTATCTATGAATAACATTAAGGAGTTGTGTTGTTTTTACAGTCAACTACCCGTGCGTATTTTTTGTAGATTCTAAGAAAGTCATCAATCTATACATTCGTTTCGAGATTGCGAGGTCCTTTATCTTTGTAGAAGTTTTTTGCTGGTTAACCTCCGGAGTTTTTGTTTTCACCAGTTTCTAGTTTAGGAGAGTCGTACGCTTCATTTATTTTTATTATATGTGAATTGCGTGAGCTTTAAGCGTGAGCTTGATTGATTAAACTGTTTCTTAGATGGTTAGTATTTTTTGAGTCCTCTCCTGCTATAGCGGTTCTATCACTAGAACATTTGTAGAGTTCAATCAATACAAACAAATAAATGTATAATTAAAGATATAAAGCTGAATTTGGTGATAAGAAATCGTAGAGAGTTGTGTATACAGAGACTGGTGGTCAAAATCATTTTGATGGAATTCAGTACTGATGTAATAAAGTTAAACCACGTGGTTAAAGGCGCGATATCGTAATAAAAGTATACAGGAGTTGTGAATACGTTGAATACCAAAATTGATGTTCTTAATTGTCCCCAAAATTCCAAAAGCGTCCAAATTTGCGGTCTGAATGTATCTACTGGGTCTTCTTATTGTACCATTACAAATGGCCCGGAAGTTAAACGTAAAGTTTTGAATAAACGACAACAAATAACAGTTTGTCTATGAATGTTATGTGATAGGCTTAAACTATTGAATTCTTGTAAATCTACGTTTCCGCAGACCTTGTCGGTTAAATTTTTGTATCAACATTTGTCCGGTCTTCCTTTAGTTTGTTACTGTTGCGTTTTTGTGGAGATTCTATTGTTATGAGGATATAATAAATATCCCATGGATGTCGCTCAGGTTTAAGAAATTCGGTTATATTTTTCGGATAAATTCGAAAGATATTTTATTTTTTAGCTTTTCACTACCACAGTACGACTTAATTCGTTTTCATTAATGTGATTTTCAATATTTTTATCTCTCAAACTCACTAATGATTCTTAAATATAATATTAAACCATTTCACCATCTGCTACAATTTATCGCTTTTAAATTCATGCCAATATCACTTCTCATTACCAATCGTGGGCATTTAAAAAATCAGTTCCACTTAGTCTACACATAATAGGCGTTTCCACCTGCTTCTCCCACTTGACGTAACTAGTATCTATTTAGGATATAATTTATGGGTTTTCGATGGATCCGTAGACTTCAAGTGGAGCATATGGGTAATGGACTTTAGTGATGGGAAAGGTACACATCTTAAGTTCTACAGTTTAGAATTATAACAAATGTATCGAGTTATAGATAACATCTTTTCTTGGTAGTATGAGGAAGTCAAATCGTTACCTTAGCTTTTTATCATAACAACAAAGTTACATTGGACCTCATGTAAATTATGCACTTAATTATTTAGTTAGGTGCATGATCAAATAATTCATTATTAATCTTTTCTTTTTTTGTATTTCTCTTTCTTTGCTTAAGTATCCTTATGTTCCCGGTGGGCGATAATAGCTGTGACACAGTTTTTAACTACTACAGCTGTTATCTTTCAATTTTGTTTTTGTGTTTTTAAAATAAGGTTCAAAATAAAGAATTTGAATTTGAAATCGACCTGATGGTAATTAGGTATAGTATAGCGAAAGACACCTTTAATGGTCTGCAGATAATTACCGACTATAGACTGCATATAAGGCGACAGTTTTATAACGAGATACCATAATTTGGTATATTTGACAAGAATAGAGAAAGGGATGTTGAGATGGTTCGGACATATTAAGAGGATGGATGATAGGAGATTAACGAAAGAGATACACAAGATGAGTGTGGAAGGAAAAGTCGGTAAAGGTCGACCGCATCGCACATATTTAAGGCAAGATGAAAATATATTAACAAAAGGAAATATAAAAAGTACCCGTAACCGACGCGAATGTATGAAGAGATTGATGAAAGTAGATGAAGCGAAAGTAGTGTGTCAGAATCGGGCGAAGTGGAAATCCCTATGGATTAGAGAGACTATTCTCTGCCTACCCCTATGGGATACAGGCGTGATATTATGTATGTATGTATGTATAATTTGGTCCAGCCAGATAAAAAAATATCATATCCAAGTCACCTACCACAAAAGCATTTACTTCTTCAACTACAGTCTCGGTGGCGTACCTAGTAGGATTGCGTGCGCGGTTCGACTATCGTCGTGAGGTCTCGGGTTCGATCCTCGGGTCATGCTAAGTGATATTGGATTTTTCACTATCAGCCCGGAGTCTGGAATTTGTGCTCGATATGGGTTATGTTACGTTCTACAACTACGTTACGTTTATGATAATTTATACCTATAGAGTTACTGTTATTATTTAAAAGCAGATATTATTATCAGTCAGCAAATTCCGAGCGTTCGAATAAACTGAAATACGAGGAGTACTGCATATTGAAGTCATCTGAGCTGAAATGTCAGATAGAGGACGACAGTAGTTTAAGCCGAGTCCTTCAGACATTCAGACCGTCTGTCGGTGGATCAAAAGCTAGTCAAGCTATCTACTGGCTTAGACATTCTACCATTGAAGCCCAATTCACATGGGGTAAAGTCGGGTCATTTGAATTGATACCACTGTCTCACAAAATGGCGTGAAATGAGAACTGACTCTCGCGTATCGTCTGGTGAGTGAGATGTCCAAACATTCTCCAAAATCTTATATTTATTTTAATGATGATCGGCGTCGTAAACAAATTTGTTTTAATAAAAATTATATTAACTACTGTAATCTTTTTCGAATTCATATTATTTGTAAAGTTTAAGACGCCAACAGTAACGACAATTCGTGTCAATGTATTGAGTGTACAGAAATTTAAATTAGAAAACCTTTTCTACAGGAGCAGCATCTAATGTCACCAATTCATCTCTTTCATGGTGTGGAAGCATATCAAAAATTATTGTTATCTATCGACTTAAAACGTCACCCATGTGAACCGAAGCAAATTGTCAAGGCGGAGCGTTTGCGTCAATTTTTTCCCTTCATTCGTCCCCATCTCACTCTGTTGACATTTTGATGCATGATCCACCCTCGGTTACAAACGGCCAGGTAGCTTCATTATATTTCGGAATGTGGATTTGTCGTTTGGATTGTATTTCTGTCCTGTTAAATGGTTTAAATAAAGTTTTTGATTTATCGGTTTGTCTTGGATCAAAAATTCGTTTCTTATTATAGTGGCTATGTAACGTACGATTGGCCACGGGAAATCTAAAGGAATTGCAAATGTTACATGGCAAAAATACTAATAAATAAATTGCCTTGGTGGCGTGGTTGTATTTCGGTACGACTACCGTCCTGTAGCCCGAGCACGAAAAACTAATGTAAATGTAAATGTATTCGAGTTCGCTGCGCACTGATGACGTTTGGTTAATATTTCATACAAATTTCATAGACGCACATTGAGCTGAAATACATTTACGGTTGTCAGAAATTTTCTTGCTCAGGCCGCTAAGGTCTCGGGTTTGATCCCCGGGTCGGGCAAAGTGATATTTTGATTTTTCCGTATCAGCCCGGAGTCTGGAATTTGTACCCGATATGGCGATAGGCGCCCCCCCCCCCCCATCACATCTGGGACGGAATTAGTTACTTGTTCGCTACTGCGCCTCTGCCTACAACGTAAGCTTATGTTATGTGTTATGTATGAGAAAAATACTAATTATGATTCAGTTTACTTGCAACTAGTTATGGCCTTTGACATAATTAATGAAACACAGATTGTGGAGTTGAATTTAACTAAGAGGAATAAAGGAAATATCGATGCAAATGGTGCAAAGATCAAAATACTACTTTCATAATAAACAAAGTATGCAATTTAACTAGCCTCAATAGCACCATTCTCAAAGAGCACTCACACAAAAACCAACGTAATTTTATTCAACGTTGAGGCGAAAGTATGGGTTTGATAAAATCTGGCAAAAAGCTGAGGTCGTAGGAAAACAAAGGCGGTGTTATATCCAGGGAGGGAAAGAGATGGAGCACTCAATGTTCTTTATGCAATAAGGAAACTCTAATAAAGGCTTTGAGATAATATGGGCACGCATCACTCTTGTTCTAATGTATACTTACATCTGATGAGGATATTAATCTGTATTAAATCGTATGAGAGTTTGTATTTGTTGTTTAAGAAATATTTGTATAATAATAAATAGGCAATCATACTTTTTGAACCAGTCCAAGTTAGACCTCGTAATTTTCAAGAAACGAAAAACGAATAATAATTATTTAAACCATATTTAATGATTTCTTAGGTTTACGCGAATGTTATTCATTGAAATTAAACCAGTTTTTACGGATTTAATCGGGATTTGTTTTGTATTTATTTTATTTTTAGTCCTGACATTTCGGAAATTTTACGTCGTCGTTGTGCGTCCGTCGTCGGGTCGGACTGGACCTCGAAGGCTGTAAAGTAAAAACTACTTTTATTTAAACATAACATAAGCTCATGACTGTATCCCCGAAGGGATAGGCAGAGGCGTAATAGCGAACTAGAACACCCACATTTCGCCGAGCTTAGGTCGGTCCCAGATGTGATAGGGGGCGAGCCTATCGCCATATCGGGCACAAATTCCAGACTCCGGGCTGATATGGAAAAATCCAATATCACTTTGCCCGACCCGGGGATCCAATCCGAGACCTCAGAACCGTAGTCGTACCGATATCCATATTTTTTGTACACTTCATACATTTTGTCAAACATTTACTCTACTACCACTAATGCCAGTAAAGAATGTTCTTAAAATTCTGGCGTTGCTTATTTGAAAGCCAGATACCATCTTCACCGCTCATAGACAATCACGATATAAAAATAACTTTATATCAGGAGACGTTTTTTCTCTTAACTCTAGATATTTAATAAAAATTTTTGACTGTCTCGGTGGCGTGGTGGTATTTCGGTACGACTACGGTTCTGAGGTCTCGGGTTCGATCCCCGGGTCGGGCAAAGTGATATTGGATTTCTCCATATCAGCCCGGAGTCTGGAATTTGCGCCCGATATGGCGATAGGCTCGCCCCCTAACACATCTGGGACGGAACTAAGCTCGGCGAAATGTGGGTGTTCTAGTTCGCTAGTGCGCCTCCGCCTACCCCTTCGGGGATACAGGCGTGGGCTTATGTTGTGTTATGTTATTTTGCTGCACTGTTCTTAGCATGCACTGTAGTCTTTTTACCATACCATAAAAAGTGTCATAGCCCCATTCGCATAATACAACACTATCTACATAAAATCCTGATTGAAGACAGGTTAGGGTTAACCCTCGTAACCTGTTATACGCAAGGGAACGTATGTGAGGCAATCTTACAATCGTAAAGATTTAAGACATAGGGTTAGAAGGGCTCAAATAAAATTCCGCGAAGAAAAACGACCTAGAAAGTGATAGTAAAGCCAGATAAAACTGTCAATGTTATCCCTTACGAGTTCAATCAAATGGGCTGAGCGTTTTATGCCATGCGATACGATAAATGTCCTTTAGAACCGACTTTTGTTGGTACTTGGTAAGATCTTTTAGGTTTTTGTTACAGGCATACAAGAACTTTTGGAAAAAAAATGTGGAAGCTTCCATTTCATGAAGAATCCATTTCAACATGACACATATTATGTATACATAGAATAAGTAATAATCTTATTTTAGGTATACACGTAGATTTAGTCGCGGTTACCGCAAAAGCATATTCTTGGGATTAAAAGTAGATGCTATTAATAAAATATATTTTTGATTATAATAAAGAAAATAAATAGCTTCTTTAAAACAGTACAATAGGTATAGTTTCAACATAACATGTATTAAATTATAGGTACCTTGTCTGAATAAATTAAATACGTTTAAATTCAATATTTGCTAGTTTAAAGCTGTGCAAATAAAATGGTGTCGATTGACGGTCGAGGTAATGGGATTCTATCTAGATAAGGGATAGATAAGGGTATTGAATGGATCGTTCAGTACAGTCTGAGTTTATGTTCGTTCTTAAAATTACAACGAACTTGGCTGAAGGTCCAAGAGTTGCAATAAAAATAATACATACATACATAAGCTCACGCCTTTATCCCCGAATGGGTAGGCAGAGGCGCACTCGCCAACTAGAACACCCACATTTCGCCGAGCTTACTTCCGTCCCAGATGTGATAGGGGGCGAGCCTATCGCCATATCGGGCACAAATTCCAGACTCCGGGCTGATATGGAAAAATCCAATATCACTTTGCCCGACCCGGGGATCGAACCCGAGACCTCAGAACCGTAGTCGTACCGAAATACCACCACGCCACGGAGGCAGTCCAATTAAAAATAGCAGATACGTTAAATGGCTTTACCAAGATTTTGAGTACGTAAATAGATAGTAAAGTTGCTGATGTCGGTAAACGTATTTGCAAATTGAAGTGGAGATGGGTGGGACACTTGGCTAGGAGAGAGAATGGAAGATGGTGTAAGAAATAAAACTATTTCTACGGATTCTATCACGATTTGGTTTTAATTTTTAATATAAACATAGTTTTATTTCAATGAATAACATTCGCGTAAACCTAAGAAATCATTATGGTGTAAGAAAATTGTCAACTGGTGGCCTAGAGATGGCAAGAGATCTGTGGGTAGTCCAGTAGCCCGATGGCCAGATGACATTGTAAGACAGGCTGGACACTTGTGGTTGAGAACTGCACAGGACCGTTACATTTGGCGTGCCAGAGAAGAGGCCTATACCCAGCAGTGGGTGGACAAAGCTGGTGATGATGATGAATCGATAGTAACTTTAGCGCCTTGTTTTGAATTCGAAATCACATTAACTAGACCGTGTATTTCAAAATATGGGTCGCAACTTCTTTTCGTGGCCAAGTCTAAAGAGGTCACTACGTAGTCTGTAGATAGTCACGTGCGGCTCGGCCTCCGGTGGCCCATACGTTTATGTAACATATATATGTGCCGCCTCCGATGGGTTAAGGTAATGTTATAAAAACTGCTTTGCTTAAATGAGATTCGAACCCAAGACCTCTCGGTCCACAGCTATATACGCTGCCACTTATTGAGGGTAATTTCATCATGTGTGGTCACTATTTTCATAACACATTAACATGAAATATACTCATCCATCCGTCCCATCGATTGCACCAACTTTTTCAATTAATTAGACAAATATTTAGCAATCAGACGAGATGATTACGTTTTAAATTTGATTTGTCGATTGCATTTTCCAATTCGAGTTAATAAATACTCGTAATAGCCTTTTCGTCTGTACCTACATTAAAATTGTGTGGTTTGATGATGGCAAACCAACAATCATTCAATTAATTGATAATCAACATGTACTCTCATATTTAAATGTTTATTTGCTTATTTAATTTAGACTGCCTCGGTGGCGTGGTGGTATTACGGTACGACTACGGTTCTGAGGTCTCGGGTTCGATCCCCGGGTCGGGCAAAGTGATATTGGATTTTTAATATCAGCCCGGAGTCTGGAATTTGTATCCGATATGGCGATAGGCTCGCCCCTTATCACATCTGGGACGGAACTAAGCTCGGCGAAATGTGGGTGTTCTAATTCGCTAGTGCGCCTCTGCCTACCCCTTCGGGGATACAGGCGTGAGCTTATGTAATTAGCATTTAGTGGTGCTATACAAGTCTTTTATTTATTTATTTACTAAGAGCTACATGCAGACAGAAACAAATCTCGATTTATCTCACATCTTGATTTAAATATACCATTGAGAGGTAAGTTAAATCGGGTTTAGGACTGAGGCTGAGATCTATAGAGCGAAAATCTTTGCTTAGTCTGTCTGTTAGTCTATTTCTCTCGTAAAAAATGGCTCTAACTAAGTCGAAGTTCGATTTAAAAATTCCAAATCCTCACTGAGTTCGTATCTTTGACTTAGACTTAGTCGAAGTTCGCTCTATAGATACACAGCAGTAGACACTTGCAGCTCCGTGATAAATCTCTATTAAACCTAAATCTTGATTTAAAAATAGGAGCGAGCTGTAGGATAATTCGAGATAAGTTGTAACTCTAGATTAGTAATAGCGCTGCAAGTCGCCCTTAAACTCATTGCTTTGGTGGTCATTGACGAACTTTTTCGTGCTCTGATAAAAGTCTCAAAAAAATCTGATTATTGAAGTAAAATATAATTATAGAACATAAATAATGTCCAAAAATATTACCGAACCGTGAATATCCTTCGGTCTCTATTTAGAATCAGATAATTGCATCTAATTGTTTACTCCATTCCACACTGCACCTTGTTAAATGC
This sequence comes from Clanis bilineata, assembly GCA_036417725.1. Taxonomy (NCBI): domain Eukaryota; kingdom Metazoa; phylum Arthropoda; class Insecta; order Lepidoptera; family Sphingidae; genus Clanis; species Clanis bilineata. Next base: position 3,315,987 of record CM071161.1, read on the forward strand.
CAATAAAGTAAAAAGTGTTGAATAGTGTAAATAAACACCATAACTCAGAGTTAACTTCGCTCACTCGACGCCATTTTGATCGAGGATACAAGAAAAAAGTTTAAGGTGGTGGCGTAGCTTTATCGATATTTTTGAAATGATCGATAGTTACCATGCGCATGCAGCAAATAAGCACTATTCACGATGTCCTAGCAAATTTGTATTAAAAAACCACGTAGCCCCCTGACATTCTAACCCAGGACTTTTCAGTCCATAGGTTACAACTAGACAAAGATCAACCAGAATTAATCAGTCACTTCGTAAGTTTGAGACTTTTAATGTTACAATTTAATAACGAATATTTTATTTCGCCTATTTTCTAATAGCATCTACGAAATCACACCAGATTTCATACTATATTTCTTCCACCCTTATTTAATTAGCGTGGTATGTAATACAGAATGGATATCCCGACACCGCTTTCCTCGCGTGACAACAGGCGTTTTCCTTTAAGAATAAGTAACAAGTACTGTCAAGTCTCGTTTAATTAACTTTACGTAGCGTGGGCCGCCAGATGTGTTCATTTGGCTTAATTATTTACGTTTCACCTTGCTATTACTCGTTTAACAAAATCATTAAAGTAAAGGTTTAGCTCTTGCTTGTTTTGTTTGAAATTGGCTTTTAATGTGGGAACTAAATGGAAGGTAACCCTGTTTAGCTTTAGTTTCATTACACGACCTATATTAAAGTTGGTATTGCTCTTTGTTCCGCATTTTGAGTGTGGCTTCCGTATAGAAATAAAGCAACACAGCATTTCATTCGGGGCATCGTAGATAAGACAAAGCAGAAATGCAAAATAAAAACGAACCTTGTATGCTATTGTTAATTAAAAATTTAGCTTGAAGTAATAATAAAAGACGAAGACTGGACTACAAAAAAAAACTGTATATTGGCACCCGTAAAATGTAGTTTTACTTACTTCAGTTTAAAATTATTTACTTTCAATCCTGAGTGGAGACTTGTACTAGATAAAGGAAGTAATATATAACAAGAACTAGATAGTTTAGAATAGGACCTACATAATATTTTATCGAGGCTTTCACCGACATCGATACTTGTATAACCACACCTCTACGATAGCTTTTAGACGCCTTTAACAGTAATTATCGCACAGGAACGGGTCTTTCTAGATCCATGCAATCTAAAGCAGATATGCCTAGGTTCAAGACTTAATTACTAAGAAACATATCAATGCAAGTCTACGCTTAACTTTTCCTTAATTACTGGGCTTGCGCGTTTAGATACTTCGTCGAGAGGTCCGTATTGTGGTTTATTGATATTGCTTTATTCCTTGACTTATTTATTTATTACAACCAATACTACTTCATCATACTAGATTTTTTTGCTTAAAGTATGAGTGGAAGTTATAATACTAGTAATAGTATTTGCAGGCCCTTTCCAACAGTTCGATCTGGAAATTTTTGAAGGAGGTCTATATTCAGCAGTAGACGTCATATGGCCGATGATGATGATGATGATGAGTAGGAAAAAAAATCAAAAACTGAATTTATTTTTGTTTTATTGAGCTAAGAGGTTATTTGTATCCTCAACATAAAGGACGCCATTTAGCGTATTAAAAATCTTGGAAATATTATATAAGGAGCTTTGTACATGGTATATAATATTATTAATGCAGTAACAGCATGTTGCGACTAGACGGATAATTTTTATTCAGAATATTTTAGATATCGTAGAATACAGGCTAGGTGGACCCCTGAGGCTCGTAGTGGGATTAATCGATTAGATACAAGTAATTGGCAACCCGTCGGCACACCGTGATAATATGCAAGTAGCAGATATATGTTTATTAACATAATTTTCATATGAATGTTTACTGATGATAAGATAATAGCTGGTAAAGAGAATGTTGAAACTAATTTAGTAAGCGTTAGATTTTCTATCTTACACATCTGTAGAAACTTATAAAATTATGGTAATGCTACCAATTATATGTGGAAAATAGGTAAAATCAAAATGATGTATAAAATTAATAAGAAATACATAACAACTGATAATTATCCAAGTAGTAGCAAACGTTACGTTGTCATTTTTCGACCGACTTAAAAAAAAGGTCCTAATTCGTCTGTATTCTTTAAAGTATGTTACGCGATATCTCCGCCAAATGTGGACCGATTTTCAAATTTATTTTTATGTATTCGGTAGAGTTTATTTCAAGGGTAGCAGAAACTGGTGTTAACGAGCGGGTAAACTTAGTATTGTAAATGATCTCCACTGCCAATAAAAATCCAAAATGCCAAAAGAATCATGGTTGTTTTACCAACCTTAGGTGAAGGAAGGGAACAAGGATTGACAGGAGGATAAGGCAATGAAAATAATAAAGAATTATGTGAGCCTGTGATATAATTAAATCTATATGAACGAAATATTTACTATAATCATAAAATAATCTTAATGATTTGGACCTTTACCTTAAATATGATAGAGTCTGTAATTTCCTCACTGCACTCTAACGAAAGCCGGATTTCGTATCCAAACTCAATTGAATTCAAAAAAGTCTTCTACCTAAATGGCGCAGTCCTACACTTTGTTTGTCTAATCTCTCCTAATCCATTTTGTCCTCGAGTA